>CM072517.1:54158227-54183227 GCA_036898135.1 Oncomelania hupensis | reverse complement strand
AAATGAACATTGATTGTTATTAATGGGTATTAACAACGATATTTATTTTGAAAATGATATTATCTAATGATTACCTTGTTATTTGTTTTTGTTCCATGATGTTAATGTTATAACATTACTTTGTTGTAGTTCATAGTTATTATTATAATGTTATAAGCCCAAGTGCAAGATGTAAAAAAAAGCACACCCAGCGCTTACTCTAGTACCCTTGCAAAATAAAATTGTTATCTTATCTTATCTCCCTCTCTTTCTCTCTCTCTCTCTCATTCACCCACTCGCTCACATTGAGACTGCCTTTCCCTCTCAACCCCTACTCCCATACACAATGTCGCCGTAGTTGTTTGTAGATTATAGTCACACGACACTTTCGCATATAGGTGACTACTGGACCGATTTATACTGACACCAGCGGGCCAGTTGTTGGTAAAGGGGAAAATAATATGATCACACGTTGACCAATCCGGGATTCGAACCAGCGACCTTTCGGTTACTAGCAAGACGCTCTTACCAACTGAGCTACCCGGCCCCTCGCCGTAAAACTAAGAAGTAACCTTTAACCATGCGTAATCCTCAGCTTGTTGTTGTTTGTAGATTATAGTCACACGACACTTTCGCATATAGGTGACTACTGGACCGATTTATACTGACACCAGCGGGCCAGTTGTTGGTAAAGGGGAAAATAATATGATCACACGTTGACCAATCCGGGATTCGAACCAGCGACCTTTCGGTTACTAGCAAGACGCTCTTACCAACTGAGCTACCCGGCCCCTCGCCGTAAAACTAAGAATTAACCTTTAACCATGCGTAATCCTCAGCCCATGATAAACATGTACTTAAGTTCTCCCAATCGCTTTACTTAAGAGCGTACTTCCTGTAGACTAGGGTCAAAGGTAAAGCAGAGCACAGATCTACCTCTAAAAGCTTAGCTGGGTAGCTAAGCGTCCAACGATCAAGCGTGAGCCGCGAGTGATATTATCTTCCGACAAATCGGGCTGCACTGAATTCATAATACAGCGCAAAAATAATTAATATTAATACGGTAAAATAAATATTACCAACATCTACCGTCTACCCCCGTGAACAGGGGATTACAGCCTACTTGTTGATCTCAGATAGCGTGCGTGGCTGGGGTAGGAAGTGGTGAATGGAAGGAGAATAGTGGTAGCGGTAGTATCTATATCTGCGGTGGCTCTGACCTTGGAATTTTTACCTTTGTTAGCGAGTAGGGGAGTGGGAAGGTGGGTGGCATTTAACCTGCTGCGGTCGCCTGCCTTCAATGTAGGACTATTTACATATAATAACACGCTTTATCTACTCACCCTTCTTCGCCCTGCCTCGCCTTACCCCGCACTCTCCATTTAGCAACAAGTATTGTTAAAGCTAAAAAAAAAAAATTTCAAAATGACCGCCAAAGCACAGGAATGTGCCTAGTGCATTATTATTATTATTAGTAGTAGTAGTAGTAGTAGTAGTAGTAATAGTGGTAGTAGTAGTAGGAGTAGTAGTAGGAGTAGTAGTAGTAGTAGTAGTAGTAGTAATAGTAGTAGTAGTAGTATTCGCGGAAAAATTTGAAAAAAACAACAACCGCAGCACAAAAGGAAGGGATCGGTAACTATGAACTCAAGATCTGAAATAGCTGTGGCTATTTATGGATTGAGTTGACTAGCTCTGTTGTTAACTGTGCTCTTTGAACTACTAACGTACATACACACCTACCCATTGATGCGCACCCGCACGCGCGCACGCTCAAACACACGCACATGATGCACACACACACATATACATAAGCAAACACTACATTTATGTAAGTAAGCTTCCTCTGTCTATAAACGTGCAGGAGTTATTCCTCTTGATGAATGGCGAAAGTTATCATGTGCCAAATACATAGTAAGAGCAATGCAATCAACAACAGTACTGACGAAGAACTGTTCATACGATCTGATTTAGATTTTCCTAAACAAGCCCAAAAAGTGCACTCCTTTACAACAATAGGAACCTTTACAAAAGATTTGATTCAAATTGTTTTAACGCATATTGAGTGTTTACATAAAACTATTATTTCACCAGTGCCTATGTGGGAATTAGAAAAAGCTAAATATGATATCTGTTACTGTAATGAAAATAAAAACCACAACCCTCTGCTTACTGTAATTGAGGTTCGACATCATATACGTGAGAAGTATTCTGGTCAACTGAACATATATACTGATGGATCTGTTCTTCACACAGATGAAGCAGGAGCTGCGTTTGTAATACCGGATTTAAATATATCAAAATCATATTATTTAGGGAAAGGATATTTGATTTTCACTGCTGAATTAATTGCTATATTAATAGCTCTAAATACAATTTCTAATCTTTTTGTGAGTATGTTCAGCGTTGTTTTATGCGTAGATTCTATGTCAGTTTTACAAGCATTGAATTCAGATAATAATGGTGAAAGAAAAGAAATTATTTTGGAAATTAAAAATATTATTCACAGTTTGAAAACTAATGGCACTCAGGTGAATTTTGTCTGGATTCCCTCACATAGTGGTTTCCTTTATAATGATTGGGCTGATCGGGCTGCAAAACTTGGTGCTTCAAATATTAATTCTGAAACAATAAAAATACCGTTGTCTTCTAAAGAAATTCAAAAATCTATAGAAGATAAATTTGTAAAAGAGATTAAACTTAATTGCAACTATAATAAACCTTGTGGAATTGCTAGATCAATTTCAAGCATGGCAAATAGAATAATATTAAACTCCATTAAAACCAAATATTGTAAAAATGTAAAATGCATACGTGGTGAATCTATTTCACTGAAACATGTATTATTTCAATGCAGTAATATGCGTCCATTTTTGCCAAATGATGCTTCTATTATCGATTCCATTGATAACATAAGCTTTGATGTAAGCGTTAGATTAGCAAAAGCTTTTATTGATTCTCCAGTTGCTCAATTTATATAATTATGTATTTTATATGTATGTATGTATGTATGTATGTATGTATGTATCTGGTGTAAATGTGTGTGAATGCGTGCGTACGTCTTATCATCTCGATGAAGAAGACGTTAATAAAACAACCAACCAACCAACTTCCTCTGTCTCTCTCCCTTCTCTGACCATTTCTTCTATCCCCTATCTCTGTCTCTTTCCTCTCCCTCACTCTCTCCTCTCTCTCTCTCTCTCACATAACAAACACATACACACACACACACACACACACACACACAAGCGTGTAAAAACGCCGTTGTTGTGACTTTCATGAAACGCAACATACGTTGTTTCGACTTTTTTTGTTTGTAAATTGTACATTTTTTAGGCTAACCCTAACCCTAACTATAACCCAAACCCTAACACTTAACCTAATCCTAACACTGCCCTAACCCTAACGGAACACTATTTTGATGTCAAAATAGCGGGGCCGTCAAAAAAAAACGTAGGTAGAGTATACAGAATGTGTAACAATAACGACGTTTCTACACACACACGCACACAAAACATACACCAAACACACACCACACACACACACACACACCACACATACGCGCGCAAACACGCACACCCACACACACACACAAGAATCTACATCATGCACAATTCAACACACACAACTGTAAGGACGAAATAGTACAGTCACAATAATGGCGCTGAATAATACAAGACAGGGGTAACATGCATTAATATTCTAACAACTAATAACATCAGGAATGAGGGCAAGTAAAGCGCTTTGAGTTCAGTTTTATTGGGAAAATCCCGCTATATAAAGGATTATTATTATTATTATTATTATTATTATTATTATTATTATTATTATTATTATTATTATTATTATTATTATTATTATTATTATTATTATTATTATTATTATTAAAGCAATGGCTTTCCACCACAGACTGTCCCTTAATATTGTTCAAATCCAAGTCCTCACGCCAGACACACTAAAAGATGACCTTTAATACTCTCTGGAGTCTTCATACGTATTTCAACACTGAATATCTGAGGTGGGTGGTTGTGGAGAAGAAGGATGAGGAGGAGGTGTGGGGCTTAGGTAAGAAGAGGTATTTACGCAAGGACGCTGAATCCGTTTTTTTTTTTTTTTAATGGCAAGCAACACGTTTGGCTGTGTAGGTAAAAACAGCAAGTCCTTGAAAGGAGATATACAAATACAGAATTTGTGATGACTTGAAAATGATAGTTAAAACAGGATTTTTCTCTTGCTGTCATCGGATCTCCCACACAGCGTAGCTGAGACTCTCCGATTAGCTCCCACAACTGGGGTGGCCTCGTAGCTCCGTTGATAGAGACATGGTTTCCTATGCCGAAGGTTGCGGGTTCGAAGACCGCAGGGGTCGAACTTATGTGACTTAGCTACGAGACTTTCAGGTCACCGAGGGTTTTCTCCAGGTACTCTGGTTTCCTCCCTCCCTGCAGTAATAGTATTGGAAGTAGTCTGTCTAAAATTTCTAAATAACAATTCTATTTCATTTCCGTCTTCCAACAGCGACGTTCCTTTACACCACATGTTTAAGTGATGCATATCTGTTGTGTATGTACCCTTTGGGGTCATGAGCAATCTTGCCACTGTAGATTGTTCTAACCTATAAAGGGAAAAGTGAAAGCCCCAGTTGAAAACCGGTCTTTCCTTTCTAGGCATGACCGATTCACTGCGGCAACAGTACCCCCGTTGGAGTGCCGGGGGTTTCAGTATAAATAGTATCCCCACTTTCTGGAAATTTAGTGCTTTAAATTCCCACTGTCGCTGTCTTTCTCATTTGCTCTTTCCCATTCCTGCTCTGTCCTATCACTCTGCTATACTATCTTCTTCTTCGCTAGATCAATGACCTACCTTTTTTCTTGAAAACTCTTCCTGGACAAGACTCCTTGTTTGTGTATGAGGTCTGTTGGATCAGCTTGGGAGTATTGGACGCTTTCTGCCGGGTGGTCACTAGGGCTTCCTATGATGTTATTATTTAGCAATATAGGCATTTTATATGTATGTGTTTTGTTGATAATTTATAATGATGTTTGTATTCTATTTTGTTTTTGTAACCGGGGGTTCGAGTAGTTGGGGTAAAACCTCAGCCGTCCCCTGCGTGGGATGTCTTTATTGTAAAGTGACTGGCCGGTGGAGGGCATTCAATTTTCCCACTAGGGTTGTTTCGGCAGATCTTTTATGCGGATCAGGGGTTGTCCGGTCCTGATTTGGCTCGGAAGAGTCCGCTGGACCTAAAGCAACAATCAATCAATCAATCAATGTTGTGTATGTAGAAGAGTCTGTAACATGTAAGAGTGTATGTTGGTTGCAGATCGCCGCGTTTTGAGTCTGATTTAGGAATAAGGCGCGTATAGCATCGAGTATTATTATTATTATTATTATTATTATTATTATTATTATTATTATTATTATTATTATTATTATCGTGAAGTGGACACCGTAAGTCTTATCTAATCTCAGCTGCGCAGTGTGGATGGCAGCACTTTTCGAATAGAATTATGTTTTAACTATAATTTTCAAGTCACCGCCGTCCTATATTTATATGAGTGAGATGAGGAAGAGAAGGGAGAAGGAGTTTGAGGTAAGGTGGGGTGCAGGAGGTGGAGTGGGTGTAGGAAAAGATGTAACGGAGAGATGGGTGAAGAGGAGGCTGGAGGCTTAGCCTCTAGATGTCTCTAATACTCGCGGGTTCGAATCTCAGTTCTCACGCCCGCCACACAAAAGAACGGACATGGACCTATTGAAAGTGATGTGAGTAGCGCCCCCCCCCCCACCTCCCCCACTCCTCTCCTTCTCTGTTCCTGTGACCTTAACGTTCACTTATTGTTTAGCGACCTTCCCTATACAACTCCCTAGCCTACCTGCCTTTTTCACCTGTCTGGTCACTTCAAACACCGGTCATTCCCCTCAGTAAACTCCCTACCCCCATCCCAGAGGCTAAACACCATCACCCCCTACACCATCATCCTTTACACCCACTCACTATAATATTTGTCTCTAACCATCCTCCCTCATTCATCCCACCCTCAGTTTATCCTATCCTACACTATCCCGTAACTCGAATTTCGTTGGGGCACAACAGATGATCGTTTAACCAGCGTACTCCATCTTTCTCTTTCCTCAGCAACCCTCATGGCTTCGCTAAATGTCAAGCCAGTCCAGTCTCTAATGTAGTCCTCCAACCTCTTTTTATGTCTCCCCTTTCTTCTGACTCCTTGCACCGTGCCTTGTAGGATGGTCTTTGCAAGTCCTGATGTTCTGGGGACGTGGCCATACCATCAAAGTCTCCGTTTCTTCACCATTGTGAGTATGTCATCATGTTGTCCAATGGCTTGTGTGACGGTCTGTCGGATTTTGTTGTTGGTGATGTGCTGGGTATAGGAAATGCCCATAAGTCTTCTGTAGCATCTCATCTCCATGCTTTGTATTCTTCGTTGTAGATCTGCAGTGAGGGTCCATGTTACGCAAGCGTATAGGAAGATGGAGATGACAAGGGAGCGCACCAACATTACCTTGGAATGTAGACTGATGGTCATGTCTTTCCAAATGGGCAGTTGTTTGTGCGGTCCTGGAGAGGACTTCCTGTCGGGACCATTGTCTGATACAATGGCTCTTAAATATTTGAAGCTATGCACTGTGTTGAGGGATTGACCTTGGACTTTGATGTCCATGTTAATACCATTGGTGTTTTTGGTCATCATTTTGGTCTTCTCTGCACTTATTTTCATTCCATAGGCTCTGGAGATGGTGTCAAGCCTCTGTACCAACTGTTCAAGTACTTGTTCCTCTTCAGCCAATCCATCAATTTCATTCGCAAAACGGAGGTTGGAGTTTGCTCTACTCCCTATGCTAACTGTGCATTCGTGATCTGCAAGGGCATCTGACACTGAAGCGCTCTAGGAAGATGTTGAAGACTGTTGGAGAGAGTAGGCATCCTTGACCCACACCCATTGTTGTTCTAAACCAGTTCCCGATAGCGCTGTTGTCGAGGACTGCACTGGTAGCCTTGTCATACAGGCTTTTGACGACTTCAATAATTTGAGAGCTGATGCTGTACGCTCTCATGGTTGCCCACAGAGCTGCATGCCAGACTCGGTCAAACGCTTTCTTGTAGTCTACCAACTTATACTAAATATAGATGTTGTTGGTGCTGTAGGTATTTCTCGCAGATTATTCTGAGGTTGAAAATTTTTTCAGTGGTTCTTCGTGCTGCCCTGAATCCTACTTGTTCTTCAGCTATGATTTGTTCAGCTTGAGGTTTTCAACCTGTTGAGCATGATTATTAGGAGGACATTGCTGGGATGGCTGATGAGGCTGATGCTGCGGTAGTTTTCACACATCTTTGGATCGTGGAGACCTTGGGTTGTTTAACACTAGTCAGCCGCTTTACAGTCTGGTAGGCCTTCTTGCTGTTGTCCTTGTTCAGATTATTCTCTATTTCCTGGCATTGATCTTCTATCCAGTCCTCCTTTGCTGTGCGCATGCTTTTTCGGATGTCATTGTTGATTTTTCGGTAGGTATCAGCTCCCTATGAGGTATTCGTTTTCTTTTTCATCTCTCTTCGTTTATCACACATAGAATAAATCTCTTTATCGCACGTATAGTAAAATCACAAAGTTGGTAGATTGTTTTAAATGTCTTTCCTCTTTAGTTGTCTGATATTACCCAGAGTGAACAGACGTCAAATTAAAATTCCTGAACTGTTCTTTATCACAACACGCCTTTCCATTCATTAAGTATGTTGTAGTGCATGATGATTCCCATTTTATCGAAAAGTGATATTGTTTATTTTGTTTTCTTATGGATCTACAGTGAATGGATGGATTGTTCTTAATGTGCGCTCAACAGGTGAAAGATGTGTTCAAGGAGCTATATAAATAAACAATTTAATTAATTTAATTTGATTTTATTTTGTTCATCTAGTAGTTTGAAGGATTAGACGGTAGTTCTCTCCAAAACAACTCAGAGTAAAACCAACAATAATCTTTTGCAGCATAAACGCATGGTATGCATTAAAAGGATTCACTTCATAAGCAGTATCTAATGGAATCGCAACTACAACAAGTACAATTATTTAGCATTGGCGAAAAAAGATACGATTTCGCCGTTATTAAATAATTAATACTGCCGTAGCTCGGATGTTAGGCAATAGTTAAGAAAACCGTAGGCGCCTCGGTATGCTTGAGTTAGATCCTGTATCGTCAAGCGCCTTGGGAAGCTTTTGAGCTGGAAGGGCACTATAAATACAGTATTTTTTTAGCTCGAATTGTAAAACCAAAATTGGCGACCGAGGATGAAAAAAAACATCTTTAATATTCACTTCAGTTTCCTACAGCCTTTCCCCCCCCCCTCTTCCCCCCTCCTCCCCCCCAAAAAAAGTAAAGAAAAAAGAAAACAAAACGCACTACAACAAAACTCCCCCCAGCTCCTGTCAAACAATCATCATTACCGCTCCTACAACCAACCCTACCATCCATCATCACTACTGCGTTACCACCACTTCTACCATCCCCAACAGCATCCCTACCACTATCAAACCCCTTGCCAACCATCATCACTACCAGTGACCACTCTCACAACTACCAACCTTCAGAATCTTCGCATCACTATATAACACAACCGCAACCATCACCAACAATGTATCATAGTCACCACCACCACCAACCAGTCTTTCAATTCGGCATCATTACTATCACCAACACAACTGCCACTACGACAAGCTTCATCATCATCATCATCATCATCATCATCATCATCATCATCATCATCATCATCATCATCATCATCATCATCATCATCATCATCATCATCATCATCATCATCATCATCATCATCACCTCCATCACCTCCATCACCACCACCACCACCACTACCATCAATCTTTCAGCTTCATAAAATCACCCTACCAAAACTACAACCACCACGACCAGTATCAGCAGCTAAACCCCTGTCATAAAACGCACTCAGCTGGATTGTCTTTCCGTTACATATTATTACCGCAATAAAAAAAATCCATACCGTATGCTCCTATCTCCCTTTACACAGCATGATCATTTATTTAAATCGACGCAGAGTGGATGCGTACGAACTCTGTGTCATAGTGATTACAAGATAAATGTAAAAAAGGTCCTTGAGTTCTCTCTCTTTTACGTACTCGTTGGGCTTCGTGCAGTCTCTCCAACCTATAAAGAACAAATTCGAAATATATTTGGTTTCTTTTTTCAACTCTTCAATCCGAACTTGACCGCCATTTTTCCTTCTTTCGTTTTACACATTGACCTAGTGCCACCTTTTGCCAATCAATCAATCAATCAATCAATCTATCTATCAATATATGTCTGTCTGTCTATCTATCTATCTATCTATCAATCTATCTATCTTGACCGCCATTTTTCCTTCTTTCGTTTTACACATTGACCTAGTGCCACCTTTTGCCAATCAATCAATCAATCTATCTATCTATCAATATATGTCTGTCTGTCTATCTATCTATCTATCTATCTATCTATCTATCTATCTATCTATCTATCTATCTATCTATCTATCTATCTATCTATCTATCTATCTATCTATCTATCTATCTATCTATCTATCTATCTATCTCTCTCTCTATCTATCTATCTACCTACCTACCTACCTACCTACCTACCTACGTGCCTACTTATATACCTATCTATCTACCTATGTAACCATTAACCTATTTCTCTCTCTCTCTCTCTCTCTCTCTCTCTCTCTCTCTCTCTCTCTCTCTCTCTCTCTCTCTCTCTCTCTCTCTCTCTCTCTCTCGTCCCTCAGTCTGTCAGGCCCCATCGGGTGGACATGAGGGACTCTGTCGCTGAGAGTTCTCACCACATCAGTCTGCACGTTGCTGTTGTTAGGAGGCATGACATGTCTAGCGCCGTGTCCATATTTTGACATCCTCTGAAGAACGTTTGCCAACAGCAAAGCAAAACAAAAATCCAACTTTTTGCTATAATCTTGCCCTCCGTTTCGCCTAGTCTGTTCAGGTTATTTAGTTTAATTTCATGCCGGACATGAAAACCACAGCAAAAATAAACTTTATTTTGCACTTTCCCCATCCCTGTAACCCCATCCCTGTATTAATTTTTGACCTCACACTTTTTATGTAACTGGGTAGTGCGGCACTAAAGTGGTTTGGGCATGCGTTACAAATGTTTCAACGTCGAGCGAGATTAGTACTTGGATGGTGACCATACTTTAAAAGCAACCATCAAATAAAAAATTTCTTTAAGTGCAGGACGCGCCCCAATCCACCCAGTTGTGAGTGTGTATCTGGATCTGCTAACAACCGGGAAAGGTAAAAGCAATGAGCAAGGTGGTCTAGAGAACAGGACAGGTCTCACCACGGCACTCGCCCTCTTCAAGGTGGTCTAGAGAACAGGACAGGTCTCACCACGGCACTCGCCCTCATCAAGGTGGTCTAGAGAACAGGACAGGTCTCACCACGGCTCTCGCCCTCATCAAGGTGGTCTAGAGAACAGGACAGGTCTCACCACGGCACTCGCCCTCATCAAGGTGGTCTAGAGAACAGGACAGGTCTCACCACGGCACTCGCTCTCATCAAGGTGGTCTAGAGAACAGGACAGGTCTCATCACGGCACTCGCCCTCATCAAGGTGGTCTAGAGAACAGGACAGGTCTCACCACGGCACTCGCCCTCATCAAGGTGGTCTAGAGAACAGGACAGGTCTTACCACGGCACTCGCCCTCATCAAGGTGGTCTAGAGAACAGGACAGGTCTCACCACGGCACTCGCCCTCATCAAGGTGGTCTAGAGAACAGGACAGGTCTCACCACGGCACTCGCCCTCATCAAGGTGGTCTAGAGAACAGGACAGGTCTCACCACGGCACTCGCCCTCATCAAGGTGGTCTAGAGAACAGGACAGGTCTCACCACGGCACTCGCCCTCATCAAGGTGGTCTAGAGAACAGGACAGGTCTCATCACACGCCTCTCTTCCCCAGCGATCGAAATGTTACGGAAACGCCTCTACCTTTTATGCTACTTATTTCAGTCTCTCCGGTGATAACTTTAAAAAAAAATAAAAATAAAAATAACCAACAAATCCTGACACTAAAACCAAAATCAAAAGTAGCATAGTTTGCAAATTTCCCATTCTCTTCAGCCCCCGTTCCATTTACCTTAAGACTTTAATGTTACTTAGTCCAGTGTGGTAATAAAATGCCTAATCCTGCACTTTGTTTCCCTTGACGACCTGCACCTCCACCCGTCCTCCTAACAATACAACACTGTTCCGTTCACCACCTGCACCACATACCACATACCCACTTTCCCCTTAACTCAGATAAGTTTTGTCTTTCTCTACCTGCGCCCCACGACCACTCCTAGCTCCCTACCCCCCCCCCCCCCCACCCCAGACAACTGTGTCCCTTTGGCTAGATGTACCTACACCCACACTCTACCTTAATCTCCTCCTCCACCCTTTCCCCCACGCATACACAGATACACACACGTACACACAAACACACACACACACACAACCTACATCCCGGCTGTCCAACCTTCCCCGTTAATATATTTCAATCGCCAACCAACAGACTGGAAATGCAAACTATTTTAGTGTCATCCTTTTGCCTACCTACTATGTATTCATGGTCCACAATAAAATCGCAATAACCGCACGCACGTCGTGGACACTCCCAGAAATCACTCGACACTTACCTTCACCTCTCTCACGACGAGGAAGCGAATAAGGAACACGATGAGGATGTTGAGGAGAAAAAAGATGAGGAGGCAGCAGTTTTTTTTTCCTTCCCCTTTTGCATTCAATGCACTCTCCCAAAGAGCAGACACTGTCTGCACTCCATTGGGTGCAATTTATCCCATCGTCGTCATGAAATGAAGCCAACAATTTTTCTTTCTCTCTTTCTTTCTTTCTTTCTTTATTTCTTGATTTCTTGATTTATTTAATCGTTCTTAAATATCATTTTTTTTGCTTTTGTTTTCTTTCATGGCGACAAAACAAATCGGTTAGTTGAAAATTTAGCTTTTATTTCGATCAAAATACGAAATGAATTTAAAAACGAAAATTAAAAAAGCTTCATCAGGCGAACCTGATCATGGGAGGCAATACGGTAGTGAAAAAAAAACACACTAAGAAAAGCTGTATCAATGGTCAGCATTGTGAACACTATTAACCTAATTAGAACTAATTCTCCGCAAAAATTGACGAATTTTGTTTTTGTAGGGTATGGAAGTCGAAGTCGAAGTCGAAACCTTTAATAGGATAATAGCATTAGGTCCTATGGACCTGTATTACAGCTTGGATTTGGGGGAGAGGGTGGGATCTGGCATGTTGGGAGGTGCAAGCTTACATTTGTTTACCACAATAACATTTTTTTTTAAATTACAAGATGCAAGCCTTTGAAATCATTTTAAAAACTTAAGTCTGTACATACACAAAATAATATCGGTACCTCTAACCATCTACAATACAATAATCAGGGGCGGATCTTGTTCTTGTGCCACTTGTGCACGTGCACACCCCCCCCCTGGCGGTCCAAAAAAAAAAGAAAAGGAGGGAGAAAAGGAGAAGAAAGAAGAGAAAAAAATTACTAATTCTCACTCACCACACAGTTTCATGTACCTCCAAATTAGTTGTTTGTTTTTTTGTTGTTGTTGTTGTTTTTTGTGACCAAACTTGTACATGCATCAGGTCAGTTTTGAATAAAACTGATGTGAGTGGCTATTTCTTGTTTTATTTGCAGTAACTTTATCTGTCTTTGTATAAGCCTTTATGCAAGGTGTTCTGCTATTGTAAATTTTATCATCAGAGTTTGCAGAGGGGTGTTTGTGTGTGTGTGTGGGGGGGGGACTAAAAGATGACTTTTAGCACAAAACAATACTATTTTCAGTCCTTAAAATAATGCCCCAAATGCACCAGATTGCACAGATTTTAACCATTATTTTCAAATTTTTCCGGGGGGGCATGCCCCCTACGCCACTTCGCATTAGCTCTGCACACCCCCTCAAGAATAGAAAGATCCGCCCCTGGATAATGAATAATGATGGGACATTAATTGTATAGGCCAAACCAACTTCATCACAATAACAGTCAAGGTATTCACATTTTGTAGTAATATAGTACAAGTCAAATCAACAATTCTTTATTCCAATAAAATGGTGGGTGGCATCAGTACAATAAAAACAAAGCAACAACATATAACCACAGAAAATGCAACACCTATAGACTAAATAATAGGAATATGTTCAGTAAAGGCACAACATTAAGGGGCTAGGTCTGGTTTGAATTTTCAAAAAAATCGATTTTTGGAAATTATCATTTTTCATAAGTTAATAACTTAGTCTAATATATCTATTTTCATATGCTGTTATCCTTTTTTCAAAATATTGCATAGTTTTCTTGCAATAAGCATCGAAAGTAGGTAGGTATAGGGCCAAAATCGCTTCAAAATGGCCGATTTTTGCGAGAAAAATATCAGTTACAAACGCACAGAGAATGGCACTTTTTGCCACAAAAGAAGCAAGGTTGGCAAGAAGAAGGGCCAGACTACAAGCGGATGAAACTTCAGCACAAAAAGAAGGCCAGCCATATTCTACAGGTGCCTATTGACAGGATTTCAGGTAAAAATGTGTCAATTTTTAATGCCGAAACTTTGCGAAAAATCACAGGCGTAGCGAACTGCATGCAAGGTATCTCCTACAAATGTTAACCAAATCACCTGAAATTTTGCACATCTTCTGTAGACATAATTTTCATGAGTATGAACTAGAATTAAGCTTATTGAATGAAAACTTGATTTTTTAGAATTTTTTAAATATACAATATTTAATTAAAAAATGCCTGTATTACTCATTCAGCATCAAAATTTTTATTTTTCCAAAAAAAATCAAAGATCTTAGTTCATTCTTATCAAAATGGACTTATCTACATATGTGCCAATTTTTATTTCAGTTTGATGAATAGTTTTTGTCTAACAGTGCTTACAAAATTACCAACTTTAGCCGATTTTGCGTTTTCGCGTACTCTAATTTTTCCCACTAAATAATTTATTTAAAATTTTCTACTCAATTAATGGCAATAATTGTTTTTCTCCTGCATCTACATTCATTTCGGAGTAGCTCTGCAAAATTTCAAGTCATTTGGTCCATTAGAAGCTTCAAAACAAAAATACAAAGATAATTAACCGTATTCAAACCAGACCTAGCCCCTTAACTACGCACAAGTATGTATTCGGAGTCAAAGACAACAGCATATCTAACTAAAACCATAAGCCCATAACTCTTATCTCAAACAGCAATGCAATTGTTAACATGTTTGCAATAAAATAATAGAGCTTAATGCAGTAAACTATTTTACACGCGGTTTTCGCTGAAGAAGATAACACGCGAATTTTCGTCCTTTGCACCCAGTAGCCTTACTCTCCATAAATGTCGTGGTAACAGCAGGATCTTAGGGTAAATACTAATAAAACATAAACATCTTTTAGTGGGGCGGAATTATACAATGAGAAAATTATAGCACCCAAACGCAAGGACAGGCATGTCTGAGTTGTGTTAGCAAATACAAAGGCATGCAGAGAGGTAGTGTATGTGTCCGTGGTTGTTTATGCCTACCAGAAACCCATGAATTTTCCTTTTTTGAGGAATAAAGAATGCTCTGAATTTGACTTGTTCACAATTCTTCGTTTGCGGTTTAATATTGATGTCGTTCGTAATTTGCGAGAATGCTTACAATTTTCTCTCTCTCTCTCTCTCTCTCTCTCTCTCTCTCTCTCTCTCTCTCTCTCTCTCTCTCTCTCTCTCTCTCTCTGTCTGTCTGTCTGTCTGTCTGTCTGTCTCTGTCTGTCTGTCTGTCTGTCTGTCTGTCTCTCTCTCTCTCTCTCTCTCTCTCTCTCTCTCTCTCTCTCTCTCTCTCTCTCTCTCTCTCTCTCTTTGTGCATTTAAAAACATAATTCGTAGAGCGAAACACGATCCTGTAACAAGGCAACAGATAACAAAATAGTTTCTTGTCAGCTAACATAAATACAATGCACAAGGAAAACATCAGGCAAAGAGGTACTATGGTTACGCAACAAAACGCAGACATCTAGCTTCGATCTCCAAAAGCCTGTGTGGTACGGTGAAAAGCGCTATTTTTCTTCTTGGGTTGAGCAGCCTCAATGAATATGTTGATACCTTTGCTTGTTGAGGATGCTTACAAGATCTAACTGTTTAGATCTAACTTTTCCCACAGTTTTGAAAATAACATTTTCCCTCCACCGTCCGCCCCTCTTCCTTCCGCCCCTCCCCCCCCCCTCTCCCACCACCCCATCAAAAAATAATAAAGAGAACTATTCCGTTTTTAATATAAAGAAACTTGTAATATTGTGGATAGCTTTTTGCTTGTGCATTCATCCCGTGGATAGAGCGCTGACACCATGTTTGAAAGACTGCGATTCCATCCCTAGTTGTAGAGGTTCCGTCCCTTGTCTCTCTCTCTCTCTCTCTCTCTCTCTCTCTCTCTCTCTCTCTCTCTCTCTCTCTCTCCCCCCCCCCAATTGAAGGTCACCAAGCCAAACAAGTAACCGGCATGCTTTTTTGCTTAACCTTCGCGATACGTCGGCGCCAGTTGTTTAATACCCCTATCCTATCCCATAACTCGGAGGTCGTTGGGGCACCACAGAGGATCGTTTAACCAGCGTACTCCATATTTCTCTGTCCTCAGCAACCCTTATGGCTGTAAAAAAAATACCAATCGCCTCCGCCCCTGTCCCTTCCCCACTCAACCCTCATCCACCTCCTAATCCCCAATTAAATTTGTTAAACTAGATTTCCACTGACTGTTGTGACACATGGAATAACAGCATTGTGTTTGCACATTCTCCGCCTGGTGAAAAGCTCAGCTAAAAAATGTGCTTTGTATTGTTGTGTCCAAATTATAGTTCTTTTAGTTCACGTGTCCATGTTTCTCCTTATTGATTGTTTTTATTTCAAACTTCGTGCATTCCTCTCCTCTTTCCCCCTTCCACTCCTTGCCCCCACAAAGAGAACAAAGGAGCAAGAGAAATGTGTGATCCTTATGGTCTCCCTCTTCTTCTACCTATAGGCACAGTGCAAGGAGGTAGAAGAAGAGGGAGACCGAAAAAGAGGTGGGAGGACAACATCCGAGAATGGACTGGTTTGACACTGAGCGAAGCCATCAGGGTTGCGGAGGACAGAGAAAGATGGAGTACGCTGGTTAAACGATCATCTGTGGTGCCCCTACGACCTCCGAGTTATGGGACAGGATAGGATAGGATAGGATAGGATGGCTCTACAGCTCAGTAGCCCGACGTCGAGGGCCGAGTTCGTGTTCATGAGGCAGCAAGTTCGATCCCATATAATAATAATAATAATGAATGGTACTTATATCGCGCAAATCTCACATTGTGACTCATTGCGCACCCACTCGCATTCATCCATTGTACATCCTGTCATTACAACACATATGGCATAATATTACAATGAAATAAAAACAACAATAATAATAATTATTATTTGAATGCAAGCTTGAACAAATACGTTTTCAGTTGCGATTTGAATGTTGCCAAGTCAGGTACGCCTCTCATGTTTGCCGGCAGCGAATTCCAGAGAGTAGGCGCAGCAAAAGAAAATGCACGTTCTCCTATATACATCCTACAAACTTTAAAACTAGTAGTTTATAGGCAGTGGACACAACAGACTCTGAAAAGATGGCGAGTCGTACTGTCCTGGGTGAGGCCATCAATATAGGATTATAACATCTCGTTTTCATCGGTTGCCGATGCAGTTTGTTATTACGAGGAAACCCAGCGAAGCAGTACAATAAACCACTCCACACCTGTCCACTTTTACTGCTTTATTAGTTTGACAGAGAAATAGACTCTCAAGCGCACAATTAAACTTAAAAGCAAACCCGTTTTCAAACCAGGGTAAAGATAATTAATATCAGACGGATGTAAACAGAAGTAAACTAAATTTGAGACAGAGATGAATACCATTTCAAACTGGTGTAAATACACTTTTAAACTGAAGACAATACAGTTTCAAACTTAAACAAATACGGGTGTGTACCTCGGGAGAACAATTGTTGCGTGGTCTCGATATTGCGAAAGATTTTATTAAATAACACCAGTAACAGTGACAGGCCGACAAGATTTTAATCTACGCTACCTAATGCGGAGAGTAGTCATAGCACTGTCTTACAGTTCTTACAAACTAATTTGTTTACGCTTTGAATTAGCAGTGTGTCTGGTGGTCAATACAGCAGTAGGAGCAAATGCTGTAGGCGTAATAGGACGGACTAAATGACCGTAGTTGAAAGCCAGAAGTGCTGAAGTCAATAGCCGAGTGTAAAGGTGAACAAGTAATCACAAACAAAGTTGTTTATTACTACTTCACCTGGTTGGGGCATACATAGGCACTGGTCCTATCACTTCTTTGGACTATTGAAGATTGCATACACGGACTATTTACCGTGTGAGTGGTCAAGTATTGTCACACATGACGTGTGAATTGTCATGTTTATATGTTCGATTAACTGGGTAAGTTTCATTTCTGTGGTTTTTTATTCGTTTTTTTTCTTTCTTGTATTTACACATTTTTTATTAGGCATCTTACCATATAACCGAAAAATAATAAACACTAACAACAGCACTATTACACTCAAAGTAGTATTGATGACATAAAAATATAAATAGAAATCTGTTACAGTAAGTACCCGTACATAAGGGTTACGCGCACTTACTGTTCCTGTAAAAAGGTAAAGGTAAAGGTGGTCCCATAGCCTTGTGGCCGTAAGGAAGCGTGATGTTGGAGATCACACTTATCTTGGGCCAGCGTAATGAGGGTGATGCCCATCTCTCTCCCTCGCTGCTTTACCTTCCCCACCCTTAAGAGAGTAGGTACTCAGTCACAGTTGAGTCAACTGGGGGCGTTGTTATTTGTCGCTTCACGGTTTGCGGTCACTCATCCAAGTGCTAACCGCACTGGACGGTGCTTAACTTGCGACACAGTAGCGAGTGCTCCAACCACTGCGCTATCCTGTACATAAGGATTACGCGGTTAAAAAGCTAACACAAAACTCTGTGGCAGAAGCCATTATTGAAATCATCACTTGTTACAACAATTGAGGCTGCTAAGGCAGCGTGAGTCGCACTGAAGCCCAACTTTACACCACCTTGTCTGATACTTTTCGGAGTCAGTACAGTTGCATCTTGTGAAGCCTTGCCCACCTGAGGCGGACTGAATCTGGTTTGCAACACCCTCAGTTTGTCAGATTCTGTCGTTGGTCTTGGGTAGTATTCAGAAAGCATTTACCCAACAGAAAAATCCGCGAAACCGTATAGTACGGTACGGAATTACCCACAGCGTCTCGGAATTATCCACTGGGTAACTGCTTCCTGAGTACTACTCCTGATAGGTGCAACAGCCAGAACATCCTCCTCAATCTTCATCCCAGCAGTCACTTCCTCCGGCAAAGACGGAGTGGTCAAGACGAGCCTCACAGCCTAGCATTGCAGAATGTGGAAAGCACTTTGTCCACTGTTTTATCTGGAACTGAACGAATGTGTAGGCCAGTCGACTTATTGTCAGTCATCCATGCCATCAGAATATCTCTAATGTCATCTTTGCACACTCATCAGGGATCACACGTAATAAATGGGACAATTTTTATGGGATTTTGCGTATTCATTGGATATATTGGTGATTACGCGAAATCTCTATCTATCTATCTATCTATCTATCTATCTATCTATCTATCTATCTATCTATCTATCTATCTATCTATCTATCTATCTATCTATCTATCTATCTATCTATCTATCTATCTATCTATCTATCTATCTATCTATCTATCTATCTATCTATCTATTTATCTATCTACCTACATACCTACCTATCTATCTATTTATCTATCTATCTACCTATCTATATCTCTCTCTATTAAAGGTTTCGACTTCGACTTCTCTCTCTCTCTCTCTCTCTCTCTCTCTCTCTCTCTCTCTCTCTCTCTCTCTCTCTCTCTCTCTCTCTCTCTCATCTTTTTTTCACAGTGATTACGCGAAATCCACGAGTGAAATACCATTCCACGTTTTCACTAAAATTTTCATATATACACACACACACACACACACATATAGATATATATATATATATATATTCTGCGCCTGATGTAATTCGTTTTGAGGTAATAAAGATGTGTATTGTATTGTATTGTATTGTATTGTATTGTTTTGTATTGTGTTGTACTTTGTTGTGTTGTGTTGTATTGTATTTTATTGTATTGGTAGACATCGTTTGCTTCTGGGAATTCTCATTCAAAACTTTTCAAACCGAGTTCTTAGGTTAATGATAAATAATTGTCTTTGCTCTATTAACTCGCTCGGTAATAAGTAATAGTAAACCATTGTTTGTTTCTGAGTGTCCCTTCGCTCGTCACTTCTAACCCCGAATGACCAATCGCTACACGAGAAATAATTAGCAAATTCAATTAGAGTTACTTTGGAGTAAATTAATGATCTGCAGTGAGGTGATGGGAAAGTTGTGGACAATATCAGTCTACTATGAGTAATACTCCTACTGCCATTATCGGTCAGACAAGAGCTTATTCTCCTAATTCACAGGATTGTCCAAAAATGACGCTACCATCCCCCAACGTTACCAATGTGAACATGGGTACAGTCGCGCACACTACAGGTAGCGCTTACCTTAATGACATACGTTTTGATGCCGACGCGTACACTTAGGTCTTAAGAAGGTCAAAGATGACATTTTCTCGATGGCCCGTTTCCGGCCCTTGTTGGGCCATTGTTACATACATTGTGCCCGATAAATGAGCCACCACTTACCACGTTAAGAATCTGAAGTTTGCTTGCAGTCTCTGCTTGATAATGTCACAGAGATAACAGTTTCGACTTCTACACTACACGCGATTTGACAGGAAAGTGTACAAGTGATTTGCTCGTGTAAAGACGAGAAAGGGGATGATAGAGAAAAGAGGTTATAAGAAAATGTGAAGAGAGTAAAAGTGGTTGGTCTTTTCAGAAAAGTGTGGAGAGAGTTATTCGTTCTTACAGAAAGTATTGAGAAAGCAATACTACTATACATAAGGTTAAATAGCATATTAGAAATTAAATGGGGGGAAAGAGAGCTCTTGCTTTTTAAATTTATTTCAAGGCAGGTTGGGTTTAACTGAGTGAAGTAGTAAGATAAACAAGCTTACGATGGCTTTCCTGGTTTTAAGTGCATGGATAGATTAAACAGTTTATGAAGAGTTAGTTTACAACAATTTCCACACCAGACTATAGTTTGTGCTATGACATAATAAAACATACAGTGCCACTACCAATCAACCTCAAGACTAGCGTATTACACAGGATAGATTAAAAAAGAAAAAGAAATCCCACTATCAATGTTGAAAATAATATATGTAGCCCAGAACCTCTCATAGGACAAAGGAAGTTCTCATAACAAGGATTGATTGATTGATTGATTGATTTATTGTTGCTTTAGGTCCAGCGGACTCTTCCGAGCCAAATCAGGACCGTCATAACAAGGATAAAGGGAAAAAACAATACAATACAATACAACCTCGATATAAATCAGTCACAGAGAGGACGTGAATATAAAATACCTCTTATCTTTGCTTTAATCCCAATCCACCCGTTTAAGTATAAAGGTGATTTAGAAGGTGGGTGTTTGTATGCCTAAGATCTTAAGTCATACCTTAAAATTGTAAAGAACCGCATTCAACGATGCCCTTAAGCAGCAAAAGAATTGCCGCTTCAGAAAAATACATCCTCGTTTACATGACAAAAAGACATGCGACTTTGTTTCTCCACAAAAGCGGTTTGATACAAACATGCACGCAATATGAAAACAACCTCATCCAAAAATCTAGTACACTTCCTTTATTGAACCAATCTACTACTTGGGATCTCCAATATGGGTTATATGTATCAGGATGAGTATAATCTAAGAAAAGAATAAGCATGAGGAAAAATCGTGACCGTTCACCACTTATTAGATATAGAAGTTTTCCTCTGACTTTAAAAAAAAAGGAAAAAAGAACAGGCGTAGAAATTATCCTTGTTGGAAACCTAAGTATGACTGCATATGCATTATTTATCTCACAATAGTAAAGATTTTCCTCGTGTCTTGACGCAATCGTCAACGAGAAAGCAACGGTAATTGTGTAGTGCGTGTTGATCTGAAGACTTGATTAATTTAATTTTTACAAAGTCGTTCTCGAAGTACCCTAGTGCCACAAATCAACATTGTATGAGTTATTGAAAGGACTTAATGGTCTAGGTGAACTGGGTGTATTCTAACGATCTTTCATTTGCATATCACTTCAGGATGCTCTCATCTCATATAAAGTGTTGTGTGTGTGTGTGTGCGTGTGTGTGTGAGAGAGAGAGAGAGAGAGAAAGAGAGAGAGAGAGAGAGAGAGAGAGAATACGAACATTTATTCAATAAAGCTTAAAGGGCCTAACCCCCTTGCTGCCTTAGAAGCGGGGAGGGGGGGGGGGTGGTGAAACATATTCACAAAAAATCACAATGCAACGGCCGTCAAGTCAAACATATATCGCAACAATACATTATCTCAAATCTTCAAAGGAAGGTGTGTGCTTGAGGCCGAGAGATGGAGCGTGAAAGATACATAGAGAAGTCATGCATTTGCGTGCGTGTGTGTGTGCGGGCGCGTTTGTGGAAGGGAGTGGAGATGGGGAGGGGCGCAAACGGGGGATTAAGTGTGCAATGTGCATGACAAGGTGGATGGCTTTAAACAGCAAGCTGAATCATAATTGTCCACGCCACGTGAAGAGGACAGGACGATCACAGAGCTGATCCATAGCAAGTAAGCATCCCCTAGTAATCTACCCACCTCCCTTCTGCACTGCACTCTCAGCTCTTTGCAGTCCGCTGGACCCTATAAACAATGACTAAATAACAAACTAAACTGCGCTGTCCCATACTCAGCGCAGCAGCATTATAGGAAGGGTACTTCAAAGACTGAACTACAATTTATCGATCTGGACATATACTGTGTGCCTTCATTATCAATATTTCGCGCGCACGACGCACGCACACACACCCACACACACACACACATGTTGATATTGGCTTCCTTCTTAGTAGCACTAATCATAATCGGCCATAAAAAGGCCAACAACTTCCTTTCTAGTCCTATCCTATCCTACCCTATCCCGTAACTCGGAGGTCGTAGGGGCACAACAGATGATCGTTTAACCAGCGTACTCCATCTTTCTTTGTCCTCAGCAAACCTCATGGCTTCGCTCAGTGACAAGACAGTCCATTCTCGAATGTTGTCCTCCCACCTCTTTTTCGGTCTTCCTCTTCTTCTACCCCCTTGCCTTACAGGATGGTCTTTCCAAGGCCTGATGATCTGGTGACGTGGCCAAACCATCGGAGTTTCCGTTTCTTCACCACTGTGAGCAGGTCATCATGTTGTCCAATAGCTTGTGCGATGGTCTGTCAGACTTCGTCGTTGTTGATGTGCTGGCTATATGAAATGCCCAGAAGTCTTATGTAGCACCTCATCTCCATGCTTTGTATTCTTCGTTGTAGATATGCTGTGAGGGTCCATGTTTCGCAAGCGTATAAGAAGATGGAGATGACAAGGGAGCGCAGCAGCCTTACCTTGGAGTGTAGACTGATGGTCTTGTCTTTCCAAATGGG
This sequence comes from Oncomelania hupensis, assembly GCA_036898135.1. Lineage (NCBI taxonomy): Eukaryota > Metazoa > Mollusca > Gastropoda > Littorinimorpha > Pomatiopsidae > Oncomelania > Oncomelania hupensis. The sequence goes on along the minus strand of CM072517.1, from coordinate 54,160,533 downwards.
CTTCAACCTTGTCAGGCAGCAGTTGTTTGTGCGATCCTGGAGAGGACTTCCTGTCGGGACCCACTGTCTGATACAATGGCTTCTAAATATTTGAAGCTTTGCATTGTGTTGAGGGATTGGCCTTGGACTTTGATGTCTGTGTTGATGCCATTGGTGTTGTTGGTCATCAGTTTGGTCTTCTCTGCACTTATTTCCATTCCATAGGCTCTGGAAGTGGTGTCAAGCCTCTGTACCAGCTGTTCAAGTTCTTGTTCCCCTCCAGCCAATCCATCAATATCCTCCGCAAAACGAAGGTTGGAGATTGCTTTACCCCCTATGCTGAATGTACCTTCGTGCTCTGCAAGGGCATCTGACATGATGCGCTCTAAGAGTGTTGGAGAGAGTAGGCATCCTTGACGCAAACCGATTGTTGTTCTGAACCAGTTTTCCATCGCGCTGTTATGGAGGACTGCACTGGTAACCTTGCCATGCAGGCTTTTGACGACTTCAATAATTTTAGAGCTTTCTAGTAGCAATGATAAAAAAAAGCGCTTTAGAATACGAAATCCGTCGGGCTAACTAAGAGGTTCACAACGTTTTCATACTAAAAAGAATTAAAAAAACACAATATATATAATAATATAGATAAGCCAAAGGAATGCTAAATTCGAGGAAAACAAGACAAAACGAATCAATGTAAATTTTTGAGATAAACTCTTTTTCAGGCGAACAAAACGCAAGAGACACCAAAACTATTATTGTAACTTTTGAACCCTCGCAGTCCTCTGTATTATTCCATACTCATAAATTTTTCTTAAATTAGTTGAATTATTTGAACTATTTAATAAACAGAAGCCATGTATCCTAATAAGATGTCTCTTTTATTCCCCCTCCACTGCCCCACCCACAGATAACATTTAACTATTTGTTTACCATATCGCAAGCGTTCAGTTCTAGAACTTTTGTTCAACTATTACTAGTAAATCTACCCCAACTCTGGCAGTAGGGCTGCTTCAAGAATCTTCTTTAGCTGGCGTAGGGCGCGCGACAAAGGCTTAATGACAGCGTATCTTAAATACGAGAACATGGGTTTTGAACTGAAGTGGTTACAAAATCTCCCGCTCAAAAGTCTAAGATATAAATCTTCTTCAGTAATCACCCAATCTTTAATACTAAAAGAAGCAATAAATAAAATCGTATCTCTGAAGGCAACAAAAACCACACATTTTGGGTTTCTTTAAAGTCTTTTTTCAAGCGTGTGCAGTAGATAATGTTTCGTGAAGCGACGTCGGGACCGGTTCAGTACTTGGATGGGGTACCATTGTATGGAATGCGACCACAAATAATAATCATAAAACAAGCATTCCACACGCCCCAGTCCACCCGGATGTGAAAGGGTACCTGGATCTGTTAGAACCGCGAGATTGGTAAAGCAGCAAAGGAGAAGAGATGGGCACTGCCCTTATTTAAGCTGGCCCAGATAAAAGAGAGGTCTCAAACGCCTTTGTCCCCAATGGCCGAAATGTTACTGGAACGCCTTTACCTCTCTCTTTTTTTTTCCAAGTGTACAACACTAGTCAACGTGTTACCACTGTGTCCAACCGATACGCCAAAGACTCGCTGAAAAGCAGTACTGTGACATGATTTAAAACTATATGCCCGCAGCATCCCATATCCACTGCATGCCTTAGATATATGTCTTTCACGACCTGCCTCTAGGTCGGTCTGGCAGCCTACGAAACGTATTGCGTTTCATGGAACCAGCATACTCCACCTCTCTCTGTCCTCAGCAACCCTGATGGCTTCGCTCAGTGTCAAGCCAGTCCATTCTCGAATGCTGTCCTCTCAACCCTTTTTCTGTCTCCCTCTTCTTCTACCTCCTTGCACTGTGCCTTGCAGGATGGTCTTTGCAAGGCCTGATGATCTGGTGACGTGGTCATACCATCGGAGTTTCCGTTTCTTCACCACTGTGAGCAGGTCATCGTGTTGTCCAGTGGCTTGTGTGATGGTCTGTCGGACATCGTCGTTGGTGATGTGCTGAGAATACAAACATCATTACAAAATATCAACAAAACACATACATGTAAATTGCCTACATTGCCAAAGAATAACATCATAGGAAGCCCCAGTGACCACCTGGCAGAAAGCGTCCAATATTCCCAAGCAGATCCAACAGACCTCACACACAAATGAGGAGTTTTGTCCCGGAAGAGTTTTCAAGAAAAAAGGTAGGTGACTGGTCTAGCGAAGAAGAAGATAGTATAGTAGATTGATAGAACAGAGTAGGAATGAGAAAGAACAAAGGAGAAAGACAGCAACAGTGGGAA
>CM072517.1:54090727-54153227 GCA_036898135.1 Oncomelania hupensis | reverse complement strand
GCAAAGACCATCCTGCAAGGCACGGTGCAACAAGGCAGAAGAAGAGGGAGACAGAAAAAGAGGGAGGACAACATTCGAGAATGGACTGGCTTGACACTGAGCGAAGTCATGAGGGTTGCTTAGGATAGAGAAAGTTGGAGTACGCTGGTTAAACGATCATCTGTGGTGCCCCAATGACTTTCGAGTTACGGGATATGGTAGGATAGGATAGGATAGGAAATCAGTTGACTGAGACCGAACTGCTTTATCAATGATGGGGGACGAGGAGGAGATTGGATGAGGGGTGGAGCAGTGGATGGGGCGAAAGGTGAGGGTGAGGATGGTTAAGGGTCATTTGTTTCCGCTAGTTTCTGATACTCTGTGTTTACTCTCGGAGGTCTTCGTGGGCTATTCCGTTTTCTTACAGCGCTTCCCCGCGTTGTTATTCTTGGGGCCCAAAAAGGAAACGGTCCTGCAAGAGGGCCCTGAGGGAGAAGGCAGCAAGGCCACGGAAGCGGCATGCCCTGATAGATGGCTCCGCTATTGATTGCTTTGCACTGCTGCAGCAACAGCACTCTGCGACACCCACTCTCTCTCTTGAGGGGACACGTCGGGGCAGTGAGCAGGGATCCGCGGGGCGAAATAGGGTGGGTTGGGTTGGGTTGGGTTTTAGGATTGGAATAGAGCTGAAGGTCATCGAAGGTATGGGTCAGGAGTAGCGGAGTATATTAGACAGTCCGGCCAACTATACTCAGAATTTTAAAAAATCAAGTGTTACACGCCCATCCTTCAGATATTTGAATAGCTGTCTTAGCATTGGGGAGACATTTTTAATTTAATTTTGTCTTTCTTATATAGCGCCTTTCCAGCTCAAGAGCTTCTCAAAGCGCTGGCCGGTACAGGATCTAACTCAAGCCGCCCGAGGCGCTACTTTCAGCATTTGGGCGCATAGTCTGACGCCCAGACGACTGAGCACAATCCTGGGAGACCGGAGATCGGGGGAGAAGTGACCTAGCTCTTGCATGATGTATTGTGTGTAGCCGGCACTTACCCGTCTAGGACGTGAGCGTCAGGATCTTTATAGTCCGTGCGATGGGACTCGTTCGTGCATAAACTAGACCTCGGTTTACACTCTCATCAGAAGGAGTAGGGGCGCAATGTTTCAGGGTCTTTTTTTTTTTATTCTCCATCCAGGCCATCAACGAGCTTTGAACCATCGCATATACAGGCTGCTATGTTGTCGCTTGGCATTCGATACTTCATTTGGGACATTATTCTGGGTTGTTATTCTGGGGACATTGACATTATTCTAAGTCGATTTCTAATTGATAGACCTATCAGCTCAACTGCAACACTCGCAAACACTTCCTAGCATACACCTATACCTTACGCATTTATAAAATCTCCAGCTAAAATGAAATTCACAATGACAACAACTGGTATTACCATGCAGTACAATGGTCAGTCTGGAATCAGGAATCGGAACTGAGACACCTGAAACTCACCGTTGCTCTATCAAAAGAGTTATTAACTGTATTAGTGTAATCTCAGAACATTCCTCAGTGCAGTTTCCTCTGCTGTGTCAAAAACAAACTTACCCAGGGTCATTTCTATAATCCGTAGAAAGGCGAGATGAACAGTAAATACCAAATTTCAAAATTCTAGATGTATTTATTGTCCACATAATGAACAAGGAATTTTTTTTTTACAGTGTGGAGTGACAAATCAACCAACCCAAGGACCATAATACGCCCATAAGAGAAACATTACAGAGTAAAATGCAAGATTGCTAAAGCAGCAAAAACCACCTCGACCCTAGCAATACCACATTGAACTCACACAGGCCATAGTAAACATGTCTCCTTCCATACGTTTGTCAAATAGCATTTCTCACACTCACAGTTTTACACCTCACAGTCAAGCTCAACGTTCACACTTCGCTGATATTTACATACATGCAGATCACATATTTGAAGAAAAACACAGAGGTAATGTACATTCTTAAAAGATGACCAGACGGAGAGCTAATGGCCAAAATAAGACAAAACACACCAGATTAGGAGGATCTCTATATATTATATTTCTCTACAAGGTTCTTCCCCCGCAGGAGTCTAAAGCCAACTTAAAAGACATCACATGAACATAACTATATTAAAACAACGGTTACAAAAACAACAATAATTATCAATAACACTAGAAGGTGATATTAATAAAGCTGTTTCAAAGACCAGGTTAAACGTATAGGTATAAAATATACCTCAATTACCACTTTAAAGTGTTTTCTCACAATATAGCACGATACGGATTTGAAAAGTTCAACGAGGAAAAATGTAAAAAAGGAAGTTCTATTCATTCAGATTTAGAAAGAGAATGTTCTTCTTTAAATGTTCATTTTTTTTTTTTGCTCTCCTAAATTTATTGATTCATAAATACCTTTTCCAAACTGGAGCAGAATCAAAAGTGTTCCAAACCAAACTGACCTGCTATAAAGAGAACAAACATTCTAAATGCAAACTGCAAATTGTTCAATTATCTCCTCAAGTCTCCGGGTCTCTGCATAGCCAGAGATGTAACAACGTGGACAAACTATTAACAACATCATGTTTACTTTTTCCTTTTCGTCTTAAAATGTTGCCACGCGATCGTCATATCTTGTCCAGCGAACTGCATGCACTGCTCCGTGCTGCTGGTCGATTTTTCCAGAAATTTAGAAATTGGTTTTCTACCTCGCATCACAAGATCCCTCCTCTGCTGGGAGAGAAAGAAGGTAATGACACCAAAGACAAAGAGACAGAGAGTGTGTCTGAGAGAGAGAGAGAGAGAGAGAGGTGGGGTGTGGGTAGGGGCGTGACTGTGTGTGCATGTGTGTGTGCGTATTTGTTTGTGTATTTCTATTTTTCTGGATAGGCGGCTAAATACTGTATAGTGTCAGGTATGAGTGAATGTTTGTAGTAACTGTAAATTTATTGCCATTAGTTTTCATAAAACGTGATAAAGTAGTCTTGAATCTTGGATTTTCTCTCCTTATCCACCAGTCGCCACGTGCCTTGTTAAAAGTCTGTGTCCACGTGTGAGTGTGCGTGTGCGTGTGTCTGCCATTGCTCAAAGTTATGTGTCTTTGCCAGTCTGTCTATCAACTTCCATCTATCCCATCCCTGTCTATTTTTGTCTATATCGGTTACTTAGTGTTTATGTTTTTCTGTCTATCCGTTTGTTTATCTGCCATTCCTTTTTTAAATGTTTCTGTCACCCCTATTGTTGATTCAGTGTGTGCGTATGTTGTTTCTACTTGACTGTATAGATTGTGCATCGAAGTGTAAGTAAACCACTTAATATTATCTATGAGCGTATGGTTGTAGTTATAGATTTAGTATTGATGGTATAGATTGATAGTATTTATAGCTATAATCTATAATACATGTACCTATTTAAAATACTTATTAACCAGTTATGTGTTGTAATCTGGGGTTTGCACCACAATATAATTTCTCAGATAAGCCTACTAAAGTTTTCGTTTTTGGTATTCGTATGCTTCTGAGATTGCGTCACCGTTCTCTCTCGCGCGTGCGTGTCGCGTGCCCCTCCCCTAACGCTCCCCCGCCTTAAAGAGGGCTGAGCAAGGAGGAGCAGGTCGGAGCGCCCTTAACAAATCAGTGCGCATGACAGGCCTCCATTAACCACGTCGCATCTACATCCTCTCGCTCTCAGCCACACCATCTGAGACGCGCGGAGCCTGTCTCTATAAACCAACACGAAACGCTATAGAATTGTTCTTACAACAGCGCACTTTCAAGCTCAAGACCTGCTCCCCCCAACCCCCCCAACTCCCGCTCCTCCTACCCCTTCCCCCACCCACACACCTATTCCACTCCCCTCTCGCACCCCCCTCCCCCAAGGCGCTTAGCTACAGTTCAAGCACCGGAAGCAAACAGTATTCGCTAGAATCAAGAAATGAACCTGCACTAGAGACCCTGCACCTGTGGATGTGCTGTGACAACGCAAGTGTTCATGGTGTCAGTAGCTTCAGGTCATCGATGTCGTGTTCTTCTAACCCACATCCTATTACCACTCGTAAATGGCACAAACCGTGCTGGCAAACTCCGGACAGCGCTCAAGACAAAGCTGGAGCATGTTAAAAGACACAGCTAGCCGTCCTGTTTCATCGAATATCGTCCCCTATACGCTTATGTGTCCGGGGACGTTAATCTATTTTAACTAACTAACTAACTGTTTCATCGTACTTCCGCTGATCTGTGGTTCGGAACATGGATAGCTGCGACCCCTAGACAGTCACAAGTGGAATATGGACTATGCCGAATGGAAACAGCGATCTTTTCAATGACAAGCGCCATCATAGGAAGATGGCAAGTTAAAAGGCCTACTGAGCATGTTGCTTGCAGTAAATTGCGCTAAGCAGCGATCTGTCTTTCAGGCGACGACGTTGAGGCTGACGTAAGGGTCAGGCATGGAGAGATATGTCAATCAACGTGGTCAGTGATGGACAGTTGCCGATAATGGGACAAAAAAAAAACCTTGTTTGTCACCATGTGGTGTGGTCACAAAGAGATGCTCAGCTGTTGCGACCCTCACTTAACCCCTTACGACCTGACAGGTTGAAGGTCTAGACTATAAATATATTTTTTATCGTTATTTTCATCGTTATAATATAGCGATTTTCCAGCTCAATAGCTGCTCAAAGCGCTGGTCGATACAGGATCTAATTCAAGCCGCCCGAGGCGCCTACTTGCAGCCTTTGAGCGCACAGTTTGACGCCCGTAATACTGAGCACGGACCTGTACGACTGCGGATGGGGTAAGGAGGGCCCTAGCGCTAGTTAGGTGTATTTGTGTAACCGGCACTCACTCGTATAGGACGTGAGCGTCTGGATCTTTAAAGTCCGTGCGATGGAGTGCGCGCGTGCACCGGTTTATACTATCATCCGGGGGATACAATCTTGGCAGCAGGCATGGTTTGTGTAGACCGTACTTTGTCTCTGGGTCCTTGGATTATAGGGATTTATAGTATACATAATAGGAAAGGGTGACGATGACGACGATTGTGGTGGTGTGGTGATAATGATGATGATGATTATGATTATGGTAATGATGATGATGATGTTGATGATGATGATGATGACGATGATGATGATGATGATGATGATGATGATGATGATGATGATGATGATGATGATGATGATGATGATGATGATGGCGACGATGGCGACGACGTTGTCTTGGATAGCGCAGGTATTCACGGATAAAGTGTACGCGCATGAAAAGAAACGAGAGAGTGGCCATCAGATGTTTAAAAGTTCAAATTGCACACTATCATCTACACGTAGTACCAAAGTCTTTTCTGGCCCAACGCATGTTAACGAACGAGATAAGTGTTTCACCGTGTCCAAGGTGTGAAGTCTCTCACCGCGATACATCGTGCGTGCTCTTGTCACACGTATGAATCCTGGTTCTATGTGAGTTCCAACCTTGATTCTGGCGTTTTCCCTGTATGTCGTTTGTCTGGATGACTATGCTTAACACATTCTACAAGTCTTTGATGTGATGTTTACAATGTAAAAAAACATAATTTAACAATATACTCTTACTAAACCCCGAATCCGTACGTTGCTGATAGCTTCAATATACAACCGTGAACATATAAGGGGGCCGCTAACATATAATTATATGGAATCAATTAATAATACAACCGTAGATCGCTGAAGCATTGAGAAGAGGCAGCGCAGACGCATCTGACTGTGCACATGGGAGACGAAAGGAGACTAAAGGCATCGACAGATTCAGCTGTAGACACAGATAGGGTCGCTGACAAATCGAGTGGACGCCAAGCAAGGGCAACGAGGATATAATTTAAAAGACATGGCAACCCGAGCTTTCACTGGAAGAAACTGCAAATAACCGTTGTTTCAATCACGGCAGGGTGCATCACCGCATCACTGCATGCTATCTTAAAAAAAAAAAAAAAAGGTCCACGTTTCCCTTTCGCTCTTTCAGCTTGTCTGTCCTGCTTCCTTGGCGTCATACGCTACATCACCCGCTACAGTTTCAACTCATTAAAACCGCGTCGACCTTACAAGAAAGCACGAGCTGCACTGTAGTAGCAACAGAAAGCCACCCAGAACATCAGCTACTAGCGAACACCTTTCCACAGCACAATCTTCCAATGCCGTCACACGTGTAAACAATAGTCGCTGAAACTCTGTGTGCCTTTTTTTTTTTTTTTAATCTTTTGACAACGCAAGTGTGCTACTGATTGATCGTAATCACGGTTTGTTTCTGGGCCTAGGATGAAAATGCCAAGCTAATAATCAAAGCTTGTTTCGAATCAAATCAGCCACCATTGCCAAATGCGGCAAGAATGTTTTTGGAGTAGAGCACTGAAAATCATTTTCATAGTTTGTGAAGAAAGCAGACTAGAAGGACACCATTTACAGAAGACATTAAACCAAACGATAGGACTGGAGGAGTTGGTGGGGAGAGGAGGACTAATTACAATTGTTAAACAGAGTCGAAGTCAAAGTCAAAATCTTTAAGAGACTAGCATTAGGGCCAGTGGACTTGTCTTACAGTGGGTCAAATAAATAATTCGGAAAACAAGTAAATAATTAACATACGATTAATTTATAATTACAGAGATAGAGAGAGAGAGAGAGAGAGAGAGAGAGAGAGAGAGAGAGAGAGAGAGAGAGAGAGAGAGAGAGAGAGAGAAAGGGAGGGGAGAGAGAGAGAGAGATAGATTGAGAGAGGGAGAGAGAGATATTGTGTAAGCTTGAGGGTTACTGGAAACATTGTAAGACTGATATAAATAATACCAAAGATAAAGCGGAATTGAAGGAATGGACTCATTGATAAGTTAATATGAGGTGAAAATAGATATTGCAGCAGGAATTGATAATGTAATATATGAATATAAACCTTGCAGCGTGAATGTTGATTGAATCTGTTTTGTAGCTATGTTCCAAGCAAATTTTAAACTGTAGGATTTGAGTGGAAATGACATGCGTTGCTGGTTAGATCTAAATGACTTGTAATTCGTAAAGAAGTCAAACGGGTCTATGATGATGATGATGATGATGATGATGATGATGATGATGATGATGATGATGATGATGATAATAAAAATAATAATAATAATAATAATAATAATAATAATAATAATAATAATAATAATAATAATAATAATAATAATAATAATTAGATAAGCATGATTGTTCATTTAAGTTGTTATTCTATTTACAGCTTTTTATCTCTTATTACAAATACCTGCTATTAGGTTTACTTCTATTCTTACCAGCCACCAATGGAACAGTCATTTAGATGTGCATCACCGCCATGTGTCGAAACACCTAGAATCAAACTAAAGAAGGTTTTGTGACGCAAGTTAATGACATACACAAAAAGAAATGGCGTCACAAAAGTGTATGAATCTTCAACTTGAGAAATTCATTGACAAGAAATTGCATAATGTTATCTTACCTATTGCGATTAATTAAACTGTAGAATTTGAAGTACTTGATTTAATATATAACTGACTATAAATTGGCTTTTGCCTTCTCTAAAGACGAAATAAATAGAGAACTATATTTATCAAAATTATAAAGAGTGATAAGGCTTTCTGTTTACAAATCACTAGGTTACAAATTAGTTGAGTCTACGCAATCTCTTGGCGACTATTGACTTTCGGCACGGTTTCTCAGGCAATGAATCAGAGGTTTCCAAGCATATATTGCCGTTTTAAAACCATTCTTAAAAGATTGTAGCTGATTTGCTGATTCCATGCAGGATCCTAGCGACTGGTGTTGTTCAGTGATGTTCCTTGGCCATTGCAAACATCTGGTACAGTCTCTTAGCAATCGTAGCCGTAACTATGATCAGGCTGTTATGATTCCTGGCTGGAAGAACCTATAATAAAAGAAGGGCTGAGATGGTCAGTCAAAGGTCCCACCGCCGTAGCTGAAGTGGTAGAGCGTTCGCCTGGCACACCGATGACCCAGGTTCGAATCCCGTGGTGGGCGATATAAAATGTGGCCATTCTCACTGTCCATTTTAGCAGTATGATTGCTCTGGTGGTTCAGTGTTGATTCAGGTCCCTATCCCTCTTTCCCTGGGATGGTTATCCCCGTCTGCCATTTCGCCAATGGTGGGTGTAGACGTTAAACCTCAAGGTTCAGTCAAAGGCAGAGACAAGACAGGAAGGCAGAATCATTCAGTCTTTGACTTCGGAAGGTGATGTTTGTGTAACATCTGTGGTCTGATTTGTTTGGTGGAGGACTTCTACCTATGTGCTGTTCCTGGGAGGAGACCGTCCTATCCTATCCTGTCCCGTAACCCGGGAGGTCGTAGGGTCACCACAGATGATCGTTTAACCAGCATACTCCATCTTTCTCTGTCCTCAGCAGCCCTGATGGCTTCGCTCAGTGTCAAACCAGTCCATTCTCGAATGCTGTCATCCCACCTCTTTTTCGGTCTCCCTCTTCTTCTACCTCCTTGCATTGTGCCTTGCAGAATGGTCTTTGCAAGGCCTGATGATCTGGTGACGTGGCCCTACCATCGGAGTTTCCGTTTCTTCACCACTGTGAGCAGGTCATCGTGTTGTCCAATGGCTTGTGTGATGGTCTGTCGGACTTCGTTGTTGGTGATGTGTTAGGTATAGAAAATGCCCAGAAGTCTTCTGTAGCACCTCATCTCCTTGCTTTGTATTCTTCGTTGTAGATCTGCTGTGAGGGTCCATGCTTCGCAAGCATATAGGAAGATGGAGATGACAAGGGGGCGCAGCAGTCTTACTTTGGAATGTAGACTGATGGTCCTGTCTTTCCAAATGGGCTTCAACCTTGTCAGGGCAGCAGTTGTTTGTGCGATCCTTGAGAGGACTTCCTGTCGGGACCCATTGTCTGATACAATGGCTCCTAAATATTTGAAGCTATGCACTGTGTTGGGGGATTGGCCTTGGACTTTGATGTCCGTGTTGATGCCATTGGTGTTGTTGGTCATCATTTTGGTCTTCTCTGCACTTATTTCCATTCCATAAGCTCTGGAGGTGGTGTCAAGCCTCTGTACCAGCTGTTCAAGTTGGAGGAGACCGTGCTCAGCTCCAATTCAGTTTTCGTCGATCGAGGGCACCTAACCCGGAGTCGCCAGTTGTACTGTAGAGACGGGCTCACTGCTGTCGATAGGTGTTACACGGCTGCTACAAGATACTACGTTCGCGTTGCGTGCCGCCACTTACTCTCAGACGGAAGACGGTCTCCATACTTCTGATTCCCGGTGAACATACCCTTCTTTTTTGTCCACCAGAGACCATTGTCTCACCCCATAGGAGTAGGACATATAGCCGCTTGTGCTTGGTCCCCTCCTAGTGGGTTTTTAGCTTTTACTGTAACTTTTATGTACGATTTCCTGGACTCGTACTCGTTTCTTATAATGCCTCCCATTGTTTAGTTTCTGACTAGATTTTTGATCTTTTTTTGCCAACCATTTATCAGTCCGAGTGTTACGTTGAAACGCGAATGGTAGTACGTCGGAAACGCGCACGATAGATCTAATCGTTTCGATTTGCAAAGTATTCAATAATGGAGTTTATTTACCTTTGATTTGAGTTTGCATTGTTGTTAGGAGAGGCTTTGTATAACGTTGATAATTTTCGTTAGTCGATATTGTTGTAGAATTCTCTGGATCCGCTTGTTTACTATCGATCGAAGTTTCTTGATGGACGTAGATATTTGCGAATATTCTGGGAAGGGAAATAATTATGTATGACGTAAGTCAGTGATGACGATCTTTAATTCTGATTGGTTGTAATGCGTCATTTTCTAGAACGACCTGTCGTCATCTCGAAGGAGAAAAAAAAATTATATATTCGATGCTCCGTGTGTTTTGAAAGGTTGTTGATAGTGAAGCTGGAAAGTAAATTTGAAAGTTGTTGAGTTGAGTTGAGAATTGTATGCAGTTGTTGATGTGTGCTGAATAAAAAGTGGAAAACTTCATACGTCGACTCCGTGTCTTGTATGCTGAGTGAGCAGGCTGCGTGGATAAACGAATCTGAGTTACACCTTATCAGGAATTCAGCATCGGGGCTGAATCAAATACTGATAAAGAAAACACCATCATCAAACCGAGTGTAACATTTTGGGGGTCAAGCCGCGATTCACGCCATAGTCAAGGGTTCAACTGCTACAACAAGCGAGTCAACGTTACGAGAGGCAGTCATCGAGGGTAGCCGCCAACGAGTTGCGTCGAGAGGGGCCAACATACTGGGACTACATCACCGATAGGTTCGGGTTGACTGCAAGGGCGTGTAGTCGCTGAAGAGTTGCTTCGTGAGCGAACAACAGATCGGGACTACGTGGCTGCCGTAAGACTACGTCGAGGGACAGTCTCGGAGCTACATCGCCAGTATTACAGAGAGCGACGAGCGGACGTCGCGTCTACTTCAGCACAGGAGCGTATACATCAACACCAGCGTGGTGCAGCGTCGCATACGACGAGGACAGCGGGGCCTGCGTCAGCGAAGGCGACTAGTGACAAGCATCAGCGCTACTGCAGAAAGCGTGCTGTTCTAGAACAGTCTAGAAGAGTGCAGCACAGTCAAGAACCTTCCAGAAAAGAACTTTCCAGAAAAGAACTTTCCAGAAAAGAACTTTCCAGAAAAGCATTAAGATGGCTGATTTCTGGCAGAAAGGAGTTGAACTGAATCTAAAAGGCAAACAGCTGACGGAGTACGTCAAATCCCAGGAGAGAATACAAGAACGAGAATTAGAAGAGCAGCGTCGCCGTGAAGAAAGAGAATTAGAAGAGCAGCGTCGCCGAGAAGAAAGAGAAGAGCGGCGTCAAGAAAGAGAAGAGCGGTGTCAAGAAAGAGAGATGGAAGAGAGACGATTAGAAGCTGAGCGTCAATACCAGCTAGAGTTGGCGCGTATCCAGAACAATCAGCATGCGCCACAAGTCACCAACGACCATACGGCTCCAAAATTGCCAGCTTTCGTCGACGGGAAGGACCAGATCGACAGCTATCTGGCGAGATTCGAAAGGTTCGCCGAAAGCTCCAATTGGCAACCTCGAGACTGGGCGATTCGACTAAGTGCACTTCTGACAGGCAAAGCGCTCGAAGTTTACACCAGACTGTCGAGCGATGACGCCAAAAACTATGACGTCTTGAAAGAGGCCCTATTGCAGTGTTACAACTTTACAGAGAAGGGCTACCGTAAACGCTTCCGTGAATGCCGGCCTAAGTCAGACGAGACGCCAAAGCAGTTTGTGGAGCGCCTGTCGTCATATCTACACAAGTGGGTGGAGTTATCAGGCGAAAGGAAGTCTTACGACAGTCTCCATGACCTGATCGTGAAGGAACAATTTCTCAATGCCTGTCACAAGGACCTAGCGACCCACTTAGAAGAACAAAAGCTGCAGACGTTTAAAGATGTGACTGAGGCTGCTGAAAGATATCTCATCGCTCATGGGAAGACCCTGGGGCCACCCAGCGCGACGAAACATTTTCAGAAGACTGGAAACCATGTGAACCAGATACAGGGGAGCCAGACGAACCAGAAACAGACGGACTCCACGCCTCCTCCCAGGGAAGGGCATTCAAGAGGCTGTTTCACCTGCAACGCTTCAGACCACAGAGCGGCTAACTGTCCTCAAAACAAAAGTAGCGGACAGCGGGGCAGTACGGACAATGCAGCGGTGGGCAATCGACAGAGACGTTTCTTCAATCAACGGCAAAACAGTAGATCTGACCATCAAGTGTGCGGCGGGAGCGTCATTCTTCCGAGTGAGGCCAAGCGCACAGCTACTCCTGCGGACGTGCAAGAGTGCATGACCGATGGCCAACTTCTCCTTGCCAACGGAAAATCCATCCCCGTCGTCGCCAGCGCAGCTGTAACCGTCCAGAACATGCCTGTTTCAAAGGGACGCGTCGGAAATCATGAAGTGACTGTTTTAAGAGACTCTGGCTGCAGTGGGGTCATCGTCAGAGAAGACCTAATCGCTAAAGAACAGTTCACTGGCGATTCAAAATGGACACTTATGGCCGACAGCAAATGTGTGAGAGCGCCAGTTGCGAAGATTCATGTCAACACCCCTTTCTACATAGGCGAAGTCGAAGCGGTTTGCCTGAAGAAGCCGCTATACGATTTGATAATCGGGAATATCGACGGCGCGAGACGACCCGACGACCCCGATCCAGAGTGGAGTCCTGCCTCAACCCAACGCGTCGAAGTTGTGGAGGAGGATCCATTGCCATTTCCCGATGGAGACCTTACAGAGCTGCTACGGGATAATGTGGCTACTCCGGCTCAGCCCTGCCGACCAGAGATCGTCGGTGCTGTTACTACCAGGGCCCAGGCCAAGAGAGACAAGACGTCTACGCCACTGAAGGTCGCCGACAACTCTAAAGCTGCCATCGTGGACAGAGATAAGCTGATCCAGCTCCATGAAGCTGATAGTACTTTAAACAAGTACAGGAACCGCCAAGACCACGTGACCAAAGGCAGTGGTACGGTCTACTTTGAGATGAAGGCCAAGATCTTGTACCGAATCTTCTAGCACCCGAGGGTCAACGGAGGGAAACCACTACGTCAAGTATTGGTACCGTTACCCCTAAGGCGCCAGGTGATGGAAGTAGCGCATGACTCAATCATGGGAGGTCACCTAGGTATCAAGAAGACGTCGGATAGAATCCAGGCGGTGTTCTACTGGCCAGGACTTCATGCGGACGTCAGCCGTTTCTGCCAATCATGCGACATTTGCCAGAAGACCATACCTCGAGGAAGGGTCCCGAAAGTGCCTATGCAGAGGATGCCTCTGATCGACCGACCTTTCAAGAGGGTGGCCCTAGACTTAATCGGCGAAATAAGACCTCCGAGTGAAGAAGGTCATCGATGGGTACTGACTTTAGTGGACTATGCGACTCGGTACCCAGAAGCAGTGCCACTGAAGAAGATTGACACTGAAACTGTAGCAGAGGCACTGGTGGACATGTTCAGTAGACTTGGAGTGCCTGAAGAAATTCTGACAGACCTCGGGACGCAGTTCGTCTCTGACTGCATGAAGGAGGTCAACAGACTGCTGAGCATCCGGCAATTGACTACGACACCCTACCATCCGATGTGCAACGGGCTTGTCGAAAAGTTCAATGCTACGCTGAAGTCCACCCTGAAGAAACTGTGCAGCGAGCAGCCCAGACAATGGCATCGCTACATCAACGCCTTACTTTTCGCCTACAGAGAAGTACCGCAGGAGTCCACCGGCTTCTCTCCGTTCGAGCTGTTGTACGGAAGAACCATCCGAGGGCCGATGCACATCCTGAAAGAACTGTGGACGAAAGAAGTAGACACCCCAGAGGTGAAGAACAGCTACCAGTACGTGTTTGAGCTACGGGAGAAGCTGGAGCAGACTCTCGAGATAGCCAGAGAAAACCTGAAGAAATCCCAGGACTGTGGAAAGCACTACTATGATCGTAGGGCTGTGAACAGGAAGTTCAAACCTGGCAACAAAGTGCTGGTGCTGCTACCTACCGATCATAATAAGTTGCTGATGCACTGGAAAGGCCCGTACGAAGTGGAGACCGTGGTGGGGATCAACGACTACAAGGTGAAGGTCGGCCAGCACTCCAAGATATACCACGCCAACCTCCTTAAGCTGTACGTGGAAAGGCCATCAGAGACTGTACACGCAGCCACAGCAGCTGTGACCGACGACAGCTTTGACAGCGAAGAACTGTTGGAACTGGGAGACTTCCACAGCAAAGAAGGCATCGATGATGTTAAGCTAGGACCGAGCTTGACGGAAGGTCAAAAGTTAGAGCTCAAGGACCTTATGGGCGAGTTTCCCCATAACTTCAATGATGTCCCAGGCTCTACGACTTTGGTCGAACATGAAGTCCACACCCAGACCCGGAAGGAGCATCTGCAGACCTTGAGGGAGCTGTTCCACCGTCTCGCAGAAGCCAACCTGACCGTGAGACCCAGCAAATGCATTCTGGGAGCTGACAACGTCGACTGCGTCGGACATCCGACGGAAGAAGAAGACAACGGAGGATGCACTGACTCCAGGAAAGCCCACGAGATCACTGTCTTTGACCCTGGGCCGATGACGACCGCAACTGACGAGGGCGCCGTTTCCTTGCGGATGAAAGAACATTGACTGTGTAGATGGAATGTGAACATTGACAATATCCAAAAGGACTTGCAGATGAGAAACTTTGACTCTGTGTGAATGAACTGTGAACATTGACAATATCCAGACAGATTTGAAGATGAAAACCATTGACTCTGTGTGAATGAACTGAGAACGTTGATAGTGTTCAGACAGACTGAAATAAGTTTTACTTCTGAACTTTGTTTGTGCATTACGTTTCAACGTTGTTGAAAGAAATTGGGTAAATTTCTTCTTGAGTGGGGGGTTATGTTACGTTGAAACAAGAATGGTAGTACGTCGGAAACGCACACGATAGATCTAATCGTTTCGATTTGCAAAGTATTCAATAATGGAGTTTATTTACCTTTGATTTGAGTTTGCATTGTTGTTAGGAGAGGCTTTGTATAACGTTGATAATTTTCGTTAGTCGATATTGTTGTAGAATTCTCTGGATCCGCTTGTTTACTATCGATCGAAGTTTCTTGATGGACGTAGATATTTGCGAATATTCTGGGAAGGGAAATAATTATGTATGACCTAAGTCAGTGATGACGATCTTTAATTCTGATTGGTTGTAATGCGTCATTTTCTAGAACGACCTGTCGTCATCTCGAAGGAGAAAAAAAAATATATATATTCGATGCTCCGTGTGTTTTGAAAGGTTGTTGATAGTGAAGCTGGAAAGTAAATTTGAAAGTTGTTGAGTTGAGTTGAGATTGTATGCAGTTGTTGATGTGTGCTGAATAAAAAGTGGAAAACTTCATACGTCGACTCCGTGTCTTGTATGCTGAGTGAGCAGGCTGCGTGGATAAACGAATCAGAGTTACACCTTATCAGGACTTCAGCATCGGGGCTGAATCAAATACTGATAAAGAAAAACACCATCATCAAACCGAGTGTAACACCGAGCTTTTAATATAAGATCTTGTTGCGTTTTATCGATTTTAGGTCCTGAATCGAATTTTTATCGGATCGGGTCTACCCTTTGGTGTTATTTTTTTGTTTTTTTTGTGTTTTCTCGTAGCATCAGATCCGTGTACCTGCGATGGGAAAGAAGCGCGCCGGTAGAAAACATTCTCCGTTGTTTAAAGCCCGACTAAAAACTATCCAAGAGGCTTTATCTGAGCCCTGTGTGGCCCTTATACCTGAGGGGGAGCTGACCTGGTCGCCCCACTCGGTGACGGGACACCGACACCCTCGCGCAAGCGAACCTGGGAGACACTTACCGACTCCTCCTCGTCGTCCTCTTCTGAGGACATGATTGAGGTAATAACGGAAGAGGTGAACTCCTCGCCGAGCCCGGCCCTGGTCGCCGGCTCTGCCGAGATGACATCTCCGTCTGTAGAGAAAATGCACCTGGTACCTGTCTCACAGCCCTCTCCGGTTGAACCCGCGGAGGAATCTGCAAAAGATTGGACTACCGTCCCTGGCAGGCGTAGAATAAGAAATAGAGTTAGGCAGCCGTTTAATCCACTCCCTCTGCCGAATCACGGCCTTTGCCTTTTCCCGGTCCTGATCAGACCTGCCAGAGATACGGATTCCGCGACTTTGAAACATCTGAACTGGAGGTTTGCAGACACCTTACAGGCCATGGTTGGCCCGGTCGACCGCGTGAGGCCTCTCGGGGATGGCTTCTTGATAAACTGCGCTTCCAGAGACCAGCAGCGGAGGCTGGTCGCGGTGTCGGAGATAGGATCGGTCTCGGTGTCCTGTTCGATGCCTAGCCCTGTGGTGGAGGAGGTTGTCCGTGACATCCCTTCCCCCGTAACTGAAGATGACATTTTAGCCAAATGTCAAGGTTTTATCGACCCCGACGGCTGTATACGGTCCTGCGCGGTCAAAAGAGTAAAACGTCCGTTCCGCGCGGACGGTCTGGCATCTACTTTGGTCAAGGTCACAATAGAAGCGCCGATTCTTCCTTCCGTACTTCTGATCAACAGAAGCGAATACCCGGTCCCGTCCATATGTCGCTGCGGTGGTCCGTTGCCATCAAGGTCACAAGTTTGGTCACACCAAAAAGTACTGCAAATCCAAACCGACCTGCCCCTCCTATGGCCTCTCTGGTCACTCCGTGGCTCAATGCAAAGCTAGCAAGCGGTCTTGCCTTAACTGCCTAGGCGACCATTCGGCCTCAAACAATAACTGTCCTGCCCCGAGGGATAGCGTTCTCGCGAACCAGCTCAGGGCGACCAACTACATGCCCCGAGCCCAGGCCTTATGCCTAGATCGGGAATCAAAACTGCCTGGGGAGCACCTTGTGCTCCCGCCTTCCCTGCGACAGCGCCCGCTGTCCCACCGCTATTAAGTGTAGACCACTCGGGTCTACCACCATAACCCACGACCACCGAGGCCAGCGGGATACCGAACCTCCCCGAGGCAATGCTGGCGCCTGCTGATAGCCGCGGCGACCTGGCTTGGTCCGCCTTACAGAGACTGGAGGGTTTGGTTGAGAGGCTTGTCCATACTGTGGCCGGGCTTGTGATCACGGTCCACAGCCTGGCTGTTGGTAATCCAACTTCACCCAGCCATTCTATAGGTACACAGTCTGATACCGAGGCCCCTGCCTCGAGCCCAGGGCGTACGCGTGACGGGATATCAGAGACCTTCTCCCCCTCCCCACTCCTCCGGTCACGGCTCCCCCAGTGAAACCGAGGATGGTTCTGCCTCGGCGGGTCGTTGCCTGTCCGTTTCTGAGTTTATCAAGCGGCTGGACGGACCCATTGCGGAGTTTGTCTCTGTGTGTGATCGGCGCTCGGCTAAAGATGTCGCATACACGCTACGGTTGGGTCTCAAGTCCCTTCTGACGGATGGAGCGCTCAGGTCCATAGGCGTGTCGATCCGGGATGTTTCCGACTCTGAGGCAGTGCCGAAGCCTGCCGAGCCCTAGTTTTGTCGCGCGCCTGCCGGTTCCCGCCCTGGCCCTTGCCCAATCAGGTGTAGGTTTCACCTTTTACCGCGTTTTTAACCAAAGTGGACTTGTTTTTATTATTAAACGTTGAATAGATTTTGTTATACATTTTGATCGTGTTTTTACATAAAAAATTTTTTTTTAATATACTGTAGGCCCGATCCTGTTCTGTGCAATAGCCTGGAAGACCCGGCCTGTTTTTCATATAAAAATATCCCATTTCTTTTCTGTAATGATACATAACCCGTACTCTCCAGCCCTATTAGCCGCCTCCCTGGCCCTCCTCCTTTTCCTCCTGGACACCTCGCTTGCTGCCTGGCCGTGGCGTCCCTCTTGGCACCCTTGCTTCATCTCCACTTCATACCACCGCTGCCGCCTACCTTGTGACTCAACGCACTCCTCCTGCTGGTTGTTGCAGCAGCCTTGTGCGCTCCTTCTTCATATGACTCTCTTCAGCATCATGACCTCTTATTACAACGGCTCTCCTTCATCCAGGTCCCCTATACGCTATGGTGTCCGGGGACGTTAATCTACATGCCTGCCTGCCTCAGTCAAAGAATGATAGGGGGGTGATCGAAGAACGATAGGGATAAAGACGAACAGAGAGAGAGAAACAAACAAAGGAGAATTGCTGCTGGTCAGTAACCTAGCTTATGTTAGGAGACACGCTGATAAATATGCGTTGTCCTGTCTATACCCGCTAGAGGTCTTGGAAACAATCTGGATACAAGGAATGGTTTCACCTCCTTGTATTCACAATAGGGCCTAGATACGTATTGTATGGTTTCACCGCAATGCGTTTAGGTTTGTAGATTTAATTGTTCAACAACTTACACTAAACAAGTTGCTGCACAGGTCTGACAGAGATAAGTCACTTGTAACTTGTAGATTAACTTTAAAATGCACGCGCAATAGGAACATTATCGTAGAGAATTTCTGCCTTTGTTATAATTTTCTCTCTGTCTTCTGCTTTGTTCCTAAATTGTTCGCCGAAATTATGAACGCCGATTTGGTATGATGATTTGGGTATAAATTATAAACCCATGTTGTAAAAACAAAAAACAAAACTTGGTAATAATAATTTCTAAAAGAAAAAGAAAAAAAACACGTAGTGGTCGAATGATTGTGTTGTTAATATTCTCGTCTGATTTCTGAGTGTTTGTTCGTCAGTTTTCGTATTTTTTTATATCTCTTTTCTCTTTTCAAACTTTGTAAGTTATCTCTTAGCCGACTTAGATCGAGCGTATTGACTGCTTTGGCCTAAATCCTGACAGGTTTAACACTGGGCAAAGTTGACGCGGCCGATCTAGAGGTAACCACCTAGTATGCGGCACAGAGAGAAGCTTATTATAATATATACCCCTACCCTCTCCCCCCCCTCCTCTCGGACATACGCACAAACACAAGAGAGAAATAGAGAGAGCGGTAGGGGAAAGGAGGAATAGACAATAGACCAAAATTAAGTAACCGCAGCGAGGCATAGAAAATCCACTGCATGAGCACTGACAGAGACGGGAGATGATATAATAAGAGAGCCTGGAGGGAGGAGGGTGGGACTTAGGAGAGGTGAGAGGGATTGCACAAAAGGTAACAAGATGCAAGCCGTTCAAATGTATTTTCAATCATACACACACACACACATACCCACACCCACACATACTTGCAATACATCAGAAATGGGTTCATTTAAGAATGTAGGAATCGGAAAGTCATTTTTTGATGGAAAAGGGTTAGGGCAAGGGTTAGTTGCAGCGCTGCAACTAGCCCTTACCCTAACCCTTCTCTAGAAAGTTGACCTATTACGTCTCCTATAGGCGACGAAATAGGTCGAATTTTGCTTCAAACTTTTCCAAAAATCCACTGTATTTTCTCCGTCCCGGATAGTGCACTCCTATGTACTTAAAACACTCTTATGCACTACAACTGCACTCCCATGCACTAAAAGAGCACTCCCGCGCACTTAGAAAAAAGTGGGTTCCTGGAAAAAAGTGGGTTCCAAGCAAATAAACCCATTTGTTACTAGAAAAGACAAGGTCTGCTACCCATTTGTGCGCTTGTGTGCGTTCCCACACACACACACACACACACACACACACACACACACACACACACACACACACACACTCACACACATACACACATAACAAAACAATAAGCATTTTCAAAAGTGTTAATTTTCTCTGCGGTGTTGTGACTGGGCTTTATTGTAACAAGAAAACGAAAAAAAAAACAACCGTGAAATTATTGGCCACTATCTAAATTATCTGCAAGCCAAAAAGTATCAAAATCGGGTAAACCAATTTTAAGATAGAGGGCAGAACGTGTTTAGAAAATGCTGAAGCACCATGACCTTGACCTTTCAGAAAGTACAATTACGAATGATCTCCCATGCGTAATATTGGTTAAAGTATCTATAAAGTAAAAATGATGAATGTCGGTTAAGTGGTTCTTAAGTTAAGGCAAAAAATTGTAAACTTCGGAGCGACGGACCGACCGAAGGCTCATAATTCCCATAATTTGAAGAACCTGTATTCCAAAACTCAACACAATCGATTCAACCGTTCTTGAGATATTGAGCAAAACGTGTTTAGCCACTTGTCCAGTGACCTTGACCTTTGCCGTAAGGCAAATAATGATTGCACGAGAGATGTGACTTTCCTATGAAGATTGGTCAAAAACGTTCAGTGTTCCTTTAAGATATGGGGTCCAACGGATCGAAGGACGGACCGGCATTTACCTCGTTCTGATTCCACCAACTATTTCAAACTATGTCTGGAAATTAAAAATAAATAAAATCCCAGAGCAAAGTGGCATCTAGGGACTCCAGAGCTGGAACAAATCACTTTAACAAGCACGCACAAACCGAGGGTCCGACAAACACGACAAAAATACAAAATGGCTTAATTACTTCCAAACACTTTTTTTCTTTTTAAAGTTTCGCCACTGTTTTTCCATTTTATATTCCTCACAAACAATCAAAACGGAGAGACAAGCCAATGGACAGACAAGAACAAAACGCACAGAGACGGGCTCAGAGATCGGATCGGAAAGAAAGAAGAAAACGTATGAAAACAAGCAAGCAGGAAGAAAGGCTGTTTGTGAGACAAGAAGGATGAAAGGTTTGAGAGTAGATAGAAAAGAAAAAGAAAGAAAAGCTGGAAGACAGACAAGCAAAACACAAACACTTGGAAGCTGAACACGAAAGACGAAAGGTTGTAAAAGAAAAAAAGTAAGACCAGAAATGATAGGTAAGGGGGAGCGCGCGGAGTGGGAGAGAGGGGGGAGAGGTGGAGAGAGGAGGGGAAATTACAGAAAGACAAGAAAGAAGAGACAGAGAAAAGAACGAAGAGAGAAAGCAAGCCAGAACAGAGAAAAGTCAACTTTTTTTTAAAAAAAAAAGGCTGAAAGAAAGAAAAGAGTGGGGAAAAAATACGAAAATTTTAAAATAAAACATAAAGACAGGGAAAGAAGAAAAAGGCAAGAAATGAGAAAGAAAGGCAAGATATATACACGAAAGATAAGAAGAAAGACGGGCACGAAAATAGATGGATACACAGGTGCATGAGAGTGACAAAAAAATAAATAAAAGAGATAAATACATGAAGTGAGAGAGGCAGGAAGAAAACAGAGAGAGAGAGAGAGAGAGAGAGAGAGAGAGAGAGAGAGAGAGAGAGAGAGAGAGAGAGAGAGAGAGAGAGAGAGAGAGAGAGAGAGAGAGAGAGAGAGAGAGAGAGAGAGAGAGAGAGAGACTGAACAGTAAAAGAGAGACAAGAATGAAGAGAGAAAATCTGCTAGAAGAAAGACAATTTAAAAAAGGTAAGAAAGGCTTGAAGAAAGACAAGAGAAAGAGAAAGGCTTGAAGAAAGACAAGAGAAAGAGAAAGGCTTGAAGAAAGACAAGAGAAAGAGAAAGGCTTGAAGAAAGACAAGACAGAAGATATGAAGGCTTTTGAAGAAAGATAAGGAAGAGAGAGAAAGACAGAGGCGAAAGGGGTGAAATGGGAAGTCTGCATGTGAGGTCACGGTGGCCGTGTCAGCTATCAGCGGTCACAACAACCATCCTACATCGCAGCTTCATTAGCCCATCAGGTTCATTTTATTTATTCCCTTATTATCATCATTTTGTGTCTCAAAACAAATAACAGGAAATGAAGAATCGGCAGATGCAAAATAGATGCTCTTGTTATTTTAGGCCTATTATTTTTTTTAATTGTAATAATCGCTGAAATGGGAAATGTAATAAGGTGCGATTTTACGTTGAATAACGGCGCTAGACAGGGAACAATTATACGTTTGCGAAATCAGCTGTTGTTGCTGATGCTGATGTCACTTTTATCGATCATTTCCATCGTGATCATCATCACGATCATATTGATCATCATCATCACGATCATCATCATCATCATCATCATCATCATCATCATCATCATCATCATCATCATCATCATCATCATCATCATCATCATCATCAACTGCATCTCCACTAAGAACTATCACAACTCTCCGCAACCTCCTACTCCTTATCCTCCTCCTGCTCAGTATTATCATCATCATCGTCATCATCATCATCATCATCATCATCATCATCATCATCATCATCATCATCATCATCATCATCATCATCATCATCATCATCATTATCATCATCTACTCAACCACCATTAAGAACGAACACCACTCTCTTCCTCGTCGTCCTCCGCCCACAAGTAAGCAAACTTACAACATTTATTTATTGGGCAAAGCCCAAGTTTCGTCGATGGCACCGCTAAAAGTACAACTTCATCACCATCACGTACGTACAGCCTATCTGTTAGGGAGTATTCTTTTGCTCCTGTGTGTTTTGTCCGCCCGCATAAGAGCTTAGCTCCAAAAGTATAACCACTCGTAGTATATACTCACAGGCGCTTGTATCAGGACACGCGAGCGCCTATGCCTGTGACGCGTCTCCCTTTGGTTATCTATAATATACAGGCATAGGCGCTCGCGTGTCCTGATACAAGCGCCTGTGTATATACTACACCCATACGCTTACTGAGGCAGCATCGGAAGTTATTTAATATCCACTGCTTTCCAAGACTTATGCAGTGCCGCGGTTCTCACAACTGCTCCGTCGTCTACCGTCTTTAGGATTCCGGGGTAAGCATGAATATATTCAACTCAATTCATGGCATAAACAAGTCAACACAGAACCGTATCTTCACAAAGCTAGACATTGTGGCGCATAACGCATAACTCGTACACAAAATAGGCGGGGAGGAGAAGAGGGGTGGTGGGGGGTGGTGGTGGTGGACAGCTAATGCTTACATTTAAGCAGAAACGGTTGCCTTAGAGATTCTTTTCTATGCCATCTATTAGAAAAAAAAATACTGTCTCGCCGTGCATAAAAAAAATCTGACTACCAACAATGTAAAATAAAAGATGATTTTTTGAAACTGATAAAAAAAATTATATAAAATATTATTAGGATAATTTGTTCCTAATCCGCCTTCTTGCTCAACGCCCAAAGCACGTCCTCACAACATGGAGTTGTGCACGATACAAGTGGACGTTGATTTGAATTACAGTACACTGGATCGTTATATTTTATACCGAGACTACGTAGTTTTACAGTCCAGACGGGTTATTTTTAGGGACACAGACATGGTCCGAACCGCAGATCAATCCTAATTCTATAGGATACACTGTGTAGGCCGACTAAATTATTGTTTTTATTTTATCCGGCAGTCGTAATCATCCCAAGCGGACATAATACAAGTTTACAAAAACAAAGCGCATGTTAGGGAGTGGGAAAAAAAAAGACTCGTTAAATGAATCGGAGGCCAGTCAAGTAAATAAAATAGAATAAAATAAGAAAGTCTGCTTGATACCGTGCACTCGTAAAAAGCGATATATGATGAAGAGGAATAAAAAGTACCAGGGCATACAGAAGGGTGAGGATGTAAATTGGGCATTACGGCGCGTCATAAATCGGCCGTTAAACGAGGCGCGGATGAATACGTTATGTGGAAACATAGATGTGCCGACATACAAAACCGCTGAATATAACCCGCCGCTTCATCTTGTGTTTTATGTACAGATAGTAAAGCTGCCAGAAGGGGGCTTGAATATTTGATGCACGCAGACACACATGACAACGGTAAGAAAAGAAAGAAGAATAAAAGTGGATTTTATAGATCCAACTTCAGTGCAAATAAAAAAATTTAAAAAAAAAAGCCACCTAGGCGTTTTTGTTTTATTTCATCGGCGGCCGGTATTTATCATCGTAAATGCCAATTCTTATATAAATTACACTTCACAATGGTTGTTTTATTGCACGGCTTATCTTCCACTTTTTTTTTTCTCCACTTGCGGGTCCTGATGAAATTGGCCCCGTCACGCTGCTGGTGTTAGCGGTGATTCATTGTTCATGCGCAAAGTAAGTAGTAATAAGGTATGCGTTAGAGGTGGGTTTTTTTTTTGGATGCAACTGACACGGCCGGCTGACGTCACGGCTGGGTGACGTAATCGTGACGCAATCATGATGCCCCACCGCGATGGTCGCGCGCCCTGTCACGGATGATGGATGACGTATGGCCCGGGGGGATATATTTTATTGATAGTGTGATCGCAAGTGCGCATCTCGGTGAATGGATATATGACTCAGTGGTCGGGGGCGTGAGATCAAGCACCCCAAAGACAGCAAGTGCGCATCTTGATGAATATAGAATGACTCAATGGTCTGTGCGTTAGACCAAGCACCCCAAAGACAGCAAGTGCGCATCTTGATGAATATAGAATGACTCATTGGTCTGGGCGTGAGATCAAGCACCCAAAGACAGCAAGTGTGCATCTCGGCGAATAGAGAATGGGCGTTAGATCAAACATCCAAAGGCAGCAAGTGCGCATCTCACTGAAAGACAGCAAGTGTGCATCTTGATGAATATAGAATGACTCAGTGGTATGAGCGTGAGATCAAACATCTAAAGGCAGCAAGTGCGCGTCTTTTTTTGTATTTATCAATTTTTTTTATTTAGACCAAGCACACAAAGCTTGCAAGTGCGCATCTCGGCGAATAGAGAATGGGCGTTAGATCAAACATCCAAAGGCAGCAAGTGCGCGTCTCACTCAAAGACAGCAAGTGTGCATCTTGATGAATATAGAATGACTCAGTGGTATGAGCGTGAGATCAAATATCTAAAGGCAGCAAGTGCGCGTCTTATGGTTTTTAGGATCATGCTTATACAGAGCCACATAAGAATATATGATGACTCAGTGGTCTGGGCGTTAGATCAAGCACCCCAAAGACAGCAAGTGCGCATCTTTTTGTGTTTGTATACATTAATAGTTATACCTAGACACGCTAATTTAATGATCGGTAATAAACTTTAGCACCACTCATAAATGTTAAAATGATGTATTATATATACCCCGAAGACATAGTTAGGATTAACGAAAGGGCGGATCAAAAGAAGACGGGAGCCAGCAAAATTTTAGTACCATTCATAAATATCAAAATCTCTCTCTTTTTCTTTCTCTCTCTCTCTTTTTCTTTTTCTCTCTCTCACTCTCTCTCTCTCTCTCTCTCTCTCTCGCTCTCTCTCTCTCTCTCTCTCTCTTTTTCTTTTTCTCTCTCTCACTCTCTCTCTCTCTCTCTCTCTCTCGCTCTCTCTCTCTCTCTCCCTCTCTCTCTCTCTCTCTCTCTTTCTCAGCATATAAATGTATACAATTGTTATTAAAATATACATTTATCTATGTATACTAATAGAATAATGTGTAAGCAGGAAAGCAAGGAGAGAGAATGTCGTGCAATTTAAAATGAAAACAAAAACCAATACTCAATGATACAAAAACACAGTGTGAGCTGTATGTGAACGCATGCAATAAATGATCTTACCAGAACTTATGTGTCTGTCCTCTCTCTCTCTCTCTCTCTCTCTCTCTCTCTCTCTCTCTCTCTCTCTCTCTCTTTCAGCATATAAATGTATACAATTGGTATTAAAATATACATTTATCTATGTATACTAATAGAATAATGTGTAAGCAGAGAGAAAGTCGTACAATTTAAAATGAAAACAAAAACCAATACTCAATGATACAAAAACACAGTGTGAGCTGTATGTGAACGCATGCAATAAATGATCTTACCAGAACTTATGTGTCTGTCCTCTATCTCTCTCACACCCTCTCTCTTTTTCTCACTCTCTCTCTCTCTCTTTTTTTTTCAACTCTGTGTGTCTATATTTTGTTATACAAACACACCCAAGAATAGTTAATGACCATTGATGGATATGTAATGACTCAGTTGTCTGTACATTAGACCAAGCACCCAAAGGCTGCAAGCGTGCGTCTTGACAATTTTGATTTAGATCATGTATCAATTGACCAGCGCCTTGGTAAGTATGGCGAGATATCCCGAGGGGGGTGATTAGCCAGCAGGGGGGAAGGGGTGATTAGCTGCCCATCACGCTTGAAAGACTGTGGCTCATCTTATTTACATGGGAGCAGATGATAAACTTATTTATTTTAAGAGAGATAGCTTAACTAGAATTTTTTTGGATGTGAAGCATTGCAAATGATAGATCATGGTCTATGTGTATATATACTCTCTCTCTGGCTCATCCTCTCTCACACACATCTATCACTCAAACAGATGGTGTAAAGGCAGAGACATGATTTTGATAATGATTATATAGGATTGGATGAGGGTCATTTTAATCAAACAGGCAATTTTTTTTAACGTTATTATTGATTTTGTTTAGTTTTGATGACAAAGTCTATCGATGACGCATGATAAAAAGTGGTAAACAGGAGCAGAATTGATGTAGTGGTTTTTGAGATATTGAATTTATATGAGGCGAATCGCGCAAATATTTTAAAGTATTTGATTTATTTTATTGATTTGAGTCTCTCTCTCTCTCGCTCTCTATCTCTCCCTCTCTTTGTTCTCTCTCTCTCTCTCTCTCTCTCTCTCTCTCTTTCTCTCTCTCTCTTTTTATCTCTCCTCTCTATCTCATCTATCTATCTCTCTCACGCTCTCTTTTTCTCTGCATATAAATGTATACAATTGTTATTAAAATATACAATCATCTATGTTTACTAATAGAATAATGTGTAAGCAGGAAAGCGAGGAGAGAAAAAGTCGTGCAATTTAAAATGAAAACAAACCAATACTCAATGATACAAAAAACACAGTGTGAGCTGTACGTGAATGCATGCAATAAATGATCTTACCAGAACTTATGTGTCTGTCCTCTGCCAAACTTGTAAAATATCCATGAAAAATCCTCTAACAATAATCTTAACTTTTGTAGAAGATATTTGAACAAGCTAATGCATTAAAATTGATGCTGTTTGCATAAGTTGTTGGGAGCTTTACAGTCAACGAAATCTAGTACTGAAACCTTAAAATGCCACACATTTAAAATCACTAATAATATCTTTTACAATTAATCAATCATTGCGTTTTTTATATTTTTTTTCATGCACCAAAGTTATATCTTACAATATTTACAACGTTTAAAGCACTTAAAATACAAGTGATCACAGAAATTATAGTTAAACTTTACCAAAAAAGGTGTTTTTTTTATCAATCACAATAACAGTACCACAAAGTACCACACCACGCTGGCCCATTTTTTTCTTAAAGGCATGTTTGGACATGATATGGAAACGGCTGACGCAAGCATAAGATATGGGAAGTAACTCTCTCTCTCTCTCGCTCTCTCTCTCTCTCTTTTTCTCTCTTTCTCTCTCGATCTCTCTCTCTTTCTCTCTCTCTCTCTCTCTCTCTCTCTCTCGCTCTCTCTTTCTCTGCATGTTTGGACATGATATGGAAACGGCTGACGCAAGCATAAGATATGGGAAGTAACTCTCGCTCTCTCTCTCTCTCTCTCTCTCTCTCTCTCTCTCTTTCTCTCTTTTTCTCTTTCTCTCTCTTTTTCTCCCTCTCTCTCTATCTACATCTTATTATTACTCTCTCTCTCTCTCTCTCGCTCTCTCTTTCTCTGCATGTTTGGACATGATATGGAAACGGCTGACGCAAGCATAAGATATGGGAAGTAACTCTCTCTCGCTCTCTCTCTCTCTCTCTCTCCCTCTCATTTTTTATCGATCTCTGCACACACAATATCAAAAAATGTCACTTTTGGAGGGGATATTGAATATCTAACTACAATCTGTTGTGTGGCGTGGTTGAATATATAGACAAATCTTTACAAACATAGATAACTGAATACTAATCAAATGCTGTCACACGCCTGAAAAAAAAAAGTCTAAACATATATGCCACCCCTGATGACGCCCGCCAACATGTTTAACAAGTCACACACATGATCACACTTGTTTATTAGTCGGCTTATAGATTTAGCTATCACTTTTTAAAGAGTAAATACTGTGTGGATAGTGCTCAATTGTCTGGGCGTCAGATCATATACCCAAAGGCTACAAGTGCGCTTCTTGGTGGTGGTTAACAAAAGGCTGCAAGTGTACGTCTCGATGGTTTTTGAGTTAGATAATATATTAGCCAACGCCTGATAAAGTATTACATGGTTAGTGCTCAGTTGTCTAGGGCGTCAGACCATGCACCCAAAAGGCTGCAAGTATGCGTCTTGGTGGTTTTGAGCTAGATCATCTTTCTCCTCTTTTTTTATTTCTCTCTCTCTCTCTCTCTCTCTCGCTCGCTCTCTCTCTCTCTCTCTCGCTCTCTCTCGCTCTCTCGCTCTCTCTCTCTCTCTCTCTCTCTCGATCTCTCTCTCTCTCTCTCTCTCTCTCTCTCGATCTCTCTCTCTTTGCTCTATTTTTTTAGTTGATGATCACACTTATTTTTATTAGTCAGCTTATAGATTTAACCATCTTTTTTTTTTTTTGATTTAGCCCGCACTTTTTAAATCCTTTTTTATTTACCTACACACCCACCCTCAGCCCCGCTCCTCGCACACCCAGCACACTCTACCATCCTATCATTGAAATACTCAAAACTATGTTGAAAAAATGCGCACCCCATGCAGCGATGATGACATGGATGATAACGTGCATGGGCATGTATGCAGTATCTACACACGCACACGTACACACACTTGCCCACACAAATTTTTAAAACTACATATGAAAATACAAGGAAATACTTTGAACACACTGACCCCATACAGCGATGATGGTGTGGACGCACACCCCATGCAGTGATGATAACATGTATGCAGTGTCTACACACGTACGCACACTTGCATACACAAATTTTTAAAACTGCACGCCAAAATATAATAAAAAACACGTACCCCGTGCAACGATGATACCGTGTTCATCCATTGTAAACAGTGTCTGCACACGTGCGCATGCATGTATGCAGTGTCTACACACATATTTTGTAACACTGCACACGGATTTTGTAACACTGCACGCCCAAAGTTTTAAAAGTGCACGCCAAAATACAATGAAATACGCTGAAAACAAAACACGCAACCCGTGCATCGATGATATCATGTGCGTGCACGTGTTGCGTGCATGTATGCAGTGTCTGCACACACATTTTTAATACTCTGTACGATCAAATTTGAAACACTGCACGCCCAAATTTAAAACAATGCACGCCAAAATACAATGAAATACGCTGAAAACAAAACACGCAACCCCATGCATCGATGATACCATGGGCGTGCACGTGTGCGTGCATGTATGCAGTGTCTGCACAAACATTTTTAATACTCTGTACGATCAAATTTGAAACACTGCACGCCCAAATTTAAAACAATGCACGCCAAAATACAATGAAATACGCTGAAAACAAAACACCCACCCCGTGCAACGAAGATATCATGTCCGTGCATGTATACAGTGTCTGCACACTTATTTTTTTTGGTCGATGTTTGCCAAGGATCTCAGTGACGGCATCTATCACACCCGAGTTGAAGGTGATGGTGGTGGTGATTAAGTATTACATTGATCCTAATTTGGTATAGTTATAGAATATGACAACCAAGTCTGTCGCACAAAGACTAAATAAGGAAAAAATGCCAAGGGATGTCTGATAGCACAGTGGTTGGAACACTCGCTACTGTGTCGCACGTTAACCACCGTCCAGGATGATTAGCACTTGGATGGGTGACCACAAAACGTGAAGGACTCAACTATGACTGACTACCTAAAGCAGTGAGGGAGAGAGATGGGCATCACCCTCATTATGCTGGCCCAAGATAAGTGAGATCTCAAGACTATGGGACTATCTTTATTTTTATATACAAGGTGGTCTATAGCTGTATATGCTTTGTGGATAGCACAGTGGTTGGAGCACTCACTACTGTGTCACAAGTTAAGCACCAGCTAGTGTGATTAACACTTGGATGGGGTGACTAAATACCTACTCTCTTGAGGGTGGGGAAGGTAAAGCAGCGAGGGAGATAGAGAGGGGCATCACCATCATTACGATGGTCCCAAGATAAGTGTAATCTCTTTAACATCACGCTCCCCTACGTTCACAAGGCTATGAGACTCTCTTTTATCATTATATACAAGACAGCCTATAGCTGTATACGTTTTATTTTGGCTAAATCAACACTAAAACTATGAGAGCAATTAAACTGAAGAAATGGACAGTGAAAAATTGCATTTGTTGACAAATAACTTATTCATTGTTGAGTGTAAACAAAACAGACCCCACACCAAGACCACACGAGATGTAAATGGGTGCAGTAGTCTGCCCGCCCGCGCACGCACGCCCCGCGCACACCCGCGCACGCCCCGCACGCCGGCCCGCTGCCGGCCGCTCGCTGCCGCACACCATTAAATTAACGCCGCAACAAACAAATGCCGCACTCAGCCGGTAAAAAAAAAAAATAAAAAAATAGGCATACTCATATCTGATAACACGCAAGCCAATATCAAACATGTATACCCATATCCTAAATGTCCGTCTACAAATAATAATACATGTCCCAGACATTGATTGATTGATTGATTGTTGATTTAGGTCTAGCAGACTCTTTTGAGTTAAATCAAGCCCGGACAACCCTAAATCTACATAAAACGATCTGCTAAAACAACCTTAATAAAAAAAAACTTAAATGTCTTTTATCGACCAGCCACTTTATAATAAAAACACTTTACGCAAGATATGATTAAGGCTTTATCCCAACTAATCAAACCCCTGATTATAAAAACAAAATAAAATACAAACATCATTATAAATTATCAACAAAACACATACATATAAAATGCCTATATTGTTAAATAATAGCATCATAAAAAGTCCTAGTAACCAACCTACAAAAAGCGTCCAATACACCAACAAAGAGTCTTGTCCAAAAAGTAAGTCATTGATCTGATAAAAATAGTATAGCAGAGTGGTAAGATAAAACAAAATATAAAAAGGGTAAATAAAAAAAAACAGCACCAGTGAGCGGGATATAAAAACAACAAAATAACCAAACAAACATGTATGTATGCGTCTTTGCATATGTGTTGTGTGTGTGTGCGTGCGTGTGTGGGGTGTGGGTGCGTGTGTGGTATGAATGGATGCATGTGCGCATGCGTGTGGGGGTGTGGGTGCGTGCATGTGTGTGTGTGTGTGTGTACATATGTGTGTGTGTACATATGTGTGTGTGTACATGTGTGTGTGTGTACGTGTGTGCGTGTATAAATTCATCATAAAATATTGTTAAAGATGTATATTTGTGTGTGTGTGTGTGTGTGGGCGTGTGTGTGTGTGTGTGTGTGTGTGTGTATGTATACGTCTCTGCATGTGTGATTATAATACTCTGCACACACGTTTTGTATAACTGCATGCCAAAATACTCTTATTAGCACCAAAAAAAAAAAAAATGCATGCCCGTGCATGATGCGGCATTTGTTTGTTGCGGCGTTCATTTAATGGTGTGCGGCAGCGAGCGGCCGGCAGCGGGCCGGCGTGCGGGGCGTGCGCGGGTGTGCGCGGGGCGTGCGTGCGCGGGCGGGCAGACTACTGCACCCATTTACATCTCGTGTGGTCTTGGTGTGGGGTCTGTTTTGTTTACACTCAACAATGAATAAGTTATTTGTCAACAAATGCAATTTTTCACTGTCCATTTCTTCAGTTTAATTGCTCTCATAGTTTTAGTGTTGATTTAGCCAAAATAAAACGTATACAGCTATAGGCTGTCTTGTATATAATGATAAAAGAGAGTCTCATAGCCTTGTGAACGTAGGGGAGCGTGATGTTAAAGAGATTACACTTATCTTGGGACCATCGTAATGATGGTGATGCCCCTCTCTATCTCCCTCGCTGCTTTACCTTCCCCACCCTCAAGAGAGTAGGTATTTAGTCACCCCATCCAAGTGTTAATCACACTAGCTGGTGCTTAACTTGTGACACAGTAGTGAGTGCTCCAACCACTGTGCTATCCACAAAGCATATACAGCTATAGACCACCTTGTATATAAAAATAAAGATAGTCCCATAGTCTTGAGATCTCACTTATCTTGGGCCAGCATAATGAGGGTGATGCCCATCTCTCTCCCTCACTGCTTTAGGTAGTCAGTTATAGTTGAGTCCTTCACGTTTTGTGGTCACCCATCCAAGTGCTAATCATCCTGGACGGTGGTTAACGTGCGACACAGTAGCGAGTGTTCCAACCACTGTGCTATCAGACATCCCTTGGCATTTTTTCCTTATTTAGTCTTTGTGCGACAGACTTGGTTGTCATATTCTATAACTATACCAAATTAGGATCAATGTAATACTTAATCACCACCACCATCACCTTCAACTCGGGTGTGATAGATGCCGTCACTGAGATCCTTGGCAAACATCGACCAAAAAAATAAGTGTGCAGACACTGTATACATGCACGGACATGATATCTTCGTTGCACGGGGTGGGTGTTTTGTTTTCAGCGTATTTCATTGTATTTTGGCGTGCATTGTTTTAAATTTGGGCGTGCAGTGTTTCAAATTTGATCGTACAGAGTATTAAAAATGTTTGTGCAGACACTGCATACATGCACGCACACGTGCACGCCCATGGTATCATCGATGCATGGGGTTGCGTGTTTTGTTTTCAGCGTATTTCATTGTATTTTGGCGTGCATTGTTTTAAATTTGGGCGTGCAGTGTTTCAAATTTGATCGTACAGAGTATTAAAAATGTGTGTGCAGACACTGCATACATGCACGCAACATGTGCACGCACATGATATCATCGATGCACGGGTTGCGTGTTTTGTTTTCAGCGTATTTCATTGTATTTTGGCGTGCACTTTTAAAACTTTGGGCGTGCAGTGTTACAAAATCCGTGTGCAGTGTTACAAAATATGTGTGTAGACACTGCATACATGCATGCGCACGTGTGCAGACACTGTTTACAATGGATGAACACGGTATCATCGTTGCACGGGGTACGTGTTTTTTATTATATTTTGGCGTGCAGTTTTAAAAATTTGTGTATGCAAGTGTGCGTACGTGTGTAGACACTGCATACATGTTATCATCACTGCATGGGGTGTGCGTCCACACCATCATCGCTGTATGGGGTCAGTGTGTTCAAAGTATTTCCTTGTATTTTCATATGTAGTTTTAAAAATTTGTGTGGGCAAGTGTGTGTACGTGTGCGTGTGTAGATACTGCATACATGCCCATGCACGTTATCATCCATGTCATCATCGCTGCATGGGGTGCGCATTTTTTCAACATAGTTTTGAGTATTTCAATGATAGGATGGTAGAGTGTGCTGGGTGTGCGAGGAGCGGGGCTGAGGGTGGGTGTGTAGGTAAATAAAAAAGGATTTAAAAAGTGCGGGCTAAATCAAAAAAAAAAAAAAGATGGTTAAATCTATAAGCTGACTAATAAAAATAAGTGTGATCATCAACTAAAAAAATAGAGCAAAGAGAGAGAGATCGAGAGAGAGAGAGAGAGAGAGAGAGATCGAGAGAGAGAGAGAGAGAGAGAGAGAGCGAGAGAGAGCGAGAGAGAGAGAGAGAGCGAGCGAGAGAGAGAGAGAGAGAGAGAGAGAGAAATAAAAAAAGAGGAGAAAGATGATCTAGCTCAAAACCACCAAGACGCATACTTGCAGCCTTTTGGGTGCATGGTCTGACGCCCTAGACAACTGAGCACTAACCATGTAATACTTTATCAGGCGTTGGCTAATATATTATCTAACTCAAAAACCATCGAGACGTACACTTGCAGCCTTTTGTTAACCACCACCAAGAAGCGCACTTGTA
The DNA here is from genome assembly GCA_036898135.1 of Oncomelania hupensis. Classification (NCBI taxonomy): domain Eukaryota; kingdom Metazoa; phylum Mollusca; class Gastropoda; order Littorinimorpha; family Pomatiopsidae; genus Oncomelania; species Oncomelania hupensis. The sequence continues at coordinate 54,120,026 of CM072517.1, read as the reverse complement.
GCCTTTGGGTATATGATCTGACGCCCAGACAATTGAGCACTATCCACACAGTATTTACTCTTTAAAAAGTGATAGCTAAATCTATAAGCCGACTAATAAACAAGTGTGATCATGTGTGTGACTTGTTAAACATGTTGGCGGGCGTCATCAGGGGTGGCATATATGTTTAGACTTTTTTTTTTCAGGCGTGTGACAGCATTTGATTAGTATTCAGTTATCTATGTTTGTAAAGATTTGTCTATATATTCAACCACGCCACACAACAGATTGTAGTTAGATATTCAATATCCCCTCCAAAAGTGACATTTTTTGATATTGTGTGTGCAGAGATCGATAAAAAATGAGAGGGAGAGAGAGAGAGAGAGAGAGAGCGAGAGAGAGTTACTTCCCATATCTTATGCTTGCGTCAGCCGTTTCCATATCATGTCCAAACATGCAGAGAAAGAGAGAGCGAGAGAGAGAGAGAGAGTAATAATAAGATGTAGATAGAGAGAGAGGGAGAAAAAGAGAGAGAAAGAGAAAAAGAGAGAAAGAGAGAGAGAGAGAGAGAGAGAGCGAGAGTTACTTCCCATATCTTATGCTTGCGTCAGCCGTTTCCATATCATGTCCAAACATGCAGAGAAAGAGAGAGCGAGAGAGAGAGAGAGAGAGAGAGAGAGAAAGAGAGAGAGATCGAGAGAGAAAGAGAGAAAAAGAGAGAGAGAGAGAGCGAGAGAGAGAGAGTTACTTCCCATATCTTATGCTTGCGTCAGCCGTTTCCATATCATGTCCAAACATGCCTTTAAGAAAAAAATGGGCCAGCGTGGTGTGGTACTTTGTGGTACTGTTATTGTGATTGATAAAAAAAACACCTTTTTTGGTAAAGTTTAACTATAATTTCTGTGATCACTTGTATTTTAAGTGCTTTAAACGTTGTAAATATTGTAAGATATAACTTTGGTGCATGAAAAAAAATATAAAAAACGCAATGATTGATTAATTGTAAAAGATATTATTAGTGATTTTAAATGTGTGGCATTTTAAGGTTTCAGTACTAGATTTCGTTGACTGTAAAGCTCCCAACAACTTATGCAAACAGCATCAATTTTAATGCATTAGCTTGTTCAAATATCTTCTACAAAAGTTAAGATTATTGTTAGAGGATTTTTCATGGATATTTTACAAGTTTGGCAGAGGACAGACACATAAGTTCTGGTAAGATCATTTATTGCATGCATTCACGTACAGCTCACACTGTGTTTTTGTATCATTGAGTATTGGTTTGTTTTCATTTTAAATTGCACGACTTTTTCTCTCCTCGCTTTCCTGCTTACACATTATTCTATTAGTAAACATAGATGATTGTATATTTTAATAACAATTGTATACATTTATATGCAGAGAAAAAGAGAGCGTGAGAGAGATAGATAGATGAGATAGAGAGGAGAGATAAAAAGAGAGAGAGAGAAAGAGAGAGAGAGAGAGAGAGAGAGAGAGAACAAAGAGAGGGAGAGATAGAGAGCGAGAGAGAGAGAGACTCAAATCAATAAAATAAATCAAATACTTTAAAATATTTGCGCGATTCGCCTCATATAAATTCAATATCTCAAAAACCACTACATCAATTCTGCTCCTGTTTACCACTTTTTATCATGCGTCATCGATAGACTTTGTCATCAAAACTAAACAAAATCAATAATAACGTTAAAAAAAAATTGCCTGTTTGATTAAAATGACCCTCATCCAATCCTATATAATCATTATCAAAATCATGTCTCTGCCTTTACACCATCTGTTTGAGTGATAGATGTGTGTGAGAGAGGATGAGCCAGAGAGAGAGTATATATACACATAGACCATGATCTATCATTTGCAATGCTTCACATCTAAAAAAATTCTAGTTAAGCTATCTCTCTTAAAATAAATAAGTTTATCATCTGCTCCCATGTAAATAAGATGAGCCACAGTCTTTCAAGCGTGATGGGCAGCTAATCACCCCTTCCCCCCCTGCTGGCTAATCACCCCCCTCGGGATATCTCGCCATACTTACCAAGGCGCTGGTCAATTGATACATGATCTAAATCAAAATTGTCAAGACGCACGCTTGCAGCCTTTGGGTGCTTGGTCTAATGTACAGACAACTGAGTCATTACATATCCATCAATGGTCATTAACTATTCTTGGGTGTGTTTGTATAACAAAATATAGACACACAGAGTTGAAAAAAAAAGAGAGAGAGAGAGAGTGAGAAAAAGAGAGAGGGTGTGAGAGAGATAGAGGACAGACACATAAGTTCTGGTAAGATCATTTATTGCATGCGTTCACATACAGCTCACACTGTGTTTTTGTATCATTGAGTATTGGTTTTTGTTTTCATTTTAAATTGTACGACTTTCTCTCTGCTTACACATTATTCTATTAGTATACATAGATAAATGTATATTTTAATACCAATTGTATACATTTATATGCTGAAAAAGAGAGAGAGAGAGAGAGAGAGAGAGAGAGAGAGAGAGAGAGAGGACAGACACATAAGTTCTGGTAAGATCATTTATTGCATGCGTTCACATACAGCTCACACTGTGTTTTTGTATCATTGAGTATTGGTTTTTGTTTTCATTTTAAATTGCACGACATTCTCTCTCCTTGCTTTCCTGCTTACACATTATTCTATTAGTATACATAGATAAATGTATATTTTAATAACAATTGTATACATTTATATGCTGAGAAAGAGAGAGAGAGAGAGAGAGAGGGAGAGAGAGAGAGAGAGAGAGCGAGAGAGAGAGAGAGAGAGAGAGAGAGAGAGAGAGAGAGTGAGAGAGAGAAAAAGAAAAAGAGAGAGAGAGAGAGAGAGTGAGAGAGAGAGAGAGAGAGAGAGAGAGTGAGAGAGAGAAAAAGAAAAAGAGAGAGAGAGAAAGAAAAAGAGAGAGATTTTGATATTTATGAATGGTACTAAAATTTTGCTGGCTCCCGTCTTCTTTTGATCCGCCCTTTCGTTAATCCTAACTATGTCTTCGGGGTATATATAATACATCATTTTAACATTTATGAGTGGTGCTAAAGTTTATTACCGATCATTAAATTAGCGTGTCTAGGTATAACTATTAATGTATACAAACACAAAAAGATGCGCACTTGCTGTCTTTGGGGTGCTTGATCTAACGCCCAGACCACTGAGTCATCATATATTCTTATGTGGCTCTGTATAAGCATGATCCTAAAAACCATAAGACGCGCACTTGCTGCCTTTAGATATTTGATCTCACGCTCATACCACTGAGTCATTCTATATTCATCAAGATGCACACTTGCTGTCTTTGAGTGAGACGCGCACTTGCTGCCTTTGGATGTTTGATCTAACGCCCATTCTCTATTCGCCGAGATGCGCACTTGCAAGCTTTGTGTGCTTGGTCTAAATAAAAAAAAATTGATAAATACAAAAAAAGACGCGCACTTGCTGCCTTTAGATGTTTGATCTCACGCTCATACCACTGAGTCATTCTATATTCATCAAGATGCACACTTGCTGTCTTTCAGTGAGATGCGCACTTGCTGCCTTTGGATGTTTGATCTAACGCCCATTCTCTATTCGCCGAGATGCACACTTGCTGTCTTTGGGTGCTTGATCTCACGCCCAGACCAATGAGTCATTCTATATTCATCAAGATGCGCACTTGCTGTCTTTGGGGTGCTTGGTCTAACGCACAGACCATTGAGTCATTCTATATTCATCAAGATGCGCACTTGCTGTCTTTGGGGTGCTTGATCTCACGCCCCCGACCACTGAGTCATATATCCATTCACCGAGATGCGCACTTGCGATCACACTATCAATAAAATATATCCCCCCGGGCCATACGTCATCCATCATCCGTGACAGGGCGCGCGACCATCGCGGTGGGGCATCATGATTGCGTCACGATTACGTCACCCAGCCGTGACGTCAGCCGGCCGTGTCAGTTGCATCCAAAAAAAAAACCCACCTCTAACGCATACCTTATTACTACTAAAGTACTTCCACACTTAGCCGCTCTGACAGTCTTGATTTTGGTACCCATAAGTATGACCGCAGTCACAAACTATAAGCACACTATCATTGTTAAGTTGTCACCACAATAGCTCTCTCTCTCTCTCTCTCTCTCTCTCTCTCTCTCTCTCTCTCTCTCTCCTTATTTCCTATCCTTTTCTATCCTATCCTATCCTCAAAGTTTACCAATACTTATGTATGGGGCAGAAATTTGGGAATTTCAACAATTTGACAGTTTGGAAAAGGTCCTCCTTTTTGCTTGCAAGAGATTTTTGCATGTCGGTCAACAGACGCCGTACAAAATGATATTTGGAGATCTGGGAAGATGTTTTTTTTTTTATATATATTACTTCAGCAATTAGGTGTGTGAAATATTGGATAAAGCTAGTGGGGTTACCCCGGGAAAGACTTCCAAGAAGGCATATTTTATGCTAGGTCAAATGCTTGATGCAGGCAAGAAAACTTGGATGTACCACCTGAAGAACTTCATGTTTGATAATGGGTTCGACTCAAGACAGTGTTGGAGGTATACCGTCCTTTATTAATTTATTTCGTCAAAGGTTACGTGTCCGTTTTCAACAGTCTTGGAGCTGTGCTTAACAACACGCAATAGATTTGACTTTTATGCATCATTTAATGTAGTGTTAATACAGAAGACTTCTGGGAATTTCCTATACCCAACACATCACCAACGACAAAGTCCGACAGACCATCACACAAGCCATTAAACAACACGATGACCTGCTCACAGTGGTGAAGAAACGGAAATTCCGATGGTATGGCCACGTCACCAGATCATCAGGCCTTGCAAAGACCATTCTGCAAGGCACAGTGCAAGGAGGTAGAAGAAGAGAGAGACCGAAAAAGAGGTGGGTGGACAACAATCGAGAATGGACTGGTTTGACACTGAGCGAAGCCATCAAGGTTGCTGAGGACAGAGAAAGATGGAGTACGCTGGTTAAACGATCATCTGTGGTGCCCCTACGACCTCCGAGTTACGGGACAGGATAGGATAGGATAGGCATCATTTAAAAGAGTTTTAAAGTTGAATCTTATTTGATTATCCTCAGTTAGGGTGCCTCAGAGATGCCTACACTCAATCCCGTTTCGGTTTCTCACCCAATACCATTCACAAGAAGCATTACAGGAAAGAGATGCTTAGGAGGCACTGTGGTCTAATGGTAGTGCTTCGGCTTGCGGATCGGAAGGTCCCGGGTTCGAGCCCTGGCCGGGCCATTGTGTTGTGTCCCTGGGAAAGACACTTTATTCCTGTTTTCCTACTCCTTCGGATGAGAGTATAAACCGAGGTCTAGTCTGTGTCGCATACATTCCATCATAACGGACTTTAAAGATCCTGACGCTCATGTCCTAGACGGGTGAGTGCCGGTGACAAGAAAACACCCAGCATGCACCTAGGTCCTTCTCCCCCATCCCTGGCTGCCCAGGATTGTGCTCAGTTGTCCGGGCGTCAGACCATGCGCCCAAAGGCTGCGGGTGGGCGTCTCGGGCGGCTTGAGTTAGATCCTGTATCGGCCAGCGCCTTGAGCAGCTCTTGAGCTGGAAAAGCGCTATATAAGAACGATTAAATAAATAAATAAAAAATAAAAATATCAGGCAGTTGTTCTGTCCTGTGTGCTAGGAGCGTCCAGAGGATGAGGTTAATTTTTTATTCGAATGTAACGCTCATGATGAACTCAGAGACCAAGTACCGAAAATGTTGATTCAGGAAGACAAACATGATGCATCAGGTGTTAAGTCGGAAGGAAGAATGATCTATAATTGAATTGTATCGTTATTTGAATAAAGATGAAAGAACAAAAGAAGATGGAAAGGTGATGAAAATAGTGTGAATGTTGAATGTTAATCAGCTTTACATCACATTCTCTTTATTCTGAACAACACAATTTTTTAATCACTTTACATTTGCTATTTAGTTTTTTTTTCTACGTTATTATTCCATTAAAAAAATGGAAGAGGTTAATGTGTGAAGTGAACATATTTAGGCAAGTCGTCTCGTTCGTAAAAAGTCATTCTGATCGCTCTTAATTGACAATACATGCACACGTCGAACTTGCAATGTAGAGTATTATTTTAAAGAAGAGGTAATAATTATAAGAGCGCTGTTTGCGTTCACGTACCAATCTGTTCATGTCGCGTAAATACGTAGAACGTTTGATATCGATATGGACTCTAGTTGGTTAAACACAAAAGAAAATGAGATGATGATAAACAATCAACCATAGAGATTGAAAGATCGTGCGTGTGATCAATCGAAGACTCTAGATCTTAGCTAATTAGTAACTTTCTTGTTTCGGTTGTTTCCCTCTTGGCGATATTGCGCATGCGTTTGTACAATATTTTGAGACCTGAACATTTAGATGCACCCCCTCCCCACCCCTCCCCCCACCCCCATTTCTTTCCATTTTGAAATGAACGTGTTTGTTTATTCAATAAAATGTCAAAAACGTCAAAGCCTCTCACTCCTTACCTCCCCCATACCTACAATCTCTCTCCCATCCCTCTCCCACTTTCTTCCCTCCCTCTGCTCACCGTCCACCCCCTTGCACCAACAAATCTCCACCTCCTTTTCCCCTCTCCCTGGTCGCCCTGCATGAGACTTCTGCCAACATGGATGAGCTGGGCCTAACAAGTGGACGCCCTCATCGTCAACTCTCTGCAGAAAGAAACATTGAAGTGTAAGCATAAGTGGCGGTACGGTCGACGCGGATAACCAACCCACGTAAGACGGGGTAGGGACCTACATCAGCACTGAACTTCCAAACAGTAATCCTACTGCTACAGATGGATAGTGAACAGTTGCCCCATTTATCTTGCCCTCCACATGGAATCGAACCTGGGTCAACTCATACTGTGTGTGCCAGGCGCACGCTCTACCACTGAACTACCGCGGTGGGTCTCTCTCTCTATCACACACACACGCACACACACACACACATCACAGAGGCATTATCCAAGTGGAATGGATTCTCGATAGCAAAACGAAAGTGGATTCTTGATAGCCTTACGGTATCAGTAGTGTACGTATCTGTACATGACACATACTACTGCTACCGATATGCCATCGAGGATCCACTAATTCTTTCCTATTGATGATCCCTTCTACTTGGCTACCTCGCCTGTGCTCTCGTCATATCGCCACTGATTTGTAAGTCTGGTGACGCACGACAGTCTACACTCACGCTGAACAGTAATAACACGTCGCAGTTGTAAAGATCATCGAAGACTGTGAATGGTACAGTTATAGGAAAGACATTGCGCCCGCGTGTCTTGGGTAGGGCAGAATTTTACCCCCACAAATTTAGATCGGGAGTTTTCTTTTTTCACAATTAATATTAGGTCATAATTCAAAGATACATTTGTTAGTGATGACAACGACTGCAGCCTTAGTGACGACAACGACGACGACGACGTTGCAGATGATAACGATGATGATAATGATGATGATGATGATGATGATGATGATGATGATGATGATGATGATGATGATGATGATGATGATGACCATAGTGATAGTGACCATGGGGATAATGACCCTGGTGGTGATGATCTAAAAATGACGACGACGACGACGACGATGATGATGATGATGATGATGATTCACCTCTAACAATTCGAAGAAGTAGAAGAAGAAGAAAAAGAGGAAGATGGTGATGATGATGATGATGATGATGATGATGATGATGATGATGATGATGATGATGATGGTGATGATGATGATGATGATGATGATGATGATGATGATGATGATGATGATGATGATGATGATGATGATGAACAGGCTACTGCCGTAAAACAAATGCTGACAAAGGATACGTTTGTTCTGCTTGCTAAGCAAAAATATTCGAGATTGAGCCGAACAGTCTTTGCCCAATAATGAAAAACGTCGCAAAAGACAACCACCAAAATGTTGCAGAGAGCCGTGCATTGAGACGAAGAGCTAGCGGTTTTCGTAGGTGAACAAAAGGGGTGACTGTGTTGGCCACGTGTTTGCAGGAAGACTCCGACTACAAGTGCGGCTGAACACGACTCTTTCTTCTGTCGCCCCGTCGTCATCTTCGCTACTTGCCTTGGCAAACACTGGACAAGTCAACAGCCAAACATGTCAAAAAGTCACTACGAGTTTTAAGGAAGTATAGGGAGGTGGTTAGCGGCAGTTGTGTTGTGGTGTTGCTGTGAGAGGTGGGTGGTGGGGTTTTGGGGAGGGGATGGGGTGATAAGGCAGAGGTATAAACTACAAATTGGTGGAGAAAAAAAAAGTTGAGGCGCGGGAGGCGGTGGTGGTGGTGTGGTGGGGGTGAGGTGGTGTTGGTGGTGATGGTCGCACGATGACGACGAGAGAGAGACAGAGAGAGATAGACAGACAGATAGAGAGAAGACAAACAGAAAGAGAAAAGCAGAAAGAGAGAGGGGAGAGGGAGACAGAAACAGACAAAAAGAGAGAGGAGAGGGAGACAGAAACAGACAGAAAGAGAGAGAGGGGAAAGAGAGAGAGAAGAGAGATGGGGAGAGAGAAAAAAAAACGGTGAACAGCGAAAGAGAGACCAGAAAGAAGAGAGAAATTGGCTAAAAGAAAGATAAGAAAAAAAAAGGAAGAAAGGCTTGAAGAAAGACAGGCGAAAGAGAAAGGCTTGAAGACAGACAAGAGAAAGAAAAAGGCAGACAATCACAAATGCCATTGGACAACACGATGACATGCTCACAATGGTGAAGAAACAGAAACTCCGATGATATGGTCACGTCACCACAGCAACAGACCTTGCAAAGACCATTCTGCAATGCACGGTGTAAGGAGGGAGACCAAAAAAGAGGTGGGAGGACAACATTCGAGAATGGACTGGCTTGACACTGAGCGAAGCCATGAGGGTTGTTGAGGACAGAAAAAGATGGAGTACGCTGGTTAAACGATCATCTGTGATGCCCCAACGACTTTCGAGCTACGGGACATGATAGGATGGGATAGGATAGGATAGGAAATGTACCGCACAAAGTACATTTACTCATTCGAATGCTTAAACAAGAATATAAGAATGAACAGTAAATTAACGCATAACCAAATACCAGTTATGTTACTTCTTAAACAGAACATCCACAGACTGTAAACGGCGTAAAATGTAAAAAAAAAAAATCGCACCTGGGCACGTAAAAAGATAAGCTGTACATTTCAGAACAAACAAAAATTGGGCAATACGTTCTATGAAGCTACTCAAGCAAGCACACCTTTCCACGAAAAGTCACGTACCCAGGCAGATACAGTATACACGGCAAACGTCAGGCTATGGAACCTCACTCAGTCACGCTCCAAATATGACATCCTTAATGTGTCAACTGTGCGGGAAATATTAACTCCAAGAGGTAATTCCTATTCATCAATGATTACATTGCACATGTGTGTCGTGAATTATTTAATTGTATCTTAAACATAAATAAAACAAGATGACCAGCCATTCAATTGCATTTCCAGACACACTCACACACACAGAGATCTAGCCGAGAACCACATTTGTACAAGATCTAAGTTTCTATAGTTTCGGGTGGCGCAACAGTAAAGTGGTTTGGGCACACGCTAGCAATGTTTCATGGTAAGCAACGTCGGGACGGGTTAGTACTTGGACAGGTGACTATACATGGAAGGAAACAACCAAACGACCCCTACCAACACGCGCACGACACCCCTCCCCCCCACCCCCAGCCACCCAGCTGTGATTGGGTACCTGGATCCGTTTAGAACCGGGGAAGGTAAAGCAGCGAGGGAGAGGAGATAGACACCACCCTCATTAAGCTGGCCTAGAAAAAAGAGAGGTCCCAAACGCTTATCTCCGCAATGATCAAAAGGTTACGGGAAAACATTTACCTTTACCTAAGTTTCTTGGCGGTGTTGTAGCTCGGCTTTCTCCTATGAAGTTCAGTTGCACGCCATATCTCAAAATAACTGAACAGATTTTGTTCAAATTCATACGAACCCAGGTTAGTGACCAGCTTCCCAGGCAATCGCATTTGTTCTACCTCGAAGGTCAAGTCCCCTGGACTGAATTCTTTGCTAAACACGCAAGTCTGATATAATTAAAATAAATTATGAAGTTCTAATAATAATAATAATAATAATAATAATAATAATAATAATAATTATTATTATTATTATTATTATTATTATTATTATTATTATTATTATTATTATTATTATCATTATTATTATTATTATTATTATTATTATTAATTCTGGATGCTATATACGCTATATACACTCTAGAGAGGAAGAGCGCTGTACAAATGTTTATTATTATTATTATTATTATTATTATTATTATTATTATTATTATTATTATTATTATTATTATTATTATACATTTGATTAGCTTGCCATCTTGCTTTAGAAGTATACCAATAAATAAATCAAGGAGTAATATCATTGTCTGTGTATGTTTATGTATGTAATATGTATGTGCGTGCACTATGTGTGTGTGCATGTGGAGGGTTGGTGCGTGAATACATGTAAGTGCGAATACAATTGTGCATGCGCTTGTATGTATGCATACTGCGAGTGTGTGTGTGTGTATGTGTGTGTTCTGTGTGTATATATGTACGTGTGTGTGTGTGTGTGTGTGTGTGTGTGTGTGTGTGTGTGTGTGTGTGTGTGTGTGTGTGTTATGTGTATTGTTTGCGTTCTCTGATAATGAGTGACTCCGAGCTCAGAGTAAACAGGATATGTTTGTGTGCTGACGCTCGGGAGCTAAATACCGAGCAAACGCCACTTTCCCCCTCCTTATTCTTCTTTCCCATCACTACAGCTCTTTCTGTTTCATTCATTAGGATGCATGGCCTACCAACTTCTTAGTTCACTTTTTTAAATTGCTTTTTTCTATTTATTTTTTTTACACCTACCCTAGTATGCTCCTTGGAGAAATAAGGGTCAGACACATTGTAAAACCTACATGGCTTGAAAGTGAGTTACAAGATGCCATCAAAAATCGAGATTATTTAAAATCGATTGGCAAAGAAAAGGAGTATAAACAACCAAACAATAAAGTAAATTCAATGAAACGATGAAATAGTGAAAATATTTTCAGGACCTTGCTTTATCAAAACAAAATCCAAAGAACATGGAAAGCAATAAATGAAATCACACATTAAAAAAAAACTACTTCTAGTTGTATTAATATATCCGCTAATGATTTAAAACAACTTTTAAAAAATAACTGAAAAGGTTATTTTAAATGATAAATCAAAATTAAACGATTTGAAAATTTAAAAAGACTCCTTCTATTGGTCAAAACAAATTTTATCTCAATCAAGTCTTGCTGATAAGTTTCTGGAATTACTTGTTTATTATTGTTCGAAGTTTCTAGACCTTACGGGTAAAAGCTGGCCCAATCACCCCTCTCTCTCTCTCTTCCTCTCTCTCTCTCATTCTTTCTCTGTCTCTCTCTCTTTCTCTCTCTCTTTTATTCTTTCTCTCTCTCTTTCTCTCTCTCTCTCATTCTTTCTCTCTCCCTCTATTTCTTATTTAACCCCATTTTCAGTACACTCTTTGTATAAAACAAAATTACTACTACTACTACTACTACTACTACTACTACTACTACTACTACTACTACTACTACTACTACTACTACTACTACTACTACTACAACAACTACTACTACTACTACTAATACTACTGCTAATGAATGCTATACCCCTTGGGGTCATGAGCAAACTTGCCACTGTAGATTGTTCTAACCTATAAAGGGAAAAGTGAAAGCCCCAGTTTTTCGATTCGATTCGATTATGTAGTTTTAACGTCCCCGGACACTGACGCATATAGGGGACGTGGTTGTTGAAGTCAATATGATGTAAGAGTTCATGAAGAATTGCCACAGGGCTATTAATTTGACATCGTTCATTGCAGTTGTGGTTTTATCACAAGAGATCTTGATGTGTCGGCCGCGGAGTTCCTGTGGGCCTGGTAGTGGTGTCGCAGACGCATGGGTGAAGAGGGTGACCAATAAAGCCTATTGTATCATAATTTACTGGGGACAAAACTTTTATAAAAGAAGACAGACCAGGTCTGTTACTGTTGCAACAGGGGCAGGGCTGACTGTTATAAAAGCTAGTAAAAAATTAAATCCTCCAGGGCCACTATTTAAAAACAATATATCATACATACTTAAAAAAAAAGATCCTAAAGGACCTAAAAAGCATATAAAATGCTCATATATTCAAAATATGTACAGCAGCTAACTCTAAAAATCATGTTTACAGTTACATAAATTTATCAAACTCCTATCTATATCATTACATGTTAAAAAATTATTAAAAAGGAAAAAACGGTTAAAATGAGCCGAGTGCGAAGTCCGCCTACTCACCGGCCTCGTTAGTCAACATACGCGAATGTCCAAGATTCATCAAGAATCTAATGGCATCCATTTCCGCTATGGACCAGTGGAGTAAGCATCCTCTCAGCTTTTTCTATCATTGCCCTGTAGATGGGAAGATATTTGCCCACACTAACCTGACATGACCACCGAAATCTTTAGCAAGCTTATCGAGAGGACTATGTCCCGCCTGTGACGCGACACTTCTCACACTTCCCGAAGGCGAGGGAAATACCTGTGGGTCAGATTGTATGCCCACATCGTTACTTTCTTGACTGACCTCAGACGATCTCCGTCCGACCAGAACACGCACCGAATCTATGAGTCCTGTTACCGTTTGGGTAAGTTTCTCGACCAGTGACTCTAGTCTTGCGATGGCCACCCAAGGGTCACTGCGACCAATACCAGATCCGGATGACCTTATGGAATGAACAGGGGCCTCCGATGATCCGACAGGGAGATCACGCGGCAATTGCGCCTCCTGGGAAGTAAGCGGCAAGGCAGCAGAGGCCGTCGGCAAAATCACGGGACGGACCGATCCCCATGCCTGCTTGTTTGGCACCGACTGCTGCGCGGGGCCCGCCGTCAATTGGCCACGCGCTAGGTGGAGTGCCTGGGTTTTCGGCATGTATTTTTCGGCCCTGAGCCGGTTCGCCATGACGCGCTCCCTCAGGGCCGGGCAGTTGCTATTAGAAGCTGAATGTTCACCTTTGCAATTGGTACATACACGTTTAGCAGCTTTACAATGCGCTCCAGTGTGACCTGGCTTGCCACACGAAGCGCAAGAAGGAACAAATTTACAGTATTTCTTAATATGTCCTAGCTTGTGGCATTGATAACAGCGGGCCACCGCTGCAACATATGGCCTAACCGGGTACTCCCTTCGATTGACCAGCAAGACATTGGGGAGCGTTTGTGCTTCAACAGAAACTCTAACAGAGTTAGATGCGCGACCATCTGCCAAGAGCAGACGTCGTACACTTTTTATTTTGCATGGCCGGACCTGTCCCGCAGCGTCAACCATGCCCTCGCACTTAGCCAACACCTCCTCCTCCGCTATCGAAGTGGGAATGTCGCGAATGACCCCCTCCACCACGGGGCTGGGGACGCTACACTCCACCGGCCACTGTCCCAAGCTCGCGACGCTGACGAGCTTCTTTTGTTGTTTTGAGGTTTTGCAACTAACTAAATAACCATTCCCCAAAGGCCTCACCCGATCAATGGGGCCCACTGCTGACTGTAAGCTCTCAGCAAACTTCCATTCTCGCGATCTAACAATCGCCGGATCCGCAACATCCGTAAATTTCACGGCAACCGGGAACCGACAAAGGCTGTGTATGAGGACCGGGGCAGAGTCCTGCTCCACTCTATCTCTAACTTTCTTTTTACGTCTGCCAGCAACAGCTGACCAAGACTGGCCGTTGTCCTCAGGTATATCTGTCACGGCAGACCGCGAAGTGGTCGCCTGTTGTTCGATTCCCTTCGGCAGTTCGGAACCCGGCGGCCTAGCAACGGCCGGTGTCGGCTCTATTATTTTATCATCCTCATCAATTGACAAGTCGGTCGAATTTAAAGTATCATCGGCCGAACTTGAACCAGAGGACGACGACTCAGTAAGGGTCCTTCTAGCTCTTTTGCGATTGGGGGTACCAGGACCCGAATCAACCGTTTCAACCGGATCTCCGATAACAGAGTCCATCGTCTCATCAAGGCCCGAAGCCCTCACGCTCTCAGTAACAGTGTCAGTTCTAGTCAATATCACCGGGAAGTCTTTCCGTGCAGCTCCCACCGGGCACCGACGCCACGGCGGCGCTTTTGAGTCCGACTGCTGCATTCAACAAAAAAATGGCCGGCCGATCGAGCGGCCAACGCGACTAGGCCCAATTCAATACGAACAACAGAAATACTCGATTAAAATCAAAAGTATTAAAAATATGACTATCAAAAAGTAATGGAGCTAACCTACAATAGGCAGCGACTCTACATTATCAATCAAGCCTACTCAAAAACCATACAGGACCAGCCCTACATCTTAACATAGAGTCAAAACTTCACAAAAAGGAAGACACAAGTCCAGGACTTGGTCGTAAAAAATTTAACTTTAGTTAAAAGTTACAATTACAAAAAGCATATAGCAAATGCACCCACTTGGAGTGGCACAGAACAAACGGCTATAACCCACTTCCAATGGGCTGCACTGCAACATAAAACTGCGTCTCTAGGGGAACTATAATATATTCACCCAACGCGCCGTTGAAAGGTAGGCGACGATGTCAAGACGCCGTCTCCAATGTACGCGGTGCGATAAGAGGTGATGGTGCCCTCCTTCAGTGGATCAACCATCAGCAGAGTGCGAAGCGAAGTCTGGTATTACAAGGCGCAGGAACCCTCTTAGCATGACCACCACACCTCAACTCCAACCGCTGACCCTGCGTGACTGTGACTGACGACTGATGACTGAAGTGCTGATGCTGTGCTCTCTGTTGACCAGCCCCAGTTGTGTGTGTTTGTATGTAGATTATAGTCACACGACACTTTCGCATATAGGTGACTACTGGACCGATTTATACTGACACCAGCGGGCCAGTTGTTGGTAAAGGGGAAAATAATATGATCACACGTTGACCAATCCGGGATTCGAACCAGCGACCTTTCGGTTACTAGCAAGACGCTCTTACCAACTGAGCTACCCGGCCCCTCAACCCCAGTTTGTTTGTTTGTTTGTATGTAGATTATAGTCACACGACACTTTCGCATATAGGTGACTACTGGACCGATTTATACTTGAACCAGCGGGCCAGTTGTTGGTAAAGGGGAAAATAATATGATCACACGTTGACCAATCCGGGATTCGAACCAGCGACCTTTCGGTTACTAGCAAGACGCTCTTACCAACTGAGCTACCCGGCCCCTCAACCCCAGTTGAAAACCTGTCTTTCTTTTATAGGCATGACCGATTCACTGCGGCAACAGTACCCCGGTTTGGATCAGCTTGGGAGTATTGGACGCTTTCTGCCGGGTGGTCACTAGGGCTTCCTTTGATGTTATTATTTAGCAATATAGGCATTTTATATGTATGTGTTTTGTTGATAATTTATAATGATGTTTGTATTCTATTTTGTTTTTGTAACCGGGGGTTCGATTAGTTGGGTAAAGCCTCAGCCGTCCCCTGCGTGGGATGTCTTTACTGTAAAGTGCCTGGCCGGTGGAGGGCATTCAGTTTTCCCACTAGGGTTGTTTCAACAGATCTTTTATGCGGATCGGGGGGTTGTCCGGTCCTGATTTGGCTCGGAAGAGTCCGCTGGACCTAAAGCAACAATCAATCAATCAATCAATCAATCAATGCTATAAGCGCCTTATTCCTAAATGAGACTGAAATCGCGGCGATATGTAACCAACATACACGCTCACATGTTACAAAGACTCCTACATATACAACCAACACACAATCATCACTCAAACATATGGTGTGAAGGCTAGGCAAGTCGCAATTAAAAAAAAGGAAAGGAAATCGAATTTTATTTTTTAGAAATTTTAGGAAGATTGCATTCAATATTATTTTAAAATGACAAATAACTTAAAACGAATAATCTCTCTCTCTCTCTCTCTATCTCTCTCTCTCTCTCTCTCTCTCTCTCTCTCTCTCTCTCTCTCTCTCTCCACGCTTTTTCTCCCGCCCACCTATTCTCTCCCCATCCTTCCCTCCCTCCCTACTCCTCTTTCCACCCGCTTTTTATTTAGGTCACAACAACATAGCTACAACCTTGCTCATTTATCACTTGACACGCTCCAAAAGCTTACACAAAGCAACACCTTTAACCTTTATCTCTTAACGTTGGGAGGCTAAATAGCACTCGGGGAAGCCGTATCATCGTCGATGGAGACCCCTAATCAGTTAAGCTGCTGCTGACCTAAACTCTTCCGCGTGCAAGGAAGACAAGTAATCAACCAAACCATTGTGTGTGGCTTTCAACCTTATCAACGCTCTACGCTACATTAACAGATCAAGACATCGGAGTGACTAGGAAGAATTGCAACTGTTGGTTTTATGATGTAAGGACTCACAGCCGTCTTATACACTTAAAATAGACACAACGTCTTATACACTTAAAATAGTCACTGATAATATGGGTAGCAATAATAGCTCTGCCATCCATTGAGTGCTTGGATCATGTTCGATCATTAGCACTGACCATCTTACAGATTCAGTTTGACGATCATTGCTTTGGGTGGGAGCATCCCGTGTTAATTAACCTTGATGACATTTCAGTGGAGGGCATAGAGTTCCATGAGTTATTGTCAAACATGCAAAAAGATCTCCTGCCCAAGGACTGAAGAGAATAGACCTTTCTGGGGATTGACATAACAGCTGTACATTGTGAACGACGATGTGTGTCCAGAATCACGTAGGACTCTTTGGGCCTTATTCTAACATTGTGTCAGAAGTGGGATCTAGGATAGCGGGGGCAAAAGAAAAATCGATTCATCGAATTCGCCCAGAGTGTCCGGAGTATCCTGTTCTAAGAAATTTGTTAAAATGTTTGTTTTACAAATGGCAGCTGGACCCTCTCCGCAGTCCAGCGTCACGCCAGAAGCCCAGGACCAAAGATGCAAAAAGTGATCCATACAACAAACCTCCAAACGACGATGGAGAGGTACAGCGATATTCTTTCCTGTACGCCATGGGTACCAAGTAAGAAGTAATGATAATGATCCACTTAAAGTAGGAAGTGGATGATGATGGCCATCTGATTGACAGTATTAATGGATACAAACTTTGGTGCGCTGATAAGAAAGTTCAGTGCGTACTTTATGCCTAAGCATCACGCATCACAGTTAAGTCAAAAGTTCAAAGATTTGATCTCGCTCGCTAAGAACTGTGGACACTCATACCAGGTAGATCAGTTGTACAAAGATAAGTGAGTGATATGATGAGTCTGCCTGACTCAAAGAAAGGCTGCAACTACAATGTTTTTTGCTTTTAACAAAGTCATTATAGCATGCCAACAAGAACTATCGAAGCCAATCACAGACTGCTGAGGCATACGCCGACCCAGTCTGATAGTAGGCCTATAGTATCAAGCCTTGAAAGATCACTAACTCAGTTTGCTTTTGGTTACCACCAGATGAATACTGATGACAATGACTTGTAAAGTGCCACATATATTGTCCATATAATTAGGGCGTGTTTCAAAACTAGTACTAAATCAAGAAGACGTTAGAGACAATGGACATCGAAGAAGCGGATTGTCTTAGTGGTCAAGACCATAGGTCTTGTCATGAAACAATTTGCGGCAGAAGGGTGTGGGTTCAGATCAGAATGGACTTGGTGGGTCCTATTCTCCCTTGTTCTGGTTAGTGCAGAATTACAGCTGTCGTGTTTAACTTCAACTGGGATCGAGAACGTAAATCGAGTTTCACCCACCCGTATTAGTACGAAAGGTGATGATGATGAGGATGATAATGATGATTATGAGGATGATGATGATGAGGAGGAGGAGGAGGATGAATGCGGAAACGCTTGTGGTGTACAACAAGTTCAAAACGCCTATCTAAATCTAAAGCCAGCCAACTCTTTATCACACTCTGTCAACCTCTCGTAAGACGTCCAAGTCACCAACATAAGTGACTAAGCTCTCTTCACTGATGGACAGAGGCAGAAAACTACAGCAACCACAGACTAGATAACGACTGATACGATAAGTCACGGCAAACCTAGCTTAAGTGAAACCCCTCCCTTCGTAATCCGCCAGTCAAGAAAGACCAAGGCAAGCAAGCTAGCACATCGGAGACAGATCAAGAAAGACAAGTAAAGTATAGAAGTTGCTGGATCCCAGATAATAAGAGACACAATCACTACCATGGGCCACACAGCGCGAGCCTCTTACGTTGCCCTTCACCATCCCTGCCGCTGGTCGTATTGCCTACCTATTACGCCGGGTGACGTAACATTGTTGGGACCTACAGTCTCCCCTTCTTTTTCAGTTGGGGAAAGTGATTACGTAATACATTTAAAAAAACAAAAACCACTTGTCTGTATCCAGCGGCAGAGATGGTGGAGAGGTGAATGTAAGCCTCGGCCAGTCTCTGCTACGCTGTGTGGCCCTTGGGCACATTACACACATCTTAAAGTTACCAAGGGTGTCTTGAGTTGTTTAGTTTTGTTTAGTTCTCCAGACAAGGAGTGGGGACAACGTGCGAAAGACTGTAACTTTCAGCTTTATTAACTCATCCAGTGCGCACGTCAGGCGGATCCGCGATGGCGCAGCAGTAGACACCACACAGCCTTGGTATTATAAATAGAAGGGGACCAACTGAGTGCTCTCATCCCCTATACGCTCCATGTGTCCGGGGACACAAATCTAACAAAGAAGAAGAAGAAGAAGTCTCGAAATAGCAATTTGCATGCTTTCACAACAAACCTGTCCAAACAAATGAGACGACAAATGCATTAATTAAAAATAAAAAAAATAAAAAAAAGGATTCTTAGCACAAAATTACACTATTTGCGCCACTAAGTGACAAAATATGACTTTTTCGACGGCGAAGTCAATAAGCCGTAATATCTCTACTTGGCCTTGAAACATCCTAACACACCTATCAAAAATAGACCAATGAAGCTTCCATTCAAACCAAGTTATGAGTTGATTTCCTTGTTTGCAATTATATTTATGTGTATTATATGGTACAGAATTACGCATTAAGAATATATATTTAAATAATTGAATATTTTATTTTATTTTATATTTTATTTACCTTATTGTCTCTTTTCCATAGGGAAATTCTGGGCCGCCTCCCCTCGGGAAAGCGTAGTCGCAGCCTGTGGCGCGCCCAAACCCAACCTAGTTGTGATTTTGAAATTTTGCCGGGGGAGCAAACCGGAGTACCCGGAAAAAAACCCCGAGACGTTGCCCGAGTCGAAAGTAAATAATATTCGGGGGAAACATAACGCCCAAATGCTGGATCGATCCCACACCTGTCAAGTGCCATTGGTTTCTGGCCTGTGGACAAGGCAAGTTAGTCCCGCCTTAGCCCACTGGGCCACAACGCTCGCTCGTATAATAAAATTATACCAACCTAATATAACAGTCACCCGCAGCAAGAACGGAAGTTGAGTACCGTTAGCTTTTGAACTTGCAAATGAAAAACATTAACGTACAATATACTTATTGTTATGTAATACTTTTAACATGTATAAACAATGTTGTGAGTGCAGCTTGCTGCTATGACAAGGACTGAATTTAAGAATGTTATTTATTATTAGTCCCGCAGTGCGGCGCATTCGTTTCGCCAAAAAAGCGATGCTTAGTTGGTTTTCTTCTATTTATAATATCAAAGCTGTGTGGTATCTACTACTGCGCCATCGGGGATCCGCCCAACGTGTAATGTCTTTTGTGGCCAGTGTTAGAGCAGTCGACCTTTAAATCTAAAACTTGAGGTCGTTTACATTTTAATTTATTTTAGATTCAAGGATGAGTTTATGTTTATTTATTTATCTCGACAATGAGTGGGTAATGTAATTTTCAGCTTTATTACTCAGCGTAATTTCGGATGACCTTTAATTATAAAAAAAATAAGATCGTTTATTTTTTTATTTATTTTAGATTCAAAAATGATTTTTTGTTTATTTATTTACCTTGACAATGAGTGGGAACAATATGTGAAAGAATGTAACTTTCAGCTTTATTACTCATCCAATACCTTAGCAGTTGAACGATAAAACCTAAGATTATTTATTTTCTTCTCAGTAAATTTCTTCTCGTTTCATTCAGACTGTTGGAAGACATTTAAAAAACAGCATGCGTTTGGGGATAAAAAAAATACCCATATGGACATGTTTCACGCACAAACATAATTTATACGTTCTAATGATTATAATTGACTTTGGTGAAACGCAAAAACAAGCTTTCAATAAAACACAGCTTATACACTGGAAGTTATTTCATTTTTAATTTACGCACACGCGGTTATCTTAATAATGACTCGGTAATAACAGTAAAGCTTACAGCATAAATCCATTACAGTAAACTTTCAGTTTAATAAATGCCAAAGATAGGGCCAAAGATTATTACCTTTGACACATCAACTTGACGTAAAACAAGGCTTTAACACAGGACAGCTTAAATGCATCCCAAAGATACAAACAACGGTTATCTTCTTCGAGATAAGATCTAACTATATTAGATGAATATCACGTAAGATCTGATACTGAAATGACAACACTACATATTGCACCCCGTAACCTTTTAGTACATTTTAATACATGACTATTGCTTTAGGTCCAGCGGACTCTTCAGAGCCAAATCAGGACAAGGGAGACGTTATCTTAAAATATTATAAAATGGTTCAAATCTTAAAAAACAATCCTGTTACTCTTAAATATTCAAACAAACTTACACACGCAACTTCTTGAAAAATCTTCTTTAAATCTGATGTAATAAAAATACGTTCTCTATCTTCAATCAAATCACTTAAACCTTTTAGCATCAGATAAAAATTTAAGAATACTAGAGATAGACAACACATATTAAAATTTGCACCTCTAACCTTTAACTTTGAAACAATCCTAAGTTACATATATATTACGATTGTTGAAATAGTTCAGATCATATTCTATCATTCTGGTCACTCTAGCTATATTTTTATATCTATAATTTTATCTAAAAGAAAAACTGTAATAAATCATTATCGCTCTCTCTCTCTGTCTGTCTGACTCTGTCTGTCTGTCTCTCTCTGTGTCTGTCTGTCTCTCTGTCTCTCTCTCTCTCTCTCGGCTCGTCCGCAATGACCTTGGGCAGTCTACATTTTCACTTCAAAGATGCCGTCACAACAGAGACGAATTTCAGTCCGTGACTCAGTCAATGGTGTGGCTGGCTGGCACCCATGGAGAGCGGGGGGGGTGAAACGACAGAAGAGAGGGGCGGAGAAGGGAGAAAGATACTCAGAGTGTCTGTCAGAGATCTATCAAGAGTAGACCAGGTAGTCTCTGATGAGAGAGAGAGAGAGAGAGAGGGAGAGAGAGTGTGGGAGAGGGGGAAGAAGTGCGAGAGAAAGAGAGAGAGAGAGTGTGGAGGTTGGGGGAGAGTGTGAGAGAGAGAGAGAGGGAGAGAGAGAGGGGGCGATATAAGATAGATAAGATAACAATTTTCCAATGGTAAAAGAGTAAGCGCTGGGTGCATCCTGCCCTTGTAACAATAACAATGAATTAGAAAAATAACGTTATAACAATAAACATATTAATCTAACATAAACAAGGTAGACTAAAGAGAAAGAGAGAGAGACAGAGAGAGAGAGACAGAGAAACAGCGAGGGACAGAGAGAGGGAGAGATAGAGACAGAGACAGACAGAGAGATAGAGAGAGATTAGGGTTGGGGAGTTGGGGGATGGTGGTAGGTGACATTACGATGCTGTCGGTCAGCCTGTCCTTGAAAATGTAGTTGTACACAATGCCATGTAAATCGGCACTCAAGCAAATTGCTTTTTTGAATGGTATTTGTTAAATGGGGTGTCGGATAGCGCAGTGGTTGGAGCACTCGCTACTGTGTCGCAAGTTAAGCACCGTCCAGTCCGGTTAGCACTTGGATGGGTGACCGCAAAACGTGAAGCGACAAATAACAACGCCCCCAGTTGACTCAACTGTGACTGAGTACCTACTCTCTTAAGGGTGGGGAAGGTAAAGCAGCGATGGAGAGAGATGGGCATCACCCTCATTACGCTGGCCCAAGATAAGTGTGATCTCCAACATCACGCTCCCCTACGGCCACAAGGCTATGGGACTACCTTTACCTTTTTATCTATTTGTTAAACGGTGCATCTGGGGATCTTAGAGGATATGATGATGATGATGATGATGATGATGATGATGATGATGATGATGATGATGATGATGATGATGATGATGATGATGATGTCTATCTATCTATCTATCTATCTATCTATCTATCTATCTATCTATCTATCTATCTATCTATCTATCTATATACAGAAGCTTGACACCACCTCCAGAGCCTATGGAATGGAAATAAGTGCAGAGAAGACCAAAATTATGACTAACAACACCATTGGCATCAACATGGGCATCAAAGTCAAAGGCCAATCCCTCAACACAGTGCATAGTTTCAAATATTTAGGAGCCATTGTATCAGACAATGGGTTCCGACAGGAAATCATGTCCAGGATCACACAAACAACTGCGGCCCTGTCAAGGTTGAAGCCCATTTGGAAAGACAGGACCATCGGTCTACATTCCAAGGTCAGGTTGCTGCTCTCCCTTGTCATCTCAATCTTCCTATTCGCTTGCGAAACATGGAGCCTTGCAGCAGATCTACAACGAAGAACCAAAGCATGGAGATGAGGTGCTACAGAAGACTTCTGGGCATTTCCTATACCCAGCACATCACCAACAACGAAGTCTGATAGACCATCACACAAGCCATCGGACAACACGATGACATGCTCACAGTGGTGAAGAAACGGAAACTCCGATGGTATGGCCACGTAACCAGTGCATCAGGCCTTGCAAGACTATCCTGCAAGGCACAGTGCAAGGAGGCAGAAGAAGAGAGAGGCAGAAAAAGATGTGGGAGGACAACATTCGAGAATGAACTGGCTTGACATTGAGCGAAGCCTGAGGGTTGCTGAGGACAGAAAAAGATGGAGTACGCTGGTTAAACGATCATTTGTTGTGCCCCAACGACCTTTGAGTTACGGGATAGGATAGGATAGGATAGGATAGGATAGGATAGGATAGGATAGGACAGGATAGGACAGGATAGGATCTATCTATCTATCTATCTATCTATCTATCTATCTATCTATCTATCTATCTATCTATCTATCTATCTATCTATCTATCTATCTATCTATCTATCTATCTATCTATCTATCTATCTATCTATCTATCTATCTATCTATCTATCTATCTAGATAGATAGATAGATAGATAGATAGATAGATAGATAGATAGATAGATAGATAGATAGATAGATAGATAGATAGATAGATAGATAGATAGATAGATAGATAGATAGATAGATAGATAGATAGATAGATAGATAGATAGATAGATAGATAGATAGATAGATAGATAGATAGATAGATAGATATTTTTACCAAATACGCGTCATTCTGATACATGTTAGCAACCAGACTCTAGCAACTCTAAAGTCAAACTATTAGTACTATCAATCAAACTAATAATGCACCAACCAAAATATTAATACTTCCCACCAGAGTAATAAACACTTTCCAAGATACAGACAAAGTTTGGTACTTTAACTGAAAAAAAAACTAACAAAACACTAAACAATATCATTACATGTTGCGAAAAGTTTGCTTTCCAATAGACGGGGTAATGCTCTGCATCGTAGAGCTATCTACAAAATGTATTGGGGTTGGTGTGACTAACAACGTATCGATTGAGCACCAAAATGCAATTTTCTTTCGAAATCCCATTAACAAACCACATGAGACACTCCTTAAGCCAAAGACGACTGAGTAATCGTTTAGATTACTACATTTGTTGATAAACTGGGCGCCGGGTGCCTCAGACATCTCATATACTTTGTGTTATGAACCGTATGACTAAAGTATCCACAGTCTTTGCTCTATTTTATAGTTGCTCACACGTTACACGGTTTCTTGTGAGTTTGAATGTAAGAGTGTTGTGATGAATTCCCACAAGTTATAACATTTCTAAGAATAATGCTGATTAGCACAGAGGGAGGGATGGAGGGGGAGAGAGAGAGAGAGACAGAGAGAGAGAGACAGAGAGAGATTTTGTTCTATAGATCTGTAGTAATATAATGAGACATACATGATGTTTATTTATGCGTCATTCATTCATAGTATTTCTCTTTTCCATTATTAATATTCCATCCTAAGCACTCACGTCCCACTCCCCTAGTAAAAATAAATAAATAAATAAATACTAGTACTTAGAAAGAAAGATGGAGTACGCTGATTAAATGATCATCTATGGTGCCCCAACGACTTTCGAGTTACGGGATAGGACAAGATAGGATAGTACTTATATAGCGCACAAATCTCCTGGTACATGGAAATTCAATACTCATTCAAATTGTGATTCCAAGGCGGGTATTTCGCTTCATTAAACGGATGAAGGAAAAGTGTTTACATTTAAAAACAAACGGCCTTGAACAGTCACTGTCCTT
The DNA here is from genome assembly GCA_036898135.1 of Oncomelania hupensis. Classification (NCBI taxonomy): domain Eukaryota; kingdom Metazoa; phylum Mollusca; class Gastropoda; order Littorinimorpha; family Pomatiopsidae; genus Oncomelania; species Oncomelania hupensis. Next base: position 54,095,471 of record CM072517.1, on the reverse strand, counting down.
AAGGATGCCGTCACAACACAGACAAGTTTGGGTGTGTGACTCAGTCAATGGTCTGGCACCCACGACAGGGGTAAGGATTGATATAGTGGACAGAGAAATGGGTACAGGGAGAAAGGGTGTCGGATAGGGTGAGGACAGTGTCAGCTTGGAACGGGTAAGGTAGGAGGGTCTGACCTCCCTCTCCCCTCCCCTCCCCCACACTTCCCACCCCAAAAACTGTCATTGAGTCTCTCTCCTTCTACTTGTACAGTGCGCAAAGCGATTACCAATAACCCCTTTACTGCCACCATCACTATCATCTACCATCTCGTCTCCACCCTCACTACCAAGCTATTTTCAGGAGGTGACTCACTCACCCATTCACAGCTGCCAACAAAACTTTGAGTAAAATCAATAACTGCACGTTCGCAGGAAAAAAAAAGGTGAGTGTGGCGTATACACAATGAGGCAACGGTACTTGTTCGCCAACAAAAATGTAGGAACCAATGACGCCATCTTTCTTTGGTGAGCTTTTCTTAAACAAAAAAAAATTCGTTTTCTATTGTTGATGTCCTTCCTCATTAAAATATTGTGTAAGATCAAAGGATTTTTTTTATACCCTTAATAGGTGTTATATTTAATGAATAAGGCAAAAGCCATATTTTATGCTTTGATGACAAATTGTTTGCATAAATTTTAAAATTGTGTGTGCGTTGTTTTAAGACAAAAGCCTCGATATGAGAAACGTTTAATATAAAATGTAATTTCTTCTCTTGAAATAATAGTTCAAACATTACAAATAATGCAATGACATTGAAAATTTTAAGATTTTTGATAATAAATAATTATACAATTGGAAAAAAACAACTCAAGTAAAAGCCAATGTTAGGAACGCTATCACTTCCAGTATTCATCAGTACAAAAGACTTGTCATGCTTACGTATCATAAATAAGTATAGGACCCGCTGCGGCACTGCAAATTCTGCCTGAATCATTGATCTGACCATCCTGTACTGAAACGAACCATTTGCTTTCTGTGACTGTGTACAGAGTGACTCAGTCATAGTCATACTAATGTGTCACACAAGGGATCAGAAATGCTTCAAAATAACAGTGAGGCAGGCTTTGCTACTGTAGGTTTCATGTTTTAGCTCTAAACATCGTTAAAGCATTAGGTGCACATCAATCAAATTAATGGAAACAAGACCATATTAAAAGACTAGTTATGAAACGCTTACCCTTCATTTCGGCGGCTACAGTTTTAATTATAGCTAAAACAGAAATGATTTTTAAAAAAATGAAATTATTGCTTACAATGGTAAAAAATGCTTATTTAGTAATAAAAAAGCTTTAGCATTCCATCCTATCTCAAATTAAATCAGCATGATCAAGTACTATAGTTATAAAATGCTGATTTAGGAGTGACAGTATTAAAATGCAGTCGGATTTTCGACTTAACTGAATTTAAATCGGCTCATTCTTATATGTCACGCTATAATGACGACTTTCAATCTTCTGTTCAAAATTCATGACCATGTATCTCCATTCAAATTCAGCTACTATTGATTTGTTTAATTTCATGCGCAATCAAGGGGAGACTGCAACACAATGGCATGGCATGCACACAAAGCAAAACAAACGCGCAACCAACCAGCCGGCTAGTCAACAAAGCAATCACTGCATCAGCTTTTAGCATTTTCGCATTTTTGTTTCTGGAACCCAGTGTAGCAAATAACCAATCAAGGAGGACAAATGAATATTGGTTGATTTATCAGAGAAAGTGAGACTACCGCAGGGAAGCTTCCATAAAAGCCCAAGAAGAAGCAGAATCCGAAATAAGCCTTTTGGTTATCCAAGCAACGTGCGGTCTGCTATTAAAGAGCATGGAAAGAATCCAAGACAGTGTATTTATGTATTTAATTGTTTTCCAGCTCAAGAGCTGCTCAAGGTGCTGGCCGATACAGGATCTATTTCAAGCCCCCCGAGGGGCCAACTTGCTGCATTAGGCGCATTGCTTGACGCCCAGACGACTGAACACAATGCTGGTTTGATTGGGGATGGTAAAGAAGGGACCTAGTGCCTGTTGGGTGTTTTGTGCAGTTGGCACTCACCCGCTTACGACATGAGCGTCCGGAAACGTTAAAGCCGCGCAATAGAATGCGGCCTGCATAGATTTGACCTCGGTTTATAGTCTCATCCGAAGGAGCAAAAAAAAGAAGCACAAAAGTCAAATAAACCTTGGTTAGCTAGTCTTTGATTGACCATAAAGAAATAAACGAGAGTCGAAGAATGTAAAATGTATAGATATCTGTAGAGAGAAAATAAACCGGTGCAGTAATTTATTAGTTCAAAACACTGACGAGGTGTCCTGGTAGGACTCTCAATAACAAACTACTGAGATATAACGAACAGCGTTCACACAAAGAAGGTAAGTGTTTTGTTCAATGTAATCTGTGTAACAAGCGAAAGTTAGCGTGAATAACCCACCTGCAATACAAATAAAACCTTAGTAGTTCGTCAAACATTTAAAGAAGCCAACGCAAGCGCACTTTAAAGTACTTAATGACACCATGACATCGACAGCCAACTTACAAATAATGAATTCATAGGGTCCATTAGCTAATAAGACGGAAGAAGATTAAGACTGGTGATTGTGGGTAAAAGAGGGAAAGAAAGAGAGAGAGAGAGAGAGAGAGAGAGAGAGAGAGAGAGAGAGAGAGAGAGAGAGAGAGGCAAACATACAGACAGAATGAGAGAGAGAGAGAGAGAGAGAGAGAGAGAGAGAGAGAGAGAGAGAGAGAGAGAAATAGATATGTTGACTAAATGATCAAAGCAATATACATGTCAATGTGTAGTGATTTAAATGGAAAACACCTAGGTTTATAAACTCCACTACAGAAAACATGTTATTGAAAAAAAAATAAAAAGCCAAACAAATGCATTTTATATTAAACACTTTGTCTATAAAACATTAACCCATCACTACGTTTATCATTTGTCCCCGTTTCAATATAATTACCCTTTGGGGGATTCTTGACTTGACACATTTTAGAACTGAAAACTATACTGCCGTAAAACAACAACAACAACAAAACCAAAAAAAGACTACGATTGATTGAAATTAAGCTTGAAAAAAGAAAGAAAGAAAGAAAGAAAGAAAGAAAGAAAGAAACGAGAAGCAATAGTACTAAGTCCTAGAGAAAGTGAAGATCGACTTTCCTTTGTCTACGGCACCAAGGCCACTGCATTGAAAGAGAGGAGAGGGGTGACTGAACTAGGATACAACCGTTCAATAAGGCACTCTTACTCATTCACGCCAGCCGCTGTATAACGGTTCTTTCTATTTCTTCCTCCTTGCATTTATTTTTTGTTCTTTCTCTCCTTTACTCGTTTTTCCCCCCTTTTTCTCTCCTGCGTCAAAATGCATCTCTTCCGGTTGAGCTTTAATCTCTCTCTCTCTCTCTCTCTCTCTCTCTCTCTCTCTCTCTCTCTCTCTCTCTCTCTCTCTCTCTCCTCTATCGTTCGCTCCTCCCACCATCTTTAGTTGTCAATGTATTAAATTTCGGAGTCAAAATACATCTGGCAACCTACAACCAACCCACCCTCTCTCTTTCCCTCGCCGTAATTCTTCAAGTTGCTTTCTGGTAATCAAATAGCTAGGTTACCCCGTGGTTACTCTCTTTCTCACTCTCTCTCTCTCTCTCTCTCTCTCTCTCTCTCTCTCTCTCTCTCTCTCTCGTAGTCGCTCATGTGTGTGTATGCGTGCGTATATGCAAGCTATTTTAACAGGTTTGTGTGTGTGTGTTGTACGTGTGTGTGTTTGTGTATGTGCCTGGGAGGATGGGTATCGTTTTTGTCACTCATATTTGCCCTTTCTTAAAGATCAAGGTCGCAGAGGTCCAACATTGTCTAAACACCTTTTTCGCTGTGTCTCAAAATCGGCTAAACAGATTGTGATAATTTGGAACCAGGAAAAGTTCGGGCAAGGTCAACATCATGCCTTAGTTGCTTTTTTTTTTTTTTTTTTTTTTTTTTTGCTTCTTTCTTTTGGATAAAACCGAGACGAAAGAGCTCCCCAGAAAAAGTAAAACTTCCGGAAATGCTGGTTTTCAGATACATTCGGCTGTCAGTGTCTGAAAATACATTTGAATGACAAGCCAACTTGTTGTCTTTTTGTTCCCATCTTTCTCAAACCTTACTCACATTACCACTTTCTCCCCTCCTTGTTCCCCAATGTCTCTCTCGTGTCTATCAGAATAGTATCTACCATCTCTTTCTGGAATTAACAGGCACAAAAAGCAACATGGATGGGATGGGTGGAGAGAGAGAGAGGGTGAGATGTGGGTAGAAGGGACTCGTTCTAAACGGTACAGTTCAATACAGTGCTGCTGGTTCTCATTCATACGTCTGCTATTTAATCGTTCCTTTCCTTATGCCGCTCTCTTCCTGTCTCTCGCTCTCTCGTTCTCGTTCGTTCTTTCTCTCATACAGGAAAAAAAAATAATGTGTTTGTGTGAGTGTGTGTGTTTGTGTGTGTGTGTGTTTTGTGTGTGTGTCTGTGTGTCTGTGTGTAAGAAAGAGAGAGAGAAAGAGAGAGAGAATAACGTCTATAAGAAAAAAAATTGAAAAACAGGCTACAACCCTTAAATTCTATCTCGATATAAACTTGTCAACGTCCCCCCCCCCTCCTTTCTCACCCCCCCTAACTCCAGCTGAAGTATTTTCATTTCATATTTCTGTTACTAATCCATCTGACCGTAAACTA
>CM072517.1:54065727-54085727 GCA_036898135.1 Oncomelania hupensis | reverse complement strand
GTGCATCTAGCGTACATTTAGACCAGAACACCAAGTTAGGCCTCGTATTTTCAAGTTTGCCGACTTGTTTCACTTTCGCATTATTCGATGGGGATTTAGTAAGAGTTATACCTGTGTATGCACATGTATTTCAGTAAATGGTTATATTCTGAGCAAGTGTGAGGTTTGGGAAATGTATTTTCTACCTGAGTCGCTGAAAATGGAATAGAGACCTAAATTGCATTATTGGTGGTGAAAGACTGAAAAGTGTAGGATTAATAATTATCATTTAATTGCTATCCTTTGCTAATATAATTATAGTAGATATTTCAAGGGATACTTTAAAAAAAAAACTATGGCTGCTAACAAGCTGTTGATAAGCTTAACCGATAAGCTAGAATGTGGTTGAGCATATTTAAGGAAGAGAGTCAATAACTTGAATAAAAATACATGATATATATCCTTTGATTTAAATATACCAAGGTATAATAACATCAACAAAAGCAATAATAATAATAATAATAATAATAATAATAATAATCTTATTAATAACATTATTAATGGATGCTATAGTTTTATTAATAATATTCTTAATGGATGCTGTATACCCACCTTATTACTGAATCAGCATCAAAACACAACACCCAACATACATTGATACAGGCTCACATGTTATCACACTCTAACATGTACAACAAACACACACTCATCAGTATTTTAATATTTTTATTTTTTAAAAAGGGTGTTAAAGCATAACATCTGTTTTTAGAAAATGGAAGGAAAATTTATTTTTTTTTTTTAAATGTTAGTTTGACTGCATCCAGTTCTATTGTTTTCAATCATGCCGCCAGCATTGAACTGTTGTATATTGGGCGCCTCATGCAGCCTGAGTTAGATCCTGTATGGGCCAGCACCTTGAACAAGCTTTTGAGCTGGAAAAGGTCTATTTGAGAACGATGAAATAAATTGCTAACACGCGATTTAATCTATGCAAGCACACACACGCTTTGCTATGCATTTGTTATGATGGATGAATATATGAAAGGACAATATTTATCTCGAATCTGGAATTGGAAAGGAACATCTATGATCTGCTCTGTCAATGGTATCATTGGGTTTGCATACCAGCTTAGTGCATGCAACATTCGACATAAGAATATTATTTTATTCTCCAGGCCAAGTAAAACATTAGAAGGGTTTTGGTGTGGCTTGGAGACAGTAAAACACATTCTGACTTGGAGAGCCTTGCATGCATTGATCATGTCATACAAGCTGGCAATCATCTTGTATACAGCACTAGAAAATAGATAAAGACACATAATACAAGTCATGGGCTCACAGTATTGCAACCATTGTAGATTAATACATCCTGCACACCAGAAAGCATAACACAGCACACGCACACACACACACGCTCACACACACGTTTCGGCATCAGTTGAACAATAGATAACTTATAGATTTACAGTTTATAACAAAGTAATACATAATTATTTTGGCATTGTTAATGGCATGTATTTAAAATACATAAATAAATGAAATAAATAAATAAATTATATTTTAACAGTATGATTTAACAATTAGTTGGAATGCTGTGTGCACATTCGTGTGTACTCCCAGATACATGTATGCTCACAGTCATGCACAAACATACATAAATTTATACACATCTTGCCAATAAGTAAACTCATTAATTGTGTAGACTTTTTTTTTTTGGGGGGTGGGTGGGTGGGTGGGTATGGGGGTAAGGAGGTGGGCAAAGAGGGTGTAATATTATTTACTTCTTCCGTTCATTTATTTATTTAATAACTTAACAAAACTAAGGCTTAAAATTTTAAAGCGCTTTTCAATGAGACAATGATCTAATAATGTTTGACATTTTATGTGTGTGGTTGTCTACTTGTGTTTGTGTGTGTGCGGGTGTGTGCGTGTGTGTGTGTGTGTATTCTGATTTGATATGTCATGTTTTGCTTTCATTTAATTTAATTTAATTTATTTATTTATTTATTTATTTATTTATTTATTATAAATTTTTTCTTTTTTTTTTCTTTAGCGTTATCATCTCTAGGGTGCTGTACACATGTTTAGTAGTAGTAGTAGTAGTAAAACAACAATATGTAATAATGCTATTATCCTCTTTCAGTGGTGTCTGCGTTGTTTTCTGCAATATGTTCCAAACATTAGAATTTGTTTTCTTTTTAGCAAGTGCACACATTAGTCAGATGATTCTAGTTTTGTTTTATGCTGCTCCATTGTTTCTATTTGTTTCATCTATTTTTTGGGGGGTAATTTTGATTCTTTTGAGAGGTACATAACAAAAAATGCATTTCTTGATCCAAGTTTTGTTTTGTGCAGTGTTATCAAAAAAGTTAGGATTGTTATTTTTCCTTGATAATAAATTTGCGAGTTGTCGTTTGAGCTGAGAGAGGCGGGAAGTTTATGCCTGACGTAGGTATAGAAATTAGAAGCAGCACGTGCTGCTAACATAAATAAAACTGGTGTGGCTCGTGTCACTAGATAGGGCCAGGTTTATTTCATTGTTTTGCAGCTTTTGTGGCAGAACTATTATAAATATGTCATCTGATATTTGCCTCCATAAATCATTTAGTTATGCTGCAGCGTTGTTGTTGTTGTGTTTTATTTAAAAGCTTTTTTTTTATTTTAAAATTTGTTTTATACTGGCTATTGTATGAAGGGGAATGGAAGTAGGGAAAAGTGTAGCTTAATGAATTCTGGCCCGTTCCACGTTTTTCATAACTTTTTATTTTGCAAAATATAAAAAAAAAAAGTACTTGCGAAAATGCAAGGGGTATTCATACTTCCAATGAAAACGGTAAGAGGTTTTCATATCCCCTGATTACAACATTTCAAAGGGCACATATCACTTAGTTTTCAGGAGGGAGTAAATGGTAGGGAGCGAGGGGGAGAGGAGTGGGTACATTACTTTTGCTCCGAAAGATAACGGTCTGCAAGCTGTTAAAGAATGAAGGAGACATTTCACTATATGAACTGGTAAAATTTATTATTTGAAAAAAGATAAGTTTTTGGCTAACATAGTGTAATCCATGATTCGCTGATTTGGGTGGGGATTCCATCACCCCACCTCCTTCTGGTAGGCACAATTTATCACCTGATGCCTGAAAGCCTGCCCGTTTGACAAGTAATAAGTGTGCTCATAAATGCCCGTCTAACTAGAAGGCAATACTATACTATACTATACTATCTAGAAGGCACTACTATACTATACTATACTATACTATACTATACTATACTATACTATACTATACTATACTATACTATACTATACTCCTATCCTATCCTATCCTGTCCCGTAACTCGGAGGTCGTAGGGACACCACATATGATCGTTTAACCAGCATTCTCCATCTTTCTCTGTCCTCAGCAGCCCTGATGGCTTCGCTCAGTGTCAAACCAGTCCATTCTCGAATGTTGTCCTCCCACCTCTTTTTCGGTCTCCCTCTTCTTCTACCTCCTTGCACTGTGCCTTGCAGAATGGTCTTTGCAAGGCCTGATGATCTGGTGACGTGGCCATACCATCAGAGTTTCCTTTTCTTCACCACTGTGAGCAGGTCATCGTGTTGTCCAATGGCTTGTTTGATGGTCTGTCGACTTCGTCGTTGGTGATGTGTTGGGTATAGGAAATGCCCAGAAGTCTTCTGTAGCACCTAATCTCAATGCTTTGTATTCTTCGTTGTAGATCTGTTGTGAGGGTCCATGCTTCGCAAGCATATAGGAAGATGGAGATGACAAGGGAGCGCAGCAGTCTTACTTTGGAATGTAGACTGATGGTCCTGTCTTTCCAAATGGGCTTCAACCTTGTCAGGGCAGCAGTTGTTTGTGCGATCCTGGAGAGGATTTCCTGTCGGGACCCATTGTCTGATACAATGGCTCCTAAATATTTGAAGCTATGCACTGTGTTGAGGGATTGGCCTTGGACTTTGATGTCTGTGTTGATGCCATACTATACTATACTATACTATACTATACTATACTATACTATACTATACTATACTATACTATACTATACTATACTATACTGTACTATACTGTACTATACTATACTATACTATACTATACTATACTATACTATACTATACTATACTATACTATACTATACTATACTATACTATACTATACTATACTATACTGTACTATACTGTACTATACTATACTATACTGTACTTTTCTATGCTATGCTATACTATACTATACTAATACTATGCTATGCTATACCATACCATACCATACCATACCATACCATACCATACCATACCATACCATACTATACTATAATATACTAAGAACAGTGTCATGTTGTTTGAAGACAGGTTACAGTTTGTGTGAAGAGTAAGAAAGGGAAAGGTAATTGCTGCAGAAGGGGAGGTAAGAAATGCCTTGCGCAAAAAGAAGAGGTAACGAGGGAATAGATAATTATATAGATATCAGAATATAATGATAAGGAGCAGATTAAAGACATTCGAGAGGTTACATGAAAAAAAACCAACTGAGGTAGATAAGGTCTTGGATGGAAGACAGTTACAGTTGCACCTTGACCAAATGGAAAATGATGGGACAAGCCAAGAAAGGGGATTTGAGGAATAGCTCACGGAGAAGTAAGAGGAGGGTATCATGCAAACTGTTCCATTATGTGGTTGCGGGTTTTTTGGCATTGTTTTATTTCTGTAGCTGTTTCTATGTGATGGTTGTTTCCCTTTACTCCACAATCTTCCATTCTTGCCCTAAATTCTCTCCCTTAGATTCTTCTCTCCCCCAGTTCAATTATTATGGAAATGTTTGGTGCCGTTTCTCATCTGGTGGGCTTGTCACGGTCTGATTGATTTTTTTCTCTCCCTAAACTGGAGGTGAAGGTAAAGAAAAGCCTTTGTCTATTTGCCGTCTGACATCAATATGAGCCCTCGTTTGATTGGTGTGGAAATTATTGATTCGGGGCTTTGGCTTTTGCTATCCCTCGTTTATTACTTTTATCATCCAGTTTTAGATTTTACCAGCCTACCACTCTCACGTGTACTCCCACGCTGTCAAGCACCTCATCCTTCCTGCGTGGACTGCTAGAGAGCTGAAAGCGTGTAGAACTGCATTGGTACATTATTCGTATTTTAATGTGCAGTTGTGTTTTATTGTACTTAATTTTGTTTATTATTATTCTATTCTCTACTCTCCGGCTCATTGTGGTTTATTTTTCAGTTACCTTAATTTTATTTATTTATTTATTTATTTATTTTTATGTTTTTTATATGTATATAAGTGCAGTCTGTGTTCACCTCTTAAGGAAGGATACACAATAACGATAACGTTATGTAGACTCCAGCCGCCAGGCACACACCCTCTTGCAACATGCTCTCTTCCTCCGACTCACTCCATCTCAGGATACCCCGCTACAAACTATTGAAACTGTCTTCTGTTTGGTTCCAGATCTTTTTTCTGTCTTTGGACCAACTGCCTGGAATTCACTACCACTTTATCTCCGCAGCATACCAAATATTAACACCTTCAAAGCAAACTTCAATGCCCATTTCTTCTTAAACCTTCTCTTGATCGGTTCTATATTCAAACTGCTTCTTCCATATTGCCTCACACATTGTGTGCGTGTGCGTGTGTTTGTTTATGTGAGTGTGTTTATTTGTGCTTGTGTGTGTGGTTTTTTAAACACAATAAAACAGCTAAAGGGGGACTCTATATTGAAAGGCACATTAGGGTGGTTGACGTGGTGTTGAAGGAGGTGGAGAAAGCTATAGTCACCAATTATTGTAGCGTGTTCTGTGACAAACGTGTGCCGTTTCGGGACTTCACTAGTGACAGTCTAGTCAGCAACAAACCTGACATTTGTATTGTAGATCATGCGAACAGCCTATTCTTTATTATGGAAGTGGCCGCACCGTAAGCTTCTTTTATAAACACCTGCTATAACCAGAAATTTCTGAAGTACATGTCTTTGTGGAATGCTCTAGACGAGGCAGGATTCCCAACAAAAACCATAATATTGGTAATTGGCTCTTTGGGGCTAGTGCACATGAAGTTTGTGTCTGGACTGCCGCTCATAAGCATAATCACGGCGCCAGAGTACAAGTCTCACTTGGTACCTATCAACCAGTATCTATTGTCACGTGGGGTTTATGGGCTCTGCACAATGGAATTATGGACCCTCACGTTTATTCGGTGGGAACTGCTAGTAAGTCACCCTATGAATTACTTTAATAAATTTATTTGTTTAGCTCGTTCTGTGTTAAGGTTGGGGTACAGAGATAGATAGATAAAATGGTAAAAGATTACTGTCACACTAGCTTTCACACGGCTATGAATCATATGTAGTCCAGCCACTTGATAACAGTTAAAATCACACATTTATTTCTTCTACTCTATACAAGATTAAGTACTAATCTAACTTAAAAAAGTCTCTTTCAATGCTAATAGTTCGATCGCTGATAGTCTAGGCAGCTGTTATATCTTCCTCGGGCACTTGCTATTATATCTCATGTAGATTTGGACTACTGTGGTCCGTTTTACAGTTTCTGAAGAGTTGGACTACTGTGGTCCTGTTTGATCAGTTTAAGTGCACCTTCGTTTTTGCACTTAACTGCTAGATGGTGCGTGCGAAGTCCTTCTGTGAGGTAGCTTCTGGTCCACCTGTCTAGTTGTGTAGTTGGGTTCCCTTGCCACGCTGTGGGGTCTGACAGGGTGTTTTCCGGGTAGCTCTTTCCGTCTTGTGCGGTAGAGGATACTCCGCCAACTTGTTTCTGTGGAGTGGGGTTCACAGGATAGCTCGCCTGCTCGTCTGTAATATAAGAGACGAAATTCTGCACAACCCTGAATAATCGGTTTGTGCAGAGCGTCTCACTGAAAGCCAAAGTAGCCCTCAGTGATAGCTCTGTGACGAGGCGGACAATTGCATCCCTGAGGCCTGGCCGCAACCATTCGACCAACCCCGCACAGCCAGCGACGATAGCCTCAGACCTGCCGTCATTCCTCTTGACCAGCCATCTCTACCTAGCAAGCTCGCACAGTCTCTTAAGCCCCGCCCCCGAGGGCACCCTGCTTAAAGTCTGCTACTGACCAAGACTTAGTGTCAGATGCTAACTTCCCTACCTCGAAGCCACAACCTGCGAATCCACGCCGCCATCACCGAGCGACCCCTGAGTTTCGTCAGTATCCTTGTGCTTCCACCCGTCTTAAACCAAGGTAAGAGAGGGAATTTACTCCTTGTCATATAGCAACCCCATCACCTATCGTCCGCCATCATGTTCATGCGTCCTGTCAGTATGTATGTTCATGTTTATAATTTTGCCTTGATGTATTGCTATGACTTGTATTTTCTCCCTTGCACATACTTTCTACCTTGTATATATCTCATGTCATGTTTGAATTTATGCTGGTATACTCCGTTACCCCATGTATGATATTCCATGCCATGCCAACCCCTCCATATAGATTAGAATCCCAAGTACAGCCCAGACCTACATCCCATTTGTCCTGTACCCTTATTATTACCTTCCACCATGCTTCCCAAATGTATAAAGATTTGCCCTGTTGCCAAACCCATCCAATGCGCCGAATGTATCTTTTTACTAGTGGCTGCCCATAACCTCCACTTTGCCCCCGTAAATCTAGTAGCATTGTTTGACTGTTGGTATTTGCACCGGCTCCACTCACGACCGGTCAAGCCAATTTGAATTCTGATAAGGGTGACTATAACCACAGGCCCAGAATTCGCATTATCCCTATCCCCAGCTGATACAGCGTCTGTACACGTTGCAGACGGGTTCCTGTGCCGGACGCATCGCCCCGGACTGGAATCATCTCCCAATCTCTGACCCGCTGCAGGCCCCCGACAACCCGGGAGGTCAATGAGACGCGTGATTTGGGACTTCGCTATTTCTGAACTGACTAGCAACGTAAGCCAAGTTCAACGCCTGTGCCACAACAAAGACAGCACTACTTGCACTCGTGGTCAGTGAGTCATCTTCGCGTGACCACTGAACAGCATCTTGCACCACCACTGGCAAGCCATCCAGAGGATCCTGGACAACCCGCCGCACTGCAGTCCCCAGCTAAGTGCCTAAGCCTGAGAACCCCCCACTCGCCAGATCATCACAGAAACTCTGGCCCCCATACAGATACTCTCTCACCCGATGATGTGATCAGTCTACGATAGCTCTAGTACCCATAAGATTGACTTTCCCCAATATCACCAGACTACTCAGTATTAGAGACGCCACGCCGATGAATCACCCCAGAACAATTTGACCGGGACTCTCCCTTTTCAAATTATTAAAAGTAGATAGTTACAGAAATCGCAATTTCCTTGACTGGCCTTTGACTGTGTATTTCTTAACTAGTACATTTACTTTCCATCTCGTCTTTACTCTGTTTACCACTTATTAATTTGGCCCTGCTTTAGTCTCTGGAATGTCATCGCACGTTGATCTATCAAAGGAGATAACACAGCGCTAGAGATTAAGAGCTTACCCCCTTCCCCCAAATCCCTTTCTTCGTGACATTAATTTTGGCGACCCCGACGGGAGCAAAGACTTAGGTTTCCCCCCTCCAACCCGACGAGACTAGAAGACTTAGGTTCCCCCCTCCAACCCGACAAGACAAAAGACTTAGGCTCCCATCCCAACTCGACTAGACTTAGGACTTAGCTAGATTTCCACCCCAGCCCTCCAAGCTTAGTAGTAGTTAGCATAGCCCACAGGTCCCTTACTGGTTTTCCCGAGTGGTGATCTCTCAACAGGCTTTTTTCTTGCATTCATTTTTGTGATTTTGATTGATTGCATTTTGTCTTTGTGGTTGTGTTGTATTCGCCCCTTTGCAGTTTTCATCGTAGCTCATCCAGCCCACCCCCCTGTTTTCCGTCAGTGTACCCCTTGTGTGTGCCCCTCATCCCGGTTAGGACCTTTTGCAGGGTAAGTTACCTCTCTTACCATGGCCGACCGGGGAGAGCTTGCTCTTAAGTACAAGAGTATTGGCGAGAGCTTAGGGCTCGCCGGCACCGAACTTAAAGACTACGTCTTGGCGAACGTGGAGGCTGACGTGGCAGAGGAAAAGTTGAAGAGGGAGGAGAGGGCCAAAGAGCGAGAGGCGAAGAAGGAGGAAGAGAAAGAGCGCCTCGCCGCGGAGGAACGGACCGCCGCCCGGAAAAAGGAGGAAGAGAAGGAGCGCCTCGCCGCGGAGGAACGGGCCGCCGCCCGGAAAAAGGAGGAAGAGAAAGAGCGCATCGCCGCGGAGGAACGGGCCGCCGCCCGGAAGCTTGCAGAGGAGGAAAAAGCCGCCGAGCGGAGAAGAGAGGAGGCGAAGGATAGAATAGCAGAGGAGGAGAGAGCCGCCGCAAGGAAGAAGGAGGAGGACGAGAGGGTCGCGGCGCTCGAAGAGAAGAGAAAAGACAGGGAGCTCGAACGGCGCCAAGCACTCCTCCAGCTTGAGCGCGACCGCCGCGAGTTAGGGATCGCTTCGCCCGCTAGCGAAGACTATTCGCTCCTCGCCCCCAGTTTCGCCACCAGCACCGGAATACCCGCACCCCCCCCCGCCGATTCCGGGGATGAACTTCCCCCTGGACCCATTCGTCGATCGGGACGAAACAATTGAAGTCTACCTCGCCCGATTCGAGCGAGTCGCGAGGGAAAACGGTCTTGACTCCCAGCACTGGTATCGCAAGCTCAGTCATGGCCTCAAGGGAAAGGCCTATGAGATTCTAGCCAAGACACCGACTTCCGAGGAGGGAGACTATCCCGCCCTCAAGAGAGCCCTACTACATGGTTTTGAGCTCTCAGGTGAGCACTATCGCAAGAGTTTCCGGAACTCCCGGAGAGAGAGAGGGGAGAAGTTCACGCAGTTTGCCGACCGTCTAGCTACGCTACGGGATAAATGGATTGAGCAAACTGACGAACCCAGGACCTACGACGGATTACTAGAGTTGATGCTCGCCGAGCAACTTCGAGGCACCATGCCGGCGGAACTCCGGACATTCGCCGCCGAACAAGGCGCCGCCCGCCTTGAAGACTTGATCATCGTCGCGGATCGATACCTCACCGCCCACCCCGACGACAGACAGCCTCGCCGTGATCCCCCCGCACCCTCGTCGCCAGATACCCGCCACCAGCCTCGCCGGCCAGTCCCGCCGGCGAACCACCGTCCACCTCCGCCCAAAGGACGCCCAACCCTCACCGCAGAGCCAGGGAAGCGGAGCACCGAGCTCTTCTGCGGCTACTGCCAACGCAGAGGTCACACCCGGGAGAAATGTTTTCGACGCATCAGCGACCAGCGTCGCAAACAAGGTACCGTACTAGCCCTACGCCAAGTTACCCCCGACGGGACCCCTGTCACCCCCGTCGCTACTCCCGCCGATCGACCTGCCGTCACCGAGCAAGTGACAGTCAACGATCGCCCAGCCCACTGTCTCTACGACACTGGACTTACCTTCGACGCCGTCGTCCGCCGCTCGCTCATCAGGGAACAAGACCTGACCGGCGAGACTATCACCCTGAAGCTGGCCGACGCGTCCCAACCCAGCACCACGCTCCCTATAGCCCGGATCCAAGTAACCAGCCGGTACGTAACGGGGACCATTCAAGCTGCAGTAATGGACCAGCCCCTGTACGACTTAATTTTAGGATGCCGATACGTTTTCTTGGGGATGCCGCCCCAGCCTGTGGAATCGATGGCCGCCGTCCAGACGCGCGCACAGGCGAAGACAGCCGCGACTCCACCCCCGATTCCCAACCAGATGCCGGAACAGATCCGGAAGGCCCAAGAAAGCGACGCCACCCTCCGCAAGTGCTACGGAAAACTTCCCGCCGCACGCACTCCACCCAGGTCCGGGGACTTTTTCGTCGAAGACGGACTCCTCTTCCGCCAGAAGGACGACCATACACAACTGGTCGTACCTGCGACACTTCGCCCCCAAATCCTGGAACTTGGCCATAGCATGCCCCTAAGCGGACATATGGGCATAGGAGCGACCACTCTACGAATCAGCGCTCAATATCACTGGCCCGGGATGACCGACGACGTGAAGCGCTACGTCAAGTCCTGTAGCCAGTGCCAACGATACTCGCCCCGCCACCACACCGTACCAGTCACTATCAGCCCCACCGTCGTTGTCGGAACGCCCTTCCAGCGAGTGGCTGTTGACATTGTAGGACCCCTCCCGCGGACCAAGAAGCGGAACCAGTACCTACTAACCCTCGTCGACGCCTGCTCGATGTGGTGCGAAGCCGTTCCCCTCCCGAAGATCGACGCCGCCCGTGTCGCCGACGCGCTCGTCACCATATTCACTCGAGTCGGATTCCCGGACAACATCCTGACCGACAACGGGTCCCAGTTCACCGGAAAACTTATGCAGGAGGTTTTCCAATTACTCCGCATCCGCCATATCCGGACTCCACCCTACCACCCCGCTAGCAACGGACAGGTCGAGCGCCTGAACGGGACACTTATCTCGATCATCCGCAAGATCGCCGACGAACAGCCGGAAGCGTGGGACACATACGTCGCGTCAGCGCTCTTCGCGTATCGAGAGACCCCGCACACCTCCACCGGATACACGCCTTCCACGCTGCTTTTTGGAAGACCCCTTTCCGGACCTCTAGCCGCCTTACGACGTAGCTGGACCGACGCCAAACTGGACGAGGCACCGGTCGACGCCACAAAATACGTCACGAAGCTACAAGAAACCCTCAAGGCAACATGGAAAGCCGCCTCCGCCAACCTGAAGAAGGCGAGAGAGCGACAAGCCCGCTACCACAACCGCCGCGCCCGGGACCGAGAGCTACAGGTAGGAGACCAAGTCCTACTGCTTCTCCCCAGCGGCACAAACAAGCTAGACATAGCTTGGCAAGGACCCTACCCGGTGCTCGAGAAGCTCTCGCGCACCACCTATCGCATCGAGGTAGGCGGAAAACCCAGGACCCACCACATCAATCTGCTCAAGCGGTACCTGGAGCAACCTGCACCCGCCCCAGACTCCCACTCGCTACTCACGGTCGCGCTGGCCGTCGAAGTGGATGGCACAGAGACCGGCGTCGCCGAATTTCCGCTCAAAGGGAAGGAATCCTTCCGGGACGTCTCTCTGGACCCCTCACTCCCCGCCGGCCAGCAACGCCAGCTACGCGCCATCGTAGCAGAGTACAGGGAAGTCCTCACCGACATTCCTGGGAGGACGGACCTGGAAGAAGTTCGACTCACCCTAACGGACCCCACTCCCGTCCGCCAGAAACCGTACCCCGTCCCACTATCCCAGCAGCAAGTGGTAAGAACGGAAGTAGAGGCTCTGCTACAAGCCGGAGTCATCGCTCCCTCCCGTTCCCCCTACAGCGCAGGAATAGTTCTGTCACGGAAGCCCAGCGGAGAACATCGCCTCTGTATCGACTTCCGGCAGTTGAACCTTGTAACCCAGTTCGTGCCCGGACCCCTATCCGACCCCACGGACTTGTTCGCAAAGCTACAATCCGCCCGATACTTCTCCAGGGTGGACCTGAGCAAAGGCTTTTATCAGATTCCCGTGCACCCTTCATCCCGCCAGTACCTAGCCTTCAGCACGATGGACGGCCACTATGAATTTAATGTTCTGCCGTTTGGTCTGCACAATGCCCCAAGTATTTTCAGCACGATGATGCGGAAGCTGTTGGACCCCCTCCACTGTCCGTTCATACACTCTTTTATGGACGACATACTCGTCGCAACGGAGACATGGGAGGAGCACCTGCGAGTGGTGCGCCAACTCTTGCGCCGCCTCAGAGAAGCTGGCCTTACTGCCCGGCCGACCAAATGCCAGTTCGGCTACCAAGAACTGGAATTTCTTGGCCACACCATCAGCCGTGGACAGCTCCGGCCTCTGGAAAAGACCGTCCAGCGCCTTCGAGACGCGCCACGCCCCAAGACCAAGAAAGATGTTCAGTCCTTCCTGGGACTGAGTGGCTTCTATCAGAAGTTTGTACCCGGCTACAACGGAATCGCCGCGCCACTATCAAGCCTGACCCGGAAAGCCGCACCGGACCGAGTCATCTGGACCCCGCAATGCGAAGCTGCCTTCCAGGAGCTCAAGGACAAGCTGACGTCCCAGCCAGTCCTCCGACTCCCCAACCACGGACAGCCCTTCGTCCTGCGCACCGACGCCAGCGACGTAGGCCTCGGAGCCGTTCTGCTCCAACGGGACTCCCCGGACGCCCCGACGCTCTTCCCCGTCGCGTACGCCAGCCGGAAACTCAAGCCGGCCGAACAAAACTACGCCACCTCGGAGAAGGAGTGTCTCGCCCTCGTCTGGGCAGTCCAGAAGTTCCAACTGTATCTCTACGGTTCGCACTTTACAGTCCAAGTGGATCACCAACCACTTTCCTTCTTGGCGACCTCCAAATCGCTCAACGCCCGGCTAATGAGGTGGGCTCTGCTGCTCCAGGCATATTCTTTCCAGCTGGAACACATCCCTGGGAAAGACAACCACGGCGCAGACTTCCTCAGCCGTCACCCCGCAACCGACTCCATCGAGTCGCCCCTGAGGGCCGACGCCCCAGTCTTCACTCCTGCCGCCGCCCACTAACCGTAGCCGAAACCCGGCAGCTCCGCGGACCCCAGCCTTGGGCATCCGCCACCGTACCCGGAACCCTGCATCGCCCGCATCACCCGGATCCTCGCAACCCATTGTCGCACCCGGCAGCCGACCTCAGAGCTGATTGGCCGCGCCTTCGTCGAGTCCTACGTCCTCGCCTTTTTCCTTGGGGGGGCCTCTGTGACGAGGCGGACAATTGCATCCCTGAGGCCTGGCCGCAACCATTCGACCAACCCCGCACAGCCAGCGACGATAGCCTCAGACCTGCCGTCATTCCTCTTGACCAGCCATCTCTACCTAGCAAGCTCGCACAGTCTCTTAAGCCCCGCCCCCGAGGGCACCCTGCTTAAAGTCTGCTACTGACCAAGACTTAGTGTCAGATGCTAACTTCCCAACCTCGAAGCCACAACCTGCGAATCCACGCCGCCATCACCGAGCGACCCCTGAGTTTCGTCAGTATCCTTGTGCTTCCACCCGTCTTAAACCAAGGTAAGAGAGGGAATTTACTCCTTGTCATATAGCAACCCCATCACCTATCGTCCGCCATCATGTTCATGCGTCCTGTCAGTATGTATGTTCATGTTTATAATTTTGCCTTGATGTATTGCTATGACTTGTATTTTCTCCCTTGCACATACTTTCTACCTTGTATATATCTCATGTCATGTTTGAATTTATGCTGGTATACTCCGTTACCCCATGTATGATATTCCATGCCATGCCAACCCCTCCATATAGATTAGAATCCCAAGTACAGCCCAGACCTACATCCCATTTGTCCTGTACCCTTATTATTACCTTCCACCATGCTTCCCAAATGTATAAAGATTTGCCCTGTTGCCAAACCCATCCAATGCGCCGAATGTATCTTTTTACTAGTGGCTGCCCATAACCTCCACTTTGCCCCCGTAAATCTAGTAGCATTGTTTGACTGTTGGTATTTGCACCGGCTCCACTCACGACCGGTCAAGCCAATTTGAATTCTGATAAGGGTGACTATAACCACAGGCCCAGAATTCGCATTATCCCTATCCCCAGCTGATACAGCGTCTGTACACGTTGCAGACGGGTTCCTGTGCCGGACGCATCGCCCCGGACTGGAATCATCTCCCAATCTCTGACCCGCTGCAGGCCCCCGACAACCCGGGAGGTCAATGAGACGCGTGATTTGGGACTTCGCTATTTCTGAACTGACTAGCAACGTAAGCCAAGTTCAACGCCTGTGCCACAACAAAGACAGCACTACTTGCACTCGTGGTCAGTGAGTCATCTTCGCGTGACCACTGAACAGCATCTTGCACCACCACTGGCAAGCCATCCAGAGGATCCTGGACAACCCGCCGCACTGCAGTCCCCAGCTAAGTGCCTAAGCCTGAGAACCCCCCACTCGCCAGATCATCACAGAAACTCTGGCCCCCATACAGATACTCTCTCACCCGATGATGTGATCAGTCTACGATAGCTCTAGTACCCATAAGATTGACTTTCCCCAATATCACCAGACTACTCAGTATTAGAGACGCCACGCCGATGA
Source organism: Oncomelania hupensis (assembly GCA_036898135.1). Taxonomy (NCBI): domain Eukaryota; kingdom Metazoa; phylum Mollusca; class Gastropoda; order Littorinimorpha; family Pomatiopsidae; genus Oncomelania; species Oncomelania hupensis. The sequence continues at coordinate 54,070,633 of CM072517.1, read as the reverse complement.
ATCACCCCAGAACAATTTGACCGGGACTCTCCCTTTTCAAATTATTAAAAGTAGATAGTTACAGAAATCGCAATTTCCTTGACTGGCCTTTGACTGTGTATTTCTTAACTAGTACATTTACTTTCCATCTCGTCTTTACTCTGTTTACCACTTATTAATTTGGCCCTGCTTTAGTCTCTGGAATGTCATCGCACGTTGATCTATCAAAGGAGATAACACAGCGCTAGAGATTAAGAGCTTACCCCCTTCCCCCAAATCCCTTTCTTCGTGACAAGCTCCACATCTCTATACATAAGCGACGAACATTCTGCTACTTCCGGGGTCCACTGGAATCTCACTCTAAATTCCTATACATACATAAATATCAATCGTGTCTAACTATACACATACGGAATTAATAATAATATAAACATTCAGTGGTACAGCCACTGGTCTGCAAACATACATATAAGTTAAACAACAGTGGTTCCGTACGGGATACAACATGGCGGCGCAACCGGTCGTGTTTCGCCACGTGTTCGGCGTTTCCACATGGTCACGCAAATTCGGATTAACAATTCACATTTATGCATAGCAAATTCTTCAAACATAATTTCAACAATAATATAAATATATCACGATGAAACAGAAGGGTGTTCATTTACCTGTTTGACAAGTTCAGGCCCGTGATGGCTTGATAGAACTCTAAGATTCTAAATCCTGCTTCCTGGTCTAAGTGTGGAGAGATTTCTCTGCCAGCTTTCTAGCTGTTAACACTTCGGTGTATTCCTCCCAACTGACCAAAGCTGTGTTAGGCTCGGACCCAGTCAAACTGGCTCGAACCGCTTTGCCTAAGCTCTCATTGGGTAAAATGTTTACGACTCTCGCACACAGTGTTGATTAACTACGCAGCGCGGGTCGGGCTCGCGGTGTGTACTTTAATTGCTGCTGTGTTATGTACTGACTCTCTACTGTTACAAAAACTACACAAGGCTGAATAGTCAATGAGCAGAGTTAAAACTAGCCAGTTCATGACATCTATCATGATCGGCTCTAGAAAGGTGTAGGAGAGGAGAAGACTCAGGGTTGGGGTGGCGTCTTTGATGAACTGTATTAAGTTTATGCTCTGTGGGTTCGGGCATTAAATAGAATAGACCCAACGTTTCCCGGCGTGTCGTAAGAGGCGACTAACAGGGGTGATGTTAGCACGGCATCACTGGGCGAAAGTCTTCTACACAGAAGTCACCGGCCAGGGCGGAGGAACCTCACGTTACTACAGGTTCAACGACCATGTGCTCAGGGCCAAGGCGAGCCACACTGTATTCGTGGATTTCGGCTGTGGCCAACAGCCTGGAGAGGATTGGGCACCGCCAGGTCTTTTTTGCCCAAGACACACTACATGATGACACAATCCACTAATTCCATACCGGATCGGTCGTCGCCCGGGTCGTCACACGGCACAAGGACCGCGCCTTCCGTTGGCCACCAGGACGGAGGTGTTAAGTATGCTACTGATGGACAATTTAGCAAGATCCGCACGAGAAACAACATCGTCATAGGAACCTGGAATGTCAGGACCCTAACTGCGGAAGGAAAATTAGAAGAACTGGCCCACGAGTTGGACCACTATCGATGGAATGTTCTAGGTATCAGCGAACTGCGCTGGAAAGGCCTAGGTGAAACAACGACCGACAAAGGCCACAAGCTCTATTTCAGCGGTAGGGATGACAGGCACGAACACGGCGTTGGATTCTTGGTCCACAAGAACATTCTAGCCACTGTCATGGGTTGCCGCCCAGTCTCCAGTAGACTCATTACCATCCGCCTGAGAGCAGCCCCTTTCAACATCACCATCATCCAGGCCTACGCCCCAACATCAGACTATGACGACAGCAAAGTGGAGGATTTTTATGAAAATCTACAGGCGGTCCTTGACCAAGTGCCGAAGAAGGACATAGTCATAGTGCAAGGCGACTGGAATGCCAAGGTTGGCCAAGATGCGCACCACAACTGGGGAGACACATGCGGACCCCACTGCAACAACGAGACAAATGACAGGGGTCTGAGACTCTTGGAGTTTGCCAGATACAACAATCTGGTACTGGCAAACACGCTTGGTCTCCACAAAAACTCCAGACGATGGACATGGCACAGTCCTGGCGGGGAGCATCACAACCAAATAGACTACATCATGGTCAAGAAACGCTTCAGATCAAGCATCAACATTGGCAGGACACGTACTTTTCCAGGAGCAGACATCGGAAGTGACCACGATCTCGTGATGATGTCTTTCCGGCTCCACTTGAAAAGAGTAAATACAGCAAAGTGCACTAGACTGAAGTTCGACCTGGACAAACTGCAAGACCCGGAGGTGGCAGAACTATTTCAGGCCACAATTGGAGGGAAATTTGCACCACTGCTCATTTTGGGGGCTGGTGAAGTAGATGTCAACACCATGACCACCACCTTCAACTCAGCTGTGACAGATGCTGCCACTGAGATCCTTGGCAAGCACCGACCAAAGAGAAGCTGTGGATCACACCTGAACTTTTGGATCTGTGTGATAAACGAAGAGAGATGAAAAAGAAAAAGAACACCTCACAGGGAGCTGATGTCTACCGAAAAATCAACAATGACATCCGAAAAGGCATGCTCACAGCAAAGGAGAACTGGATAGAAGATCAATGCCAGGAAATAGAGAACAGTCTGAACAAGAACAACAGCAAGAAGGCCTACCAGACTGTGAAGCGGCTGACAAGTGTCAAACAGCCCAAAGTCTCCACTATCCAAAGCAAGTCTGGCATATGCCTTACAGAAGAACAAGAAGTCTTGGACAGATGGACAGAGTACTGCTCTGACCTTTACAGCCATACACCAAATGGAGACCCATCAGTTCTAGCATGTCCCGAGAACAGAGAAGAAGAAGAAATCCTCCCAATTCTCCGGGAAGAAGTTGAGGCAGCAGTGCAAGCGCTAAAGAAAGGGAAGTCAGCGGGAGTGGACAACATACCCGCGGAACTGCTACAAGCAGGAGGAGAAGCGATGATTGATGCCCTCACCATTATCTGTAACAAGATCTGGCAGAGTGGGGAGTGGCCTATACCATGGACCCAGTCGCTTGTCATCACTCTTCCCAAAAAAGGTAACCTTCAGGAGTGTGAAAATTACCGGACCATCAGCCTCATCAGCCATCCCAGCAAGGTCCTCCTGAAAATAATACTCAACAGGTTGAAACCCCAAGCTGAACAAATCATAGCTGAAGAACAAGCAGGATTCAGGGCAGGGCGAAGTACCACTGAGCAGATTTTCAACCTCAGAATAATCTGTGAGAAATACCTACAGCACCAACAACATCTATATCATGTGTTCATAGACTTCAAGAAGGCGTTTGACCGAGTCTGGCATGCAGCTCTATGGGCAACAATGAAAGTGTACAACATCAGCCCTAAAATTATTGAAGTCATCAAAAGCCTGTATGACAAGGCTACCAGTGCAGTCCTCCACAACAGAGCCATCGGGAATTGGTTCAGAACAACAATCGGCGTGCGTCAAGGATGCCTACTCTCTCCAACACTCTTCAACATCTTCCTAGAGCGCATCATGTCGGATGCTCTTGCAGACCATGAAGGCACAGTCAGCATAGGGGGTAGAGCAATCTCCAATCTTCGTTTTGCAGATGACATTGATGGATTGGCTGGAGAGGAACAAGAACTTGAACAGCTGGTACAGAGGCTTGACACCACCTCCAAAGCCTATGGAATGGAAATAAGTGCAGAGAAGACCAAAATGATGACCAACAACACCAATGGCATCAATACGGACATCAAAGTCCAAGGCCAATCCCTCGACACAGTGCATAGCTTCAAATATTTAGGAGCCATTGTATCAGACAATGGGTCCCGACAGGAAGTCCTCTCCAGGATCGCACAAACAACTGCTGCCCTGACAAGGTTGAAGCCCATTTGGAAAGACAGGACCATCAGTCTACATTCCAAAGTAAGACTGCTGCGCTCTCTTGTCATCTCCATCTTCCTATATGCTTGCGAAGCATGGACCCTCACAGCAGATCTCCAACGAAGAATACAAAGCATGGAGATGAGGTGCTACAGAAGACTTCTGGGCATTTCCTATACCCAACACATCACCAACGACGAAGTCCGACAGACCATCACACAAGCCATTGGACAACACGATGACCTGCTAACAGTGGTGAAGAAACGGAAACTTCGGTGGTATGGCCACGTCACCAGATCATCAGGCCTTGCAAAGACTATTCTGCAAGGCACAGTGCAAGGAGGTAGAAGAAGAGGGAGACCGAAAAAGAGGTGGGAGGACAACATTCGAGAATGGACTGGTTTGACACTGAGCGAAGCCATCAGGGCTGCTGAGGACAGAGAAAGATGGAGTATGCTGGTTAAACGATCATCTGTGGTGCCCCTACGACCTTCGGGTTACGGGACAGGATAGGATAGGATTAAGTTTATTACAACGTTGTTAAAGTTAACGGACCCCCGTGAGGGTGCCAGGGATTTCAGTATAAATAGTATCCCCACTTTCTGGAAATTTAGTTCTTTTAAATTCCCACTGTCGCAGTCTTACCTTATTATCTTCTTCTTCGCTAGACCAGTCACCTACCTTTTTTCTCGAAAACTCTTCCGGGACAAAACTCCTCATTTGTGTGTGAGGTTTGTTGGATCAGCTTGGGAATATTGGATGTTTTCTGCCAGGTGGTCACTGGGGCTTCCTATGATGTTATTATTTGGCAATGTAGGCATTTAATATGTATGTGTTTTGTTGATATTTTATAATGATGTTTATATTCTATTTTGTTTTTGTAAACGGCGGTTCGATAAATTAGAGTATAGCCTCGGCGTCCCCTGCGTGGGGTATCTTTATTGCAAAGCGACCGGCTGGTGGATTGCCTTCA
>CM072517.1:54005727-54060727 GCA_036898135.1 Oncomelania hupensis | reverse complement strand
AGGGATCGGGGAGAGGGGAGTGGTGTCAGTGAGAGTGATCCGTGGGATACAAAGACAATGTTATTCAACCCGGTTCTGTTTTCAGGATAAGACCTGGGCCCGAAAAGTTTCACAGTAATTGAAAATAGTAATTGATGAAAACCCATGGGTAAGAAAACAACACATGTTTGTTTGACACCTTACCGTGGAATTTTGTATTCAATTTTTTGTTTCTTTCCCCCTATTCTTCTGCTCCAGCAGGAGGTTGCGAAATGGTCTCGCTTGTTTTGTCAGAATAGAGTGCTGAAGCGACCAGAGACTGTTTACTGATTAAACACATTTTGTTGTTGTTTTTCAGTACTCTATAATTATCGGGGGAGAAAATTTAATTAGTTGTTTTGTGTTTTTTCCAGCAAAATCTTGGCATCCATAAAGCCGTCTCTTGTGAAAGAAACAAAGGGGAATAGGACCTCGACCCACTTTATTTCTTGTAGGCAACTTTGAGTCACAAAGAACTGCTATTGTTTTGCCCATGGGCCTGACCCCATTCGGCGTACCCTGGCATAACCACTAAGGTGATTTTTCTATTTCCAGACTTTTAAGTAAATACTTTTTTCGGGAACCAGAACGGGCCAAAAGTCGGTCTGTCTGTCCGTCGGTCCGTCGTTCCGTTGCACGGCATATCTCAAGAACTACCAAAGAGATTTTGACCATTACCTGGGTTAAATGGCCCATCTTCCGTGCTATCGCATTTGTTCTATCTCAGAGGTGAAGGTCTGTGGGTTGAATTCTTTGCTTAACACGCGTTGGTGAATAAATCAGACCATAACACAACATGATGTGTAAATTGGTGTGGGTGGTTTAAAGTACATCTGAATGTTTTGCCGTAGGTGCTAATGTGCGAGTAGGGTCTTATTGTCCGACGAACTCACAGACAACTGAACTTCCGTGTTCCAACAAAAGGCGTTCGCGACTCTTGCCGTGTTTCTTAACCTTGCAGAAAGCGCGAGTTTATTCCATCAGCGGTTGCATGATCAAGCATTCTTATATTAAGTGTCGTAGCTGTATGCATCGCCCGTAGGTAAGATGCGCATAGCGGAACATCAGCCATCCTGAGTATATCGATCAAAGCCTTTTCGGCAGCGTATTGTATACCGAATACTTCATGGAAATTATTAATAACCCTGCATCAACTGGATGTTGTTGGGCGGCGAGGCTGGAAGCTGCTTAATGGAATTATGCTGTTTGGCCTGTTCAATAAAACTTTTGTCTTTTCCATTAGGCCCGCGAGAGGTAGGCACCAGTACCGGTACAATACATGAAAACAATCCCACCGTTTATACTTTGAGAAAGAAAGAGAGAGAGAATGGGAGAGGGGGGGGGAGGAAGAGAGTTTTCCTGAATGTGTTTGTGGGGGGTGGGGAGTGAGGGGGAGGAACGTGGGAAGGAGGGGAGGAGGAGAAGTTGTATGTGTGTGTCTATATAAGTGTGTGTTTTCATCGAACATATTGTTTGTAATGTGACGGAGGTAAACTGTTGCGGTAATGCTGCTGCTGCTGCTGCTGATGATGATGATGATGATGATTGAGGAGGAGGAGAAGAAGTATAAATTTTTTCTAGTCTCTGTGATGATGCCACAAAAAACAAACCTGGCTCCCATTATTTTAAAAAAAAAAAAAAGTCTGTTCGTGTGTGTGCTAGTAAAAGTCAAAGCCTGCCATTTCTTTCTTTTTTCTTTAACTGCGTCTTATAATAAGTTGTACCATTTTTCCCCCTTAAGGCTACTTTTCAAGCAGAGCAGGCAGAAGGCGGAATGGTTATGGAGGATTAATTTTATGATGCAAATAATCGCGTTGTGTCTTGCCTTTTCTGTATAATTTCAAGTACCTAAACATGTCACCGGTTCTGCTGTTGATGCTGGTCGTGGACGGCGATGATGTTGATGATGATGATGATGATGATGATGATGATGATGATGATGATGATGATGATGATGATGATGATGATGATGATTATGAAGATTGCTGCTGCTGCCGATGAAGGTACATAATATATACATATATATATATGTCTTTTTTGCGATTATTTATTATCAAACGTGCTGCGCTTGTATTGACAATAATGCAATTTCCAAAGTAAGCTCGTTATCACCACAACACAAAAATTAATAGGGAAATATAGCTCGCATTTCGTTGGAGTTTTAGCCTCGGTAACCTTTTGTTGCATGAAGGATGCGCGCGCAGCCGTTCCAACTCAACCATTTTCGTATAACCTTAGCAGCATAGAAAGACGGGTCAGCGAACTTCGCGTCGCTGAAATAAGTGACACAACCTTTTGTTTATTGATTCCCATGGAGTAATCCTCGTGTGGTGAAACAAGAAAAATCGTGCTTCCAAGGGACAGTACTTGTATGTACTCTGCCAAACAGTATCTTACAACCAGGCCTACAATACTGGTACTGTAGAAGAACTTGAAACGCCTAATTTACCCCTTTTAAAAAATAGTATATAGATATATAAATCGTCCCATTAATAAAAACAACAATAAGTTATATGTAAAAGCAACTTCGACGTAAATGTTATGTCACAATGAAGCAAACACGCCGAAATAAAATGCCCATCGATGGGGTTCCTCTTGTCGCCATTTTGGATCTCTCAATTCCAAGGCTTTCGACACATGCATGCATCACTCAACAAATGCCTACAATCTCTTAACAGCAATTTGAATGGCCCAAGACGCGCGAATTAATAGTCCGAATATCAATCTAGGTATTTCTTAGAACAATATGCTGTTAATTGACCAAGATAACATTAAATGACGAAATGATGTTCGTGTAATCTTGGATCGAAAGTGGCTTCGCTTCCAGTAAATCTTCCTACATTTTATATACAAAATGCAGTATTACATTATACAGAGCAAATAAAATTCTTAGGTGTATATTTTACTTCTAAATTAACATGGAATCAACATATAGAATACATTCTGACAAAAGCAAGAAAAAGTCTTAATTTCCTTAAAATAATAAGTAAAAAATACTGGAGTCAAGATGTAGCTACGTTATTACATATTTCGACTGCGCTCGTGCGATCAAAGCTCACTTATGCACAAGAGGCTTTCTTCAATGCACCAACATATTTACTAAGAAAATTACAAAGCGTTGATTGTAAAGCATTTAAGCTGGCTCTCGGATTACCAGTACATGCATCTTGCGACAACACTTACAAAGCAGCTGGAATGTTGTCACTAGATGAATACAGAAAGTTGGCATGCGCGAAGTATATTTTAAGGTCGTCAGTAACTAATAATAATGTAGATGAAGAAATTAAAATTCGGTCAGATATAGACTTTCCAAAAAGGGCGAGAAATATACAATCAAATACTACAATAAGTACATTCACATATAAAGTACTTACAGATGCAACAATTAATAACAATCAATTGATTGCTAAACGAGTCAATATATTACCAACCCCACCTTGGGAGTTACAGAGAGCACAGTTTGATACAGAGTATTCAGACAATAAGAAGTCTTATGATAGCCATGTCTTAGCAGCATTAGTAAGACAGCACATTGAGGAAAAATATCCTTTGCATCTAAAAATTTATACAGATGGGTCTGTTTTGGAAGACAGCTCATGTGGATCTGCATTTATTATACCTGATTTAAAAGTTAAAAAGTCATTTTATATTGGTAAAAGTAAGTCTATATTTACTGCAGAGTTGCTTGCAATAATGATGGCTCTTAATTACTTAGTAGATTTTCGACATGATATTTATCAAATACTCTTTTGTGTAGACTCAAAGGCAGTGTTACTAGCTTTAAAGTCTATACAACTCAAAATAAGGTCAGATCTTGTAGCAGAAATTTCTCAACTAATACACGTTTTACATCTCAGAGGATCCAGAGTTACTTTTCTTTGGATGCCTTCACATGTAGGCCTATTTTATAATGAAAAAGTTGACGCGGCTGCGAAGTCAGGTGCTTGTCAATCTGAACAGTCAACACACTTCAACATCCCGCTCGCTCTTGATGAATATTATTCTCTTTTAGAAAAAAGTCAGCGTCAAAAGCAAAACACCCAGGAAAACAACTTGTTGGGATATTTAGATTTTGATATAAAGAAAATGATGGATTACTGCCAACGGAAACTTAACAATCCATTTAATTTTAGGAAAATAATTTCTTTAATGTATCGATGGAAGGTAAATGCTTTTAGAACTAAATACGTCAAAAGTGTAAAATGCATTTGTAATAGTGAAATTTCTCACTTACATATATTGACTTGTAACAAACTAAAACAATATATCCCGGTTTTAAAATTACCATACCAACAAATTAGTAATATGTTTTCTAACTCCTTGCAAATATTCGATTTGTTCAAATCATTATTGGATAGCCCGTTAGGTGCGGTTTTGTAGTTTTGCCAATTCCCTTTTGTAACGGTCCGGATAAGCGCCGGCAAAAATTACGGGCACTGGTAGATGATAGAAACATTCCCTCTCCATTCCTCCCCTATCCCTCCCCCTCCACTCCCCATCCCTTTCTACAGCACAGATCAGCAGTACCCCAAATTTTATTTCACTTTAAATTTATTTTATTTTATTTTTTTTAAATCTGTATTTATGTGTTTATAGTTGTTTTTTGTTGTGTGTGTGTGTGTGCGTGTTTTTTTTTTTTTTATATATATATAAATGCGAGAAAGAGAGAGAGAGAGAGAGAGAGAGAGAGAGAGAGAGAGAGAGAGAGAGAGAGAGAGAGAGAGCGTCTAATATCACATATGTGAAGAGACGATAAATTAAATAAATAAGTGGCTTCGCTTATTAGAACGAAAGTCGTATCACGTGGAGGAGGATGTCACGTGACCTTCAAAAATATGCGACGTAGCGAAAGTGATTTCGTTGCAGCATCTATGTAGGCCTATCTCTAATAATAACAACAACAACAACAACAAAAACCCACATCCATTCGTTTCTTTTATCTTATCGGCTCGGTGGGGGGAAAAAAACGCCATTAAAAACAAGAAAGATAGCTCTGTGCTTCTTGAAATACATTTGAATGGATTGCAATCTTATTTTTTTGTCACGACTTTTTTTTAAATTTTAAACCTAACCCTTTAAAGATTTATGCAGGACTGTATCATTAAGCAAGCATTTTCTGGAACCAGTGTCCAGATACACCGTAAAACAATATTTTAGATTCATATAAGCCGAAGTTAATTAGGACTTGAAAAGTGCCTAGTTCTTTTAATCAAATTAATGCCTCGATAAATCATGTTTCTCTATTCTCTAACCTGGCATTCCCCGCAGTTCTACAGCTACTAAATATAACCACTTTGCACTAAATAACGGGACCATCAGTTTTAACCTAGTGGCAGGCAGCAAGGCCAATACGACCACTCTCTTTGTCGTCGAATACAAAAAAAGTACCTGAGATCCATATGGTTAGGCAGGGAAAGCTGCTGTGTGGCAGGATAAAAAGGAAGGGAGGAGGACGGGAAAAGGATGATAAAAAGGGATTGAAAAAGAAAGGATAAATGATAAAAACGGATGGTGAATAAAAGGCTGCATTGCATTACGGCATTGGAGTGTGTTTTTTAATCAGGCAATCTACATACCCAACAAGGCATCATACAGGCAGATCAATCCATTATTCAGCGGTACACAAGCGCCGTGCCAGAAATGGAGTTTTTAACTCTCTCCCTTTTTTTTCTTCCTCCTCGTCCCCCCCCCCCTCTCTCTCTCTTTCCCTTTTCTCTCTCTCTCTCTCTCTCTCTCTCTCTCTCTCTCTCTCTCTCTCTCTCTCGTTTCTTTTTTTCTTTTTTGTGTGTGTGCCCCTTTGTCCCTTAAAGGTTTTGCTACACGAGGAAGTGTGGAGGAAGTGTTGTTAATGCACTGTAGCAGTAAATCCAAGAGAGATGCATAGGTTTTCATTGAGTTTGAAATCTTCAGAGGGGAATATTTACTCAATTTCGCAGTACTGTTTATTTGCTGATAATTCTTTTTGCGCACTTTGTTGAACGAAGCACAGTGATGAATACCGTGCAAGTGGCGTGGCCTTTAGCCCTGTCATTCGAGCGTCGGATAGGTGTTTTACGTTATGAATACGGAAAGAAAGACTCTGTAGACAGAGATGACGATAAAAGGTAAAAAAAGGTAAAGGTAGTCCCATAGCCTTGTGGCCGTAGGGGAGCGTGATGTTGGAGATCACACTTATCTTGGGCCAGCGTAATGAGGGTGATGCCCAACTCTCTCCCTCGCTGCTTTACCTTCCCCACCCTCAAGAGAGTAGGTACTCAATCACAGTTGAGTCAACTGGGGGCGTTGTTGTTTGTCGCTTCACACCTTAGCGGTCACCCATCCAAGTGCTAACCGCACCGGACGGTGCTTCACTTTCGACACAGTAGCGAGTGCTCCAACCACTGCACTATCCGACACCCCAGAGATGACGATAGAGGTGTTAAATGGATAGTGTGAGAGAAAACGTAGTTTGAAGTGGCAGAGTGGAGAATCTTGTGGCTTGGCCTTTAGCCCTGTCATTGGAGCTTCAGAAGGTTGTTTTAAGTTATGAATACGGATGAAAGAGTAGAAGTATAGAAGAGAGGAATACTGGTAGTGGAGAGCTTACTATTTGCACTTCATGGCGTAATGTTTGCCTAGAATTGTCGCCCTGCTCCCATAGTCAAGCTCTCACGCTTGCCAATTCAATTAAGATTTCCAGGCGCGATAAATTTGAATTGTCTTTGGTGACCAGTTTAAAAACATTGCCCGCAATATATTTGCCCTGCTTTCTTCTTCTTCTTCTTCTTCTTCTTCTTCTTCTTCTTCTTCTTCTTCTTCTTCTTCTTCTTCTTCTTCTTCTTCTTCTTCTTCTTCTTCTTCTTCTTCTTCATTTTATTTCGTTCTTTTTCAAATAAGCCTTCTCTCCAAAAGGCTTGAAGGATGGATCAGAACATTTTGAAGGGTGTCGTATCTCCAGTTCTTCAGTGGAGGCTATTTCCTGCAGAAAGCCGAGCGCCAAGCTATTGATATACCCCAATCTGCCCTCGGTAAACAATTCGCCTGCATCCTGGGACAGAGATTAAGAGACAAGTAGAGGCAGAGAGGGAGGGGAGAGTGTGTGTGTGGGAGAAAAGAGGGAGGGAGGCGGAGAGTGTGTTTGTGGGGAAGAGGGAGAGAGGGGGAGAAAGAGAATGTGTGTGTACGCGCGCGCGTGTGTGTGTATATGTGTGTTTGCGTGTGCGTTTAAAAGTATGTTTTACCCATATGGATGAAATTCGCGTCGCTTTTACTTTAGCTTTGGCAAAAAGTTTTTTTTTAATCTTAAATATCATTAATATAGAGCGCTTCTCTAGTTCAAGAACTGCACAAGGCGCTGGCCGAAACAGTATCTAACTCAAGCTGCCCGAAGCGCTCACTTGCAGGCTTTGGGCGCAGTGTCTGACGCCTAGACCACTGAGCACAATCATGGGCGACTGGCGTGGAGAGGAAGAGAAAGGGGAGGGGAGGGGAGAGAAGAGAGAGATAGAGATAGAGACCTAGTACTTGCTGGGTACGGGAGTATTTTTTGGTGTAGCCGCCCGTCTAGGACATGAGCGTCAGGATCTTTAAAGTCCGTGCGATGGAATGAGTGCGTGCACAAACTAGACCTCGGTATATCCAAAGGAGTATGGCAAGCGCTCTTGAGCTCCAACCAGGAAAAGAGAGAGTGAAGAATATGACCCACCAAACCATCTTTAACTGAAGCCACAAAACTCAGCCCGCACATCATGCATTGTTGCTTTTTTTACTACCAGATAGATGCAGCAAGATGGCCAGTGATGATAGCCAGTAATATGGTCAATGGAACGTTTAAAATAGGGCTCTGCGCTCCAACGAACTACTGAGAAAAAAGAGAGAGAGAGAGAGAGAGAGAGAGAGAGAGAGTGAGTGAGTGAGTGAGTGAGTGAGTGAGTGAGTGAGAGAGAGAGAGTGAGAGAGAGAGTTGGTGGGATAGGGAAATAAAAAGGATGGGAGAACTCAGAAGGATGAATTCTGTATACCAGAAAGATGCATGTCAGCATTCGATATTTGTCAAAAATGCTGTCGTACATAGAAATGCCAGTTAAAAAAACCAACAAACACCAGAATAGTTTGCGCTTATAACCACTACCCTGGCCTGTATATAAAAAAAATTTGCGTTGTAATAGTATCCTCATGCTTGTTTGTTTAAAGCCCGCAGTTGACATATAGTAGGAAACGGATTCTCTAAACGCGTGGTAATTTTTACCGACGAGAATGAGAAATTATAATTGCTTAACTGACAAGATTTTATGTTATTTTACATGTAGTAAAAAACTTTAACTGGGAAGGAGGACGTTCAATACGTAAGTTTTTGGGATTGATAATACTACTACTACAAGTACAACAACAACAACAACAACAACAACAACAACAACAACAACAACTACTACTACTACTACTACTACTACTACTACTACTACTACTACTACTACTACTACTACTACTACTACTACTAAAAGTGTATGTTTGAATCAGGACCTTTCGTGAATACAGATATTTTTAAGATGCACACCAAGTACCACCATAGCAGTTTGGACTAGGCCTTTAAACACTGCGCATCGATCAAGCTCAGCTTTTTTGTCCTGTAGGAACCTTTTCTTCTTCTACTTCTTTTTAAAAAAAAACACAACGTAATATATGTGGAATTTTCTGAGTGGGGGAGAGAGATGGTGGCAGGAGGCGGGTGGTCAAACGTTGTTCAACAAACAGTACCACATTGCCTAGCAGAGAAGGCCGAGGCTTATGTCACCTATCCATCATGGTGGAGAGGCGACATAAGCCTCGGCCGTCTCTGCTACGTAGTGTGCAACAGTGCTTGTAACTGAGTGCAACCAAAGAGGTTGTATACAGGCCTAGTATATAGGCTCTTTTGGTGCAGCCTTGGAGTGCTATGAAATGCCAGTGTCCTTGACCTTTTTGTGGTTCGACAAACTACCACGACACGGGGAAGCTTGCCATGCCAAGAACCTTGTTAATATTCCTAAGACGTTTGAACGAAATCCGTCCAGTTCTTAAAATAGGCGCGCGCGACGGAACCTCAGAGCGAAAGGCCGACCAAGAGAACGACCGACCGACAGAGAGACAGGCATTTGGCTCGTGTTCTTTTCTGATTTCCGACTATATATCAAAGTATTTTTAGAAAAGTCTGCACACACGCATACACACCCACACCCACACACACACACACACACACACACACACACACACCCACGTACACAAAACACCAAAACTGGGTTTTACTAAGAATGTAAGAATCGGAAAGTGATTTTTGACAGAAAAGGGTTAGGGCAAGGGTAAGTTGTAGCGCTGCAACTAGCCCTTACCCTAACCCTTTTCTAGAAAGTTGACCTATTTCGTCTCCTATAGGCGACGAAATAGGTCGAATTTTGTTCAAAAATTCTTCGGAAATTCACTGTATTTTCTCCGTCCCGGATGGATAGAGCACTCCTGTGTACTAAAAACACTCTCATGCACTACAACTGCACTCCCATGCACTAAAAGAGCACTCCCGCGCACTTAGAAAAAAGTGGGTGGCTGGAAAACTCTGGGTGACTGATACACTCACCCATTTTCTGCATAAAAAGCAAGGTCAGTCACCCATTTCAAGGCTTATGTGTACGCACACGCACACACACACACACACACACACACACACACACACACAATTGCGCTCCAAAACATAATCATGTTTAGAAGTAAGTAACGTAGGGACTACACCAGCCAAAGAGACGAAAACAGCTTGCTTAATCCAGATACAAAATAAACCATTCTATTTATTGGTGGTGGGTGGGAGGGAAGGGGTAAGGGTAAGAGAAAATTGAGGGAAGAAAAATGAAAACTTGATCAACTTTGGCAGTAAATATGGAGGAGCAAACATGACATCGGGAGATCAAAGGCTTGCAAGGCACCGCGGGAGATGTTTTCGTTTCCCCAACAAAATCAACATCTCTGATGAAACGCAGCCAGCTTCTCGTATGTAATGTCGCCACCTTCATTATCAAGTTATGAAGGACTGAGAAGCGCCTGTATGTTGGGGGTGGGAGGAAAAGAAAGTGTGGTGGAGGTGGGGCTGGTTAGAGGTTGTGAGTGTTTACGATGTGTGTGTGTATGTGTGTGTGTGTGCGTGGGTGGGTGTGCTCGTGTGTTGTGTAGGATTATTGGTTGTGTGTGTGTGTGTGTGTGCATGTAAATGTGTACGTTAGACTAGAGAAAGAGAGGTAATATACGGCCGTATCGGATTATCTTGAACTTTTACTATTGTGGTACTGCGGAAGAAGAACAAAATAAATAAATTAAAAGAAAAAAACAACTCAATTACATGTCGTAAAGTCTGAAAATATAGTTCTCAATTGCTGAGCTACTTCATTCTTCTTCTTCTTCTTCTTCTTCTTCTTCTTCTTCTTCTTCTTCTTCTTCTTCTTCTTCTTCTTCTTCTTCTTCTTCTTCTTCTTCTCTTCTTCTTCTTTCTTCTTCTTCTTCTTCTTCTTCTTCTGCTGCCCTGAAAGACATAGATAATATTCTTTAGTTGAAAGAAATTGGAAAGGGAGTATTGCTGGAACCCTTTTGATTTATTCAGCGTGTCCTGTTTGCGGTAAAAGATATTAAGCTTCAGAGAAACTGGAGACGGAGTCAAAATTCCTGCCCTATATATGGGTCAGGAATAAGTGCGCGGAAGTAGAAGTGGGGAAGGGAGATGAGGGAAGGGGAGGGAGAAATCGGAACTGTGGGGAAGAGGATGTGATTTCATGTTTTGTACAAGAAAATTGAAAGAAATAAAGGAGAATCGGTAAGAAGGATGTTCATTCGGGGTTGGGCGATGTGTGACGGTGGGTCTATTGTTACTGGGCTCTGCACAATGGAATGCTATTACCCACTCGTCTTTGTCTGCGGGATCCGGCTAGTGTAATCACCCTATGACTAATCTTAATACATTTATAAGTTTAGCTCGGTCTGTGTGCGGATAGAGTTATAGAGATAGGGAGAAAATGGTAAAAGATTCACTGACACACTAGCTCTCGCACGGCTGTGAAACATAGGTAGTCCAGCCACTTGTTAACAGTAAATATCACACATTTATTTCCTCTACTCTATACATAATTCTCTAAACACTCTCTTAACTTAAATGTCCACATTCACTTCGAATAGTTCGTTCCTTGATGGGTCTATGCTGCTACTGTTCTTGATATTTGCTAATGTCTCATCATTGGGCTATTTGTTCTGGTTGACCTAATGTTGGTGTCAGGAGAGTGGACTACCGCACAGTCCTTCGATGTCAGTGTGGGTGCACGCTTTCGGTGTCCCTTAACTGCAGTTTGAGGTGTGGTGATGGTTTCTCCTCCTTGGTGGTAGACTATTGGGTTATCGTAGCTCAGTGCTAGATGCTCCACTGCAGGTCGAATGTCAGGGTTGACGCTTAGTGGTCTTCCTCCTGCCTCGGGCCAACGATGCCTGCTCGTCTTTTTGACAATGTCAGGCTGTGGATATACTAGGTTGAATTGAATTTCACCGGTCCCTGCTTTAGTCTTCTGCTAGCGATCTTTCCGAGCGTTGCTCCGTCTCGTGTGAGAGGTAGGCACAGGATGAAGTGCCTAGCCTTGCGGTCAGCAAAAGCCCGCGAAAACTAGTATTACAAGTGGCACCTCTAGCGGGTGTCTCTGGCCATACGTCAGCTGAATGAGGTCACTGCCTAACTGAGCCAGCGTTAGCGTACACATGCTTTGCACACAACTGACTTGCGTCGTCTGCTTGGCATCGACTTTAATTTACAAAGGCTACAGCAGACTGAACTATTTAAGGCGAGGAGTCTTAGTGCAGGGTCTAAATCTAGCCTTCTGTGACAATTTATAAAAACAATCAGATCGTGTATCGGAAGACACCAAGTGGAAGTTTACTTTTAGAACGGCCTGACAGGTTGGCGGCCTTGACAGTTCGGATGCTCGTTTTGTTGTTATTTTGCACCGAGAAGTAAGTTCTATTCAAAATATCGTTCTGCAATGTCGACATTCAAAGGACATACCAGTTGTGAGAAATGGAGGAAGAAATATATGCCATTGCAAGTAATATGTTTTAAACAAAAGCCTGAAAGAAAGCTTGTGTGTTCAAGTTCCTATTTACAGAACATTGGCGCCGATCAGAACAATCACAGACAGAAACACAGTACTGACAACACTGTGATTGCTAAAGTTAAACAACAAAATACAAAATCAAGACTAAACATGTAACGCAATATAATCAAGGAAGCACAGGTAGGCACAACAAATCAGTCTGGTTTGGGCGCTATATAAATATTGTTAATAATAATAATAATAATAATAATAATGATAATAATAATAACAATAATAATAATAATAATAATAATAATAATAATAATAATAATAATAATAGTAGTAGTAATAGTAGTAGTAGTAGTAGTAGTAGTAGTAGTAGTAGTAGTAGTAGTAGTAGTAGTAGTAGTAGTAGTATCAACCAATGTCCACAGTAGGGTGCTCCAGGCTATGGTAGCTGCAGAGAACCTACTGTTCATTGACGGCTTGAGTTAAGTAATTGAGTATCCGGATACCGCTAACTTTTCAGGGGTATACTTTTAGGACGAGGAGGTAGATATTACAAGTCCCAGAAAGACGGCATCCTATCTTTTAGCCTAGAGAATGTTCTCAACAGTTTACTTATGGTAAAGGTAAAATACAGGACTCGCCGCCATCAACGATGAATCCTCGTTACAGGCGACAGCTGAAGATAAATAGAAGAAACTAAGCACCCTTTCTGGTCAACGCACGGACTCCTACACCGAGCAGCAGCGTCAGAAAACCAATGGCCATCTCCGGTTCGAAGGACGTCACGCAGGCGAATCCAGGTTGGATGGAGTGGGATCGAGAAAGACAACCCTGGACAGAGAATACCCGTGGAAAAAACACTACGAACATACGCGTATTAAACTATATTATACCGACAAACATCATTAGGAAAAAAAATGAACGAATCGTCAGCCACACCAAAACATTAAACGACAACGACGGCAGCACCAACCACAATCACGAATACGGATAAAAAATAGTAAGGAAATAAAAGTTCGCGACATGATCACATGTTAAGGAATCGAATAATGGGCGGAGTTACGAAATTCTATTTTGCGTTTGTAGCCTACCAAGTCGATTTTTATCAACGACCGAGAGTTATAGAATATTCAACTAACTTTCACTGTTCACACCGCTTATGCATTAATATCTCTTCCTTGTTGGCTTGTAGCATAATGCGGTTGACATCCTTCCGGTTTTTCAAAAGGATTCGTCGTTTTTTTTTCCAATAATTGTTTTCTCTCTCTCTCTCCCTCACTCTCTCCACCTCTCTCATTCTCGTCTCGTCTCGTCTCTCTCTCTCTCTCTCTCTCTCTCTCTCTCTCTCTCTCTCCCTCTCTCTCTCTCTCTCTCTCTCTCCTCCCGCACTCCCCGTCTTTACCGACCTAAGTCAGAATATTGTATAGCATCATCCCCGTCATTCTTACTTTGAAATAGTTGTCTTCCCACCCTTACCCCTTCCCCTCACCTCCATCCCCACCCTCAACACTCCCACCCCATCCCATTTCTCAGTCTCTCATTCTTCTACCCACCCTCTGTGTGAATTCCCTCCTCCGTGAGAAACACGAGAGAAGGAGTGTGAAGAGAGAGAAAGAGAGAGACAGAGACAGAGACAAACAGACAGACATGAGAGAAAAGGAGTGAGAGGGGGAGATTATAGTTTGAAATGATGGTGTTGTGGTGGCAACAGAAAGCTGGCTGTTGTTACACAGGAGTTACGGGAGTGGATAGGCAAAGTGGACATACCTTGCACTCTGGTCTCTCTTTTAAAGTTACACTCGCGTTGACTACATTTACAATCCTTCTTCTTCTTCTTCTTCTCTTTAATTTTGTCTTTCTTTAATTCTGTTTCTTCTTCTTCTTCTTCTTCTTCTTCTTCTTCTTCTTCTTCTTCTTCTTCTTCTTCTTCTTCTTCTTCTCGTCTTTTTTTTTCTTTCTAGCTTTCTTTCTTTCTTTTTTTCTTATTCTTTTTTTGTCTTGTTCTTCTTTAATTATGTTTTCCTTTCTTCCTTTTTTTTTTGTAATTCTCTTCTTGAAATGTAAAGTTCTTCTTCTTCTTCTTCTTCTTCTTCTTCTTCTTCTTCTTCTTCTTCTTCTTCTTCTTCTTCTTCTTCTTCTTCTTCTTCTTCTTCTTCCTAGCTTTCTTTCTTTCTTTCTTTCTTTCTTTCTTTCTTTCTTTTTGTCAGGTTACCGTGTTTCGCTGGCTATTTCGGGTTTTCCAGTTTCTTAATAATGCAGTACTATCTACAATATCTAACATAAACATTTCCTGTCCGTCTTCTAATAGCGCTCTCTCCTGCCTTTACACCACGCGTTTGAATGACAAATGCTTGTTTGCTGTTTATGTAAGCATGTCGAGTAATAGATAGCAGCAAGATCCTAAAACACGTGACAAGTACAAAGTTGTTTAAAATAAAATAATGATAAAATTTGCGGTGGTAAAGAAGATCCGTGCTAAACGATTGCTCTCATATGTTATGTAAGAAGGCGTGTAACACGTTAGGCTGATGTTGGCTACAGATTACCGTCTTTTAGTCTGATTAAAAAAAATATCGTATACAGTATCTATTTTTTAAAAAAAATCGAAGCCTTATAACCGCCTCTACATGTACGTTATATAGTTAGCAGCGGTATGATAGTATTAGTATTATAGACATAGTTGATGGCAGTTACTGCTAGTTCGTCTTTAAGTGGCGGGTTTTCCTTGTGGTTTATGAGGCAAACACAGAAGGAACTGTTTACCGTCTTGCACTTTATGGCTATGAATTCGTGATTCGTGATTGTCTCGATTTCTGTGTTGCATTGCCGGGTCGTAAAACTAAAGCACTTAAAATATGCCTTCATCCACCTTCCTTTCAAACAGCGATATGCAAACCTCAGCCTTTATGGCCAGCGTAGATTCTTCAGCGAGGATAGTCAGCTTCCAAGGCTTAAGTCCTTCCCCAGCCCCACAACCCCCAAAGACCCATTCTTTCTCTGTCCCCATCGTTGTCATCTACATCCTTGTGGTCACTAACGTTATCATCTTTGTATGCATCCACCAGTAGCTTTAAGACCACCATCATGATGATGGTCATCGTTATCGTCGTCGTTGTCATCGTCGTCGTCATCATCATCATCGTCGTCGTCGTCATCTTCATCATCATCATTATTGTGACTGCCGTCGTCGTCATTAGGTATTTAGAGATAAAGTTTGTGACCTTGGACGAGAGTGGGGAAGATATTAATCATTAGTGGTTGGGAGGTAGGGAGGCGAGGTGGCAATCAGAGGTGAGGGGTATAGTAAAGTAGTATAGAATATACTTGAATAGAACTGGTGGAATAACAATAGCGTGCATGCTAGGTCTAAGGTTTCCGAGTGCACACAGTGGGACGCAGGTTCATCATCTTGCACTCACTGTCGCTCGCAAAACTCGTTGAATAATTTGTCGCCGTTTTAAATACTCGCACAATTGGCCCTGTGACTGGTTACTAACTATGTGAGATGTTAAGCCACAATACGCTGTCTTTTTGTGCGCAATAATACTCATCCGACGCGGGGAAGAGAAATAAGCTGCGAGGTCGTAATTAGTTCTCCCACCGACCAAGAAAACAATGGACTGCTGACTCCACATCGCGCTCTACTTCTAGCCAGTGAGTGAGTTCGCAAAAAGGTCCAGATCTGAATTGATGGTATTGTCGACTTCCGGTAGGCCCTACCAGTTCTGCAAAGATGGAGATTGTAGAGAAAATTCTGAATGTGAGTAACGAAATCTAATTAACGTAACGTAAAGCATGTCAATTTGTAAATAAAAAGTGACGCAGACTGCGGCATTAAGGTTAGACTTTTAATTGTTTAGTTGTTTGGTTTTCTATTTCTTTTTCTCTCTCTCTGTATTTCGCTCCTGCATCATCATCACCGAAGCATGATCATAAAGGTCGACTTCCAGTGACAAAAATGCAACTATTTGTGAAATGTGTAAATAACTTATGTTGGATTGCAATGGTTCGTGTATGACGGCGTACTAACGCCAAAACCGAGAGTTACAATTATCACGAGATAATTGCAATTAACACGTGTTCTGTGTAATTTACAGAGATACCGGTAATTCACAGTGTTAATTAATAATTACCAGTATTTACCAAGCGTTCCTAGCGCCAGATCCTGATTATTACAAATATCATAAGATAATTACAAATATCATAGGAAAATTACAATTATTAAGGAATAACTACAATTATTGTTGAACAATCACAAATATTTTCGCGTGATCATGTTTAATTTTCAGTTTGGGCTTGTCAGGCCTACTTTCTCCCTTTGGTGTTTAAGCAGGTGACTGTTCCTTCAAGCATGGAGTGATAGGGTATTTGGGGGTGGGTGGTGCGTGCGCGAGCGTCCTTTCTCCCACTAAACTAAACTAAGAAACTCAACTAGCGAAATAAGGTGTAAAAATACAAAAATATATTTATCTTCCTAGAGCGCATCATGTCAGATGCTCTTGCAGATCATGAAGGCACAGTCAACATAGGGGGTAGAGCAATCTCCAATCTTCGTTTTGCGGATGACATTAATGGATTGGCTGGAGAGGAACAAGAACTTGAACAGCTGGTACAGAGACTTGACACCACCTCCAGAGCTTATGGAATGGAAATAAGTGCAGAAAATACCAAAATGATGACCAACAACACCAATGGCATCAACACGGACATCAAAGTCCAAGGCCAATCCCTCAACACAGTGCATAGCTTCAAATATTTAGGAGCCATTGTATCAGACAATGGGTCCCGACAGGATGTCCTCTCCAGGATCGCACAAACAACTGCTGCCCTGACAAGGTTGAAGCCCATTTGGAAAGACAGGACCATCAGTCTACATTCCAAAGTAAGACTGCTGCGCTCCCTTGTCATCTCCATCTTCCTATATGCTTGCGAAGCATGGACCCTCACAGCAGATCTCCAACGAAGAATACAAAGCATGGAGATGATGTGCTACAGAAGACTTCTGGGCATTTCCTATACTCAGCATATTACCAACGACAAAGTCCGACAGACCATCACACAAGCCATTGGACAACACGATGACCTGCTCACAGTGGTGAAGAAACGGAAACTCCGATGGTATGACCACGTCACCAGATCATCAGGCCTTGCAAAGACTATTCTGCAAGGCACAGTGCAAGGAGGTAGAAGAAGAGGGAGACCGAAAAAGAGGTGGGAGGACAACATTCGAGAATGGACTGGTTTGACACTGAGCAAAGCCATCAGGGCTGCTGAGGACAGAGTATGCTGGTTAAACGATCATCTGTGGTGCCCCTTCGACCTCCGGGTTATGAGACAGGATAGGATAGGATTGGAAATACAATTTTTACGTGTGAATTTTTAATATACCGTTGATATTTGTAATTATCAGGTTTTGGCGTTAGTAGGCCGTCATAATGTGAATTACACAGTACACGTGTTAATTACTAGAGCCAAACAGAAAATTAAACATGATCACGCGAAGTTATTTATAATGTTTTCAATGATAATTGTGATTATCCCTTGATAATTGTAATTATTCCATGATTTGTGTAATTATCTCATGATATTTGTAATTATCAGATTTTGGCGTTAGTAGGCCGTCATATTCGTGTTGTAATATGATGTCTGAGTGTAATTGTTGAATGTAATTTTCTTGCTGTTTGCAGGATGAGGATGTTGAAGTTGATGATAGATTCACTGCGGCTTGTGACAATTTCACTGTAGAAACGAACAAGAAGGAAATAAAGACGGTAAGTTATTAGATGAAAATGAACTGTGACGCACACAAGTTGGTAAGTAATGACCAGTTGAACATTTGGAGTCTGGTTATGACATATATTTATTCCGATCAAGATTATGAAAATATTATTGAAATGTATTCCAACATATTGATTTAAAGTTGAGTTTGAAAGTCACTTAATCAGTATCATGAGTATGGCTATGAATTTTGCAGCTTCAAATGACTAGCATTATTACCTGTTCTGTGCTATTAACTGTGCGATCAACGATATTAAATACAGTACCAGAATTAGTCAAATGACCTATTCGATTCAGATTGGCTACGACATTGGACTACTGAATAAGTGACTTAAATAATTTTTGTAAGCTTTTTATTATCTTAAAAAAACACTAGTTATTTATCTATTGCAGCTGACGTATGAGCTGTTGGAAGATGCCTGCTTGTCACTTGTAGAAGACTGCATGTTAAGATCAGCAAGATCTCTCTTATTGGCTGTTTCAAGTAAGAATAATTCTGTACTTTGAAAATCCATTTATTGAGCAGGGAATATTTAAGATCATAATTTACTATAGAGAATAATAACCATTCCTATTACATTTCCTTTTCTACATGATCAGCATTCTATTGCTTTTAAAGCAAATTATTTCATCAACATATCTAGAATAAACTGAACAAAAGGAAACAATTTACTGGGAAGGGTTTTCCAGTTGGTCATAAAAATGATGCAAATTTAAGCTTCGTAAATACTGTGAGATACAGAATGTGACACGCCTGATACTGCACCAACAATGTACTGCCAATTACAGCTTGTCTATTAATGATTTGCAGGAGAACAGTTGCTGAAGAAGACCAGTTTTCTGAATGGCTGTCTTGCGCCTAGCATACGTTCATTTCATTCCCAGCTGCAGAGAACAGTCGTGGAATAGATACTATGCAAGCTACATCCAACAAATGACTTCATTGAGCAGTTTCTTGAAATCTTCGCAAGCATCAGCATGGTTGTGCCTCCGTCTCTTTCAACGACTTCTGGATGAGAATTATTCTCTTGCAACAAACAATGAGAAGATCATAGAGTCAGCAGAACTTGATAATGATATAAAGGACATGCGAACTATATTGGAGGATCAATAGTTAAGAAAGGAAGGCAAAGATCTGCACGTTTGCATGCCAGTTCACTGAAAGATGATATTTTCCAGTGCCTGGACAGGACAGATTGGAAGAAAAAGCCACTTCTGGTGAAAGCAGTAGACTGTCTCACCGCAGCTTTGTATCGGGGTGGCCTCACCTATTTAAAACCTACTACTCAAAAGTTTTTTCAGCAGTTGAAAGTGATGATGCGAGACCTGAACAAAATGAAACAGGTTTGCTGCAATTGTCCTCCCCCTTCGAGACCTTATACTCAAAGGAGGAGAACATAACATCTACTTTTCTAGAGATGACGTACTTAGTTGAAGGGGCCGAAAAAGCAAAGGGCATTTTTTGGGGCAAGGTAACTCAACTGTACTTCAAAATAAGAGTGCTCCATGAGTGTAGAATGTTCATGAAAAAGTGGAAATGTCAAAACCAAATACAAACTAAGGTCTTATAAAAAGCCTGAAAACCAGCAGTTAATTCTTTTCACTGGCTATGGAGAGGTGGGCGTAAGTGCTGGTGTTTTGCCTTTTTTAAGTATCGAGCCTTTAATGGAGAAAAAACATTGTATAACTATATGTCAAAATCACTGAGGCCCCAAAAAATAATGTCTTTTTACGGTAACAGAGCAAAAATATAGGGTTGGTAGGTCGGCTCCTTTTCTTCTTTTTTTTTTTTTAAAACCTTTTCCACCTTAGGTGCGATTTCGAGGGGGCCTTTTTTTTCAAATTTTTTTCAAGACGATTCCCCCCCCCCCCCCCCCCCCCAAAAAAAAAAAAAAAAAAAGAAAAATGTTTAGGGTCGGGCCAAAAAATTAGGGTCGGTCGGAATACCGTAAACAACAAAAATATTTTGTTTTGGGGGGTGGAGGGTGGTCTTTATATTGTGTGTGGTTTACATTGGGTAATGGAATTGGATACAATAGATGAGAGTGTAAAATGGCAGAACAGAGCGGGGAAGTGGGGTGGCTGAGAGTGATACAGTTTAAGCTTTGTGTGTGTGTTTGGTTTTTTATTTAAATGTTAATGGCACAATAATTTATTATCTTTATAATGTATTACTATAAAATGAACATTTACAGTACACTTTCTATTTGTGTCTGGGTACATGATAAAAATAAAAATGTGAAGATAACTGTGAGGGTGGTGCAGTTGAGAATGAGAGGGTTGATGGAGGGAGGGGAGAGAAGGGTATGAAGGAGGAGACGGGAGAGCAATACAAGGAAGAGATAACAGAAACAGTAAGCATAAGTGTGCGTAATAAAATTTGAAGTCTGTATTACTTTGTGTTGTTGTGATACTTGAATAAAATATTCTTAAAACTCATTGGTTGACCATGTTCTGCTTTTCATGCCCCACTACTATACTGTCTCACCGCCTCTCCCCCACTACCAACTCTTCCTTTTGCAAACACACAAACACACGCGATACTCACGCTGTTTGTGAATTACATTACTTATTGCTTTAGGTCCAGCAGACTTTTCCGAGCCAAATCAGGACCGGACAACCCCTGATCCGCATAAAAGATCTGCTGAAACAACCCTAGTGGTAAATCTGAAAGCTCTCCACCAGCCAGTCACTTTAAATAAAGACATCCCACGCAGGGGACGCTGAGGCTGTACTCTAATTTATCGAACCCCCGTTTACAAAAACAAAATAGAATACAAACATCATTATAAATTATCATCAAAACACATACATATAAAATGCCTACATTGCTAAATAATAACATCATAGGAAGCCCTTGACCACCTGGCAGAAAGCGTCCAATATTCCCAAGCTGATCCAACAGACCTCATACACAAATAAGGAGTCTTGTCCCGGAAGAGTTTTCAAGAAAAAAGGTAGGTGACTGGTATAGTGAAGAAGAAGATAGTATAGCAGATTGATAGAACAGAGCAGGAATGAGAAAGAGCAAATGAGAATGACAGCGACAGTGGGAATTTAAAGCACTAAATTTCCAGAAAGTGGTGATACTATTTATACTGAAACCCCCAGCATCCCAACGGGGGTTGTTTGTGAATATATGTATGCTCTGAATTTAACATCGTACACTCTTGTTACGTTGGAGACGCGTGCAATGGTAGGCTTGCGAGTGTGACGCGCGCGATAGATCTGTTCGTTTTATTTTGCAACTACATGCAGTAATAGAGTGTATTTATCTTTG
Source organism: Oncomelania hupensis (assembly GCA_036898135.1). Lineage (NCBI taxonomy): Eukaryota > Metazoa > Mollusca > Gastropoda > Littorinimorpha > Pomatiopsidae > Oncomelania > Oncomelania hupensis. The sequence continues at coordinate 54,039,577 of CM072517.1, read as the reverse complement.
ATTTGATTTTGCGTTGTTATTAGAAGAAGCTTTGTATAACGTTGGTGTTTTTAGTTGGTCGATATTATTTGAGAATTTTCGAGAATCGATTGTTTACTATCGATCGAAGCGTATGGATAATTCTAGTGGTAACCACGAGACGCTTCCATCCCAAATAAGGTTGTGTGACGTGAGACAGTTATGATGAAATTAATTCTGATTGGTTGAGGTGTGTCACGTTAGGTGTATTCTCGCTCTTTCTGGAGTTTAGACAGACTATATATATATATATATAGTGCCGCACTGTTTCAAAAGTTGTTTTTTTTAGAGAGAGTTGACAGTAGAGAGAGCTGTTGTATTAGAGTTGAGAAAGTTGTTAAAAAGTGGAAAGTTCAAAGTTAAAAAGTTGAGAGTGGAAAAAGCGATTGTATGCAGTGTTGATGTACAGTATGTTGAATAAAGTTGGAAAACTACATACGAAGACTTTGCCTTGTTGCTGAGTGAGCAGGCTGCGTGAATAAACGAATCTGAGTTACACTTTATCAGGTTTCAAGCGTCGGGGGTGAATCAACTGATAGAGAAAAAACAACATCGAGTGTAACACACTCTGAGGAGGAATCTCATTCACAGCTTTAGCATAACTCATTCTTACAAACACTCGCAGACTGATTGTTCACAAAACTGTCAGAATATGATTGAAAAAATAATTAAAATGTATTTAATTAAGTGCATAAATATTTCCACGCAAAAAAACTGATCAGACACATTGCTGGGGAAAAAACAAATATATAGTAACTGAAAATTATGCATACAAGTACATTATAAAATAAAAATTACACCCAAAAAAAAAAGCACAAAAACAATCAAAATAGGAATTAAAATAATTTGTGTAGTCATATTTTTTCTACCGATTGTTCTGACGGCATTTGAGAAATTCAAGAGTACAAAATAAGGTGAAATCGTACCAAAATCCAGGTCTGATAGTGAAACTGATTTGCATTCGTCAATCTCTCAACGTCAAGTCTTCTGGGGAAAATGAAGGCAGAAGTAGTTGAAATCCTCAATGAGTATGTTTGCAGTTGTCAACAAATTGGCATGATGCTGCTGTGCCTGGGGTGGTTTCTACACGTCCCCCTGTTGATTTTGCAGGTTTAATTACCTTTTTTTTTTCTTCTTTACCGGACTGGTACAGGTGCTGATGCTAACCAAAGGCTGCTGAGAGAATACGTTCCTTTTGTATTTCCCCTTGGCATGACCATAAAAGCAAGATGACGCTGCAGCCTCAAAGCATTTTCTTGGTTTCCAAACTGAAGAAGGTTGAGATTTTCTGCCGTCCTCTCCATGGCACGGTCTCGACCAAAGTATTCCTCAAGGGGATTCTGGCAGAATTTGTTTGAAAGAATAAATTTCACACCATGACCCAGAAGATAGTTAGCTGCCCCAACAAATACATGGACGGTCATTTGAAGGCCATTGAAAGTCTGGTGGGTCAAGAACATCCTCTGACGATCAGCACGGGAATACATGCCAGGCCGTTTCTCAATGGATCTCCTCTAAGACATCAAACACCTCAATCTGGGTCATCAGAATGAGTATATGCAAGAAGATCAGGTTTGCGCGTATGTCCTGCTTCATACAAGTGGCGAGTGTCGAGGCAGTCAAAAAAGCGATCCACCAGCAAAATCAACTCTGCCGTCTGTTGGCACTCTGGGGGCCCATAGGTCTGCATCACTTTCCCAACGCGCTGACTCAGAACGTGCGCTGCCAGTCTGACGTTCATTTAAGAGTGGGGTGTGAGGCTGACATGCTCCGCAGTGAGGTTTGTTCTTCGTAGTCCATTCTGGATATCAGAATTGTACATCTCGACAATGTGTCTCCACAATATGTATTTGTCATTGTTCCAGAGCAGCCGTGTGTTTTTTCCGCTGCTCTCAGTGTTGTTTCTAATGGTCTTAATGAGGTGAGAAGGATCTGAAATAAAACATACCTCATCTTCTGGTGCGAACGGGTTGACTGTTTTTGAAGGTTTTGAAGCACACTTCTGGTCCTCTAGGGAGCTGATGCAGCTGATACAGTTTCAGATTAGGCGATGCCTTGTCACTGGTGCAAGCAATCACTTTGAGACCACATACCTATTGCTGTCCAAAGTAGTGGAAGAGAAAATTCCCACGACAAAAAATACCAGAGGCGGTTGACAAATCCAACCCGCTGGCCTGTAAGCAGATCATAAACTAGGTTTGACTTTATCGTTTATGGTCATTTTATTATGCACAAGAGCAACAAATCTGTTATTCTCATCGCTTTTCTGCAACTTTCGTCAACTCTTGCATGACTTCTGGTTGAAAGACGTCCTGAGGGTGAAATGCACTTGTATACTCACGCAAAAGTGGCAGAACCTGGAAGCTTCAGTACTCCAGTTTTTTAAAGTGCTTTATAAGCAGCTTTGCTTTTACTATGGAGCAGGATGGCGAGCCTAATGATCATTGGATACCAGCGCATACCATGTTCTTTCTGTTTGAATGCCTTTTGTTGTATTGCCAGAATAGCTTTTGGAGGGGGGCCAGGCTGGTAGTATCGACAGCTCACAAATTGCGATGCATTTTATCAGACAGTTCAAAGGAATGAGCTTCCCTGCTTTTATTGAAAGTGTCAATCTTTTGTTCCATTGCCTGCTGTTCTTGACGCACATGTTTGAACGCTGCTCAGCTGAGATGGCTTAATACCATGAAGAGGATCATTGGGTTTGACTGGTCTCAATAGCTTGGATTCTTGTCTTTTCTTTTTTTCCCTCAACAGATGTTCTGCATACAGACAGGGCTGACAACACATAGGTTGTGACTGAGGTGGCAGAAGGGCCTGGCATTGTGCTGATCGAACACATGAAAATACAAGACATCTGTTTATTGCTATGCACATGCTGCAGGTGCTGAAAGTAAAGGTTGTTGCCATCAGGAGGTCCTGCCAGGCTCTGTAAAGGCTCGTCGGTCACCCCAGTGCAAATGTGCATGGCCTGCAGCTCGGTAAGGAGACGTTTCAGGCTCTTCTTTTCCATGTCGGTAGACAAGTGTGGTGTTGGAAACCCAAGAACCTGCACAAATAAACACACATTCCTCAGAACATTGACTATGGCAATGCTGTTACGAAAATCAAATTCAGTAATACAGTGCATTCACACTAGAAACAAACATAAAAACAAAGCTAAAACAAACATGCACACAATCACTCAATTCACCACCAGGGTGGTGAAGGGTAAATCACAGAAAAAAGGTAATCGCAGCTAGGGCATTGTTAGGGTGTGGAAATACAAACACTTGGAAGGACTAACAATAAAAACATTGTTTGTCAGTTGTTTAAAACTAATAATAAGGAATATGTGCATTATGACTAATGGCTTCCCTTGAAAAGACCCACAAATTCATGAGCATGTTTCGTAAACGATAAATATTTAGTAAATTGCCACCAAAACAATTTTCAATTTCCACAAACAAATCTTCTAGAGATCCTATCCTATCCTATCCTATCCTGTCCCATAACCCGAAGGTCGTAGGGGCACCACAGATGATCGTTTAACCAGCATACTCCATCTTTCTCTGTCCTCAGCAGCCCTCATGGCTTCGCTCAGTGTCAAACCAGTCCATTCTCGAATGTTGTCCTCCCACCTCTTTTTCGGTCTCCCCCTTCTTCTACCTCCTTGCACTGTGCCTTGCAGAATGGTCTTTGCAAGGCCTGATGATCTGGTGACGTGGCCATACCATCGGAGTTTCCGTTTCTTCACCACTGTGAGCAGGTCATCGTGTTGTCCAATGGCTTGTGTGATGGTCTGTCGGACTTCGTCGTTGGTGATGTGTTGGGTATAGGAAATGCACAGAAGTCTTCTGTAGCACCTCATCTCCATGCTTTGTATTCTTCGTTGGAGATCTGCTGTGAGGGTCCATGCTTCGCAAGCATATAGGAAGATGGAGATGTCCAGAGAGCGCAGCAGTCTTACTTTGGAATGTAGACTGATGGTTCTGTCTTTCCAAATGGGCTTCAACCTTGTCAGGGCAGCAGTTGTTTGTGCGATCCTGGAGAGGACTTCCTGTCGAGACCCATTGTCTGACACAATGGCTCCTAAATATTTGAAGCTGTGCACTGTGTTGAGGGATTGGCCTTGTACTTTGATGTCCGTGTTGATGCCATTGGTGTTGTTGGTCATCATTTTGGTCTTCTCTGCACTTATTTCCATTCCATAAGCTCTGGAGGTGGTGTCAAGCCTCTGTACAAGCTGTTCAAGTTCTTGTTCCTCTCCAGCCAATCCATCAATATTATCCGCAAAACGAAGATTGGAGATTCCTCTGCCCCCTATGCTGACTGTGCCTTCGTGATCTGCAAGAGCATCTGACATGATGCGCTCTAGGAAGATGTTGAAGAGTGTTGGAGAGAGTAGGCATCCTTGACGCACACCGATTGTTGTTCTGAACCAGTTCCCGATGACGCTGTTATGGAGGACTGCACTGGTAGCCTTGTCATACAGGCTTTTGATGACTTCTATAATTTTAGGGCTGATGTTGTACACTTTCATGGTTGCCCATAGAGCTGCATGCCAGACTCGGTCAAATGCCTTCTTGAAGTCTATGAACACATGATATAGATGTTGTTGGTGCTGTAGGTATTTCTCACAGATTATTCTGAGGTTGAAAATCTGTTCAGTGGTACTTCGCCCTGCCACGAATCCTGCTTGTTCTTCAGCTATGATTTGTTCAGCTTGTGGTTTCAACCTGTTGAGTATTATTTTCAGGAGGACCTTGCTGGGATGGCTGATGAGGCTGATGGTGCGGTAATTTTCACACTCCTGAAGGTTACCTTTTTTGGGAAGAGTGATGACAAGCGATCACACTAGAGATCACACTGCAAATTATGATTTATGAGAAACAGAACCTGTTATTTTGTATTAATATCGATAAAGAAATGGGAGGGATGCCTTCTGTACAACACATGAAGGTAGACTGGTAGTACACATCACTCCTGTAGAGGCTGATTAAAACAGAATTATAACTTGATGGACACAATTTTTACATTAGTGTTTAGTTCAAACTTATTAGGAAAGAATACAGGTTTTTAAAAAAATCAGTCCAGTGGTGCTTTCTATTGGTATGTTCAATAAATAACATTGAACTAAAACATGTCCTTTTCTCTCTTATACATACGGGATTAATAACCATGCAAAGAGGGAAGGACAGTTGGGTTTTATTTGTTTGTTTTTTTAAAGCCTGATTTAAACAATTACAGATTTTTCATTTTTGCACAAAGGATGCATTTTTTATCAAGATAATAAAGTGCTGATTGAAGTTAAGAAAATGTAATGTGCTAATTTTTACTTCTGCCTGCAGTCAGTTTCCATTGTCAGGCCTATAACTATCTGCTCCCCATGTTCAGAAGTCAGACCAACTTTGCAAGAAGTGGAGGTGTTTTGTTGTACAGACCACGGAGCTTTCACTGATGCCAAGTCCTTTCTGAAGTCATCAAAATTCAAGTAGTAGATCCGCTTTGGGGTAGGTGGAGGTTCTCAGACAGTCTGGAAAGCAAGATCGTGGGAAAACATTTGATGAATTCATGCAACGACAACAGATGGTGACTACAAAATGTAATGAGGCAAAAGCATCTGTAGCTGAATAATTTGTAAGTTAACGCAATTTGTTACTATATTTATGCAGGTTGATATTCAATCGCATCTTAATTTATGGTTAATTCAGTGACCAAACATCAGCAGATCTATCCCGTAATCATCCAATCACCCCTTGGGGTCATGAGCAATCTTGCCACTGTAGATTGTTCTAACCTATAAAGGGAACAGTGAAAGCCCCAGTTGAAAACCTGTCTTGCCTTTGTAGGCATGACTAATTCACTGCGGCAACAGTTCCCCCCGTTGGAGTGCCGGGGGTTTCAGTATAAATAGTATCCCCACTTTCTGGAAATTTAGTGCTTTAAATTCCCACTGTCGCTGTCTTCATCATTTGCTCTTTCCCATTCCTGATCTGTCCTATCACTCTGCTATACTTTCTTCTTCTTCGCTAGATCAATGACCTACCTTTTTTCTTGAAAACTCTTCCTGGACAAGACTCCTTGTTTGTGTATGAGGTCTGTTGGATCAGCTTGGGAGTGTTGGACGCTTTCTGCCGGGTGGTCACTAGGGCTTCCTATGATTGTATTATTTCGCACTATAGGCATTTTATATGTATGTGTTTAGTTGATGATTTATAATGATGGTTGTATTCTATTTTGTTTTTGTAACCGGGGTGTTCGCGTAGTTGAGGTCAACCCTCAGCCGTCCCCCGCGTGGGATGTCTTTATTGTAAAGTGACTGGCCGGTGGAGGGCATTCAATTTTCCCACTAGGGTTGTTTCGGCAGATCTTTTATGCGGATCGGGGGTTGTCCGGTCCTGATTTGGCTCGGAAGAGTCCGCTGGACCTAAAGCAACAATAAATCAATCAATCAATCATCCAATCACCCCCGTTGGGGTGCCGGGGGTTTCAGTATAAATAGTATCCCCACTTTCTGGAAATTTAGTGCTTTAAATTCCCACTGTCGCTGTCTTTCTCATTTGCTCTTTCTCATTCCTGCTCTGTTCTATCAATCTGCTATACTATCGTCTTCTTCGCTAGACCAGTCTCCTATCTTTTTTCTTGAAAACTCTTCCGGGACAAGACTCCTTGTTTGTGTATGAGGTCTGTTGGGTCAGCTTGGGAATATTGGACGCTTTCTGCCAGGTGGTCACTAGGGCTTCCTATGATGTTATTATTTAGCAATGTAGGCATTTTATATGTATGTGTTTTGTTGATAATTTATAATGATGTTTGTATTCTAATTTGTTTTTGTAAACGGGGGTTCGATAAGTTGGGGTGAAGCCTCAGCCGTCCCCTGCGTGGGATGTCTTTATTGTAAAGTGACTGGCTGGTGGAGGGCATTCAGTTTTCCCACTAGGGTTGTTTCAGCAGATCTTTTATGCGGATTGGGGGTTGTCCGGTCCTGATTTGGCTCGGAAGAGTCCGCTGGACCTAAAGCAACAATTATGTAATGTAATGTAATCATCCAATCCTCATCCCCACAACCTTATAAGCTATATATTTTTTCAAAGGTGGGTGGATTTGGGGGTGGAGTTGAATGTTAGTTATCTACATAAAAACAATCTTCCCTACGCGTACTACCCTGCATTAAATTGCTCTGTATGATAGGGTTGTCGATACTTATTTATTATTTATTTATTAGAGTTTTTAGAGTTTTATTTCAAGACACATAATTTTAACAATCTATACAACGAAAGGCTATACGCCCAGGGGTCTTTTTAGCCAAAAAGGGAGGGGGGGATATGAGGGGGGGGGGGGAATTGGGAAAATACATGAAACAAGCATGAATGGCAATATAAAACAATTTTCATGTTATAAAAACAACAACCAACAAAAGGACACAAAGAAAGGTATACAAAGTTTACACTTCCAGTGTGTAACTCAATATTCCAAAATCCCTTAGTTTCTCCAATAAGTAGGCCTACAGTAATACCCATAGTTAAATAAATAATCACCTTCTCATTTCATTTTCGCCAAAAATAAACTATAGCATTCTTAATTCATTATTTATCAACAGACAAACAAACAAAAAGCAACACTTTTTATGAGTAGTGCGAGCATGACATAATCGGGAAAAGAACGACGAAACCAGGAAGAAAAATCTGATCTGCTGAAAAATGCACTTGATAGGTCAAACAACAACAAGAAAAAATAATGCATTATTTAAATAATGAAAAAACAATGTTAATATAGCGGTTCAAATACAATAACCTTTTCTTTGACTTAGAGTTCATCAGCTGTTGTAATTTAAAGACGTTTGGGTGACGCCAAAAATATTGAGGTAAATAAGAAATTCTATTTTCTTTCAATAAGGAATTTGAACAAGTGAACAGATAGTGGAATTCGTCACCTATTTCATTCAGTTCACAAAAAGGGCACAGCCTTTCTTCCCGTGGCACATTTATATATCTTTGTGACTGGATTGGTAACTTATGGTTGCTAAGTCTGAATTTCAATATATTCTTTCTCATCAAGGGAGATAAGCGGGTTAAGTAATCCTCAAAACAAAAATTCTCTTTAAAAATTCGGTACGTGAGGCAAACGTTACTGTTATACATACTGCTTTTCCAGGACTGTAAAAATTGATCTCTTACTCGTTGTTTTACAATCATCTTGAATTGGCTAAGAGAATATCTACAACCATTGGTCCACATATAAGTTAACCCAAGATTATTAAGCAAAGAATGTACATAGCTCAACCAGGGTAGTTTATATTCGGAGTTACAATATAAGGCATGACATAGGCGTAACATAAGGACCGATATTTTGGCAGAATTGCTGTAACAATCGACACACAGCTTAAACCAAAAACAGAGTAGTCTGTATTTAGCGTCAAGGGACACAGGAAAGTTTCCAACTTCTCCTAGCACCATGCAAGTTGGTGTAGTGGATTTCACGTTCAGTATAATTTTCAAAAATTTTAACTGTAATCTATCACACATGTCCATATTTTCAAAAGCCCACACTTCACAGCCATAGAGAAGTATAGGTTTGATACAGCTATCAAACAATTCTACCTGTAGATCTAACGGTACATCAAGTTTTCTACACTTCCTTAACAACGCAAACAATGCTCTATCAGCTGACACACACTGAGCTTTAATAGCCTTTTGAAATTTATTATTGTTAAAAACAGTTCCTAAATATTTATACTCCCAAATTTTATTAAATATTATTTAATCGTTCTTATATAGCGCTTTTCCAGCTCAAGAGCTGCTCAAGGCGCTGGCCGATACAGGATCTAACTCAAGCCGCCCGAGGCGCCAACTTGCAGCCTTTGGGCGCATCGTAATAACGCTCCAGACAACTGAGCACAATCCTGGGCAGCCAGGGATGGGGGAGAAGGACCTAGGTGCATGCTGGGTGTGTTCTTGTCACCGGCACTCACCCGTCTAGGACATGAGCGTCAGGATCTTTAAATTCCGTTATGATGGAATGTATGCGACACAGACTAGACCTCGGTTTATACCCTCATCCGAAGGGCAAACACGCCTATAACTACTTATTTTGAGACAATCTTCATTAGTCTAAAAAAAAAAAGTAATAGTAATACTAATAATTACAAAATAAAAACTAAAAAGACAAATGATAACAAATAAAATAATTCTAACTGAAATTAGTCAAAATTAATGAATAATATTCAATAAATAAGGTAAACTTCAAAAACTGGTATGACCTTTTAAGTAGTACTACATAAATACTCTAGAACCATAAATTGTGATGGCGTAACAAAGTAAAATGTGTACCGGTTTTGGCCGTGAAGTCTTCCATGTCACAATACATTTTCAATGCACCCAGCGTGATCATTTTTTTTTTTTTAACATTTTGATTCTGTTCAATATTTGCACTCCCGCAATTACCTCGACCTAACCATGCTTACTTTCTTTTTCTCAGTTATGAGTAAGTGTGCTGCACTTCACCATGACTCTATCACATCTTTCTTGTGACGAGACGAGGCACGTGTACATTTGCTGCATAACCCATGGCTTATACTAATCTATTTGTTTCAAAACAACATTACAAGCAAAAATGTACATACCATATTTAAGGCATCCATCTTCACAGTGCCTTGAACAGATTTTGGCTCTTTCAGAATTGAAGGTTTTGTCAACACGATCGATGGCACGGATTATAGCTTCTCTCCAATTGTTTCGTTCCTCGCTCACACCTTTTCGCGGAAGACTACAGAATGATAAGCCCCTACATTTTGCTGAGGAAGTGTGGCATTGTGGTACACAGCAATTCTATCTATTCCTCTTTTTCACTTCTGAAGGATGTTCGATTCCTTGTGTGCCATGTCTGCTCAAAACCTACGGGAAGTGAGAAATACCACTAGTCGAGCATTAACCTTGTCATTTGACTTATTCGGCCTTGACCCGGAGACAGCAGTCCAGCAGTTTCTTGGTCCGTGGTTTTCCACAGCGATTGGCATACTTGGATAAAGTTTACGTGCTCCAAGCTAATTTTCCTCTGTGATTGGTTACTTGGATAAAGTTTACGTGCTCCAAGCCAATTTTCCTCTGTGATTGGTTACTTGGATAAAGTTTACGAGCTCCCAGCCAATCAGCACACGAATAAATATAGATTTAGGTGGTTTAAGCAGTTTTATCAGTTTTAACTTATATAATAACATGATTAATTGGTGACATATTGTTGCTGTTATAATGTTTTTCTTCCTATTATATTATTGTCAATATTAAAGTATGCATGCTTTTAGCATAACGTTAGGTCCATGTAATCAAGATGAAAAAGACCTGTTGTAGGGGAATTTTAATAACTTTCGTTGTTTTTTTTTTCAGCACTAACTTTAAGTATTGACTAAAAGAAAGAATTTATTTTTAAGCTATAGAACTATGCCCTGTGTTTGTGTATGTGTGTTTGCGTGTGTATCGGTATGAATGAATTTCTAAAATCATTAAATTAAATGAATACACGTTAAATAAAACAACTGAACTTATTTTGTTCTAGTTTTGCATTGTTAACATTTGTACTGTTACAGAAAACATTGTCTTTATTGCATTAGGCCGTCTTAATGTATTACTGTTTAAAGTGAGCCTGATGTAATTATTTTCAAACTATTACACTAAATTTTATTAACATAGAAGTGTTTATTAATGCACATTATTAAGGTAAAAGTTCTCAAACAAGCGTGTAAACAGCTTTTTAAAAAAAGACCTTCGATTCCTCTATGACACCGCCTCCTCGCGAGTCTAGCAAAATGGCTCGTTTGACATAGTCATTACGCGTCACTCCATTCCACAGACACACAGTACTCCCGCTTGGTTAATCCACAGTCACGCCTTGGAGCATATACTCGTCACGCACAGCTGCGTTAATTTGTTGGGCAACTGCGCCTCTATTCTATAATAGATATATATATAAGCAACTAGTCGTCTATTAAGATGAATTGGACCTTGTTTTTTAGTTTTTTGCGGAATTTAAATCTCGACATCAGACGCACTTTAATTTGCTAAAGTATTCACTTTCTGTTCTATTTTCTTCGAATTACTGACACAGTCACATCGTTGTTGTATAAAAATATGCCATGTCTGAGAGTCAGACAATCATTATACTGTTTGCAACACATTCATTTTGACGTTTTTCCTTTGCAGCTACCGTTTCCTGTGATTGGCTCGCTGAACGCGGTGCATATGTTCGCAGCCAACCACGGCGCCACTCTCAAGTCCACGACGACTAACGACGCCAAGATCGTCTGGAAAGATTACCACGACAGGTCAGTACATCCACCGCAGTAGTCTGAATGAGACGAGTGAACATTTAACACATAGAAAGGAACGATAACTCACTAGTCCTAATGAAGATTTGCCGTCAAACACGGAGTTATATTTTCTTTTCTATACATGACCATCCAGTGCTCGGAAACTTAATTTTTTTTTAAAAAACGACATTTATGCCTAATAGTTTATTAATTACTACATGATATTTTAATTTAGCACCCCATCAAGTAAAGTCTCTCAATATTATTCGGAGAAGAAGGGTGAGGGTGGGGAATGGGGTGGGCAGAAGGTAGAAAATCATTTGGTTAATCAAGTCAAACGTGGAATGAACATTGACCGTGATTTATGCAAATACGATTCCAATGATTACGATTGTGAAGATGGCGATGTCTTCGATGAAAAGGGTAATGACGATAATTGTGACTACAAGCTTATCTTAGACAACGACCAAGCCAGCTCCAACAGTTAAACTGATCTGCATATACAAAGTGACGTGACGGTCGGAAGGTTTTTCTGCTGCTGCGGCTGATTGTGACTTTGTTGAGGTAGACAATGTTAAATAATGAGGCTATTTCTCTACCTGCTTATTCTTATCCATGCTGTCGAATAAATTAACATGAAAGTGTACCTTCAGGCACAGTGCAAGGAGGTAGAAGAAGAGGGAGACCAAAGAAGAGGCGGGAGGACAACATTCGAGAATGGACTGGCTTGACACTGAGCGAAACCATCAGGGTTGCTGAGGACAGAGAAAGATGGTGTACGCTGGTTAAACGATTATCTGTGGTGCCCCAACGACCTCAGAGTTACGGGATAGGATAGGATAGTAAAGTTTAACGTCTACACCCATCATTGGCGATACGGCAGACGGGGATAAACACCACAAAGAAGAAGGGGGCAGTGGCCTAAATCCACACCGAACCACCAGAACAATAATACTTGCTAAGATGGACAGTGAAAAATGGCCGCGTTTATGTTGCCCACCCTTGGATTCGAACTTGGGTCGTCGGTGTGCCAGGCGAGCGCTATACCACTGAGCTACTGCGGCCTGCACTTGCTGTCTTTTTCTTGCGGGAATCGCGGGACGACAAAGATGAGCGATGACGGCTTATTGCTAAGACGTTATTGTACATTGCGAAGTATTTAAATGCTGTGAATTGATGTTCTTGGTTGTTTTTTTTTTTAGCCTGTCGCTGATCGTGATCGTGGGCAATGACCAGGCCAATGACTGTCATCTACAGCGGTTGCTGGACAACGTGTGGGCGGCCATGGTGCTGCTTTGTGGCCAGGACGAGCTGACCAACATCAAGAACCTCGAACGCTTCAAGCGAGACGTCAAGGTCTGTCAAGCTAACATTCCTTACACGTGTTTGTTTATTATTTTAAATGGTTTGTTTGTTTGTTTGTTTGTTTGTTTGTTTGTTTGTTTGTTTGTTTCAGATAAAGTTCTTTAACGTTCTTACTTTCTTTCTTGCTCAGCGACATTCTTTCTTTCTTCCTTTTTTGTCTTTCTTTTTTTCTATTGTAATGTTTGTATTTTTGTTATTGTCGGTCTGTTGTCTGTCTTTCTGGCTCTCTTTGCTTGCTTACTCTCTCTCTCTCCCCCCCTCTCTCTCTCTCACTCACTCACTCTCTCTCTCTCTCTCTCTCTCTCTCTCTCTCTCTCTCTCTCTCTCATTCTGCTTTTTAATGGTTTTTTTTATAAACGTGTTTACATTAAAAAAGAGTTATACATTTCTCGAATTGTTTTTACCAGTGAAATGTTTTACATTATTTCTGTTTGGCATCATGAATTGCAAGAAATCGAGGGTTTTTTTGTTTGTTAAATTTTATATTCTCCTGTTACGAACGGAACCTGTCATTGAATATTTATGCACGGATTTCAGTCCTATCAAGGAAATAAAGAAATGTATGCAGAGGTTTCAGGAAAAATAAGGGCCACATACGGATATGATATATAGGGCAAAAAACAGAATTTCAAACCTGGTTTGTTGGCAAAAATATGAAGATTCTGACAACCTCATTTTCTGTTCCATGTTCGCCAATCAGTTTATGCATTCATGTTTTTTCCTTCTTTCCAATTGTCAGTGATTTAAAAAAATTTTTTATTATGTTCTTTACTTCTGTCTCTTTTTTTCTTTTTTTCTTTCTTTCGTTCTTTCTTTATTTTATTTTCTTCCACTTATGTTCTTTCTTTAATTTTTTATTTTACTTTTCTTTCTTTGTGACATATAATGGTTCTTTCGTTCTCTCTTTCTTTCTATCATTCTTTCTTTCTTTCTTTCTTTCTTTCTTTCTTTCTTTCTTTCTTTCTTTCTTTCTTTCTCTCCTTTCCTTTTTTCTCTTTATTTACTTTATTTAGTTCTCTAATTTACTTTTCTTTCTTAGTGACATATTATGGTTCTTTCTTTCTTGTTGTCTTTCTTGCTTTCTTTTTTTTATTTACAATTTTTTCTTCCCTTTCTTTCTTTCTTTCTTTCGTTTGTTCTTATCCTTTCTTTCTTTCCTAGTGACACATCTTTTTTCTTTTTCACTGTACTTTCTTTCTTTCCACATTTTCCTTCCTTCTTTCTTTTCAGTGACATATATATATATATATATATATATATATATATATATATATATATATATATATATATATATATATATATATATATATATATATATATATATATATATATTTATATATATATATTTATATATTTAGATATATATATATATATGTGTGTGTGTGTGTGTGCGTGTGTGTGTGTATATATATATATATATATATAGAGAGAGAGAGAGAGAGAGAGAGAGAGAGAGAGAGAGAGAGAGAGAGAGAGAGAGAGAGAGAGAGAGAGAGAGAGAGAGAGAGAGAGAGAGAGAGAGAGAGAGATTTTCTTTCTGTATTTATATCTAGCATTGTTTCTTTTTATCGCATTGACTTTTTCAATTTTTTTTCACTCTTCCTTTCTTTTTTTCTTTGGCTTTCCTTTTGTTCTTCTTTCTTTGTCTTCTTAAAAATTGTCCTTTTTCATTCATGCTTGTCTTTCTAAATAGCTTTCTTTCTTTCTTTCTTTCTTTCTTTCTTTCTTTCTTTCTTTCTTTCTTTCTTTCTTTCTTTCTTTTAGTCTTTCTTTCGGTAATTCTCTTTTCTATTATTTAATATTCATTTTTTCCGGTTGGTTAAGTTTTTTCCTGTATGTTTGTCCTTCATTTTCCCTTCTTCCTCTCGTTCTTTCCTTTCAATTTTCGTTCTTTCACGAACTCCCTGTTTTCGCCGAATAATCTACTATAGCATTTTATTTGTGTCCTAATGTCTTTGGGTGTCTATTTTCTTATGTCATTCTCCGCGCGTCGCTCCTGTTCATGTTCATGTTCATTCCGATAAATGAAGATTTTGACAATTTCATTTGCGTCTGGCAGACAATATTGCAGATTTTTGCCTTCTTGACTTGTAGTTTTCCCATTTCTAGCTTCATTCTCCCTATATATAATTAAGTTCGTTTTATGACGTGGAAACATTCGTAAAATAAATAAAGGTAAGAAATAATTCAAAAAGTTATTATTATTGACAGTGATTTACAAGAATAATAAAACATCACGTACTGCATTCATATGTGATATATTATTTTAATAAGATGGAAAAGACCAATAAATAACACATTAATAAATAGTAGGAGAGTAAAGATGAATGTGTGATGTTTCGTATGTGTGTATGGAGAGTGGGACGAGAGGTGAGGATGGCTGAGGAGTGGGAGAAAGGGGGGAAGGGGGGAAGGTAGAATAAAGCTAAACACACAAACTCTTAGAAAAAACAGTTGTTGTAATATTGTATTCGTTTGGTAGTTTTTCTTTTTCCCACTTTGTTGTGTTTTTTGTTGTTTTTTTTAAATTGATGTCCTTTCAGACCCTTAGACCACCACCGCCAGCAAGTTGTACAGTTTTCTGATACAGATAGTTCTTTCTTTCACTTTCCCATTTTAGCTTTGCTTCATGTGAGCTTCAATCTGCCTTTGCTCCATCTCGTCGTAGACAGTCATTTACCAGGATCAGATTGAAATGGAATGGCATAGGAGATGAAACTGTTGTGAGGAGAAGTAGGAGGACGGAATGAGCAGGAGGTGGAAGGCGGAAGAAGAGATACAGGAGGAGGAGAATGAGAATTCATTCATTCATTTATTGTAAACCGCCTAAATATCTCCACGCCGAAGGGCATGAATGAAAAAGAAGAAAGCAGGGATACACAACAAAAACAACAATAACAAAAACAAAAACAACAACAACAACAACCACAACAACAACAATATTGATGGAAAGACGGCTTGCGATGAAAATAATATTCCATAGGCAACACCTGATGGATAGAAATTGGAAAGCAGAAGGAAAACACGAGAAAGAGAGAGAGAGAGAGAGAGAGAGAGAGAGAGAGAGAGAGAGAGAGAGAGAGAGAGAGAGAGAAAGAGAGAGAGAGAGAGACAGAGAGACAGACAGACAGACAGACAGACAGACAGAAGCAGAAAGAGAGAGACAGACCGACCGACCAACAGACAGACAGAGAAAAAGAGTGATAAGTTACATCATAGAGATAGCTCTGGAGGGTCTCATTACTTGTCGTTTTTATTAGCGTTCGTGCCGGTGAATTTCCGTTCTCCTTTACTGCTTCTGCACAAGACGCTCTTCGACCATTGTTTCATCATTGTCACATGAATTTTCTTTTTTTTTTTAATCCCCTTCAGCCAAACCCTTTGACAACAAAATAAAATCCAAATCATCCTGTCATTACCCTTTCATTTTCCGATACTATCCTACCAAATCATTACAAAGGTGTTTTTGATTGTTGCCGGGATGGCATGGTTGAGATACGAACAACAGTACAGGTCTTTTATAGAGTTAA
Source organism: Oncomelania hupensis (assembly GCA_036898135.1). NCBI lineage: Eukaryota > Metazoa > Mollusca > Gastropoda > Littorinimorpha > Pomatiopsidae > Oncomelania > Oncomelania hupensis. The sequence goes on along the minus strand of CM072517.1, from coordinate 54,023,380 downwards.
AAATCATTCTGGTCTACTTGAAATATATTATTGGGCTAAGTGCAATTTCCTGAATCGAGTTTCCGGAGAAAGCGTATTTCTTCAAGTAATAAGCAAAGACGCATTTTCTTCAATTGAGTTTACCTCTTTCTTTCCTTCTCTCTCTCTCTCTCTCTCTCTCTCTCTCTCTCTCTCTCTCTCTCTCTCTCTCTCTCCATCTCCCTCCCTCCCTCCCTCTCTCTCTCTCTCTCTCTCTCTCTCTCTCTCTCTCCATCTCCCTCCCTCCCTCCCTCTCTCTCTCTCTCTCTCTCTCTCTCTCTCTCTCTCTCTCTCTCTCTCTCTCGCTCTCTTTTGTTTTAATAATAAAAAATTTCACAACGGTCTCATGGAGTTAAGACTAAGACGAATGTCTGGTTTTATCGGGCAGTAAAGTTGTGTTGTGTTGTGTTGTGTTTTAGTGCAGAATTTCTGGTTTTATCGGATAGCATAGTATTGTATTATATTGCATTGTATTATATTGTGTTGCATTGTAAGACGCATTGTCTAGCTAAATTAGATGACGCACCGGCGAAGCACAACCTTACGATAGTAGTAGGGCAACGCTGAAGATCAAAACGCAGAAACACTGACTTGCTGCATGATTGTGCCAAGTCTTACTCGTCGTATCTCTCTGCCAACATCCGAATGTAAAAAGAAGAGGAATAAAGGGAACATAATTTAGTCTGCGGCATCGTGACTGTCATTAATTTTAATCCAATGTTTTATCCGTGTTTGTGACTGTGCTAAGTTGGTCCCTCCCTCCCCTCCCCCCCCCCCAATCACTCACCCTCTCTTCACTCTGTTATTGTTCCTTGTTGTCTGAGTTTTAACAAAAAATCCAGCATTTTGGATGCTATAGCGAAACCTGGCCGGACATCCTAAACTTTCTTTCAATCCCCCTTCTCCGTTAACCCCTTTGTTGTTGTTGTTGTTGTTGTTGTTGTTTGTAGATTATAGTCACACGACACTTTCACATATAGGTGACTACTGGACCGATTTATACTGACACCAGCGAGCCAGTTGTTGGTAAAGGGGAAAATAATATGATCACACGTTGACCAATCCGGGATTCGAACCAGCGACCTTTCGGTTACTAGCAAGACGCTCTTACCAACTGAGCTACCCGGCCCCACTAACCCCTTTTGTTTCATGGATCGCTTTGTCATCATATTCATGCCATACAAATAACGCACAACAAGTGGGCGCATCTGGCGGCTCGAGTTAGATCCTGTATCGGTCAGCGCCTCGAGTAGCTCTTGAGCTCGAAAAGCGCTATATTACAAAGCTTAAATAAATGAAATCAGATAAAGTAAAATGAAATAATTTGACTAAATTTTGAAAGAAATGAATACATTAATTACATTAATAACTAAATCCCAGGTCTATCATGTGTGCCGACCGTGCACAATCACCCAAGTCACTGTAACTCAGTACAAGATTTGTCTCCCCTAATGAGAAAACAAACAGTTGGTTGTTCCCCTTTGCTCCTTGCAGGCTGACAGTTAGCGTAAGCTGAATAACTGGGAAAGCTTCTCTTTTTCCTATACTGTACTGTCCGTAAGTGTTGCAATCTCTCTGACAGGCAGGGTGCATATTGTGAATAGGCTAAATCGATAGTAGTAGTAGTATTTTATTTGTATGCTACCGGAGCTTGATCTTATTTAGAAGGACAGATTAAATCGATACTAGTTGCCCTGAGCATCAGGTTGTGTACGAACATCCTATTTTGGAGGTGTGGGGGGGGGGGGTATTTTTGGCGCTTTATTGTCCCTTTTTATAGGGAAATTATGGACCGCTTCCCTTGGGAAGACGCAGCATGTGACGCGCCTAAACCCAACCTAAACCTAATATTAGTTTGTATTTTTAAAAAAAAAATTTTTTTTGAAGGGCAAACCGGAGTACCCGGAGAAAACTCCCGAGACGTTGCCCGAGTCAAAAATAAATAATATTATGAGAAATATAACGGCCGGAGACGGGATCGATCCCGCACATGTTAGGCGCCATTGGTTTCTAGCTGTGGACAAGGAAAGTTAGTCCCGCCTTAGACCACGCGGCCACAACGCTTGCTTTATAATGTACTATGCAGTTCGTGTTTTTTTTTAATTCGGAAAGCATTTGGTACATAGAATTGAAATCAATCAATTCAATTAATCAGATCTTTACTACCAGTAAAGCAATAATTTTCAGACAATTAGACTATATTGTATTCGAATTTGAAAAAAAAATAGTATGCACAAAATAAATGATACATTTAAGAATGAACTCTTGCATAAAAAATGTAATTATTTTGAGCGCGACTGACAGTTACATACACTCTTTGTAATGAAATACAGCTTTTTCTTCGAAGCAGAAACAGATTTGCCGGCAGTGGGCCTGATGCTGATCAACTAGGCTGAAGAGACTGATCGTCGAAACTTGTGTCCGTCATTTAAGGACGCATGTATTCTGATGTTCTATTATGTTGTGTTGTATTTGTTTTGTTTTGTTTTGTCTTGCGTTCGTAGCATTGAATTGTATTGTATTGTATTGTATTATTTGGGGTGGCCTGGTAGCTCAGTTGGTAGTGAGCTGGTTTCCTATGCCGAAGGTCGCGGGTTCGAACCCCGCGTAGAACGAACTTACGTGACTTAGGTACGAGACTTTTCAGGGCACCGAGGGTTTTCTCAGGGTACTCCGGTTTCCTCTCTCCCTTCCATAATGGTATTGGATGCAGTCAATCTAAAATTTCAAAATTAGGAATTGATTTTGTATTCCGATTTCTGTAATAGCAACTTTTTGAGTTCGACTGAAGAAAAAGCGCGTGATAGCATCCGTTATTATTATTAGTAGCAGTAGCAGTAGCAGTAGTAGTAGTAGTAGTTGTAGTAGTAGTAGTAGTAGTAGTAGTAGTAGTAGTAGTAGTAATAGTAGTAGTAGTAATAGTAGTAGTAGTGTTGTTGTTGTTGTTGTTGTTGTTGTTGTTATTGTAATGTACTCATCTTTGATACTCTGGCCAAAGTTACTGCTCGTCCGCTTACGTCCGGTACTGAGCTAGCCTGGGCCAGGCGATAAGTCAGATTTACTGGGGCCGGGGCAAAGAGTGTATAAAGTGTGAGATCGATACGTTTAGTTTGCCCCGCGCCTGTTTGCACAACCTATGCTGTGTGTTTTGGGCGCTTTCTTTCCCCCCCAGGGGACGTTACGTTATGCACGCGTGCGTCGTACCTAAGTCAATCTCGGCGCGGGCCCTAACAATTAATGTATGCATTCGGTTGTCGTCACCGCTGCTGCTGCTGCTGTTGCTGGTGGGGGTGTGATGGCTTTGATGTAGTTGCCGTTACAAGTCCTTTTTTTATTATGATTGTTCCAGTTCCTTCTCCATGCAGACTTTGTAAATTGTGCCCACCCCTCTCTCCCTACTACTCCCACTATTTTTCTGCACTGAATGAAGAAGAAAATCCGTACAGAGAGCAGTTTAGTAGTTGAAAAAGTTGTACATTTTCTTGTTTAGGGTTAGTTAAGTTTCTAAAGGTTCCAGTTTTTGACTGGCATGCATAGCAATATGTACTCCCCCCCCCCCCCGCCATCCCCCTCACTCTCCTTTCCCCACCCCCCAACAAAACGATTTTTGCCAATTTGTGCGAGACGAGTCCTCAATAGTTCAAAAATGGCATTTTAAAAAAAATGTATCCGTTCATCCGTCTGTCTGTCCGGCGTCCGGTGTCTGGATGTGCAAATCGTGCAAGTGGATTTATATCTTAGAACCTATTTCAGCTATCACTGCCAAACTTGGTAAGATGGTGTATGCATGCGACCTCATAAATGATCAGTGAATGAATGTCTTCACTTCAAGGACATGGTCATAGGGTCAACTTTTTTTTCTAAGTTATTAATATTGAACTTATGATTCTTTGATGCATGATAAATATCAATGAGACACACATCCTGTGCACATTTGGTCAACCTCACTCCAAGGTCAAGGTCACTGGAGCTGTCCAAAGTAAGTATAGGTACTTTGAAGTGACTCTAAACTATGAGAGAAAAAAAGTTCAAACATGTTGTCTTTAGAGATGATAGATTGAGCTTTCATATGTGTTCCGTTTTTTGCGCTGATCTTGAAAGTCAAGGTCATTTTAGGCCTTGCAAAAAGATTTAAAAAATAGGTCGAGGTGCAGCGGAAAGCCTCTGTTTAGCCCATAGTATGCAACAACATCGGGTTATTTGATCATACATGAAAATGATATGTCATGAGAAGGTCAAGGTCATCCCAAGGTCAAGGCCAAGGGAGGTATTGTATGAGTATATTTGAAGCCGAAAATCAAGGTCATCTCAAGGTCAAGAGCATAGAAAGATCAAAGTCGATATTACTTTGCATTTTAATGCCACCGTTTCATTTTTTTCTTGTGCTGGGCACTCATTTTCATGTCAAATATTGCAAGTTTAATAAGAAGCAGGTGAGTCATAATGGTTCTGCCCTTCTAGTTCTCAATGTAGTTTCTATGGCAGTCTTTTCTTTGTAACTATATCCCCAGCACTATATCTCTCTGACTATACTGCTTGAAAAAGAAAATCTGTATAGTTAATAACTGAAAAAGGTTGTGTGTTTTTTTTCTTCTGTAGAGTTAGGTAAGTTTGTAAAAGGTTTACGAGTTCGCGCAAGTTTCTATAGGTTTAGGCTGTTATGGCTTTCAGAAAGAAGTGGATATTGTGGGAAAAATGGGTACTGGACAAAGATTTTGCATTCATTTGGCTAGTGCTATCCAACACTTTGAATACATCTTTTCTACTTGGAATTCATCTTTACTATAGCATAGCTTTCGACCAAGATATTTATGCTGGAGAGAAAACACGTTCCTTTTATAATACGTTCGCACTGGTCTAGTAGTTCATACTACAGCAATCGAGTGGAATGGAAAGTTATGGGCGACATTCGATATGTACTGTGATTTCATACCACGTCGCTACACAATGCAATTCTGCTCTGTTGCCTCATTTGCATAGTAAAGGCCCAAGTGCACGTATCAACCATGAAGTTCTTTGAAAAGGGATAAAAAGGATTGAACGTTCGCGATGGTCTGCGTCCTCAGCGCTTGAATATTAATTTTTTTATTTAATCGTTCTAAAATGGCGTTTTTCCAGCTCAAGAGCTGCTCAAGGAGCTGGCCGATACCGGATTTAGCTCAGACCGCCCGAGGCGCCCACTTGCAGCCTTTGAGCGCATAGTCTGACGCCCAGAGGACTCAGCACTATCCTGGGTGGTCGGGGATGGGAGAGTAGGGACCTAGCGCTGGCTGGGTGTATTTAGACATGGGCGTTAGGATCTTTAAAGCCTGCGTGATTAAACGCTCGTCTTCTGTGAACGCAGAGCAAGTGTCCCGGACGGATAGCGCTGGTGACATGGGATTAACCTCGATGATCTACCTTTTCAGCGCAGTAATGCAGAATGCCGAGCTTCCCGTAGACGGCGAGGCATGCATGCATCTCCGATGAGAAGCGCTGATCATCGCCACTCATCTTCTTTGACCGCACTTTGACGCGTACACGACGTAGAGCGCTGATGACATGGGATGAACCATGATGATCTACTTCTTCAGCTTTTGGGATATAGAACGCCGAACCTTCTGTGCACACTGCGTTCGCCTCTCCGGCCGTCGTGTCATCACCCGGTGTAATAGACCTGTTTAATATCTGCTGAGACTTGGGAGAGGTATTCGGCGGGTGTAGCTAGGTTGTGCGCCTTCTAGGCAATGATATCCGCCGTTGAGAAGCGCTGATCATTCCCCGCTCCTCATTCATTCTGTTGACTGGTGTGTGTCGGGCCCCGAGTTGTGCAGGATACCTACTGTGATTTCATTCCAGCTCGCCACACAATGCAATCCTGCACCGCCACCCCATTTGCATAGTTAGTTTTGCACGTGCATGCCCCACTCACTGCCTGTCAACTTTCGGTTTCCTCACCTTGTGCAGGTACCGCGTTCCAGTGGCTGGCTGGAAAGAAGGAGGGGGACGAGTTGAATGGAGGGGGGCGGGAGGATGGAGGGATGTGGAGAGAGAGAGACAGACAGAGAGCGAGACAGAGAAAGAGGATGTGTGTGTGAGAGAGAGAAAAACAGTAGTTAGTATAGCTGTATTGACAGCTTCTTGTAATACTTCTCTGTTCTCCCCCTCCCATCTATAAACTTCCTTTATCTCCCTCATACTCTAAGGAGGTTTATAGAAGGGGAGGAGGAGAACAGTGAGGTATTGCAAGGAGCGGCGGTAAAAAAAAAACACGACTGATAAGGAGCGATGTATTAAGTCCGTACAGTACCGGATTTGACTCGCTTTTTTGAGTGCTTCATGGAGGAAGAAAGTGCAGAGGCTGGTTAGACGCTGTATGTGGAGAGAGAGAGAGAGAGAGAGAGAGAGAGAGAGAGAGAGAGAGAGAGAGAGAGAGAGAGAGAGAGAGAGAGACAGACAGACAGACAGACAGACAGACAGACAGACAGAGAGAGACACAGAGAGAGTTTGTGTGTGTGTGAGGAAGAGAGAGATTATATGTGTATGTGAGAGAGAGACAGAGAGGGAGAGACAGAGAGAGAGAGACAGAGAGAGAATTTGTGTGTGTTTGTGTGTGTGAGGAAGAGAGGGAGTGTGTGTATGTGAGAGAGAGGGAGAGAGAGAGACTATTGACATTAGGATGGGAGAGGGGGGGGAAGGGAAATGGAAAACCAGAGCGAGACAGTTCAAGATGTGACAACTCAAGCATCTCTATATGTTGTTCTAAAGAAGCAGCAAATGTCAGCAACTCAATCTGGCTCTTCCAGAAAGGTAGTGCGAATGACATGGCATGAATAGGTAGAGCAGTAAGGTCAACCGTACTGAACGGGTGCGAACTAGCATCTGCCTAACTTAAAAAGTGGGACGCTGTAACAAACTGAACGGATGCTGTAACTAACTGGACTGTTCTGTCTTCCAGATACAATGTGTGTATGTGTGTGTGTGGGTGCGTGTGGGTGTGTGTGTGTGCGTGTGTATGTGTGTATGTGAGGGAGATAGCAAAGACAGAGAGAGGCTGACTGGACAGAAAAAAAATAAAATAAAGAAGTAGATAAGGCCAGAAGCTAAGTCCATGCACGCTCCAGGCCAGGCTGGTGGATGGAGCAAGTTGTGAGCGCGGGGAGTGATGTATGTTCTGGCTATTATCACTGATAACAGGAGAGGTAGGCCAACCAAACACAGAAATCAATAGTCTTATCACGCTCCCTTGTGCTCGCCAATCAAAACTCGCAATATCATTTCCAATAGTCCGCTCCGTTGTTGCTGTGCAAGTTGACGCTGTCGCTGATGTAGATGTAGCAGTTGTTGGTGTGGATGTGGCTCTACAACCCTCCATTTTCTACTCTAGAACGAATGAAAGCCGACCGTCCGTTATAGATACTAGTCTCAGAGGACCCAACACTACAATCATCATCATCATAGCCCTAGATGTCGTAGCGGCTGACGTGGATGTGGTTATAGACGTAGCAGTTTTTGATGTGGATCAGTCACGTGGCTTACGTTGCCAAGGCTGGAGTTGATGCTGCTGATGTTTGACTGATGGGGTTGCTTCCCGGTGTCAGTGGTAAAAGCTATACGTCTCTATAACTGGAATTGAAAGTTTGACCCTCAGGGTTATGACCAGCTTATCCCCACCCATCTGTCCTTCTTCCTTCCATGATACACCCACACGCACCCTCACACACAAACACAAACACACACACACACACCTCACAAGCAGTTCACACACACACTCTCTTTCTCTATATCACACACACACACACACACACACACACACACACACACCGACCAACCCACCCTCCACACGCACTCAAGCGCAAATACCCCGAACCCCCGACTTGGGAAGGAGAGTGTTGATACAGTGTTAGAGGATGGAATTACAAGAGGAAGATGTTACGCAGTTCCTTTCGACAAATTATATAGATTGCTCACTGCGCTCCAAATAACCTCCCCGTTCATTTCATGTTTTAATGTTGCCAGCTAAGGTGGTAGTTGTTAGCAGCGCCACGTCGTCTTAAGGTTGGTAGTTAGTACCGTGGGTGGTAAAAGATCTGTTCGTTAATTAGGTGGCTTGGGCGGCTTTCAGCACTTGGGTTTTCCTGCACAGATTCCCATCCCTGCTACACCGTGTAGATCAACAGCTAACTGTTTGTCTTCGATACGCCTGTATCAATAACCTATTGCACTATCAGAGATAGTCCGCCGGAATGGGACGAACTGCTGAACTCATTGTCGCCATTTTTTATTCGTTTGTTTGTAGTGTTAAATTGTTTGATAATTATGTAGATGTTTTTTAAAGTTACGTGTGTGAGCGCGAGTTACTATGAGGGTGAATGCGTGTGTCTAAAATCACCGTTGTATGAAAAGGCCATAAATAGCATACTGAATAGAAGACTGGACTAAAATCGTTTCTGCTGATTCCACAAATGCATGTGACTTCAATAATAAAGTAGCAATTAGTATAACAGACGAGAGAAGGTCGATAGATAAATTTCGTTCTAACTGTGTCGTTGGCCCCTTGAGAATTACAAGAGGTAGGTCTAGTGCGAAGCAACTTTCTCTATCTCCAAGGGCGAGACACCCCGTTTCTTTCTTTTTTAACACACGACTTTGCCAACTGTACGTGCAAATGGTGAAATTTAGTACCCTCCAAGAAATTTTGTTGGAAGAGTGGGGGGGGGGGGGGGGGAAGATGTGGGAACCGCTAGTATATTCTACAGTATTCTAGAAGCATCACCGAAGCCTAAAATTCACTCCATCACTTTCAATATAGCACTAGGCATGCTCTAGTAACCGCATGTAAGACCTCAGTAACGGTTTTTATTCATTCGCTCTTACCATCTGTTGTGTTTTACCTTCACAGAGTTTAAAAATCACGAGATGGATGCAAATGTCAGAAGTACGTTCCGCAACACTGCTTGTTCTTCTGTATGGATGGTGTGGAACCATTTCAGTTCAGAACTGGTGTCTTACGATGCCACAGAGAAGTTCGCCTCTTTTAGCGGGGCTATCGGCGATGGTCGAATGTATCCACTGGGGGGAGTTGTTTGGGTAGGTTTGGGTTCCATGACTATCACATCAGCGCAGTGTGTGCCCCAGCTTTATTCTGTATTATCCTAGCCTATTACTTATGCACGTTTAATGACGGACCCGTGTTGGGTCGATGCTGCTTCAAATGGTTGGCATATTTAGCGATCGGTAATCGAGTCTTTTGCCTACCCAATGTGACAGGATTTTACTACACTAGAGTAATGCGCTGAAGTGTTTGTCAGGAAGTTTGTCATGTAAACACTTCAATGTATGTTTTGTGTTTAAACTTTATTTCGTGATCAACACAATTAATGCTACATCGTTAGGCAGAACTTATTTTCCACAGTTTATTTGGTTTTATTTTGTTTCATCCCCCCTTTTTTTTTTAATTGGGCGAGGGCATCAATTGTACATTAGTTGCAAATATGAATACTTTAATTGCGTAACACTTTTTGGTCGCGTGGTTAGATCCGAGGGGTCTCGGTTATAAGGACTTTATTATGGAACCAGTTTAAAATAATGTCCTTATATAGCTTAAGGAACTGCTAAGGACACTGGCTATCACCCACGTCGCTCACTTACTGCAAACGCGCGCTTTGCAATGGCGCCAGGAACAACATTTTTACAAGTTATGCACTTTAACCTAGCTTATGTCCTTTGTTTGAACGCATTAAGCAGTGTTTCATGTCAAAAAAAGACTGGAGCTATACAAAAACATCTCCAAAATCAACGTTATTTATGGAGTGTGCTAACGATTGTTGATAAATTAAAGCCACATCAGTGACCATAGTTGTTGTTTCTTCTTCTTCTTCTTCTTCTTCTTCTTCTTCTTCTTCTTCTTCTTCTTCTTCTTCTTCTTCTTCTTCTTCTTCTTCTTCTTCTTCTTCTTCTTCTTCTCATTCTCCTCCTCTTTCTCTTATCTACCCCCTCGTCCTGCTTTTATCACTGACCTCGAGGACGCATGTCCCTATCTGATGTCTTGAAATCGATCTAACGACAGTTTAAATGTGTAGCGTTAAAATGTTGCCTCTATGCGTTTGCTTTGCATATTTTTGGCATAATTTTATTTATCCTAGCCATTATTTACCAATACACAAAGTGTATAACTTTTGCATTTTTGATTACTCCAGCTATCGATTTTTCCCCTTTGGAGAAAAGTGGAAATCAATCGCGTGTTACCTTTCTTCTGTAAGACAATTTACTTTTAATGTAACACGACGTAGCAAAACAAGGCAGATAATTTACCAAGTGAAAACAAAACTGGCATTGTGCAAGCCGGGAGAGATGTTTGGTTTTATAAATTGCATATATCGATAGCCTTTGCTTTCACTGGCTGCTTGTTCACCCAGTAATTGCGTGCAAAAGCGTACACCTAGGTCTTGCGTATTTGGTGATAATATTTGACATACTTAAGTATGCACGCTTAATTATCAGGGGTGGGGGAGGGGAGAGGAGGGATCATCGATCTGGAGACCTTCATCAACCTAACTGGAACTTATGGGTGAGTGTGGAATTTTTTTTTTTAACCGTCTTCTGTTCTTACCTACCTTAACAGCTTTCTTTCTCCTTCAATATGAGGGGGTGAGGTTGGTGGGAGAAGGAAGCAAGGGGGAAATGCGGTGCAGCTTAGTACTTGTCATGTCATGATTAAGATTGGGATTTGCTTTGGACATTTGGATCTATGTTACTCCTTAATTAACTCCGGGATTTGTTGTATTTAAAAATCAAAGCGATCCATTGAATCAGTCAAGACAATTTATTAAGGTTGATCGTCTGTTAGTCACACACAATCAGAGACTCTCTTCTTATTCCTCATACTCCTCCTCCTCCTCCGAGAGACAGAGAGAGAAAGGGAGAGAGGGAGGGAAGGATAGAAGGAGGGTGGGTGGGTGGTAGTAATGATGATGATAATGATGATGGTGGTGATGTTGATGTTAAGCCACAATACGACCCTGAACTATGACGGTCTTTGACGTTTTGACGCTTGGATCTGCATCAGTGTTCACTGTCTTGTCTTCGGGATTTGTTGTATTTAAAAATCAAAGCGATCCATTGAATCAGTCAAGACAATTTATTAAGGTTGATCGTCTGTTAGTCACACACAATCAGAGACTTTCTTCTTATTCCTCATACTCCTCCTCCTCCTCCGAGAGACAGAGAGAGAAAGGGAGAGAGAGAGGGAAGGATAGAAGGAGGGTGGGTGGGTGGTAGTAATGATGATGATAATGATGATGGTGGTGATGTTGATGTTAAGCCACAATACGACCCTGAACTATGACGGTCTTTGACGTTTTGACGCTTGGATCTGCATCAGTGTTCACTTGTTAACCTATTATTTTTTTAGCCATTGTGCGACCATCGAATTTTGAGAGAGAGAGAGGGAGGGAGGGAGGGAGGGAGAGAGAGAGAGAGAGAGAGAGAGAGAGAGGGGGGGGGGAAAGACGACACATTGTTATAAATTCAGTCTGCCATGAAATTCAAAACATGATGGATTTTGACACATGGATCTATATGCGTGCTTACTGGACTGGTCTTGTGTTGATTTATATTCCCAGCTATTGTGCGCTCATCGATTTTGGTGTGTTCTTACCGCTTATGATTGCTTTTGTCGCACAGCTAAAATTGAACCACGCTCCTACACCATGCGTGGTCACGCATGCGAGAAAAAAAACAAAAACAACTAAAAACTTTAGGGCCCAAACGCACGTATCAACGATTGGGGGAGGTGAGGCGTAGAAAGTTATAGGGTGAATCAAAATGAACATTCTCTTCAACGCGCAAGACGATACAGATACTAGCACACAAGCTTTTATGTTGTTGGTGTTGGTGATGGTAGTGTTGTTGTTGTTGATGGTGGTGGTGTTCGTGTTATTACTAGTACTACTTCTGCTAAACTCCAAGGTATGAGTAAACACACAGAATAATCAGAAACTGCTAGTGAGCCTAGGCCTGATATTAGTTGTCTAACACTGTGACTGTGTATGAGGAAAGAGATGAAAATGGGGACTCGGTCAGGGCTAGAATAAATTCCTGCTTATTTTGTTTGAACAGCGGAGGGGGACAAAACGGCCTGCTGTAGTCTGCTGTGGGGCCCATGTTTACTTGTTGTGTTCTGAGCGCCTTACCCAATAAAATCGGAATATATCAGCATTCATTGACTTTGCTTTTCGCCTAGAAAGCTTTCATTTCCTTCTGGCGCTGCTCGATTGCTTTATGCACGCACGCTGTAATCCAATCACTGACAAGCACAAGCACAACGGTTGGGGGAGAAGGTATGATACAGAAGAGAGAGGAGAGAGGTTCGGGTAAGAGGGAAAAAATGAAAGAGAGAGAGAGAGGGAGAGAGAGAGAGAGAGAGAGAGAGAGAGAGAGAGAGAGAGAGAGAGAGAGAGAGAGAGAGAGAGAGAGAGCAACAGACAAACAGAAAAACAGAGAGAAAGAGGGGATGGGATGCAGGGGAGGATGTGAGGGTGAGGAAAATAAGAGGTGAGGTTTATAGGGACGGGATGGAATAGATGAAGAGGGGAGCAAGAGAGGGAAAGCTTAAGATAGATTGATGATAGCTATTGTGTTGCTTTGATTTCAAGGAATTGCATGGTCAAATAAGATTTGTGAAACATGTGTGGGTGGGGGAGAGAGAGAGAGAAAGAGGGAGAGAGAGCATGTGTATGAGGGGGGGGGGAGGGAGAGAGAGTGTGTGCGGGATGGGGTGGGTGGAGAAAATGGACTGAGTGTGGAATAAGAGGGGAATACACAATGCGGTTGTGGACAATGACTTTTCCCGGATGGCAATCCGCTTACTGTATTTGATTGCGGTGACTAAACAGTGTTAATGTGTGATTTACTAAGGATTAAAGACAATGTGTGAACGAATGCGTTGCGTGAGTACATTATGTGTCTGACTGACTGACTGACTGAGAGAGACAGACAGACAGACACACAGAGAGACAGAGAGACAGAGAGACAGAGACAGACAGAGACAGAGAGAGACTTTCTGAAGAAAAATGAAATAACGTGGTTCAATAAGGTATTTTACCGTCTGTTCGCACACATGAATTTGGACCTCACAGCCATTTTCTTAGGCTTGTGCTGGCACACATTACATTACATTACATTACATTACATTACATTACATTACATTACATTACATTACATTACATTGTTATTGCTTTAGGTCCAGCGGACTCTTCCGAGCCATATCAGGACCAGAGAAGTGAAAGAGGACTCGCCCCTGATCCGCTTAAAAGATCTGCCGAAACAACCCTAGTGGTAACACTGAAGGCAATCTACCAGCCGGTCACTTTACAATAAAGACATCCCACGCAGGGGACGCTGAGGCTATACTCTAATATATCGAACCCCCGTTTACAAAAACAAAATAGAATACAAACATCATTATACAATATCAACAAAACACATACATATAAAATGCCTAAATTGCTAAATATAACATCATAAGAAGCCCCAGTGACCATGTGGCAGAAAGCGTCCAATATTCCCAAGCTGACCCAACAGACCTCATACACAAATGAGGAGTATTGTCCCGGAAGAGTTTTCAAGAAAAAAGGGTAGGTGACTGGTCTAGCAAAGAAGAAGATAGTATAGTAGATCGATAGAACAGAGTAGGAATGAGAAAGAACAAAGGAGAAAGACAGCAACAGTGGGAATTAAAAGCACTGAATTTCCATAAAGTGGGATTACTATTTATAGTTACTGAAACCCCAGGCACCCCCACGGGGGGACTGGCACACATATTACCACATCTGACAATTTTAATTATATAACCAGTGAGCAATAATAATGCATGTGTTTGTGATTGAGAGAGTCACACAGTGTGTATACATGTGCGCGTGCATGCGTGCAGGATGCGAGGTACTGATGTGTATAATACGACTGTGCCTGATTTGCATAGCAGGAATCAAACCGTCCGTACCAATGCACGCTCACAGGTGTCGTGCCAGCTGAGATCCGGGCTGCATTTATTTCCATTGCGTTCGGACGAGCAAAAACGGAGATGGCATCATCAGTAACGTAGAAATTGTTGGCTAAACTATCATCTTTTACACACACAGTCAGTGCATTAATTAGGGTGAGTGTGTTACTGCTACAGGGAGTTATTGTAGTAAAGCTTCATTCGTCTGTATTTGCAACATGGTTTGAATTGATGAAAGGTAATACTCAAATGATCATTAGCTAATTGTACGGCACTGTACAGTATTTCATAAATTGCATGCTGGTGTGTGTATGTGTGTGTGTGCGTGTGTGTGTGTGTGTGTGTGTGTGTGTGTGTCAGTTGTGTTTGAAAGGGCGCGTGCGCGCTTTTGTGTTTGTGCGCGCGCGCCTGTGTGTGTTTGTGTGTGTGTGTGTGTGTGCGTGCGTTATTTAAAATTGACGGCCTCGGTAAGTTTTTATGGGATCAACTGTCGTATCTGCACAATCAATAAATTATATTCAAATTGAATACATAGGGGCGTAACAGAGAAGATGACAGTGCACAATACCTGATACTTTAGTAAACGTGTGTTTTTCATGTTTCTGTCTGCTGTTGTAGCCCCCCCCCCTCCCCCCACCCCCACCCTCTCTCTCTCTCTCTCTTCAAACACTCACCACCCCGTCTTCCTTCCCCATCCGCCATAGAGTGAATTTTAAGTGGAGAGACTTACAACAGAACATTATTATTTTTAAAAAAATTACATTATTAAATGCACAAACAAATAAACAACGCCAAATTAATTTTTTTTAAATTTAGGGCGGCCGTTTGGAATTTTCTCTGAAATCCTATCTCTCCTCCCCTTTTCCCTATTATCTCTTTCTCTCTGTCTCTGTCTCTGTCTCTGTCTCTGTCTCTCTCTCTCTCTCTCTCTCTCTCTCTCTCTCTCTCTCTCTGCCTCTCTGTATGTATCTGTATCTGTCGTCTCTCTTTCTCTGTGCCTCTCTGTCTGTCAGTCTCATGTCTCTGTCTCTCTTTGTCTCTCGCTCTCTCCCTCTCTCTCGTCTAGGTTATTCAGGTTCCATCTCGTGGAATAACGTTCCTGAAGAGCTCTGCATTCTAGCATTTAACTCTTTTTTTACGTCCTTTAGAACTCGTCTCTTCAATGACGTAAACCATAAAATAAACCCTAATTAGTTGTTAATCGATATTAACAACAATATTTAAATTCCAGTTTGTGAAAATGATGGTATATAACGATGACCTTGTTTAATTGTTTTTGTTCCATGATGTTAATGTTATAATGTTAATTTGCTGTATTTAATTGTTTTTGTTCCAAGGGCAAGATAAATAAAGCGCACCAAGAGCTGACTCTTTTAACCTTGCCAAATAATTTTTTAATCCTATCTTATCTTACATTATTTACCTTATCTTATCTTAGCTTAGCTTAGCTTAGCCTTGTCCTCCAACGCCCCCTTTTCTCTTTTTTAGTGAAACACGGACAATTTCCTACCTGGGACTACTAGTGAAAAGTCAGAAATGTTGGAGAGAAGCGTCAACTGTGATGACGTTGCAGATGTGTCAATTTACGTACCCTGGTCTACGTCATCCAGGCATCTCAGGCGGCGTCGTCTGCCGTGTCTCATTGTTGTCCTGTGCTGTCTTTGCCTCAGTGTCACTCATACCTGCCATGACGGAGACGCATCGGAGACGGTAACAAACAAAATAGAGCTGGCATGATTGAAAATAAACTGAAAGATCTATAGGAGATCATGATAGATATCAAGACTACTACTACTACTACTACTACTACTACTACTACTACTACTACTACTACTACTAATAATAATAATAATAATAATAATAATAATAATAATAATAATAATAATAATAATGGATGCTATACAATGGGTCCCGACAGGAAGTCCTTTCCAGGATCGCACAAACAACTGCTGCCCTGACAAGGTTGAAGCCCATTTGGAAAGACAGGACCATCAGTCTACATTCCAAAGTAAGACTGCTGCGCTCCCTTGTCATCTCCATCTTCCTATATGCTTGCGAAGCATGGACCCTCACAGCAGATCTCCAACAAAGAATACAAAGCATGGAGATGAGGTGCTACAGAAGACTTCTGGGCATTTCCTAAACCCAACACATCACCAACGACGAAGTACGACAGACCATCACACAAGCCATTGGACAACACGATGACCTGCTCACAGTGGTGAAGAAACGGAAACTCCGATGGTATGGCCACGTCACCAGATCATCAGGCCTTACAAAGACTATTCTGCAAGGCACAGTACAAGGAGGTAGAAGAAGAGGGAGACCGAAAAAGAGGTGGGAGGACAACATTCGAGAATGGACTGGTCTGACACTGAGCGAAGCCATCAGGGCTGCTGAGGACAGAGAAAGATGGAGTATGCTGGTTAAACGATCATCTGTGGTGCCCCTACGACCTCCGGGTTACGGGACAGGATAGGATAGGATAGGATAGGATGCTATACTCGCCTTATTCATAAATCAGATTTAAAGAGCGGCAATCTGTAGCCAACATACACTCTTACACATTACAGACAACTCACTACATTCACAACAAACACACATGCATCACTCAAACATGTGGTGTAAAAGGCAAGTTGCTTTTAGAGGACTAAAAGGACATTGAATTTGTTGTTGTTGTAATAGTTGAAATCTATATAGACTGCCACCCATACCATTATTGAAAGGTATAATATAAATGGAAGATGACAACGACAAAAGTAGCATGATAGAAAACATATTGGAAAGAAGTTAGTTAACGTGAAAATAATGGTACTGGATGCAGGCAATCTAAAATGTCAACAACAAAACTGTATTTCTATTCCGTCTTCTGTAATAGCAATCTTTCATGTAGCCGCGCTTTGAGCGATTGAAAAAAAACACGCGTGATAGCATCCTGTAGTACACTAGTAGTAGTAGTAGTAGTAGTAGTAGCAGTAGTAGCAGCAGCAGCAGCAGTAGTAGTGGTATTAGAATAATAATAATAATAATAATAATAATAATAATAATAATAATAATAATAATAATAATAATAAATGCATAAATAAATACATTAATTAATTAATTAATTAATAATAATAATAATAATCATAATAATAATCATAATAATCATAATAAAAAACATAATCATAATAATAATAATCATAATAATAATAATAATAATAATAATCATAATAATAATAATAATAATAATAATAATAATAATATAAAACAAAGAACTGCTCCTAGTGTGTAATCCTAAGCTTGTAACTAACAACAAGGCGAGACGGAAGGCTGAAGGCCAAGGGAGATAAAACACGCCAGGGGAAAAAAAGGTTTCCATAAAGGTATTTTGCTATAAGCTTCTTCAAGAGTCCAAAGCCGACTGCGGGTAAATAAATAGTCACCATAATACTGTCTTCTATAGCACGCCTTATCATGCGACCCTCGTTTCTGTCTTGAAGTCACCCTCTCCCTCAACCTTTGCAGTGTTGGACAAGGACGAGAGGAGGTGCAGAGGGAGGCAGCTGGCATAACGCGTAGCTGGGACTAGATAAAAGGCTTTCTCTACAAGAGAAAGGATGAAGACTTGGTACGCCTTAGTCTCAGCTACGCTGTGTGGCGACGCTGGATGTC
>CM072517.1:53993227-54000727 GCA_036898135.1 Oncomelania hupensis | reverse complement strand
CTGTGCCACCCTATTTGCTCTACCGCAAAGGTCAAGGTCACTGGAGTCATTTTGTTGCTAAACACCTCTTGGTCTATAGGGATCTTTCGGAAGCGGGTGAAAGTGAATGTGAATCGGGACTACTTATTGTTGTGACGTCAGCAATTTATGTGACGCTTTTACTTCCCGTGGTGAAAGGTCACGAAGTCTGCCTACCACAACGAATAAAACTTCGTGGAAATCAGGTTTTCCACGAATTAATGTTCGTGAGTACATTTTGGTTATTAAATCGTTTGTAAAATGTCCAAAAATGATTTGAATTTGTATATGGTACATTACTCAACCATTTTAGAAGTAATAATGGGGATCTAAACTCGGTCTCAGACTTAAAACGTATTTTCAAACGAGCTACTGAAAAGAGTGCCCAAACCCTCATGCCGTCATGGCTGTCTAGAATCTATCTATTCTGTATCACCAATCAGCAGTCCAAAAACTGTTTTATGTGACAAAAATGAAACTCGAAGCTAGAATGTAAAATATCTTCAATGTTAGAGCACTAATCCATCTTTAAAGTTCAACCTAATCGTTACATTCGTGTCAAATCATGATTTGTTAGAAGAAGCCTTACGTAGGCATAATTATGGAATCGAAAGCGCACAGAAACACGTTCGTTTCGTTTCGTAACGCGGCGTAAGAATCAGCGGCGTGCCTCTCGTTGGACGAAACGAACACACAATCACTTTCACTTTCACCCGTTTCCGAAAGACCCCTATTATCTCCAAAGCGGCGAAAACGATTTTGTTAAGTTTTGGTGTACGGGTACTCCAGATCATGGGACAACCTTCAGTAGCATTCTGGTTTGCGGACAATCGTTTTCTCCGTCGCTCCAAATTCTACTTTTGTTAGGGGGGTTGGAAACTCACTTCTTTGCCTGTTCTCAAGAATAACTGAACCGAAATTCATCAGTGTTACTTTGTGGACCCTTTCAAATACTGCCACGCATATTGGATCATTGGTAGTTGTACTTTCTCAAAGGTCAAGGTCATTGTGCTTTACCATTTCCTAAAGACGTTTTGCGATGTATTTAAAAATTGGCTGATCCCATTTGGACCACTTGTTTTTGCTTCAGATAGTGCAGATCGTTATTCATGTTGCTTTAAAAAAAAAAATAAAGCCGAGTCACACGGCCAAGAAAGTAGAGATCTTTCGGAAGCGATTGAATCAGTTGTAAAAGTGATTCTGCACTACTTTCTCTTTTCGTGGTTGCCGCGAGGCAGCTTCATACGCCATGCAAAGAAGACCAACTTGACCTACTTTTAGTACCTCTCTTCAAACTACGCCCTAAGTCTCAAAACAAGTTCAGATCCCCATTTTCACATCTAAAATGGTTGAGTAAGGTCCCTTTTACAAAATCACATTATTTTGAATGTCATACAAGCGGTGTTTTAAACAAAATATACCCACGAAGTCGTCACGAAACTTCGTGGGATTTCGAGAACCTTCACCTTTGCATACTAACGAGAGCATAAACTGCTGACGTCACGGACAGAAAGTAGTGCCGAATCACTTTCATTACGAAAATCACTCGCTTCCGAAAGATCCATAATGAGCACTTTTTCCAAATGCTTGTTTTATGCGTCTGGAAATACATTTGAGTGGCTTAGCATCTTGTTCTTTCTTGCTGTTTTATTTATTTATTTATTTACTTATTTATATAGAGCTTTTCCCGCTCAAGAGCTGCTCAAAACGCTGGCCGATACAGGCTCTAACTCAAACCGCACCTGCAACCTTTAAGCGCCTAGCCTGACGCCTAGACGACTGAGCACAATCCCGGTGTAACAGGCCGGAATATACCCCTGGCTACTTTATACCCTGGGTATAATGTAGCCTAGGTGGGTTTAACCCCCTGGATATAGATCAGCCTAGGCCAGGTCATACCCCTCGCGCCCGGAATATACCCCCACCTAAAGAGATTTCACTCATGAGTTTGTTGTACATGACCGTTTGCGTGGCCAACTCTCAGGTAACAGCCTTTTGCTTGCGTGTAAAAAAAACAAACCTGAATGAACTCAGCTAACAGCCTTTATCTTGCGTGTAAAAAAACAAAAAAAAAACAAAAAAAAAAAACTATCCCTAACCCTAACCCTATCTATCTATCTATCTATCTATCTATCTATCTATCCGTCTGTCTATCTATCTATCTATCTATCTATCTATCTATCTATCTATCTATCTATCTATCTATCTATCTATCTATCTATCTATCTATCTATCTATCTATCTATCTATCTATCTATCTATCTATCCGTCAGTCTATCTATCTATCTGAGTGCATCAGAACAATTACAACACATAAATTAAAGAGTAACGTGAAGGATAAGGTCTTCCGTAGTGGGGGGGGGGGGGGGGTATAATGGGCAGGAGAGGGTTGAACGAGCCTAGGCCACATAATACCCAGGGGTATAGTCTGGGCTAGGCCAGTTTATATGGGGGCATAGTCTGGGCTAGGCCAGTTTATACCCTGGGTATACTTGAGGTGGGGTATAATCTGGCCTGCTACACCGGGGATAGGTAGAAGGGCTTAGTGCGTGCTGAATGCATATGTGTAACCGGCACTCATCTGTCTAGGACATGAGTGTCAGAATCTTTATTTAAAGTACTTGCGATGGAATGCGTGCGTGCGCAGATAGACCTCGGTTCTCCCCCCCCCCCCACCCCCTCTTTGCTGTCTCATCTTGTGCTTACTGGTGCATTTATTGATATTTATTGAAGTTTTTCTTAAATTTATTTAATATGTTTCATGTGTCGATCGCATGATCTCGCAATCAGTGTTTCGTGAAACTTGATTTCTTGCAGTGGAGATAAGGAACTCAAGCATGATGCACAAAAGTTATGAGACGGTATTTGGGATAGTAAAGAGTTGTGTGTTTGTGTGTGTGTACGTGTGTGTGTTTGTGAGAGAGAGAGAGGGAGGGAGGGAGGGAGGGAGGAAGAAGGGAAAGGGAGAAGTGTGGTTTATTTTAATTGAATATTTAGAAATAAGAAGAGTCAGATAGTACACTGCATGCTTTGTAATCTCGACGCTTTTAAAAACGAATCTCAACTCAAAATGGGAGTCTTGCCAGGTTTGTCCTATTACTGTTTTGTTTTAAAGCTGAGAACAGAGCAAAATGGCCATCTGTAGCTATGATTGGATTCCACAAAAGCAAAAACCACTGGCAGCAGAGACGGGGATATCGATCTTTTATGTAATTCCCTCATTCCCCGCAGGATAGCATCTACGTAGCATTATATCCAAGACTAGCATTGTATCCAAGACTAGCATTATATCCAAGACTAGCATGATATCCAAGACTAGCATTATATCCAAGACTAGCATTATATCCAAGACTAGCATTATATCCAAGACGCTACCAATAAACCCCAGTCCCATCTCTTTAGTGGAGAGATCGGCTGACTGTGTTTTTACACCCCATTATTCCCCTCCCCTTCTCCCACTCCCCCCCACACTTTTTTTTAATTATTTTGTTTGTTGTGTAGCTATTTTTGTTTACCGTTTTTTCACAATTGAGTGATTTGCACCTGTCATTTGCTACGATAAAGAAACGAAAATGCGGACAGTGGGACTTGAGACTTACGAACGGTCACAATTTTGTTTCTCTCCCTCTCTCTACTTGAAGTCGACACAAAACCCTACACTGGCTTCCACTCATCCGGAGTAATAAAGAGATGGTGTCTGTAAAGAGCGAAGCTTAACGTCCTATGATAAAAATTATGTTAAGGACACAAAATCCAACTAGGGGGGATTAAGGCTATCCTACCCTAGTCTTCAAAAAGATATATAATGAGGGGGACCAGGTCCGCCTCAATTTGTGTCTGGACGAGGAGGGGGTAATTACAATAAGAACAATATTAAAAAGGTATTAAAAAATTTCAGGGTGTCTGTTGTAGGCTGAGATGAATTTATATGATCAGTGATAGGATATAGGATAGGAATATGATTCAAACTTATACCTCAGCAGTCTCCGAGGCTCGAGTGTGTTCCGTCGTCTCTCAGTAGATGGAGCCGCTAAGAGGTTTTCCGCTTCTTGACACGAAGTCTTACAAGGACTTCCTCTTCTCTGTGTATGGAGTGTCTGTGATGTCAGCTTGCCCGGTCAGGCCGCACTGACTGTGTCGATCTTGACACCAATGGCACATCGGTGTATGCAGGCTGTGAACTCAGCCTTGCTTTTTCTTCCTCCCTTTTCCCAATAACTGCTTCCCAATTTCCTTCCTCTTTAAACTTGCTGACACACGAAAAGAGTGCTGCTAGCGGCGGTCGGTGGCTTGTTGGTTAGCGGACGAGACTTAAGTATAGTATTAGTAAAAGGTTCACTGGCCATGACATGACGTCTATAGAATGCAAAGCAACGTATTAAATTTACTTCAAACTGCTAACATTGAAAAATTCTTTTTTGGGTTTATATATCTGTATTTAAAGTAGATGATGATGATGATGATGATGATGATGATGATGATGATGATGATGATGATGATGATGATGATGATGATGATGATGATGATGATGATAGAATGATGCTTCAGATAAGTCTTTCATAGTCTTTCATTGAGTTTGACTTTAAATCTGGAGAACATTTTGTTAAGTGTCCATGCGGTAGACACGATTCTAGCATTTGCCAGATCAGGCTGACCAGCGTAAGATAATGAAAAAAAAAAGAAAAGAAGGAAGACAGGAGAATGCAGGAGGGAATGAAAATGAGAGAAAGAGAGAGAGAGGGAGATATAGATATATACATACAAAAGGGAGAGAGAGAGAGAGAGAGAGAGAGAGAGAGAGAGAGAGAGAGAGAGAGAGAGAGAGAGAGAAATGTATAGATACCTACATACTAGAGACAGAAATGTATAGGTATATACATACATACACAGAGAGAGAGAGAGAGAGAGAGAGAGAGAGAGAGAGAGAGAGAGAGAGAGAGAGAGAGAGAGAGAGAGAGAAAGAAAATCACTCCCCAAGTTTTATCGGGTAAAACATTGAGAAGAAAGGCTGCTTTTGGAAGCCGTATTATTGTGGAAAAACCAAGAAAGACTCACAAAAAATCCCTCACCGCAATTTGAGATTGGTTCCTGGGCTTGTCGAGGATGTAGAGCTAGAGAGGAAAATATAACTTGGCATGGCTCGTGCCAGCAAACCCAATTTCTATTGAACTAGTGAGCGTCAGGAAACGCACTGTTTTTTGGCCTGCTCAAGCCATTTGTGCGTCTCCTGCCTGCATAGGCGCAACATGCACCGAGAATGCAGAGATCTTGGCATTGCACGCTTTACTTTTCATGAAAGATTGTACAGTGCAAGGAGTAAGCATAAAGAGCCATGAGTAAAGTATATGAAGATAGACAAATGAGTAAAGTAATTTTGTTGAACCTTCCCCCCCCCCCCCCCCAATGAATTAATAATTGCTTAAGGTGTCCAGCATCCCGAGAATAGTCAAGACAAGACACTTTATTACCCAATGAATTAAAAAACACATAGGATTTTGTTTTGGTGATGCGGAAAAACATTCACTCACTCTACAACCACAAATATACGTCCACTGCACATTAAAAAATTGAATGATGCAAGAGAAAAAGTTCTTTAAAGAAGTAAAGCGCGCACTCCCCTTCCCCCCCCCCCCCCACCACTCACACCTATACTCGTACACAATTCTACATGGGTATATAAATCGAGGCATAAACATAATATAATGTGCATTAAGACATCAAGAAATTGTGCAGAACTCATGCTTTGTGAACAACTGAGGTATTGAGAGGGCAGCCTCGGGAAAAAAGCTGTGTCTGAACCGACTGGTTCTAACTTTTAATGCTCTGAAGCGTTTGCCTGACGGGAGGAGTTCGAACAGGTGGTTGGCTGAATGAGATGGATCACCAATGACGTTGCTGGCCCTTTTAGCCAAACGCGTGCTATGGACTCGAAAGATGGTAAATCGCAACCAATGATTTTAGCCGCGCGTTTTACAATTCGTTCAAGTTGAAACATACCGCCCGAAGTGGCGCCTCTAAAACAGACCGTGATGCAGAAGCACATGCTACTCTCAATCACGGTGCGATAGAAGTGCGCGAGTATCGTCTGGTTAAATATGCATATACATGTAGATAAACGAATAAGGCTGTCTTCTGGAACCTTCCCCCCCCCCCTCTCCCAGAGCAATGAAGTGCTTAAAGCGTTTAGCATTCAAGACCACTTTTTCTTGGACGGCAGAGATGTAGGACAGTGAAGAAGATGGTCTTAGCCAGCATAGAAGAATACCGGGGAGGCCACAATCGAGCCCACGTCGCTACACCTGAAGCAACGTGGAGTATCGTCGTCGCTGTCTAGTACTCTTAACCGGTACAGGGTTTTAAAAAAAAAGTTTTTTAATTGCATAATGTTGATTTATGACGTTAATATCAACTGTTTTGTGTGTTCCTCGTGGCAAAATGTGTTGCTCGTGCGTTGTATATCATTTAGCAATAAAGAATCTGAATGTGAACTTGGCAATTAAGAATGTGACTCTCAATCTTAACGAATTTTGCTGACACTTTGAAGTCGTTGGCGACGGAGTCACCTTAACTGCATCAAAAATGCATTTTGCATAATGGATCTTTTATTTTTATATGTTAAAATTATTATTATTATTATTATTATTATTATTATTATTATTATTATTATTATTATTATTATTATTATTATTATTATTATTATTATTTTACTTTTTTTTTTTTTTTTTTGCGAGACATTTGAGGGTAACAGATACAGATAACGTTATCAACAATAATGGCACGCTTCTCTTGTCACAGGAGGACACAGCATTCTGAACGATTCAAAATGTTCATTAAAAAATTTCTACACAAACTGTGGAGTTTGTATCTCCTTTGGTATGCTTTTTGCGACGTGTGTTAGCCAAATACGTCATGCATTGAGATCCTTTTAATCTGCCGTTTTGACTTTGTTTCTCTCGTTTCAACCATTTTCACAAAAAGATATGTTGTACATCTATGTTCCTGTTGCAGGTTTATATAACAAATGTTTGCACACACTGAATTTGAAGACATTCCAACCTATCCGTTTCTCACACTACACAGATATGTTTTACAACAATAAGGTTAAAAGCAACGAAATTTCGATTTGGTAACATCTTTTTTTTTTCAAATAAAACCGTGCACTGAAACTAATAACTTCTGTAAACATCTTCCATTAATACATCTCTCACCGCGGCATTATTGTTCTTTGAAGTCCCGAAGACCCGTGGTGGGCAAGACAAAAGGTGGCCATTTTGACTGTCTATCGTAGCAGCATGAATGATGTGGTGGTTGTGCGTTGATTTAGGTCTCTATATCTTATTCCCAAGGATAGTTATCCATCCCTCCCCCCCCCACCCCCCCTTTCAGTCTGCCATATCGCCAATGGTGGGTGCAGACGTTAAACTTCAATATTTGTATTGCTTTCAATCTCACCTCTCTCTACCGTTGTGTGGACTGCCTATT
>CM072517.1:53975766-53992727 GCA_036898135.1 Oncomelania hupensis | reverse complement strand
CTAGCAATACTATTACAGTTACAAGCAGCAATACTATACAGGGTTACAAGCAGCAATATTACAGAGCAGCAGGCTAGCAGCAATATTCTAGCTACAGAACTAGCATATACAAGATAGCAGCAATACAGGTTTACAGGGGCAGCAATACTATTACAGGCAAGCAGCAATAGTTAGCAGAGCTAGCAATACTATTAAAGTTACATACAGCAGGTTACAGGCTACAGCAATACAGCAATGGTTACAGCTAGCAATACTAAGTTACAGGCTAGCATTATTACAGGCTAGCTTACAGGACTATTAGCTAGCAGCAATAATATTACAGGTTACAGGCTAGCAATACTATTACATTTACAGCTA
This sequence comes from Oncomelania hupensis, assembly GCA_036898135.1. Classification (NCBI taxonomy): domain Eukaryota; kingdom Metazoa; phylum Mollusca; class Gastropoda; order Littorinimorpha; family Pomatiopsidae; genus Oncomelania; species Oncomelania hupensis. The sequence continues at coordinate 53,992,370 of CM072517.1, read as the reverse complement.
GCTACACATTACAGGTTACAGTAGCAGCAATAACAACAGCAAAATTTAGCAAAATTATTACATTTAACTAGCAGCAATACTAGCAATACTATTACAGGACAGGCAGATTAGCAGCAATACTATTACAGTTACAGCTAGCAATACTAGGTTACAGCAATAATAAGGTTACATTTAGCAGAATTATTACTATTACAGTTTAGCATAAACTATTACAGTTACAGGCTAGCAGCAATACTATAGCAGCAATACTATTATTACATAATAGCAGCTAAAAATAATTACAGGCTAAGCACAATTTACTATTATTTACATACAATACAGGTTACAGCAAAAAAAAGCAATACTATAAAGCTAAAAAATAAATAGCAATACTATTATTATGCAGCAATTACTACATTTACTAGCAGCAATATTACAGGTTACAGGCTAGCAGCAATACAACTATTTTATTACTATTACATAAAGCAAATACTAAATTTATTACATGCAAATACTATTACAGAATATTCTAAGCAATAGCAAATTACAGGCTAGCAGCAATATATTACAGGTTTAATATCATTAATTATACAGGTTACAGGCTAGCAGCAATACTAAAAAAATAAAAAAAATAAAAAGCAGCAAAAAAAACAAAAAAACTATAAAAAAAAAAAAAAAAACATAAAAAATTAACAATAAAATACTAAAAGGTTAAAGGCTAGCAGCAATATTTACAGGTTACAAAAAAAAAAAAATATAAAGGTTACATAGCAGCAATAACATTTAAAGGTTACAGGCTAGCAGCAATAATAGGTTACATTAGCAGCAATAGCATACAGGTTACAGGCTAGCAGCAATACTAAATACTAAACAAAAATACATTACATTACAGGTTTTACAAGCACAAGCATTATAACATAAAAATTAACAGGTTACAGCTAGCAGCAATACTAATTACAAATACATACAAAAAAATATTAATTACAGGTTAAAGGCTAGCAGCAATACTATTAAAAATAATACTTTACTATTAACGAAAATGCAATTAAAAAAATACTATTACATTATTAGCAGCAATACTTACAGGTTACAGGCTAGCAGCAATAAAATACTAGCAATAATTATAGCAATTCTAAAATAGCAGCAATAATTATACAGGTTACATTACTATAGCAATACTATTAAGGTACTTTAGCAGCAATACTATTATTACAGGCTAGCAATTTAATATTATCTAAAATATTTAAAAAAAAACTACAATTACAGGCTAGCAGCAATACTATTACAGGTTACATAGTACAGGCTAGCAGCATATTCTAGTAAATTACACTTACAGGCTAACTATACTATTTTTACAGGTTCTAGCAGCAAAATTAACAGGTTACAGGCTAGCAGTAATACTTTTACATTACTATTACATAATAACATATTACACTAGCAGCAATACTATTACAGGTTACAGGCTAGCAGCAACAATACTTAATCTATCAGCAACCTGCAATACTATACAGGCTAGCATAAAAAATACCAGCACAATAAACAAAAAAAAGGTTACAGCTAGCAAAAAATAAAAAATAGCAATTTACAGCAAAAAAAGGTTACAGAAGCAAATTAAAATAGCAGCAATACTATTAAACAAAATAAAAAGAAAAATATAAATCCAATAATAAAAATAAAAATAACAGCAAAAAAATAAAACAGCAAATAAACAATACATTAGAAAGCAGCAAATACTATTACAAATGAAAAATACAGGTTACAGCAAAAAAAAAATATAAAAATAAATTACCCTAAACTACTTACCAAAAAGCAGCAATACTAAAACAGCAATATTACTAAAAAAAAAACAAATACAAAAAAATTATTACAGGTTAAGAAAATTCTAAAACATACAGCTAAATACTATTACATAGCAGCAATACTAATACAAAATTACAGGCTACAGGTTTATTAATTAAAATACTAACAATTAAATAAGCAGCAATATTACAGGTTACAGGCTAGCAAAACAATACTTACAGGTTACAAGCAATACTATTAATTACAGGCTAGCAGCAAAACAGGCTACAATAAATACTATTACAGCTCTAGCAAAAAATTACAAGCAGCAAAAAAAATACAGAACAATAAATTACAGCTACTAAATATACAATAAAAACAAAAAATATTACAAAAGCAGCAATTAATAAAATACACAATACATTACAGGTTAATTTCTAAATTACAGGCTAGCAAAAAATACTATTACAGGTTACAGGCAGCAATACTATTACAGGTTACAGGCTAGCAGCAATACTATTACAGGTTACAGGCTAGCAGCAATACTATTACAGGTTACAGGCTAGCAGCAATACTATTACAGGTTACAGGCTAGCAGCAATACTATTACAGGTTACAGGCTAGCAGCAATACTATTACAGGTTACAGGCTAGCAGCGTAACTATTGCAGGTTACAGGCTAGCAGCAATACTATTACAAGTTACAGGCTAGCAGCAATACTATTACAGGTTACAGGCTAGCAGCAATACTATTACAGGTTACAGGCTAGCCGCAATACTATTACAGGCTAGCAGCAATACTATTACAGGTTACAGGCTAGCAGCAATACTATTACAGGTTACAGGCTAGCAGCAATACTATTACAGGCTAGCAGCAATACTATTTCAGGTTACAGGCTAGCAGCAATACTATTACAGGTTACAGGTTAGCAGCAATACTATTACAGGTTACAGGCTAGCAGCAATACTTTTACAGGTTACAGGCTAGCAGCAATACTATTACAGGTTACAGGCTAGCAGCAATACTATTACAGTTTACAGGCTAGCAGCAATACTGTTACAGGTTACAGGGTAGCAGCAATACTATTACAGGTTACAGGCTAGCAGCAATACTATTACAGGCTAGCAGCAATACTATTACTGGTTACAGGCTAGCAGTAATACTATTACAGGCTACCAGCAATACTATTACAGGTTACAGTCTAGCAGCAATACTATTACAGGTTACAGGCTACCAGCAATACTATTACAGGTTACAGGCTAGCAGCAATACTATTACAGGTTACAGGCTAGCAGCAATACTATTAAAGGTTGCAGGCTAGCAGCAATACTATTACAGGTTACAGGCTAGCTGCAATACTATTACAGGCTAGCAGCAATACTATTACAGGTTACAGGCTAGCAGCAATACTATTACAGGTTACAGGCTAACAGCAATACTATTACAGGTTACAGGCTAGCAGCAATACTATTACAGGTTGAAGGCTAGCAGCAAAACTATTACAGGTTTTAGGCTAGCAGCAATACTATTACAGGTTACAGGCTAGCAGCAATACTATTACAGGTTACAGGCTAGCAGCAATACTATTACAGGTTACAGGCTAGCAGCAATACTATTACAAGTTACAGGCTAGCAGCAATACTATTACAGTTTACAGGCTAGCAGCAATACTGTTACAGGTTACAGGCTAGCAGCAATACTACTACAGGTTACAGGCTAGCAGCAATACTATTGCAGGCTAGCAGCAATACTATTAGCAATAGCAGCTAGCAGCAATACTATTACAGGTTACAGGCTAGCAGCTATACTTTTACAGGTTGCAGGCTAGCAGCAATACTATTACAGGCTAGCAGCAATATTATTAAAGCCTATCAGCAATACTATTACAGGTTACAGGCTAGGAGCAATACTATTACAGGTTACAGGCTAGCAGCAATACTATTACAGGTTGTTTGCTAGCAGCAATACTATTACATGCTAGCAGGAATACTCTTACAGGTTACAAGCTAGCAGCAATACCAATACAGTTTACAGGCTAGCAGCAATACTATTACAGGCTAGCAGCAATACTATCACAGGTTACAGGCTAGCAGCAATACTATTACAGATTACAGGCTAGCAGCAATACTATTACAGGTTACAGGCTAGCAGCAATACTATTACAGGTTACAGATTATAAGCCTTAGTACTACAGGTTGCAGGCTAATAGCAGCTAGCAGCAATATTATTACAGGTTACATGCTAGCAGCTATACTATTACAGGTTGCAGGCTAGCAGCAATACTTTTACAGGCTAGCAGCAATATTATTAAAGCCTAGCAGCAATACTATTACAGGTTACATGCTAGCAGCTATACTATTACAGGTTACAGGCTAGCAGCAATACTATTACAGGTTGTTTGCTAGCAGCAATACTATTACAGGCTAGCAGCAATACTATTACAGGTTACAAGCTAGCAGCAATACCAATACAGGTAACAGGCTAGCAGCAATACTATTACAGGTTACAGGCTAGCAGTAATACTACTACAGGTTACAGGCTAGCAGCATTACTATTACAGGCTAGCATCAATACTATTACATGTTACAGGCTAGCAGCAATACTATTACAGGTTACAGGCTAGCAGCGATACTATTACAGGTTACAGGCGAGCAGCAATATTATTACAGATTACAGGCTAGCAGCAATATTATTAAAGCCTAGCAGCATTACTATTACAGGTTACAGGCTAGCAGCAATACTATTACAGGCTACAGGCTAGCAGCAATACTATTACAGGTTGAAGGCTAGCAGCAATTCTATTACAGGCTAGCAGCAATATTATTACAGGTTACAGGCTAGCAGCAATACTATTAGAGGTTACAGGCTAGCAGCAATTCTATTACAGGTTACAGGCTAGCAGCAATACTATTACAGGTTACAGGCAAGCAGCAATACTATTACAGGTTACAGGCTAGCAGCTATACTACTACAGGTTACAGGCTAGCAGCAATACTATTACAGACTAGCAGCAATACTATTACAGGTTACAGGCTAGCAGCAATACTATTACAGGTTACAGGCTAGCAGCAACACTATTACAGGCTAGCAGCAATACTATTATAGGTTACAGGCTAGCAGCAATACTATTACAGGTTACAGGCTAGCAGCAATACTATTACAGGTTACAGGCTAGCAGCAATACTATTACAGGTTACAGGCTAGCAGCAATACTATTACAGGTTACAGGCTAGCAGCAATACTACTACAGGTTACAGGCTAGCAGCAATACTATTTCAGGTCACAGGCAAGCAGCAATACTATTTCAGGTTACAGGCTAGCAGCAATAATACTACAGGTTACAGGCTAGCAGCAATTTTATTACATGTTACAGGCGAGCAGCAAAACTATTACAGGTTACAGGCTAGCAGCAATACTATTACAGGCTAGCAGCAATACTATTACAGGTTACAGGCTAGCAGCAATACTATTACAGGTTACAGGCTAGCAGGAATACTATTATAGGTTACAGGCTAGCAGCAATACTATTAAAGGTTACAGCCTAGCAGCAATACTATTACAGGTGACAGGCTAGCAGCAGTAATATTACAGGCTAGCAGCAATACTATTACAGGTTACAGGCTAACAGCAATACTATTACATGTAACAGACAAGCAGCAATACTATTACAGGTTACAGGCTAGCAGCAATACTATTACAGGTTACAGGCTAGCAGCAATACTAGTACAGGTTACAGGCTAGCAGCAATACTTTTACAGGTTACAGGCTAGCAGCAATACTTTTGCAGGCTAGCAGCAATACTATTACAGGTTACAGGCTAGCAGCAATACTATTACAGGTTGCAGGCTAGCAGCAATACTATTACAGGCTAGCAGCAATACTATTACAGGTTACAGGCTAGCAGCAATACTATTACAGGTTACAGGCGAGCAGCAATACTATTACAGGTTACAGGCAAGCAGCAATACTATTACAGGTTACAGGCTAGCAGCAATACTATTACAGGTTACAGGTTAGCAGCAATACTATTACAGGTTACAGGCTAGCAGCAATACTTTTACAGGTTACAGGCTAGCAGCAATACTATTACAGGTTACAGGCTAGCAGCAATACTATTACAGTTTACAGGCTAGCAGCAATACTGTTACAGGTTACAGGCTAGCAGCAATACTATTACAGGTTACAGGCTAGCAGCAATACTATTACAGGCTAGCAGCAATACTATTACTGGTTACAGGCTAGCAGTAATACTATTACAGGCTACCAGCAATACTATTACAGGTTACAGTCTAGCAGCAATACTATTACAGGATACAGGCTACCAGCAATACTATTACAGGTTACAGGCTAGCAGCAATACTATTACAGGTTACAGGCTAGCAGCAATACTATTACAGGTTACAGGCTAGCAGCAATACTATTAAAGGTTACAGGCTAGCAGCAATACTATTACAGGTTACAGGCTAGCTGCAATACTATTACAGGCTAGCAGCAATACTATTACAGGTTACAGGCTAGCAGCAATACTATTACAGGTTACAGGCTAACAGCAATACTATTACAGGTTACAGGCTAGCAGCAATACTGTTACAGGTTGAAGGCTAGCAGCAAAACTATTACAGGTTTTAGGCTAGCAGCAATACTATTACAGGTTACAGGCTAGCAGCAATACTATTACAGGTTACAGGCTAGCAGCAATACTATTACAGGTTACAGGCTAGCAGCAATACTATTACAAGTTACAGGCTAGGAGCAATACTATTACAGTTTACAGGCTAGCAGCAATACTGTTACAGGTTACAGGCTAGCAGCAATACTACTACAGGTTACAGGCTAGCAGCAATACTATTGCAGGCTAGCAGCAATACTATTAGCAATAGCAGCTAGCAGCAATACTATTACAGGTTACAGGCTAGCAGCTATACTATTACAGGTTGCAGGCTAGCAGCAATACTATTACAGGCTAGCAGCAATATTATTAAAGCCTAGCAGCAATACTATTACAGGTTACAGGCTAGGAGCAATACTATTACAGGTTACAGGCTAGCAGCAATACTATTACAGGTTGTTTGCTAGCAGCAATATTGTCGCGATACAAGCGCCTACTCGACGCATCCTCGATATTCTGCTATAGGCCAGACAATGCGTCATAGACAGTACGTCATAGACAGTGACGATAATAATATTGTTTTCGGAATGACGCAGTATGCGACATTGTTTTTATTTAGTGTAGTTCAATTTTAGATTATTGTTACCATAGACAATTTGTGTACTATCCTTTCGATTGGCTGGATGTGGGAAATATCGTTAAGAAAAACCATTCGAGCGACCATCTTGGAGGGCAAGGAACATATGTTTACGCCAGACCACTATTTCGGATTACTGAGGTCATAAAGTTGGTTGAAAAGCTCGTCTCACCCTAAACAACACGTGTCGTAGACACCACAAACGAATCCTGAGCTGGTAAGTTACGATTCGATGTGTGAAGCTGGGGAATGGGTAGTCTTGTGCTTGTGTCCATTGCGCCATGCGAATCATTCATCGTCCTTCATCAAGGTGATTCGTTATTATTCTTCAATGTATGCAAATTGTATGATAATAGTTATTTTAACATGTTGTTCTCATTTCATATAAATTCTTCAGCGCGTGAAGTTTATATGGTGATAGTTTAATTTAACATGTTTAGCTTAGTTCATAAAGAATGTTGGTGCATTCTTAAACATTGGAACAGTGTGGATGAACAGCGAGGAAAGAACATTATTATGTTTTAAGAATAAGATACAATAACCCGTGAATATGCAGGGTTCTTATTCAAACAACGTCAACGGCGTTCCTCGCTGGTCATTCAACAGGATACAGATTGTGTATTTAGTCCCTGTTAATTTGTCTGTGCGCAGGGAAAGGATTTTTGTTTTTGCTTCCTTCTTCATAATATTTTCGACTGTCGGATTCCTGATATGATCGTTTAACCTACTTCCACCCTCAACGCTTATTCTTCTGATGACATGGAGCTCGTCATATCCCTGACGTCCATGTGAAGCCAGCTGGACGATAATCCTTTTGGTCAAACGTGAGGACAGAATTAAGTTAAACAAAAGAGACAATTCTTCTTCTCCATCAGGGAATCCACGTCAGATAAGTGACAATTTTAATCAACAGTGAAATTCTTAGAACCATGATTTCACGGGTTTTTCGTATCACATCATATGAAATAAATATCATCAACCATCAACCAGTGGTATTCTTTTTTTAGTTGTAAAAAAGCAAACAGGACGAATGAATAGCCAGTAATTTCTTTTATTCTTTATTTTCTATTTCTCAACATTATTTTCTTGTTTCTTATCGATTTTAGGCATAGTACAAAGAGGAAATTGATTCTATTCATATAAAATTCTTTAAACTATTCATTCACCTTTAACATCAATATATATATTAATATAAATTATATATATAACGCGACAATGGGGGCTCGTCTCGTGATAGTTGGAGTCACAATCACTTTTTAAGTCGTGTTACCACTGGTGGTGATGATATTTACTACATTGTACATGTAAATTATCATTGTATCATTCATTTGTTCAACGCGGGAGGTTGGAGGGAGCCGCTCTTACAAATGGGCGGACTTATGGACTACCCTACCAACCAATGTAACATCAGCTTCCCACGTCGATCATAAGTTACCAGTTATATTTACAGATATAATTAGGTTGCATATTTATAACCTTATGCAAACGACTCCCAGTACGTGTTGTCAATCAAACGTTCAGCAGTAATTTCGGGTATTACATGCTGTAAAAAATAGGCAGAACGGTGGTCTATTTTATTATCTCAGTCTTAACCGATTGAGTGTTTGAAGCTAATATTGGAATCCTATAGTATTTGTTGTTATAGTGAATCCGGAGACACGAGGACCTGTGTCAATATTAGAGAGAGAGATAACAAGTTATAATTTAGTACAAAGACTAAATAACTTGTTGACCTACTAGTCACCTTTGAAGGTAAGGTAAATGTTCTATGTTCAACGGACCGAACAGTAGACAGACAGTAGCGTCGCGCTTAATAGATCAGTGATAAACGGAATAATCATACAGGATCATTAAGTCAGTTTTTTGTAGCCTAACATTTCTGTTCGCCGAAGTAAGAGCGACATAGAAAATTAGAAGAATACTTAGTGAGAGAGTATTAGCAGAAGGGTCTGGTAAACTCATCCGCCACAAAGGAACGGACCGCGAGTTATACTAGAGTGTATTTTTTAATTTATAAATATACACACAGTAAATCCCTGAGACACAGGTGTATCATCCAGGGTGGATTGTATCTGTGTGGCAATCAAATAAGGCCACGTACAGTTGATCTTATTAGGCGAATCAAGGTAAAGGTAGCAGGATAACTTTTGTGAATTTGATAAGTTTAGCTACTGGATTCGAGCCTAGACAGTGACACGTTATCACAATTCTAATTACATTACAAGAATGAATTAGAATCTTTGAGTTCGAAGTAGAACTGGTGTTAACAAGAGGGTGCCATTGCCGGATACACAAAACTCTTCTTTTCAAGTTCTTGGTTTTATGCTGTTAATACGCAATAGCAAATAACAGAATTTGCAGGTAAAAGCGTATAGTAATCCATTGGGGTTGTTCGAAGATATTTCAAAGAGTTGCCATTTTATTTTGTATTTTTTTTCCTCCTCGGGAAAATAACGTCATTGACGTGACGTAATCGGCGTGACGAAATCGGAACTTTTCGAACGCTAATTTATTCTTTCCTGTCGTATCACATTTTTGGAATTCGTAAATGACGACTCGTGCTCAAGCGGAAGCAATGGAAGCCAACGATCCTTTCCTAAAGTTTAAGGCCGAAGGAGAAGCGTTGGGGTTGTCGGGTCCAGATCTTGTCAATTACGTCAAGGAAGAGAAAACGCGTTTAGCTCAAGCTGAAGCTGAAGAAAGAAAGCGTCAAGCTGAAGCTGAAGAAAGAAAGCGACAAGCTGAAGTTGAAGCTGAAGAAAGGAAGCGTCAAGCTGAAATCGATGAAAGGAAACATAAAGCAACATTGGAATATGAATTAGAACTCGAACGAATTCGTCACGTGAACAGTGACAACACCAACGACAATGCTGCCGATCCGTCGGATTCTCGTTCATCGCAGTTCAGTTTTATCAGGAAAAACTGAAGATAAAACTACCTTTTCTGGAAGACAAAGATGATCTGGAAGATTATCTACGCACATTTGAGAGAACGGCTAAGATTCAAGAATGGCCAATTAATCAATGGGCTCCTCGCCTAGGCACCTTGCTAAAAGGGAAAGCGAGGGAAGTCTACTCTATGTTGAGTGATGCTGATGCCGGCGACTACGGAACATTGCGGCGATCATTATTGTTCCGATTCCAGCTGACGGCTGAAGAATATCGAAAAAAATTTCGAGAGGCCAGAAGACAGCAAGGAGAATCAACACAAGAGTACGCTACCAAGTTAGATCTCTGGTTATCCAGATGGCAGGAACTTGCAGGGAAAGACAACACATATGACGATCTGCGTGATTTGATACTGCAAGAAAAGTTTCTTAGTGGGATACCGTTTGATCAAGCGCGTTTTGTCAGAGAAAAGGAGCCGGAAACGATGGGCGATGCAATAAGATTTGCTTTAACCTAACGAATCAGCAAAGCAAGCCACTATGTCTGATCATGAAAGACCCAGGAATAGATTCGGAGATAGACTCAAGCATAGTAGAAGGAAAGAAGATGAGGAAGGAGATAAAAAGAAGTGGAGGTAACGCAGAAGCAGCTCCACAACGTCAGGACAAGGAGGCCTGAAGTAACCTGCTATACTTGTAACCAGCAAGGTCATGTGGCGAGACAATGCCCAAAAGGAGGGAAAGAAAACAAAGCAGCCGCCGCAATAGCTGGAAGTATGAGGCAGGAGGATGTACAGAGTCACGGCAAGCTCTGTTCATTATGTACGGCGATACCGTTCTCGCCGGAGTGCCAAGTAGAAGTAGAAGGAAAGCAAGCGACGGCATTGCGCGACACTGGAGCGTCGATCACCATCGTCGATTCCAGTCTCGTACCCGAGCGATGTTTGTCAGGAGAGACCATTGAGATAGTGATGGCTGTCACGTCCCAACTGCCTCAACAGTGGTTCGACTTGCGTGCACTTCCACACGAGAAAAAAACCCAACACCTAAATAAACTCTAAAAGACAAAACCAGAAGTAACAAGACAATTTCTTTATTTCACACACACATTCATACTCAAAATTAACTCCCTTTATCCCACTTCCCAACCTACCAACCCTCAATCCCACTAATAAAACCCCAAACTAATACATAAACAATTCGCTCAAAATAATAATGATAATTAAATCAAAATGGAAAATGACTAACTACAAAATGTACAAGAGATTTATAATAATTATGGCTGAAACAGCTTACTGCCAACAAGGTAAATAACAGTAAGCAACTGCTTTAAATCTTTATAAATATTCAAACTTTGTTCCACTTAAACTTCAAATAGATACAACAAGTCTTTTATATTATATAAAATGAATAAGAAAATTTATCTTTTATGCAGAATAGAAGTTGTAAGAAATAATCTAAATTATTAATTAACTAATATCTGGCGAAATAATTCCCCCAGACAAAACTATACAATCACAGGGTTACTTAATCTAGTAGGTAATATTACTCAACAACGTTTATCAATCAATTCAAATTAAATATATCTCAATGTGCTGTAATTTATAATTTATCACATGTAAAACAATTATCGTTCCTCACAACAGATTATCATTGGTTATAGTTATTTGTTGTGTGTGGTGGAGTGTGTGTGCGTGTGCTTTATAAACGAAATAAAGTTCCCTGGGCGAATACCAGAACCTTCGCAACCGAGGTTGACACACGGAAAAACGCGGCGTAATAGGCCGAGGCACACAAGCTTCACACCAGCAAGGTTTCAGCACACCATCAATGGTCTGCTCTAGGGTTTTGGTGTCGTATTTGTTGGTACATCTACAACAATACATACAAGAATACGCAACCATTAATAATTATATTACAATATACTGCACAAGCACCCCGCTATCGGAATGGTTGTCTCCCTTTCCACATCCTTACTCATCCTCCCTGTCATCGCGCATATACATTCTCAAACACCTCCTTTCTGTCATCTCTTCGCTACATAACAGCGAATTCTTTTATATCAATTTATAATTATTTAATTTATAATACATTTTAGAAAACTCTCTCTCTCTCTAGGTATTTATGCAGCAAACAATATGAAACAATAGAATTAAGAAAACATAATTAACTATTCATTCACACTGCATGCATAACCCAAACCCCCGAACGCTATGGCCAACTGAGAAATTGAGGTAAAAAACTTACGGCTACCAGTGGATTCTCCGGCCTGTAGACAAAGACACACGAACGACGGGACAAACACACAGGCACAGATGGTTAGGCAAGGTGATTACACAGGCATAAGAAGTCCTAGACGGAGTCACAGGTCACCCGACGTTATACGTAGATAACTCAGATTTCACCGAGAATACACAGTAGGTATTCTAAACAGCTTAGAAAAGTTTTAGTTAAACAAACACTTCCAAAGTGTTCCCAAAACAATCCTCCTCTTCCGTTAATAGGCTCTTTTTCGTTGACGGTCTGATCTGTACGACCCACAGACAAAGTCACTAACTGGCACCTTGACCCAACTTGGATCCGTTGATTCTGGCTACAAAAGCGATATGCAACTGTTGCTGCTCCTATCAAAATATACAGTGCAAGGGGTTTTATACGATCAGCTAAGAATCTTCCAGAATATACTTCTTTTCATCATAATTCATTCCCTGCACCGTTCGCGATTAGAGCACGCATTTCACACATAGAATATCGCATGGCAGCAATTAATCTTCTCAATAACAAAATAGCCAACTATGCTGTTTTTCTAACATAGTACGTTCTGCACGGGCGCAATACATTCGCTACTTTTATTAATTATAAACTAAATTAATTTATTCTGATTCTCTCCCCTTGACTACCGTAACTTTTAACCTCTATGTACAGGCTGATGATTAAACTATATACATAGGCGCGCGACTGCAAACTGCGTAGCGTGACACAGCACCCCACCAAGACGAAAACTAACAGTTTTAGTTCTTAACAACCACGCTACTCAGTTCTGCTCAAGAAATCAGCTGGTACATTTTCCTTCCCTGGAATACTCTCCACTATCAGATCGAAAGGTTGGAGTTGAAGTGCCCACCTCATGAGTCTACAATTTGTAGTCTTTGCTTGCTGCAGGTATTGTATTTGTTGGTACATGGCTACCAGTGGATTCTCCTGCTTCCCTCAGACGTTTAAACAAGATGTCTAAACACTCTAAATGTCTCTCTAGAGTTTCTGTGGCTACCATGAGATCGTCCATGAAGTTGTCGACTTCTTTCATCTTCAATGGCATCAACATCTTGCGCATCATGCGGGAAAAAACTGCCCCTGCGGTTTTCAGTCCGAAGGGCATGACGCACCATTGGAATTGACCCTCGTTGGTAGTGAAAGCTGTCTTGCACTTATCTTCACTCTTCATAGGTATTTGCCAATACCCCTTAGACAAATCGATCTTGCTCAAGTACTTGGCCTTTGAGAGTTTGTTAAATAGATAATCTATGTCTGGCATCGGCTCAGCGTCGAAAATTACCTGCCTATTGAGTTTCCTGAAATCGACGCAGAATCTGACTGCTCCGTCCTTCTTCTTTACCAGAACGATCGGTGAACTGAACGGTGAAGCCGCTCTCTCGATCACCCCCATAGCTAGCATCGTCTCAACTTCTGCCTTGACTGTCTCCATCTTTGAATGAGGTAACGGGTACTGTTTTGTCCTTACTGGACGGTCGTCATCCAGTCGTATTTCGCACTCATCCAACGTGGTGCGCAAAGGCAAGTCAGTCAGGATGTCAGGGTAACGAACTAATAGCCTCCTAATTCCTGCATGGATCTCCGGGCTATCTGCATCAAGATGCACGTCATCTAACGTCTCTGACTGTTTCAACACTACGGTGGGTATGCCCTCGACTGTTGGTACCTCTTCCCATTCGTCTGCTTCATCAACTACTACAGCTGTGGCAATTTGCACTCTCTGATGGTACAGTTTCAGTAGGTTGGCGTGAAACAGTCTCACCTTGTTCCCAATGCGAATCTGATAATCGCACTCGTTTCGACGACTTACGACTTCGTATGGCCCCCTCCAGCTCATTTCTAGCTTGTTGTGCTTGGTTGGCAACAAAAGCAACACTTTGTCTCCTGCCTGAAATGTTCTAGGTTTCGTTTTCTTGTCGAAGTGTCTTTTCTGCCTCTCGCCTGCTTTCTTCAGACTTTCCTTCGCTAGTGCGCACGTTTCCTCGATTCTATTTCGCAGGTCCACAACATACTGACTAGCCACCTTCACTTCTTCTCCTTGACTGTCCTTCGTCCACAAATCTCTCAGTACCGACATGGGACCCCTCACTGTCTTGCCATACAGTAGCTCAAAAGGTGAAAAACCTGTGCTCTCTTGAGGTACCTCCCTGTACGCGAAGAGCAGCGCTGGTATGTACCTATCCCATGCTTTCGGTTGCTCCTTCGTCAGCTTTTTGAGCATCGACACGAGTGTACCATTGAAACGCTCCACGAGCCCGTCGCACATTGGATGGTATGGTGTTGTCGCCTTCCCATGGATTGCTAGAAGTCTATTTACCTCAGTCATCACGTTTGACATAAATTGTGTCCCTTGATGTCAATATCTCTTTGGGAATTCCCACTCTTGTCCAGATCTCCCACAATGCTTCGGCAACTCTCTCAGCCTCTATGCCTTTCAGTGCTACGGCCTCAGGATACCGTGTCGCATAGTCTACCATGACTAAGATGTATTGGTTGCCCCTGTCTGACATAGGTTTTATAGGCCCCACAATATCGACTGCAACTCTCTGAAACGGTTCATCAACTAGAGGTAGTTTCTGCAGCGGAACTTTTGCTACCCTACCCCTGGGAACTGTTTTCTGGCATTCGGGACACGATTCGCAGAAACGCCTAACATCCCCGCACATTCCTGGCCAATAGAACACCCCCCATATCCTCTCACGTGTCCTCTTTCCACCTAAGTGTCCGGCCATCGGAGGGTCGTGCGCCAGGCGCATCACCTCTCCTCTGAGCTTGCTAGGCACGACTAGCTGCGTTAGCTCTTCTTCTCCCTGATGGTGTACCCTGTACAAAATGCCCTTCTTTTTGGTGAAGCTAACCATCGCTTTGCCTGACTTGAGTTTCGTCCCTTGCTTCTCGCACTCTCTAGCTCTAGCTAAAGTGGGATCTTCTTCCTGCAACTTGGCCAACTGATCGGGCGTCACATCGAGCTGGAATGGCTTCGGAATCGGCAGTGCTTTCTCCTGCTTCCCTTCTGCTCTGGCCTGTGCCCTGGTCTGAACGGCGGCTATCGCACACTCTAACCCGTCTACGGCCACCGGACTACGATAGCCTCCCTTGAAGGTAACCCAGTTGCCTAGAATGACATCAGGTACAACTTGCTCGATGACGATCAGTTCTACTGTCCCCTTCACAAAAGCTGAGTCTACTTCTACGTACGCTGTAGGATACTTCCCTGACTTGACCTGATCAGCGAACATGACCTCGATCTCTCTACCTGTCATATCCCCAGGACTCACCCACTTGGCTGCTACTGCCCCCACCTCGGCACCAGTATCTCTCAGAATCTTCACAGGCTGACCCCTGACTGTTCCCATGCTCCACGGGTTGTACGGCTGAATGGTACTAAAGCTAGCCTTAGTCATTTCCGAGTGAATCGGGCCTGAATCCGGACTGACAGTGATACGTAGCAACTGTTTCGGACTACGGCACTCCTTCGCTACGTGACCTAGCTTCCCGCACCTGAAACACTTCACAGACGTTTCTCCCCACTAGGTTCCCTCCTCTTATCCTCTTCACCCTTGTTGCCACTGGGACCACTCCTCGCTGCCCCTACAGGTTGACTGACAGCACGATTACCCCCCTTGTATGGCACGCTACCGAACACTGGTCTGTTACTCACTGTCCGTTTCGCATCTACATGTAACTGGGCAATCTCAGCTGCTTGCTCGCCGTTCTCAGGCTGCCTCTCCCTCACAAACAGCTCTAACTCAGGGTTCATCACTGACAACAACTGTTCAGTCAGAAAGACATCAAGCACTACGCCCGCATCATCTATATCTTTCTTAGCCAAAGAAAACCATCTCTTCACTAAGACTTGTACTCTACTCAAGTACTGCGGAAAAGTCTCTGTGCCTTCTTTCCTACTCCCCCTGAACTGTTTGCGGTAGTAGTCAGCATCTCTCCTAAATCGTTCAGAAGAGCCCCCCTGACCACTTCGAAATCGACTATCTGCTCTGGAGTTAACTTCAGATAAGTCTCTCTTGCCTCCCCTGACAACAACGGTGACAACCTAGCCGACCACGTCTCTTCCCTCCATTTCTGAGTTCTAGCTATTTGCTCAAAGTGCTGAAGATAGCTCTCAATATCCTCTTTACCATCAAATGGTTGGACCTTGATCTTGTAGCTATCAGGCTGAACTCTATCCCTCCTACGTTGGGCTTCTAGTTCTTTCTCTTGTTCCAACTGTTGCCTAAGCCTTTCTCTGTCATCTTCCCGGGCCTGCTCTCTAGCTGCACGCTCTTCTTGCAGACGCAACTCGACATTCTCTCGTTCGGAGTCTATTTTCTTTTCTAAGAGCTTCAGTTCTCTAGCCTTATCTTTGCGCTCTTGCTCCAGCCTTCTTTCCATCAGGGCTAACTCCGCTGCTCTGTTCTTCTCCTCACGCTCCATCTTCCTCT
>CM072517.1:53880766-53948266 GCA_036898135.1 Oncomelania hupensis | reverse complement strand
TCGATAGTAGTACACTGTAGTAGTATTTTATTTGTATGCTACCGGAGCTTGATCTTATTTAGAAGGACAGATTAAATCGATACTAGTTGCCCTGAGCATCAGGTTGTGTACGAACATCCTATTTTGGAGGCGTGGGGGTATTTTTGGCGCTTTATTGTCCCTTTTTATCGGGAAATTATGGGCCGCTTCCCTTGGGAAGACGTAGCATGTGACGCGCCTAAACCCAACTTAAACCTAATATTAGTTTGTATTTTAAAAAAAAATTTTTTTGAAGGGCAAACCGGAGTACCCGGAGATGACTCCCGAGACGTTGCCCGAGGCAAAAATAAATAATATTATGAGAAATATAACCGCCGGAGACGGGATCGATCCCGCACATGTTAGGCGCCATTGGTTTCTAGCTGTGGACAAGGAAAGTTAGTCCCGCCTTAGACCACGCGGCCACAACGCTTGCTTTATACTGTACTATGCAGTTCGTTTGTTTTTTGTTTTTTTAATTCGGAAAGCATCCGGTGCATAGAATTGAAATCAAATCAATTCAATTAATCAGATCTTTACTACCAGTAAAGCAATAATTTTCAGACAATTAGACTATATTGTATTCGAATTTGAAAAAAAAAATAGTATGCAAAAAATAAATGATACATTTAAGAATGAACTCTTGCATCAAAAATGTAATTATTTTGAGCGAGACTGACAGTCACATACACTCTTTGTCATGAAATATAGCTTTTCCTTCGAAGCAAAAACAGATTTGCCGGCAGTGGGCCTGATGCTGATCAACTAGGCTGAAGAGACTGTGTCATGAATTGGCTAGTTTTACCCTGCCCAGTGACTATTTAGCCATGTGTAGTATTTGTAACAGTAGAGAGTTAGTATAGTACACAGCGAGCGAGCCACCCACATAGCAGTGAGTCAGCACTTGAGCTTTGAATCGGACCGTTTAACCAATCAGAGCAGGCTCAGTGGGTAGAGCAGTATTGACTGTGTCAGAGCCTAACACAGTTTGAATCAGTCGTGTGTGAGACGAGGTAGAGTCAACATCTCCACAGCTAGAGAAATCTCTACACTCATAGACCAGGAAGCAGGACTTAGAATCTTAGAATTCTATCAAGTCATCACGGGCCTGAACTTGTCAAACAGGTAAATGAACACCCTTCTGTTTCATCGTGATATATTTGTATTATTGTTGAAATTATGTTTGTGGAATTTGCTATGCATAAATGTGAATTGTTAATCCGAATTTGCGTACCACGTGGAAGAGCCTACCACGAGGCGAAACACGACCGGTTGCGCCGCCATGTTGTATCCCGTACGGAACCACTGTTGTTTAACTTATATGTATGTTTGCAGACCAGTGGCTGTACCACTGAATGTTTATTATTATTAATTCTGTATGTGTATAGTTAGACACGATTGATATTTATGTATGTATAGGAATTTAGAGTGAGATTCCAGTGGAACCCGGAAGTAGCAGAATGTTCGTCGCTTATGTATAGAGATGTGGAGCTATCACTGAGGGCTACTTGGCTTTCAGTGAGACGCTCTGCACAAACCGATTATTCAGGGTTGTGCAGAATTTCGTCTCTTATATTACAGACGAGCAGGCGAGCTATCCCGAGCTATCCCGAGCTATCCTGTGCACCCCACTCCACAGAAACGACTAGTTGGTTGAGGAGACTCTACCGCACAAGACGGAAAGAGCTACCTTGAAAACCCCTACAAGACCCCACAGCGTGGCAAGGGAACCCAACTACACAACTACCCAGGTGGACCAGAAGCTACCTCACAGAAGGACTTCGCACGCTCCATCTAGCAGTTAAGTGAACACGCCAAGGTGCACTTAAACTGATCATAACAGGACCACAGTAGTCCAACTCTTCAGAAACTGTAAAACGGACCACAGTAGTCCAAATCTACATGAAATATTATAGCAAGTGCCCGAGGAAGATATAACAGCTGCCTAGACTATCAGCGATCGAACTATTAGCATTGAAAGAGACTTTTTAAGTTAGATTAGTACTTAGAGAATCTTGTATAGAGTAGAAGAAATAAATGTGTGATTTTAACTGTTATCAAGTGGCTGGACTACATATGATTCATAGCCGTGTGAAAGCTAGTGTGACAGTAATCTTTTACCATTTTTCTATCTATTTCTGTACCCCAACCTTAACACAGAACGAGCTAAACAAATAAATTTATTAAAGTAATTCATAGGGTGACTTACTAGCAGTTCCCACCGAATAAACGTGAGGGTCCATAATTCCATTGTGCAGAGCCCATAAACCCCACGTGACACTTTAATTGGCGAGCCTAGCCAGGATCTGTGTATAATAGGAATTGGGTATAACCGGATCTAAGTACAATAAAATTAGATAACAGTAGGAGTAGTAGAATAACTTAGAATAGTGGTAACAAGGACTAATCAGTTTGGGTGCACTATTCTTTAGTTAAAAACTTTTTTGCTTCAAATATTTTTGTGCCTGTATGTTGCATTGTTCTTTTGCAGGTTTTGCTTAAGTAACTGTTGTATGCCATTTGACTTTTGTTTTATTCTATTATTGATTACGAATTTTATGGTCTTTGCATTGTTTTTATTGAATTGCAATATTGCTAGTGTTTTGGTATTCCACGTGATTCAGAGGTTGTTCATAGACACGTTTGGCAATGTCGGACCCAGTGGCCTTGAGATTGCGCTTCAAGGAACTAGGAGAAGCTTTACACTTAGCAGGGGGAGACCTAATTGCGTATATCAATGCAGAGGTAGAGAAACAGGAAGCTAAGGCAGAGAGAGCAGCAGAGAGAGAGGCGAAGAAACTCGAAGCAGAACAGAGAAAAGCAGAACTAGAAGCAGAGCAGAAGAAATTAGAAGCAGAGCAGAAGAAATTAGAATTAGAAGGAGAACAGAAGAAGGCAGCATTAGCAGCAGAGAGAGAAGCAGAAGTTAGGAAATGGGAGTATGAGCGGGCAGAAAAAGAAAAAGAGAGGGAAGAAAAGGAAAAAGAAAGACAGCATGAGTTAGAGAAGAAGATTGGGATCAGGAGCTTCAAGTTCTTCCTCAACCCCTCCCCACTCAGATCAGCTAGAGGTAGCATCCAACCCTGTACAAGGAATGTCATTTCCACTGGGAACATTCAATGAGAGAGAAGAAGGTCTAGATCTCTATCTGACTAGGTTTGAGCGTCTAGCAACAGAGTACAAACTAGATCCCACCCATTGGTCTTTTAAGCTTAGTCAAGGGCTTAGAGGAAAGGCTTATGACATCTACAGTAAGCTACCGACTGACAGAGTGACTGACTATCACAAAGTAAAAGAGGCACTCCTAACGGGATTCGAACTGACAGGAGAATGCTACCGGCAAAAGTTCCGCACCAATCGGAGAGTGAAAGGAGAGAGCTATGCGCAGTTCGCGGATCGGTTGTCCACAACGCTGGATAAGTGGATTAGCCAGTCAGCCACGGCTAAGACGTATGATGGACTGACAGAAACTGTTAGTATGGGAACAGCTACGGGAAACCATGACCCCCGAGCTGAGACATTCTCAGTAGAGCAGGGCGCGGAAAGACTGGAAGATCTGGTCAAGGTCGCAGATAGGTACGTGGCCGCACACGGAGAAGCCAAGAGCTTCAGGCGAGACCTAAAGCCTAACGGGAAAGAGGCACAGAAACGAAGCCCTAACCGGGAGAGCGCACCGCGAATAAGCCGAATAACCCCAGACCTGGGCAAAATAAAGGACCCAACACGGAATTCGGGAAAAGAGGTCCCGCAGAACAGAGACGGTATTGTTCGTTCTGCAACAGAAACAATCACTCCACCGCAGAATGTTTCAAGTTGGCCGCACAACGTAGGGAAGAGCGCGAAAGCCGGCCAGCGCACAGAGTTCTAACTCAAAGTAGCGGTAACAAGCCACACACGATCGGAGATCACCCATCGGTGACAGACACGGTCAAGGTCAACGGAAAAGAAGCGAACTGTCTGTATGACACAGGTCTATCATACGACGCGATAGTTAGCGAATC
Source organism: Oncomelania hupensis (assembly GCA_036898135.1). Taxonomy (NCBI): domain Eukaryota; kingdom Metazoa; phylum Mollusca; class Gastropoda; order Littorinimorpha; family Pomatiopsidae; genus Oncomelania; species Oncomelania hupensis. The sequence continues at coordinate 53,944,247 of CM072517.1, read as the reverse complement.
TCTTGTATCGCGCGCGGACTTGACAGACAAGACAGTCGACTTACAAGGAGCAGACTTGACGAAACCGACGACTACTTGCCCAATAGCTTGGATAGAAGTAGAGAGTAGGTACGTCACAGGACGAATCCAAGCAGCTGTTTTACAGAAACCCCTGTATGATCTAGTGCTAGGTTGTAGGTATGTGTTCTTAGGCACGCCCCCTAAAACTGTAGAGATAGCTGCAGTGCAAACCAGGGCCCAAGCTAAAACCCAACCACCCCAGCCCGAGTTCGCTCCGAATCCAGGACTCGAAGAGATCAAAACAGCACAGAAAGAAGACACCTCGATAGCGAAGTGCTTCCAGAAGCTACCCAAGGCGCACACACCCCCGCACAAGGGAGACTTCTACATGGAAGAGGGAGTTCTACATCGACAAGGAGATGGAGATCACACCCAACTAGTACTACCAGCCACCCTTCGAGCCCAAGTACTAGAATTAGGCCACAGCATGCCACTCAGCGGACACATGGGAATTGGAGCCACAGTGCAGAGAATCAGCGCACACTACTATTGGCCAGGAATCACGGAGGATGTCAAGCGCTACGTGAAATCTTGCCACCAATGTCAACGATATTCCCCGCGACATCACACCGTACCAGTTACCTTAGGACCATCGGTAGTAGTCGGCGTGCCATTCCAGCAAGTCTCAGTAGACATAGTAGGACCACTGCCCATGACCAAGAAGCGGAACAGATTTCTACTCACACTCGTCGACGCATGTACGATGTGGTGCGAAGCAGTCCCGTTGCCAGCGATCGACACCAAGAAGATTGCAGATGCACTCATCGCCATCTTTACCAGAGTCGGATTCCCGGACAGCATTAGAACGGACAACGGATCTCAGTTCACCGGCCGCCTGATGCAAGACGTGTTCGAGTTGATACAAGTTCATCACATTCGCACACCACCATACCACCCAGCCAGCAACGGACAAGTAGAAAGACTGAATGGAACCCTTCTCACCATACTCAGGAAAGTCGCCGACGACAATCCAGAAGCGTGGGACACCTACGTGAATGCGGCACTGTTCGCATACCGAGAAACACCCCATGCAGCCACAGGCTACACCCCGTCAACATTGCTATTCGGCAGACCTCTAGCAGGACCGCTAGAAGCCCTACGCAGAAGTTGGACGGAAGCCAAGATAGACGACACACCAAGAGGTGCCACCAAGTACGTCGCAGACCTGCAGGAAACCCTCAAAGCAACGTGGAAGAAAGCTGGTGAAGCACTGAAGAAGGCAAGAGCCCGTCAGGCGAAGTACTACAACCGCCACGCGAAGGACCGAGAACTGCAAGTCGGCGATCAAGTGCTACTCTTACTTCCAAGTGGAACCAACAAGCTGGACATCGCTTGGAGAGGACCGTACCGGGTGACTGCCAAGAAATCCAAGACAGTCTACCAAGTAGAGGTGAACGGGAGAGCCCGATACCACCACATCAATCTCCTCAAGAAGTACACGGACCGACCAGCGACCCCCAGCACACACACATGGATGGCCATCGCCATCGCGGAAGAAGTTCATCCCCAACTACAACAGCATCGCCGTACCACTGACAAATGGAACCCGGAAAATCGCCCCGGACAAAGTCGTATGGACAGCCGAATGCGAGACAGCATTCCAAACACTCAAGGACAGAATGACATCGGCGCCAGTACTCCACCTACCCGATTTGACTCAGCCATTCGTTCTTCGCACCGACGCAAGCGACTTAGGCCTCGGAGCAGTACTGCTACAGCGCGACCCCAAGAATGCAGAGACGCTATTCCCTGTCGCCTACGCCAGCAGAAAATTGAGACCCGCCGAGACCCACTACGCCACGTCGGAGAAAGAATGTCTTGGACTAGTCTGGGCCATACAGAAATTCCAACTCTACCTGTATGGGACCCACTTCACAGTTCAGGTGGACCACCAACCACTATCGTTCCTGGCAGCCTCCAAGTCTTTGAACTCTCGCCTGATGCGATGGGCACTCACCCTTCAGGCATACTCATTCCAAATCGAGTACATCCCGGCAAAGAGAACCACGGAGCCGACTACCTCAGTCGCCATCTCGTGGAGGACACAGCAGCTGTCGCCCACCCAACACAACTAAGGGCCACAGCACCAGAATTCGTCCCCGCCCAGTAATACCCTGTCACTAGTGTCCATAGCTACCTGGCACAGCATTGCAGCTCAGGTAGAGCAACTTAATTAGTTTGTAAATAGGACCCTAGGATAGTGCAGTGTTAAACTAGGCTCTGTAGTAGAAAAAGGTCGAATCCAGTAGTCATCGCCTTTTTTCAGTTGAGGGAGCCTGTCATGAATTGGCTAGTTTTAACTCTGCCATGACTATTTAGCCATGTGTAGTATTTGTAACAGTAGAGAGTTAGTATAGTACACAGCGAGCGAGCCACCCACATAGCAGTGAGTCAGCACTTGAGCTTTGAATCGGACCGTTTTAACCAATCAGAGCAGGCTCAGTGGGTAGAGCAGTTTTGACTGTGTCAGAGCCTACACAGTTTGAATCAGTCGTGTGTGAGACGAGGTAGAGTCAACATCTCCACAGCTAGAGAAATCTCTACACTCATAGACCAGGAAGCAGGACTTTGAATCTTAGAATTCTCTCAAGTCATCACGGGCCTGAACTTGTCAAACAGGTAAATGAACACCCTTCTGTTTCATCGTGATATATTTATATTATTGTTGAAATTATGTTTGTGGAATTTGCTATGCATAAATGTGAATTGTTAATCCGAATTTGCCGTACCACGTGGAAGAGCCTACCACGAGGCGAAACACGACCGGTTGCGCCGCCATGTTGTATCCCGTACGGAACCACTGTTGTTTAACTTATATGTATGTTTGCAGACCAGTGGCTGTACCACTGAATGTTTATATTATTATTAATTCTGTATGTGTATAGTTAGACACGATTGATATTTATGTATGTATAGGAATTTAGAGTGAGATTCCAGTGGAACCCGGAAGTAGCAGAATGTTCGTCGCTTATGTATAGAGATGTGGAGCTATCACTGAGGGCTACTTGGCTTTCAGTGAGACGCTCTGCACAAACCGATTATTCAGGGTTGTGCAGAATTTCGTCTCTTATATTACAGACGAGCAGGCGAGCTATCCCGAGCTATCCTGTGCACCCCACTCCACAGAAACGACTAGTTGGTTGAGGAGACTCTGCCGCACAAGCCGGAAAGAGCTACCTTGAAAAACCCCCTACAAGACCCCACAGCGTGGCAAGGGAACCCAACTACACAACTACCCAGGTGGACCAGAAGCTACCTCACAGAAGGACTTCGCACGCTCCATCTAGCAGTTAAGTGAACACGCCAAGGTGCACTTAAACTGATCATAACAGGACCACAGTAGTCCAACTCTTCAGAAACTGTAAAACGGACCACAGTAGTCCAAATCTACATGAAATATTATAGCAAGTGCCCGAGGAAGATATAACAGCTGCCTAGACTATCAGCGATCGAACTATTAGCATTGAAAGAGACTTTTTAAGTTAGATTAGTACTTAGAGAATCTTGTATAGAGTAGACGAAATAAATGTGTGATTTTAACTGTTATCAAGTGGCTGGACTACATATGATTCATAGCCGTGTGAAAGCTAGTGTGACAGTAATCTTTTACCATTTTTCTATCTATTTCTGTACCCCAATCTTGACACAGAACGAGCTAAACAAATAAATTTATTAAAGTAATTCATAGGGTGACTTACTAGCTGTCACGTGGGGTTTATGGGCTCTGCACAATGGAATTATGGACCCTCACGTTTATCCGGTGGGAACTGCTAGTAAGTCACCCTATGAATTACTTTAATAAATTTATTTGTTTAGCTCGTTCTGTGTTAAGGTTGGGGTACAGAAATAGATAGAAAAATGGTAAAAGATTACTGTCACACTAGCTTTCACACGGCTATGAATCATATGTAGTCCAGCCACTTGATAACAGTTAAAATCACACATTTATTTCTTCTACTCTATACAAGATTCTCTAAGTACTAATCTAACTTAAAAAGTCTCTTTCAATGCTAATAGTTCGATCGCTGATAGTCTAGGCAGCTGTTATATCTTCCTCGGGCACTTTCTATTAATCTCATGTAGATTTGGACTACTGTGGTCCGTTTTACAGTTTCTGAAGAGTTGGACTACTGTGGTCCTGTTATAATCAGTTTAAGTGCACCTTCGTGTTATGCACTTAACTCATGAGTGGGGGTTCGAAGTCCTTCTGTGAGGTAGCTTCTGGTCCACCTGTGTCGTTGTGTAGTTGGGTTCCCTTGCCACGCTGTGGGGTCTGACAGGGAGTTTTCCGGGTCGCTCTTTCCGTCTTGTGCGGTAGAGGATACTCCGCCAACTAGTCGTTTCTGTGGAGTGGTGCGCCCAGGATAGCTCGGGATAGCTCGCCTGCTCGTCTGTAATATAAGAGACGAAATTCTGCACAACCCTGAATAATCGGTTTGTGCAGAGCGTCTCACTGAAAGCCAAGTAGCCCTCAGTGATAGCTCCACATCTCTATACATAAGCGACGAACATTCTGCTACTTCCGGGTTCCACTGGAATCTCACTCTAAATTCCTATACATACATAAATATCAATCGTGTCTAACTATACACATACAGAATTAATAATAATATAAACATTCAGTGGTACAGCCACTGGTCTGCAAACATACATATAAGTTAAACAACAGTGGTTCCGTACGGGATACAACATGGCGGCGCAACCGGTCGTGTTTCGCCTCGTGGTCGGCTCTTCCACGTGGTACGGCAAATTCGGATTAATAATTCACATTTATGCATAGCAAATTCCACAAACATAATTTCAACAATAATACAAATATATCACGATGAAACAGAAGGGTGTTCATTTACCTGTTTGACAAGTTCAGGCCCGTGATGACTTGAGAGAATTCTAAGATTTCTAAGTCCTGCTTCCTGGTCTATGAGTGTAGAGATTTCTCTAGCTGTGGAGATGTTGACTCTACCTCGTCTCACACACGACTGATTCAAACTGTCTTAGGTTTTGACACATTCAAAACTGCTCTACCCACTGAGCCTGCTCTGATTGGTTAAAACGGTCCGATTCAAAGCTCAAGTGCTGACTCACTGCGCTAGCGTGGGTCGGGCTCGCGGTGTGTGGTCTGCTGTGTAATTTAATTGCTGCTGTATAGTCTAACTTCTCTACTGTTACAAAGACTACACATGGCTAAATAGTAATAAGCAGAGTTAACACTAGCCAGTTCGTGACAGGCTCCCTCAACTGAAAAAAGGCGATGACTACTGGATTCGACCTTTTTCTACTACAGAGCCTAGTTTAACACTGCACTATCCTAGGGTCCTATTTACAAACTAATTTGGTTGCTCTACCTGAGCTGCAATGCTAGGCCAGGTAGCTGTGGACACTAGTGACAGGGTATTACTGGGCGGGGACGAATTCTGGTGCTGTGGCCCTTAGTTGTGTTGGGTGGGCGACAGCTGCTGTGTCCTCCACGAGATGGCGACTGAGGTAGTCGGCTCCGTGGTTCTCTTTGCCGGGGATGTACTCGATTTGGAATGAGTATGCCTGAAGGGTGAGTGCCCATCGCATCAGGCGAGAGTTCAAAGACTTGGAGGCTGCCAGGAACGATAGTGGTTGGTGGTCCACCTGAACTGTGAAGTGGGTCCCATACAGGTAGAGTTGAATTCTGTATGGCCCAGACTAGTCCAAGACATTCTTTCTCCGACGTGGCGTAGTGGGTCTCGGCGGGTCTCAATTTTCTGCTGGCGTAGGCGACAGGGAATAGCGTCTCTGCATTCTTGGGGTCGCGCTGTAGCAGTACTGCTCCGAGGCCTAAGTCGCTTGCGTCGGTGCGAAGAACGAATGGCTGAGTCAAATCGGGTAGGTGGAGTACTGGCGCCGATGTCATTCTGTCCTTGAGTGTTTGGAATGCTGTCTCACATTCCGCTGTCATACTACTTTGTCCGGGGCGATTTTCCGGGTTCCATTTGTCAGTGGTACGGCGATGCTGTTGTAGTTGGGGATGAACTTCTGGTAGAAGCCGCAGAGTCCTAGAAATGACTGCACTTCCTTCTTTGTCTTGGGCCTAGGAGCGTCGAGTAGGCGTTTCACTGTCTTTTCTACCGGTCGCAGGCTTCCTTGACTGATGGTGTGTCCCAGAAATTCTAGTTCTGTGAATCCAATCTGACATTTGGTGGGTCTTGCCGTCAATCCCGTGTCTCTGAGGCGGGCGAGTAGTTGTTGTAGGAGCGTGACATGTTCCTCCCACGTAGGTGTTGCGATGAGGATGTCGTCCATAAACGAATGTAGGTGCTCGCTGCTCAGGGGTGCCAGGAGTTTTCGCATCATGGCGCTGAAGATGCTGGGTGCGTTGTGGAGTCCGAATGGAAGCACGTTGAATTCGAAGTGTCCTTCCATAGTGCTGAAAGCTAGGTACTTTCGGACTTGTGGTTGCACTGGTATCTGGTAGTATCCTTTGCTGAGGTCGATGCGTGAGAAGTACTTCGCTCGCTGTAGCTTGGCAAATAGGTCGGTCTGGTCCGGGAGTGGCTCTGGCTGGAACTGCGTTACCGCATTCAGGAGTCTGAAGTCGATGCACAGTCGATGCTCTCCGTTGGGTTTTCGCAACAATACCGTGCCTGCGCTGTAGGGTGAGGTAGACTCTGAGATGATTCCGGCTGCCAGTAAGGTGTCTATCTCTTCCTTGATGGCTCGCTGCTGAGACAGTGGCATCGGGTAGAGCTTCTGGCGGACGGGTGTTGGGTCGGTCACCGTTAAGGTTACTTCGACGAGGTCTGTCCTCCCTGGTCGGTCTGTCTGTGAGCACAGTCTGATGTTGTCGAATGACCTGTAGTACTTGCTGTCGTTGTTTAGCGGCTAGGTCTCCGTTGAGTATCACGTCTTTGTAGGTTTCTTTGGAGTGCAGGGGATACTCTACTGCATTGGTCTCCATGCTTTCTCCTTCTTCCGCGATGGCGATGGCTAACAAGTTGTGAGTGCTGGGGGTCGCTGGTCGGTCCGTGTATTCTTGAGGAGATTGATGTGGTGGTATCGGGCTCTCCCGTTCACCTCTACTTGGTAGACTGTCTTGGATTTCTTGGCAGTCACCCGGTACGGTCCTCTCCAAGCGATGTCCAGCTTGTTGGTTCCACTTGGAAGTAAGAGTAGCACTTGATCGCCGACTTGCAGTTCTCTGTCCTTCGCGTGGCGGTTGTAGTACTTCGCCTGACGGGCTCTTGCCTTCTTCAGTGCTTCACCAGCTTTCTTCCACGTTGCTTTGAGGGTTTCCTGCAGGTCTGCGACGTACTTGGTGGCACCTCTTGGTGTGTCGTCTATCTTGGCTTCCGTCCAACTTCTGCGTAGGGCTTCTAGCGGTCCTGCTAGAGGTCTGCCGAATAGCAATGTTGACGGGGTGTAGCCTGTGGCTGCATGGGGCGTTTCTCGGTATGCGAACAGTGCCGCATTCACGTAGGTGTCCCACGCTTCTGGATTGTCGTCGGCGACTTTCCTGAGGATGGTGAGAAGGGTTCCATTCAGTCTTTCTACTTGTCCGTTGCTGGCTGGGTGGTATGGTGGTGTGCGAATGTGATGAACTTGTATCAACTCGAACACGTCTTGCATCAGGCGGCCGGTGAACTGAGATCCGTTGTCCGTTCTAATGCTGTCCGGGAATCCGACTCTGGTAAAGATGGCGATGAGTGCATCTGCAATCTTCTTGGTGTCGATCGCTGGCAACGGGACTGCTTCGCACCACATCGTACATGCGTCGACGAGTGTGAGTAGAAATCTGTTCCGCTTCTTGGTCATGGGCAGTGGTCCTACTATGTCTACTGAGACTTGCTGGAATGGCACGCCGACTACTACCGATGGTCCTAAGGTAACTGGTACGGTGTGATGTCGCGGGGAATATCGTTGACATTGGTGGCAAGATTTCACGTAGCGCTTGACATCCTCCGTGATTCCTGGCCAATAGTAGTGTGCGCTGATTCTCTGCACTGTGGCTCCAATTCCCATGTGTCCGCTGAGTGGCATGCTGTGGCCTAGTTCTAGTACTTGGGCTCGAAGGGTGGCTGGTAGTACTAGTTGGGTGTGATCTCCATCTCCTTGTCGATGTAGAACTCCCTCTTCCATGTAGAAGTCTCCCTTGTGCGGGGGTGTGTGCGCCTTGGGTAGCTTCTGGAAGCACTTCGCTATCGAGGTGTCTTCTTTCTGTGCTGTTTTGATCTCTTCGAGTCCTGGATTCGGAGCGAACTCGGGCTGGGGTGGTTGGGTTTTAGCTTGGGCCCTGGTTTGCACTGCAGCTATCTCTACAGTTTTGGGGGGCGTGCCTAAGAACACATACCTACAACCTAGCACTAGATCATACAGGGGTTTCTGTAAAACAGCTGCTTGGATTCGTCCTGTGACGTACCTACTCTCTACTTCTATCCATGCTATTGGGCAAGTAGTCGTCGGTTTCGTCAAGTCTGCTCCTTGTAAGTCGACTGTCTTGTCTGTCAAGTCCGCGCGCGATACAAGAGATTCGCTAACTATCGCGTCGTATGATAGACCTGTGTCATACAGACAGTTCGCTTCTTTTCCGTTGACCTTGACCGTGTCTGTCACCGATGGGTGATCTCCGATCGTGTGTGGCTTGTTACCGCTACTTTGAGTTAGAACTCTGTGCGCTGGCCGGCTTTCGCGCTCTTCCCTACGTTGTGCGGCCAACTTGAAACATTCTGCGGTGGAGTGATTGTTTCTGTTGCAGAACGAACAATACCGTCTCTGTTCTGCAGGACCTCTTTTCCCGAATTCCGTGTTGGGTCCTTTATTTTGCCCAGGTCTGGGGTTATTCGGCTTATTCGCGGTGCGCTCTTCCCGGTTAGGGCTTCGTTTCTGTGCCTCTTTCCCGTTAGGCTTTAGGTCTCGCCTGAAGCTCTTGGCTTCTCCGTGTGCGGCCACGTACCTATCTGCGACCTTGACCAGATCTTCCAGTCTTTCCGCGCCCTGCTCTACTGAGAATGTTCTCAGCTCGGGGGTCATGGTTTCCCGTAGCTGTTCCCATACTAACAGTTCTGTCAGTCCATCATACGTCTTAGCCGTGGCTGACTGGCTAATCCACTTATCCAGCGTTGTGGACAACCGATCCGCGAACTGCGCATAGCTCTCTCCTTTCACTCTCCGATTGGTGCGGAATTTTTGCCGATAGCATTCTCCTGTTAGTTCGAATCCCGTTAGGAGTGCCTCTTTTACTTTGTGATAGTCAGTCACTCTGTCAGTCGGTAGCTTACTGTAGATGTCATAAGCCTTTCCTCTAAGCCCTTGACTAAGCTTAAAAGACCAATGAGTGGGATCTAGTTTGTACTCTGTTGCTAGACGCTCAAACCTAGTCAGATAGAGATCTAGACCTTCTTCTCTCTCATTGAATGTTCCCAGTGGAAATGACATTCCTTGTACAGGGTTGGATGCTACCTCTAGCTGATCTGAGTGGGGAGGGGTTGAGGAAGAACTTGAAGCTCCTGATCCCAATCTTCTTAGCTCTAACTCATGCTGTCTGTCTTTTTCCTTTTTCTGCCCTCTCATACTCCCATCTCCTAACTTCTGCTTCTCTCTCTGCTGCTAATGCTGCCTTCTTCTGTTCTCCTTCTAATTCTAATTTCTTCTGTTCTCTTGCTGCTTCTAATTCTAGTTTCTTTTGCTCTGCTTCTAATTTCTTCTGCTCTGCTTCTAGTTCTGCTTTTTTCTGTTCTCTCTCTGCGGCTCTCTCTGCCGCTTCGAGTTTCTTCGCCTCTCTCTCTGCTGCTCTCTCTGCCTTAGCCTCCTGCTTCTCTACCTCTGCATTGATATACGCAATTAGGTCTCCCCCTGCTAAGTGTAAAGCTTCCCCTAATTCCTTGAAGCGCAATCTCAAGGCCACTGGGTCCGACATTGCCAAACGTGTCTATGAACAACCTCTGAATCACGTGGAATACCAAAACACTAGCAATATTGCAATTCAATAACAACAATGCAAAGACAATCAAATTCGTAATCAATAATAGAATAAAACAAGAGTCAAATGGCATACAACAGTTACTTAAGCAAAACCTGCAAAAGAACAATGCAACATACAGGCACAAAAATATTTGAAGCAAAAAAGTTTTTAACTAAAGAATAGTGCACCCAACTGATCAGTCCTTGTTACCACTATTCTAAGTTATTCTACTACTCTACTGTTATCTAATTTTATTGTACTTAGGTCCGGTTATACCCAATTCCTATTATACACAGATCCTAGCTAGGCTCGCCAATTAAAGTGTCACGTGGGGTTTATGGGCTCTGCACAATGGAATTATGGACCCTCACGTTTATCCGGTGGGAACTGCTAGTAAGTCACCCTATGAATTACTTTAATAAATTTATTTGTTTAGCTCGTTCTGTGTTAAGGTTGGGGTACAGAAATAGAAAAATGGTAAAAGATTACTGTCACACTAGCTTTCACACGGCTATGAATCATATGTAGTCCAGCCACTTGATAACAGTTAAAATCACACATTTATTTCTTCTACTCTATACAAGATTCTCTAAGTACTAATCTAACTTAAAAAGTCTATTTCAATGCTAATAGTTCGATCGCTGATAGTCTAGGCAGCTGTTATATCTTCCTCGGGCACTTTCTATTATATCTCATGTAGATTTGGACTACTGTGGTCCTTTTTACAGTTTCTGAAGAGTTGGACTACTGTGGTCCTGTTATAATCAGTTTAAGTGCACCTTCGTGTTATGCACTCAACTCATGAGTGGGGGTTCGAAGTCCTTCTGTGAGGTAGCTTCTGGTCCACCTGTGTCGTTGTGTAGTTGGGTTCCCTTGCCACGCTGTGGGGTCTGACAGGGAGTTTTCCGGGTCGCTCTTTCCGTCTTGTGCGGTAGAGGATACTCCGCCAACTAGTCGTTTCTGTGGAGTGGTGCGCCCAGGATAGCTCGGGATAGCTCGCCTGCTCGTCTGTAATATAAGAGACGAAATTCTGCACAACCCTGAATAATCGGTTTGTGCAGAGCGTCTCACTGAAAGCCAAGTAGCCCTCAGTGATAGCTCCACATCTCTATACATAAGCGACGAACATTCTGCTACTTCCGGGTTCCACTGGAATCTCACCTCTAAATTCCTATACATACATAAATATCAATCGTGTCTAACTATACACATACAGAATTAATAATAATATAAACATTCAGTGGTACAGCCACTGGTCTGCAAACATACATATAAGTTAAACAACAGTGGTTCCGTATGGTATACAACATGGCGGCGCAACCGGTCGTGTTTCGGCTCGTGGTCGGCTCTTCCACGTGGTACGGCAAATTCGGATTAATAATTCACATTTATGCATAGCAAATTCCACAAACATAATTTCAACAATAATACAAATATATCACGATGAAACAGAAGGGTGTTCATTTACCTGTTTGACAAGTTCAGGCCCGTGATGACTTGAGAGAATTCTAAGATTTCAAAGTCCTGCTTCCTGGTCTATGAGTGTAGAGATTTCTCTAGCTGTGGAGATGTTGACTCTACCTCGTCTCAACCACGACTGATTCAAACTGTCTTAGGTTTTGACACATTCAAAACTGCTCTACCCACTGAGCCTGCTCTGATTGGTTAAAACGGTCCGATTCAAAGCTCAAGTGCTGACTCACTGCGCTAGCGTGGGTCGGGCTCGCGGTGTGTGGTCTGCTGTGTAATTTAATTGCTGCTGTGTTATAGTCTAACTTCTCTACTGTTACAAAGACTACACATGGCTAAATAGTAATAAGCAGAGTTAACACTAGCCAGTTCGTGACACTAGCAGTTCCCAGCGAATAAACGTGAGGGTCCATAATTCCATTGTGCAGAGCCCATAAACCCCACGTGACAGACTGATCGTCGAAACTTGTGTCCGTCATTTAAGGACGCGTGTATTTTGATGTTGTATTATGTTGTGTTGTATTTGTTTTGTTTTGTTTTGTTTTGTCTTGCGTTGCATAGCATTGAATTGTATTGTATTGTATTGTATTGTATTATTTGGGGTGGCCTGGTAGCTCAGTTGGTAGTGAGATGGTTTCCTATGCCGAAGGTCGCGGGTTCGAACCCCGCGTAGAACGAACTTACGTGACTTAGGTACGAGACTTTTCAGGACACCGAGGGTTTTCTCAGGGTACTCCGGTTTCCTCTCTGCCTTCTATAATGGTATTGGATGCAGTCAATCTAAAATTTCAAAATCAGGAATTGATTTTGTATTCCGATTTCTGTAATAGCAACCTTTTGAGTTCGACTGAAGAAAAAACGCGTGATAGCATCCATTATTATTATTATTATAATTATTATTCTTGTTGTTGTTGTTGTTGTTGTTGTTGTTGTTGTTGTTGTTGTTGTAAAGTACTCATCTTTGATACTCTGCCCAAAATTACTGCTCGTCGGCTTACGTCCGGTACTGAGCTAGCCTGGGCCAGGCGATAAGTCAGATTTACTGGGGCCGGGGGCAAAGAGTGTATAAAGTGTGAGATCGATACGTTTAGTTTGCCCCGCGCCTGTTTGCACAACCTATGCTGTGTGTTTTCGGCGCTTTCTTTCCCCCCCAGGGGACGTTACGTTATGCACGCGTGCGTCGTACCTAAGTCAATCTCGGCGCGGGCCCTAACAATTAATGTATGCATTCGGTTGTCGTCACCGCTGCTGCTGCTGTTGCTGGTGGGGGTGTGATGGCTTTGATGTAGTTGCCGTTACAAGTCCTTTTTTTTTTTTTGGTTGTTGTTGTAACGTTGTTTATTATGATTGTTCCAGTGCCTTCTCCATGCAGACTTTGTAACTTGTGCCCACCCCTCTCTCCCTACTACTCCCACTATTTTTCTGCACTGAATGAAGAAGAAAATCCGTACAGTGAGCAGTTTAGTAGTTGAAAACGTTGTACATGTTCTTGTTTAGGGTTAGTTAAGTTTCTAAAGGTTCCAGTTTTTGACTGGCATGCATAGCAATATGAGTATGTACTGCCCCCCCCCCCCCCCCCCCTCCACCCTCCATCCCCTCACCCTCCTTTCCCCACCCCCCAACAAAACGATTTTTGCCAAATTGTGCGAGACGAGTCCTCAATAGTTCGACGTTCAAAAATGACATTAAAAAAATGTATCCGTCCATCCGTCTGTCTGTCCGGCCTCCGGTGTCTGGATGTGCAAATCGTGCAAGTGGATTTGTATCTTAGAACCTATTTCAGCTATCACTGCCAAACTTGGTAAGATGTTGTATATGCATGAGACCTCATAAATGATCAGTGAATGAATGTCTTCACTTCAAGGACAAAATCATAGGGTCAACTTTTTTTTCTAAGTTATTAATATTGAACTTATGATTCTTTGATGCATGATAAATATCAATGAGACACACATCCTGTGCACATTTGGTCAACCTCACTCCAAGGTCAAGGTCACTGGAGCTGTCCAAAGTAAGTATAGGTACTTCGAAGTGACTCTAAACTACGAGAGATAGAAAGTTCAAACATGTTGTATTTAGAGATGATAGATTGAGTTTTCATATGTGTTCCGTTTTTTGCGCTGATCTTGAAGGTCAAGGTCATTTTAGCCCTTGCAAAAAGATTAAAAAATAGGTCCAGGTACAATGGAAAGCCTCTGTTTAGCCCATAGTATGCAACAACATCGGGTTATTTGATCATACATGAAAATGATATGTCATGAGAAGGTCAAGGTCATCCCAAGGTCAAGGCCAAGGGAGGTATTGTATGAGTGTATTTGAAGCCGAAAATCAAGGTCATCTCAAGGTCAAGAGCATAGAAAGATCAAAGTCGATATTACTTTGCATTTTAATGCCACCGTTTCATTTTTTTCTTGTGCTGGGCACTCATTTTCGTGTTAAATATTGCAAGTTTTAATAAGAAGCAGGTGAGTCATAATGGTTCTGCCCTTCTGGTTCTCAATGTAGTTTCTATGGCAGTCTTTTCTTTGTAACTATACACCCAGCACTATATCTCTCTGACTATACTGCTTGAAAAAAGAGCATCTGTGTAGTTAATAACTGAAAAAAGTTGTGTTTTTTTTCCTCTGTAGAGTTAGGTAAGTTTGTAAAAGGTTTACGAGTTCGCGCAAGTTTCTATAGGTTTAGGCTGTTGTGGCTTTCAGTAAGAAGTGGATATTGTGGGAAAAATGGGTACTGGACAAAGATTTTGCATTCATTTGGCTACTGCTATCCAACACTTTGAATACACCTTTTCTACTTGGAATTCATCTTTTACTATAGCATAGCTTTCGACCAAGATATTTATGCTGGAGAGAAAAACACGTTCCTTTTATAATACGTTCGCACTGGTCTAGTAGTTCATACTACAGCAATCGAGTGGAATGGAAAGTTATGGGCGACATTCGATATGTTCTGTGATTTCATACCACGTCGCTACACAATGCAATTCTGCTCTGTTGCCTCATTTGCATAGTAAAGGCCCAAGTGCACGTATCAACCATAAAGAACCATGAAGTTCTTTGAAAAGGGATGAAAAGGATTGAACGATCGCGATGGTCTGCGTCCTCAGCGCTTGACTATTAATTTTTTTTTTATTTAATCGTTCTAATATGGCGTTTTTCCAGCTCAAGAGCTGCTCAAGGAGCTGGCCGAAACCGGATCTAGCTCTTGCCGCCCGAGGCGCCCTCTTGCAGCCTTTGAGCGCATAGTCTGACGACCAGAGGACTGAGCACTATTCTGGGTGGCCGGAGATGGGAGAGTATGGACTTAGCGCTGGCTGGGTGTATTAAGACCCAGGGTCTTTAAAGTCTGCGTGATGAAACGCTCGTCTTCTGTGAACGCAGAGCAAGTGTCCCGGACGGATAGCGCTGGTGACATGGGATTAACCTCGATGATCTACCTTTTCAGCGCAGTAATGCAGAATGCCAAGCTTCCCGTAGACGGCGAGGCATGCATGCATCTCCGATGAGAGGCGCTGATCATCGCCAATCATCTTCTTTGACCGCAGAGGACGTGTCCCCCGACGGAGAGCGCTGATGACATGGGATGAACCATGATGATCTACTTCTTCAGCTTTTGGGATATAGAACGCCGAACCTTCTGTGCACACTGCGCTCGCCTCTCCGGCCGTCGTGTCATCACCCGGTGTAATAGACCTGTTTAATATCTGCTGAGACTTGGGAGAGGTATTCGGCGAGTGAACCTTGGCTGTGCGCCTTCTGTAAGCAGCTAGGCATGCATATCCGCCGTTGAGAAGCGCTGATCATCCCCCGCTCCTCATTCATTGTGTTGACTGGTGTGTGTCGGGCCCCGAGTTGTGCAGGATACCTACTGTGATTTCATTCCAGCTCGCCACACAATGCAATCCTGCACCGCCACCCCATTTGCATAGTTAGTTTTGCACGTGCATGCCCCACTCACTGCCTGTCAACTTTCGGTTTCCTCACCTTGTGCAGGTACCGCGTTCCAGTGGCTGGCTGGAAAGAAGGAGGGGGACGAGTTGAATGGAGGGGGGCGGGTGGGAGGGTTGTGGAGAGAGAGAGAGAGAGAGAGAGAGAGAGAGAGAGAGGGAGAGAGACAGAGAGCGAGACAGAGAAAGAGGATGTGTGTGTGTGAGAGAGAAAAACAGTAGTTAGTATAGCTGTATTGACAGCTTCTTGTAATACTTCTCTGTTCTCCCCCTCCCATCTATAAACTTCCTTTATCTCCCTCATACTCTAAGGAGGTTTATAGAAGGGGAGGGGGGAGAACAGTGAGGTGTTACAAGGAGCGGTGGTAAAAAAAACAACGACTGATAAGGAGCGATGTATTAAGTCCGTACAGTACCGGATTTGACTCGCTTTTTTTGAGTGCTTCATGGAGGAAGAAAGTGGAGAGGCTGGTTAGACGCTGTATGTGGATAGAGAGAGAGAAAGACAGAGAGAGAGAGAGAGAGAGAGAGAGAGAGAGAGAGAGAGAGAGAGAGAGAGAGAGAGGGAGAGAGAGAATTTGTGTGTGTGTGAGAAAGAGAGAGATTATATGTGTATGTGAGAGAGAGAGACAGAGAGAGAATTTGTGTGTGTGAGGAAGAGAGGGAGTGTGTGTATGTGAGAGAGAGGGAGAGAGAGAGACTATTGACATTAGGATGGGAGAGTGGGGGGAAGGGAAATGGAAAACCAGAGCGAGACAGTTCAAGATGTGATAATTCAAGCATCTCTATATGTTGTTCTAAAGAAGCAGCAAATGTCAGCAACTCAATCTGGCTCTTCCAGAAAGGTAGTGCGAATGACATGGCATAAATAGGTAGAGCAGTAAGGTCAACCGTACTGACCGGGAGCGAACTAGCATCTGCCTAACTTAAAAAGTGGGACGCTGTAACCAACTGAACGGATGCTGTAACTAACTGGACTGTTCTGTCTTCCAGATACAATGTGTGTGTGTATATGTGTGTGTGTGGATGTGTGTGTGTGTGTGAGAGAGAGAGAGAGAAAGAGATAGCAAAGACAGAGAGAGGCTGACTGGACAGAAAAAAAAAGAGAAAATAAAGAAGTAGATAAGGCCAGAAGCTAAGTCCATGCACGCTCCAGGCCAGGCTGGTGGATGGAGCAAGTTGTGAGCGCGGGGAGTGATGTATGTTCTGGCTATTATCACTGATAACAGGAGAGGTAGGCCAACCAAACACAGAAATCAATAGTCTTATCACGCTCCCTTGTGCTCGCCAATCAAAACTCGCAATATCATTTCCAATAGTCCGCTCCGTTGTTGCCGTGCAAGTTGACGCTGTCGCTGATGTAGATGTAGCAGTTGTTGGTGTGGATGTGGCTCTACAACCCTCCATTTTCTACTCTAGAACGAGTGAAAGCCGACCGTCCGTTATAGATACTAGTCTCAGAGGACCCAACACTACAATCATCATCATCGTAGCCCTAGATGTCGTAGCGGCTGATGTGGATGTGGTTATAGACGTAGCAGTTTTTGATGTGGATCAGTCACGTGGCTTACGTTGCCAAGGCTGGAGTTGATGCTGCTGATGTTTGACTGATGGGGTTGCTTCCCGGTGTCAGTGGTAAAAGCTATACGTCTCTATAACTGGAATTGAAAGTTTGACCCTCAGGGTTATGACCAGCTTATCCCCCACCCACCTGTCCTTCTTCCTTCCATGATACACCCACACACACCCTGAAACACAAACACAAACACACACACACACACCTTACAAGCAGTTCACACACACACTCTCTTTCTCTATATCACACACACACCCACACACACACACACACACACACACCGACCAACCCACCCTCCACACGCACTCAAGCGCAAATACCCCGAACCCCCGACTTGGGAAGGGGAGTGGTGATACAGTGTTAGAGGATGGAATTACAAGAGGAATATGTTACGCAGTTCCTTTCGACAAATTATATAGATTGCTCACTGCGCTCCAAATAACCTCCCCGTTCATTTAATGTTTTAATGTTTCCAGTTAAGGTGGTAGTTGTTAGCAGCTCCACGTCGTCTTAAGGTTGGTAGTTAGTACCGTGGGTGGTAAAAGATCTGCACGTTAATTAGGTGGCTTGGGCGGCTTTCAGCACTTGGGTTTTCCTGCACAGATTCCCATCCCTGCTACACCGTGTAGATCAACAGCTAACTGTTTGTCTTCGATACGCCTGTATCAATAACCTATTGCACTATCAGAGATAGTCCGCCGGAATGGGACGAACTGCTGAACTCATTGTCGCCATTTTTTATTCTTTTGTTTCTAGTTTTAAATTGTTTGATAATTATGTAGATGTTTTTTAAAGTTACGTGTGTGAGCGCGAGTTACTATGAGGGTGAATGCGTGTGTCTAAAATCACCGTTGTATGAAAAGGCGATAAATAGAATACTGAATAGAAGACTGGACTGAAATCGTTTCTGCTGATTCCACAAATGCATGTGACTTCAATAAAGTAGCAAGTAGTATAACAGAAGAGAGAAGGTCGATAGATAAATATCGTTTTAACTGTGTCGTTGGCCCCTTGAGAATTACAAGAGGTAGGTCTAGTGCGAAGCGACTTTCTCTATCTCCAAGGGAGAGACACCCCGTTTCTGTCTTTTTTAACACACGACTTTGCCAACTGTACGTGCAAATGGTAAAATTTAGTACCCTCCAAGAAATTTTGTTGGAAGAGTGGGGTGGGGGGTGGGGGGGAAGCTGTGGAAACCGCTAGTATTCTACAGTATTCTAAAAGCATCACCAAAGCTTAAAATTCACTCCATCACTTTCATTATAGCACTAGGCATGCTCTAGTAACCGCATGTACGACCTCAGTAACGGTTTTTATTCATTCGCTCTTACCATCTGTTGTGTTTTTCCTTCACAGAGTTTAAAAATCACGAGATGGATGCAAATGTCAGAAGTACGTTCCGCAACACTGCTTGTTCTTCTGTATGGATGGTGTGGAACCATTTCAGTTCAGAACTGGTGTCTTACGATGCCACAGAGAAGTTCGCCTCTTTTAGCGGGGCTATCGGCGATGGTCGAATGTATCCACTGGGGGGAGTTGTTTGGGTAGGTTTGGGTTCCATGACTATCACATCAGCGCAGTGTGTGCCCCAGCTTTATTCTGTATTATCCTAGCCTATTACTTATGCACGTTTAATGACGGACCCGTGTTGGGTCGATGCTGCTTCAAATGGTTTGCATATTTAGCGATCGGTAATCGAGTCTTTTGCCTACCCAATGTGACAGGATTTTACTACACTAGAGTAATGCGCTGAAGTGTTTGTCAGGAAGTTGGTCATGTAAACACTTCATTGTATGTTTTGTGTTTAAACTTTATTTCGTGATCAACACAATTAATGCTACATCGTTAGGCAGAACTTATTTTTCACAGTTTATTTGGTTTTATTTTGTTTCATCACCCCACCCCTTTTTTTTTTTAAATTGGGCGAGGGCGTCAATTGTACTTTAGTTGCAAATATGAATACTTTAATTGCGTAACATTTTTTGGTCGCGTGGCTAGACCCGAGGGGTCTCGGTTATAAGGACTTTATTATGGAACCAGTTTAAAATAGTGTCCTTATATAGCTTAAGGAACTGCTAAGGACACTGGCCATCACCCACGTCGCTCACTTACTGCAAACGCGCGCTTTGCAATGGCGCCAGGAACAACATTTTTACAAGTTATGCACTTTAACCTAGCTTTGTTTGAACGCATTAAGTAGTGTTTCATGTCAAAAAAAGACTGGAGCTATACAAAAACATCTCCAAAATCAACGTTATTTATGGAGTGTGCTAACGATTGTTGATAAATTAAAGCCACATCAGTGACCATAGTTGTTGTTTCTTCTTCTTCTTCTTCTTCTTCTTCTTCTTCTTCTTCTTCTTCTTCTTCTTCTTCTTCTTCTTCTTCTCCTCCTCCTCTTCCTCTCATCTACCCCCTCGTCCTGCTTTTATCACTGACCTCGAGGACGCATGTCCCTATCTGATGTCTTGAAATCGATCTAACGACAGTTTAAATGTGTAGCGTTAAAATATTGCCTCTATGTGTTTGCTTTGCATATTTTTGGCATAATTTTATTTATCCTAGCCATTATTTACCAATACACAAAGTGTATAACTTTTGCATTTTTGATTACTCCAGCTATCGATTTTTTCCCCTTCGGAGAAAAGTGGAAATCAATCGCGTGTTACCTTTCTTCTGTAAAACAATTTACTTTTAATGTAACACGACGTAGCAAAACAAGGCAGATAATTTACCGAGTGAAAACAAAACTGGCATTGTGCAAGCCGGGAGAGATGTTTGGTTTTATAAATTGCATATATCGATAGCCTTTGCTTTCACTGGCTGCTTGTTCACCCAGTAATTGCGTGCAAAAGCGTACACCTAGGTCTTGCGTATTTGGTGATAATATTTGACATACTTAAGTATGCACGCTTAATTATCAGGGGTGGGGAAGAGGGGATGAGGGATCATCGATCTGGAGACCTTCATCAACCTAACTGGAATTTATGGGTGGGTGTGGAAATTTTTTTTTAAAACCGTCTTCTGTTCTTACTGACCTTAACAGCTTTCTTTCTCCTTCATTATGAAGGGGTGAGGTTGGTGGGAGAAGGAAGGGAGGGGGAAATGCGGTGGAGCTTAGTACTTATCATGTCATGATTGTGATTGGGATTTGCTTGGGACATTTGGATCTATGTTACTCCTTAATTAACTCCGGGATTTGTTGTATTTAAAAATCAAAGCGATCCATTGAATCAGTCAAGACAGTTTATTAAGGTTGATCGTAGGTTAGTCACACACAATCAGAGACTCTCTTCTTATTCCTCATACTCCTCCTCCTCCTCCGAGAGATAGAGAGAGGAAGGGAGAGAGGGAGGGAAGGATAGGAGGGTGGGTGGGTAATAGTAATGATGATGATAATGATGATGGTGGTGATGTTGATGTTAAGCCACAATACGACCCTGAACTATGACGGTCTTTGACGTTTTGACGCTTGGATCTGTATCAGTGTTCAATTGTCTTGGTGAATTGTTAACCTATTATTTTTTTAGCCATTGTGCGACCATCGAATTTTGAGAGAGAGAGAGAGAGAGAGAGAGAGAGAGAGAGAGAGTGAGAGAGAGAGAGAGAGAGAGAGAGAGAGAGAGATTGAGAGAGAGAGAGAGAGAGAGAGAGAGAGAGAGAGAGAGAGAGGAAAAGACGACACATTGTTATAAATTCAGTCTGCCATGAAATTCAAAACATGATGGATTTTGACACATGGATCTATATGCGTGCTTACTGGACTGGTCTTGTGTTGATTTATATTCCCAGCTATTGTGCGCTCATCGATTTTGGTGTGTTCTTACCGCTTATGATTGCTTTTGTCGCACAGCTAAAATTGAACCACGCTCCTACACCAAGCGTGGTCACGCATGCGAGAAAAAAACAACTAAAAACTTTAAAGCCCAAACGCACGTATCAACGATTGGGCGAGGTGAGGCGTAGAAAGTTATAGGGTGAATCAAAATGAACATTCTCTTCAACGCGCAAGACGATACAGATACTAGGACACAAGCTTTTATGTTGTTGGCGTTGGTGATGGTAGTGTTGTTGTTGTTGATGGTGGTGGTGTTCGTGTTATTACTAGTACTACTTCTACTAAACTCCAAGGTATGAGTAAACACACAGAGTAATCAGAAACTGCTAGTGAGCCTAGGCCTGATATTAGTTGTCTAGCACTGTGACTGTGTATGAGGAAAGAGATGAAAATGGGGACTCGGTCAGGGCTGGAATAAATTCCTGCTTATTTTGTTTGAACAGCGGAGGGGGACAAAACGGCCTGCTGTAGTCTGCTGTGGGGCCCATGTTTACTTGTTGTGTTCTGAGCGCCTTACCCAATAAAATCGGAATATATCAGCATTCATTGACTTTGCTTTTCGCCTAGAAAGCTTTCATTTCCTTCTGGCGCTGCTCGATTGCTTTATGCACGCACGCTGTAATCCAATCACTGACAAGCACAAGCACAATGGTTGGGGGAGAAGGTATGATACAGAAGAGAGAGGAGAGAGGTTCGGGTAAGAGGAAAAAATGAAGAGAGAGAGAGAGAGAGAGAGAGAGAGAGAGAGAGAGAGAGAGAGAGAGAGAGAGAGAGAGAGAGAGAGAGAGAGAGAGAGAGAGAGAGCAACAGACAAACAGAGAAACAGAGAGAAAGAGGGGGTGGGATGATGCAGGGGAGGATGTGAGGGTGAGGAAAAAAAGAGGTGAGGTTTATACGGACGGGATGGAATAGATGAAGAGGGGAGAAAGAGAGTGAAAGCTTAAGATAGATTGATGATAGCTATTGTGTTGCTTTGATTTCAAGGAATTGCATGGTCAAATAAGATTTGTGAAACATGTGTGGGTGGGGGAGGGAGAGAGAGAGAAAGAGGGAGAGAGAGCATGTGTATGAGGTGGGGGGGAAGGGAGAGAGAGTGTGTGCGGGATGGGGTGGGTGGAGAAAATGGACTGAGTGTGGAATAAGAGGGGAATACACAATCCGGTTGTGGACAATGACTTTTCCCGGATGGCAATCCGCTTACTATATTTGATTGCGGTGACTAAACAGTGTTAATGTGTGATTTACTAAGGATTAAAAACAATGTGTGAACGAATGCGTCTGTCTGACTGAGACAGAGAGAGAGAGAGAGAGAGAGAGAGAGAGAGAGAGAGAGACAGGCAGACACACAGACAGACACACAGAGAGACAGAGACAGACAGAGAGACAGAGAGAGACTTTCTGAAGAAAAAAAGATTGAAATAACTTGGTTCAATAAGTTATTTTACCGTCTGTTCGCACACATAAATTTGGACCTCATAGCCATTTTCTTAGGCTTGTACTGGCACACATTACATTACATTACATGGTTATTGCTTTAGGTCCAGCGGACTCTTCCGAACCAAATCAGGACCAGAGAAGTAAAAGAGGACTCACCCCTGATCCGCTTAAAAGATCTGCCGAAACAACCCTAGTGGTAACACTGAAGGCAATCTACCAGCCGGTCACTTTACAATAAAGACATCCCACGCAGGGGACGCTGAGGCTATACTCTAATTTATCAAACCCCCGTTTACAAAAACAAAATAGAATACAAACATCATTATACAATATCAACAAAACACATACATATAAAATGCCTAAATTGCTAAATATAACATCATAAGAAGCCCCAGAGACTATGTGGCAGAAAGCGTCCAATATTCCCAAGCTGAGCCAACAGACCTCATACACAAATGAGGAGTATTGTCCCGGAAGAGTTTTCAAGAAAAAGGGTAGGTGACTGGTGTAGCAAAGAAGAAGATAGTATAGTAGATCGATAGAACAGAGTAGGAATGAGAAAGAACAAAGGAGAAAGACAACAAAAGTGGGAATTAAAAGCACTACATTTCCAGAAAGTGGGAATACTATTTATACTGAAACCCCCGGCACCCCCACGGGGGGGACTGGCACACATATTACCACATCTAACAATTTGAATTATATAACCAGTGAGCAATAATAATGCATGTATTTGTGATTGAGAGAGTCACATACATGTGCGCGTGCATGCGTTCAGGATGCGAGGTACTGATGTGTATAATACGACTGTGCCTGATTTGCATAGCAGGAATCAAACCGTCCGTGTCGATGCACGCTCACAGGTGTCGTGCCAGCTGAGATCCGGTCTGCATTTGTTTCCCTTACGTTCGGACGAGCAAAAACTGAGATGGCATCATCAGTAACGTAGAAATTGTTGGCTAAACTATCATCTTTTACACACACAGTGCATTAATTAGGGTGAGTGTGTTACTGCTACAGGGAGTTATTGTAGTAAAGTTTCATTCGTCTGTATTTGCAACATGGTTTGAATTGATGAAAGGTAATACTCAAATGATCATTTGCTAATTGTACGGCACTGTACAGTATTTCATAAATTGCATGCTGGTGTGTGTGTGTGTGTGTGTGTGTGGGTGTGTTTCAGTGTGTGTGAGTGTGTGTTTGAAAGGGCGCTTTTGGGATTGTGCGCGCGCGCCTGTGTGTTTGTGTTTGTGTGTGTGTGTGCGTGCGTTATTTAAAATTGACGGCCTCGGTACGTTTTTATGGGATCAACTGTGGTATCTGCAAAATCAATAAATTATATTCAAATTGAATACATAGGGGCGTAACAGAGAAGATGACAGTGCACAATACCTGATACTTTAGTAAACGTGTGTTTTTCATGTTTGTGTATGCTGTTATAGCCCCCCCCCCCCCCCACCCTCACCCTCTCTCTCCCTCTTCAAACACTCACCACCCCGTCTTCCTTCCCCATCCGCCACAGAGTGAATTTTAAGTGGAGAGCCTTACAACAGAACATTATTATTTTTAAAAAAAATTACATTATTAAATGCACAAACAAATAAACAACGCCCAATTAATTTTTTTTAAAATTTAGGGCGGCCCTTTGATTGGAATTTTCTCTAAAATCCTATCTCTCCTCCCCTTTTCCCTATTATCTCTTTGCCTCTTTCTCTCTGTCTCTCTCTCTGTCTCTCTCTCTGTCTCTCTCTGTCTCTCTCTGTATCTCTCTCTGTATCTCTCTCTGTATCTCTCTCTGTATCTCTCTCTGTCTCTCTGTCTCTCTCTCTGTCTCTCTCCCTCTCTTTGCCTCTTTCTCTCTGTCTCTGTCTCTGTCTCTGTCTCTCTCTCTCTCTCTCTCTCTCTCTCTCTCTCTCCCTCTCTCTCTCTCTCTCTCTCCCTCTCTTTGCCTCTCTGTATGTATCTGTATCTGTCGTTTCTCTTTCTCTGTGCCTCTCTGTCTGTCCGTCTCATGTCTCTGTCTCTCTTTGTCTCTCGCTCTCTCCCTCTCTCGCTCTCTCCCTCTCTCTCGTCTAGGTTATTCAGGTTACATCTCGTGGAATAACGTTCCTGAAGAGCTCTGCATTCTAGCATTTAACTTTTTTTTACGTCATTTAGAACTGGTCTCTTCAATGACGTAAACCATAAAATAAACCCTAATTAGTTGTTAATCGATATTAACAACAATAATTAAATTCCAATTTTTGACAATGAAGGTATATAACGATGACATTGTTTAATTGTTTTTGTTCCATGATGTTAATGTCATTATGTTAATTTGCTGTATTTAATTGTATTTTGTTTCATGGGCAAGATGTAAATAAAGCGCACCAAGAGCTGACTCTTTTATCCTTGCCAAATAATTTTTTAATCCTATCTTATCTTACCTTATTTACCTTATCTTATCTTAGCTTAGCTTAGCTTAGCTTAGCTTAGCCTTGTCCTCCAACGCCCCCTTTTCTCTTTTTTTAGTGAAACACGGACAATTTCCTACATGGAACTATTAGTGAAAAGTCAGAAATGTTGGAGAGAAGCGCCAACTGTGATGACGTTGCAGATGTGTCAATTTACGTACCGTGGTCTACGTCATCCAGGCATCTCAGGCGGCGTCGTCTGCCGTGTCTCATTGTTGTCCTGTGCTGTCTTTGCCTCAGTGTCACTCATACCTGCCATGATGGAGACGCATCGGAGACGGTAACAAACAAAATATAGCAGGCTTGATTGAAAATAAACTGAAAGAAGATCTATAGGAGATCATGATAGATATCAAGACCAGGGGCGGATCTTTCCATTGTTGAGGGGGTGTGCACAGCTAATGCGAAGTGGCGTAGCCACAAGCGCGAGCCTGCGAAGCAGGCGAGTGTACTAGGGGGGTCAGGGGGCATGCCCTCCCGGAAAAATGTGAAAATAATGGTTAAAATCTGTGCAATCTGGTGCATTTTGGGCATTATTTTAAGGACTGAAAATAGTATTGTTTTGTGCTAAAAGTCCTCTTTTAGTCCCCCCCCCCACCACACACACACACACAAACACCCCTCTAAATAAATAACCAATCAAAACCATTGAGAAAAAAAACAAACAACTTTTTGCACCAAGGGGGAAAAAAGAAAAATGAGCAGCAACTGTTTGTCTTCAACTTCCCTTCATGGATAAAAATTTTATATTGCAAGAAATACCTGTAGATCTAAATCTGATGAATAATAATATTAAAAAAAAACTAATTTGGAGGTACATGAAACTGTGTGGTGAGTGAGAATTAGTAATTTTTTTCTCTTCTTTCTTCTCCTTTTCTCCCTCCTATTTTTTTTTTGACCGCTAGGGGGTGTGCACGTGCACAAGTGGCACAAGAACAAGATCCGACCCTGAAGACTATAATAATAATAATAATAATAATAATAATAATAATAATAATAATAATAATAATAATAATAATAATAATAATGGATGCTGTACTCGCCTGATTCATAAATCAGATTTAAAGAGCGGCAATCTGTAGCCAGCATACACTCTTACACATTACAGACAACTCACTACATTCACAACAAACGCACATGCATCACTCAAACATATGGTGTAAAGGCAAGTTGTTTTTAGAGGACTAAAAGGACATTGAATTTGTTGTTGTTGTAATAGTTGAAATCTAGATAGTCTGCCACCCATACAATATGTAAGGTATAATATAAATGGAAGATGACAACGACAAAAGTAGCATGATAGAAAACATATATTGGAAAGAAGTTAGTTAACCTGATCATGATGGTACTGGATGCAATCTAAAATGTATTTCTATTCCGGCTTCTTTAATAGCGATCTTTCATGTCGCCGCGCTTTGAGCGATTGAAGAAAAAACGCGTGTTACCATCCTGAAGTAGTACTAGTAGTAGTAGTAGTAGTAGCAGTAGTAGCATCAGCAGTAGTAGTAGTATTAGAATAATAATAATAATAATAATAATAATAATAATAATAATAATAATAATAATAATAATAATAATAATAATAAATAAATAAATAAATAAATAAATAAATAAATAATAAAAAATAAATAAATATATATATATATATATATTAATAAATATAAGTAAATAAAACTGGAGAGCAACAATGCTAAGGAAGTCTGGCAAGGTATGCAGAAAATAACGGGGTGTGCAAAGAAAAAGGAAGTTGATTGTTCAGGTGAGGGTTCTGATTTTGCTGATGAGCTGAATAATTTTTATGCAAGGTTTGATGTCCATGATTTTAAGAATGAACAGACTATGATTGAGAGATCTGGGAACTTATATGATCCCGGTGTACAGGAGCCTGTCACACTGTCAGTTCTTGATGTTTGCAAACAGCTGAAAAAGATTAAGGTTAACAAGTCAGCAGGACCGGATGGCATCAAGCCTAAGGTACTGTCCATATGTGCTGACCAGCTTTGTGGGATTTTTCACACCCTGTTCTCCATGTCTCTGTCCTTGTGCAAAATTCCATCTGCTTGGAAAACTTCTTGTATAGTGCCAGTGCCGAAGAAAGGTAAGGTGTCTTGCCTTAATGATTACAGGCCTGTGGCTCTAACCTCACACATTATGAAGGTTTTTGAAAGATTAATGTTACCTGTACTGAAGACCCAGGTTGCTGATTTTCAAGATCCATTGCAGTTTGCATATAGGGCCAAAGTGGGGGTGGATGATGCATTATTGTACATGTTGCATTCTGTGTACACACATCTGGAAAAGAGCTCTGCCTGTGTCAGAATCATGTTTTTTGATTTTTCTTCGGCATTTCAGACAATTCAGCCTCATCTTTTGGCTCATAAGTTACAAAACATGTTTTTGCACCCTAACACAGTGAAATGGATTTTGGATTATTTGGTAGACAGACCACAGTTTGTACGATGGAATGGTATGTGTACTTCAAATACGATAAACACTTTTACCGGAGCGCCTCAGGGTACCGTTTTGTCACCATTTTTGTTTACATTGTATACATCTGATTTTAAAGTGCAAGGCGAGTCATGTCATCTTCAGAAATTTTCTGATGACTCTGCCATGGTCGGTTGTATCCTTGATGATGGTGAGTACTCGTACAGAGAACGTATTGATGATTTTGTGTCTTGGTGTGACTCCAACTTTTTGGTATTAAATGCAAGTAAAACAAAGGAAATGATTATTGATTTTCGCAAAAAGAAAAACACTGTCCTCCCTGTTGTCATCAAGGGTGAGGCTATTGAGATTGTCAATGAGTACAAGTACTTAGGAGTAGTTTTAGACAACAAGCTAAGTTGGTCTAGTCATATTGATGCTGTTTCCTACCCCTTGGGGTCATGAGCAATCTTGCCACTGTAGATTGTTCAAACCTATAAAGGGAACAGTGAAAGCCACAGTTGAAAACCTGTCTTTCCTTTATAGGCAAGACGCTTCACTGCGGCAACAGTACCCCCGTTGGAGTGCCGGGGGTTTTCAGTATAAATAGTATCCCCACTTTATGGAAATTTAGTGCTTTAAATTCCCACTGTCGCTGTCTTCCTCATTTACTCTTTCCTATTCTTGCTCTGTCCTTCACTCTGCTATACTATCTTCTTCTTCGCTAGATCAATGACCTACCTTTTTTCTTGAAAACTCTTCCTGGACAAGACTCCTTGTTTGTGTATGAGGTCTGCTGGATCAGCTTGGGAGTGTTGGACGCTTTCTGCCGGGTGGTCACTAGGGCTTCCTATGAATGTACTATTTAGCACTATAGGCATTTTATATGTATGTGTTTGGTTGATGATTTATAATGATGTTTGTATTCTATTTTGTTTTTGTAACCGGGGTGTTCGCGTAGTTGAGGTCAACCCTCAGCCGTCCCCCGCGTGGGATGTCTTTATTGTAAAGTGACTGGCCGGTGGAGGGCATTCAATTTTCCCACTGGGGTTGTTTCAGCAGATCTTTTATGCGGATCGGGGGTTGTCCGGTCCTGATTTGGCTCGGAAGAGTCCGCTGGACCTAAAGCAACAATAAATCAATCAATAAAATCGATGCTGTTTCCAAAATGACACAGTCAAGATTGTTTTTCCTTCGCAAACTAAGATCATTCAATGTGTGTAACAAGATGTTGAATATGTTCTATCAGAGTATGGTTGGCAGTGTGATTTTGTTTGCATCGGTGTGTTGGGGAGGGAATGCCTCTGCGCGGGACAAGGGCAGACTTAATAGACTGATAAAGAAAGCGAGTTCTGTAGTAGGCGGGAGCCTTGATCAAATTGAAATTGTTGTTGAGAAGAGGCTTGCCAGCAAGTCCAGGGCTGTTCTGATTGATCCAGAGCATCCCCTCCACGGCGCACTGTTGCATCTCCACAGTGCACGGAGCGGTAGATTTACCATGCCACGGTGCCGAACGGAGCGTTTTCGGCGCTCCTTTATCCCTGCAGCTGTTAGATTTTTTAACGGTAACCGAAATACTGTTATGGTCACAGATTTAGAGTAGGTCAATATGTGATTGTTGTTTTACTGTTGCTGCATTCCTTCCGAGCAGGCCGGCGGCCGAGCACTGTTGGGGGTCTCAGAGTTTCGGAATGTATTTTTATTTTTATTTAGTTATTTTTATTTTTAAATGGTGTGCGTGTCGGTGTGTGATGACTGTTGTTCTATTAGTCTTGGTGGTTGTTGGTGTGATGCTTGGAATTTTAGTATATTTATTATGTTGTTGTTGTCTTCTTGATGACTGTTGTTTACTAGTTTTAATAATTTTGGTGTGATTGCATATGGTGTGTGTGTCGGTGTGTGATGATGGAATTTTAGTATATTTATTATATTGTTTTGTTGTCTTCTTGATGACTGTTGTCTATTAGTTTTAATAATTGGTGTGATGCTTGGAATTTTAGTATATTTATTATATTGTTTTGTTGTCTTCTTGATGACCTGCTGATGACGAATTTAATTTCCTTATGGATGAATTAAAAAAAAAAAAAATAATAATAATAATAATAATAATAATATAAAACAAAGAACTGCTCCTAGTGTGTAATCCTAAGCTTATAACTAACAAGAAAGCGAGTTGGAAGGCTGAAGGCAATGGAAGATAAAACACACCAGGTGAAATAAGGTTTCCATACAGGTATTTTGCTATAAGCTTCTTCAAGAGTCCAAAGCCGACTGCGGGTAAATAAATAGTCATCATAATAACTGTCTTCTATAGCCCGCCTTATCATGCGATCTCGTTTCTGTCTTGAAGTCACCCTCTCCCTCAACCTTTGCAGTGTTGGACAAGGACGAGAGGAGGTGCAGAGGGGGAGGCAGCTGGCATAACGCGTAGCTGGGAGTAGACAAAAGGCTTTCTGTACAAGAGAAAGGATGAAGACTTGGACGCCTTAGTCTCAGCTACGCTGTGTGGCGACGCTGGATGTCGTTGGCTTCTGTTTATCTGTCGGGGAGTACAAGCCGTGCCGACCCGCTTCCCCCCCCCCCCCTCCTAACCCGCCCCCTGCCTCCTCACCCTTCCCTGGGCAGTTAGGTACACACGTAAGTGTGAAAAATCAACTTCCACCAGTGTAGCGTAGGACGCAACACACAGCCAAAACATCCCAGTCATGCCGAAGGTTTCATCCCCTTTCTTTTATCTTCTGGTTAAGCGTCTTTTGTATTCTGCACAAAGCTTAACATAGTTTTCATTGTGTGTTTGGTTTTGTTTTGTTTGTTTGTTTGTTTTTTAAAATGTTAAGTACAGTCAGTTTTATGTTTACTTTCGGTAAGGTTCGGGTATATTTATGTTTTAGTGATGGTTTTTAGTAAGGTACAGAAGAATGTAAGATCATGTATTTTCTCCCATTTTCTCTCTACTTTGGGACACCTATGCACACAAACGGCGATTATTGAACCCGTATCACTCATAGGCAAGCCAGGGTGGCACACTATATGCACCCCACACACTTTTAAACTATAGTGCCAAGTATAAAGACGAGTGTATTGATGATGATGATGATGGATGATGATGAGGATGATGATGATGAGGAGGAGGAGGAGAAGGAGGAGGAGGATAATGATTATGAAAATTGAAAGTATATATATAGGTTTCTCATAATTGTGCCATTAGTTATTACGTGTAAAGATCGGTTCCTTGCTAACATCTTGGACCTGGGGTCGACTTGATCTTATTAGATCTGTGAAAATATCCGGTCCCTTTTCAGTAAAAAAGAAATACTACACAAAGGCCTGGGAATAAGTAGTATTTTGATGTAATCGGCCTTAACATTTTCGTGGTTTTTTTTTGTGCGTGGTGGTGTTCTGTTGGTTCTTTCCCATATGAGGTGCTGTTTTATAGAAGAAACAAAAAATGTCCACCGACCAATTAAATGAAAGATCCAATGAGTGACATTACTTTAAATATCGTTTTTTCTCCACATTAACATATAATTCTCAAGTTCAGCTGGTCACGAATATTCTGAACCCACCAGAATTCCTGGAGAAAATTTAGTTTTTCCTATTTCTCATTTTATCTTTTTTTTTTCTTATAGTATTTATTGACACGCTCCTTTCATTTTCCTTTTGTAAATCGATGACGTGTTAAGTCCCTTTGATGATAGCGTCCCTTTGAATGCGCGCTTTCTCTGGAGAGGTTAGGATATCGCGAGTGTATTTTGCTAGCATGCTAGCGTCCTGATGTGAATTCCACCACAAATTTCCTATTAGATTTTCCATCTTTTTCTTATTATGCCTCCTGCTTTATTTTTCTACACCCGCGTTTGGCATAACTTTTTTTTTTTGGAAGATGAGAGGGTGGGGAGGGGGGGAAGAGAGAGAGAGAGAGGGGAGCGTGTACTGTCACTGTCTTTCATCATTTCATCATCATCAACAAGAACAACGACAACATTATCATCACCATCATCATATCATCATCATCATCATCATCATCATCATCGCCATCGTCGTCGTCGTTATCAATATCGTATCTTTGTTTCTTCCTCTTCCTCCACCTCCTCCATCTTCTTCCTTCTTTTTCTTCTTTCTTTCTTTCTTTCTTTCTTTCGTCTCCTTCTTCACATCCCTTAGCATCATCGACCTGAACGACATTATTCCATTCCATGGAAAATCGAATTGGACGCTAGAGTAGACGAAGAAACACGAGGGATTCCGACTGAATCAGGCTTAGAAGACGACAAGGAACGCTGGACATTGGATTTACACACAGGAAGAGAAGACGACAACGACAAGCATCGGACGACGACCAAGAAGAATATTGATGATGATGATGATGATGATGATGATGATGATGATGATGATGATGATGATGATGATGATGACGACGATGATGATGATGATGATGATGATGATGATGATGATGATGATGATGATGATGATGATGACGATGACGACGATGATGATGATGATGTTGATGATGATGATGATGATGATGATGATGATGATGATGATGATGATGATGATGATGATGACGATGATGAAGACGATGATGATGATGATGATGATGATGATGATGACGATGACGACGATGATGATGATGATGATGATGATGATGATGATGATGATGATGATGATGATGATGACGATGACGACGACGATGATGATGATGATGATGATGATGATGATGATGATGATGATGATGATGATGATGATGATGACGACGATGATGATGATGATGATGATGATGATGATGATGATGATGATGATGATGATGATTTACTACTGACGACAGTGACGACGGCGTTGTTTGGTTTTTTTTAACACCTCCCAAACATCCAATAGCCATGCAATTCTGAAGGCACTCTTAACGGGTGAATCTGTTGTACAGGATTTTTTTATTTTTTTTTTAGGTCAGCTTGACTTTTTGTACCACTCCCTTCCTCCGTACAGCCTGCAGGACGAAGCCTCCCTTTCTCCCCAGTTCTGCAACTGTCACTCTATTCTTTGTGATAGCTAGGGCCAGGTTTTCCATGCACCACACGTAGATTTCTCCTTTTGTGCTTGGGGTGCGGCCTGAATGCTGCCCTTGGGCGGAGGAGGGTGGTGGGGAGAACTGGCTTGGAAAGATTGGGGGTTGGGGATGTGTGCGTAAGGAAAATTGAAAAGTGTTGGCTTGTGAGAGTTGTGGGGAGGGAGAGAGAGAGAGGAGGGTGCGGGGTAGGGGATGTTAAGAAAAAGTGGGAAATAGTTGGTTTGGGTAAGTTTAAGGGTGGTGGGAGTGGTATGGATAAGTTCGTTTGGAACATTTGGTTTTTTGCGATGTTTCGGGGGTATTGGAAATAGGTTGGGTGTTTGTTGGGACCAATCAATGTTGAAGTACTTGTGTAATCTTCTTGATCGAAGTATGTATGTAAGGCGACAATGCCAGGTGAGATTTTGTGATATTAGTAGGTGGTACGATTGAGACGCGCGCCATAGATCCGATCTTTTTTTTTGCAAAACAAGCAATGATAGCGTGTATTTCCCTTTGATTTGATTTTGCGTTGTTGCTAGAAGAAGGTTTGTATAATGTTGATGATTTTCGTCAGTCGATATTGTTGACAATTTTCTGGAATTACTTTTTTTTAAAATTATAGTTCGAAGCTTCTAGACTTTACGGGTAAAAAAGCTGGTCGACTCTAAACATGATATGACGTAAGGCAGTGCGTAGTTCCGGTGACGAGTTTTATTTTGATTGGGTATTATTGCGTCATGCTGGAATGTTCGAACTTTTTCTCGATAGCAAAAAGGCTATATAAGTAATGCACTGTCTGCTTGTACTGTAGGATGATCTTGGAAATTATTTTCGGGTAGCGATCTTGTATGCAGTTGTTGATGTTTGCTGAATACAGTTGGAAAACTTTATACGATGACTCCTGCCTTGTTGCTGAGTGAACCGGCTGCGTGGGTAAACGAATTCGAGTTACACTTATTGGGACTGAATCGACAATTGATTAAAAAAAACAACAACAAAAAACAACTTGTATCATTAGGCGTCTTGCTCTTTGTGTGCGCGCGCATATGTGGAGAGGTTTTAGAATGAGTGTGTGCGTGTGATAATGAACGTTGTTTAGCTGTTACGTTTTCTATTTCTCTCCGTTTCTCTACCCTCCCCCCACCCCCTACATTCCCCTCTTTCCCTTTCTCTGTGTGTGTATGTGTGTGTGTGGATGTAGAAACGTCGTTATTGTTACACACTCTTTATACTCTACCTAACGTTCTTTTGACGGTCCCGTTGTTTTGATGTCAAAACAGTGTTCCGTTAAGGTTAGGGCTGTGTTAGGTTTAAGATTATGTTTTGGGTTAGGGTTAGCGTAAAAGAAATTGACAAATTACAAAATGACTTATATGGCTTTTCATGAAAGTCATAACAATTGCGTTTTTACACGGTTGTGTGAGTGTGTGTGTGTGCGTGTGTTTGTGCGTAGACATAAGCCTTGAAATGGGTGACTGACCTTGCTTTTTATGCAGAGAATGGGTGTTTGTATTAGCCACACCACAGGAGTGCTCTTTTAGTGCATGGGAGTGCAGTTGTAGTGCATGAGAGTGTTTTAATTATAAGGGAGTGCTCTATCTGGGACGGAAAAAATCCAGTCAATTGTCGAAAATTTTTTTTAATACAGTTCGACCTATTTCGTCGCCTATAGGAGAGACGAAATGGTCCAATTTTGCATTAGATTCTTACATTTTTAGAAGAAATTTGCGTTCTTTTCGTCAAAAAACCACTTTCCGATTCCTACATTCTTAGTAAAACCCAGTTTTGATGTTCTACATGCTTGTGTGTGTGTGTGGGTGTGTGTGTGGGTGTGTGTGTGTGTGTGTGTGTGTGTGTGTGTGTGTGTGTGTGTTGACTTAAAAAAAGTGGCTTCTGGAAGAGGTCAATACGTATTCCTGCAACGACCGTTTGATTTCCTTTTGGGTGCGCTTTTACTCTCTTTCCCTTCCTCTGGAAATTCGCAAAGGTATTGACTTCAAAACACACCCCCAAGTGCGCGCGCTCACACACACACACACCCATAAATACATACACACAGACGCGCACACACAAATACACACGGACGCACACACAAACACGTGTGAAACGCGCACGATAGATCCGATCGTTTTGTTTTGCAAAGCATTCAATAACAGAGTGTATTTACCTTTGATTTGATTTTGCATTGTTGTTAGAAGAAGCTTGGTATAATGTTGATAATTTTCGTTGGTCGATATTATTGGAGAATTCTCTAGGGTTGCTTGTTTACTATCGATCGAAGCGTCTACATTGTAGATAGATCTACAGATAGCTGAGAAAAGTCTTGGACTGTAGAGAAAGTGGAAAAAGCGATTGTATGCAGTTGTTGATGTACGCTGAATAAAGTTGGAAAACTTTATACGACGACTCCTGCCTTGTTGTTGAGTGAACAGGTTGCGTGGATAAACGAATCCGAGTTACACTTATCAGGATTCAAGCATCGAGGCTGAATCAACTACTGATAAACCCAACAACGAGTGTAACAAACCCACACACATATAAATACACACCCACAGACGCGCACACGCAAATGCACACAGACGCACACACACAAACACACGCACACAAATATACACACACTCACACAAACTCACAGATACATCCCCATTTGAATGTGAAAGGGGTCAATACCTATTCCAGCCACTGCAGTTTGTGGACGGGCAATGCATGTTGATCCTCCTTTGACCCCTTGTGCCGTATCATCCTAGCCCAAGCGGTATTGACCCGGGCCATATTGGGCGATGATGACGATAATAATGATGACGATGATGATGAATGTGATCATCATCATCATCATCATCATCATCATCATCATCATCATCATCATCATCATCATCATCATCACCACTCGTGTGGCATTGTTGTTCAGTAAACCTTGCTGTCCTCTCACTGCTGGTCTCTTATACATGCCAAACCTTTATTTATTTTATTTTAGTTTTTTTTTTTTAATGTACTTATTTTGAAATATAATTTTATTGTACTTTAGCTTTTTTGTGTTTACAGACTTATCAGGAAATACCCTGTAACAGTCGGGAATCAGAACGAGCCAAATGCCTGTCCGTTGGAAACAATATCTCAAGAACCAGTGAACGGATTTTGCCTGCCTCCTGTGCCACCATATTTGCTCTATCGCAAAGGTCACGGTCCCTGGAGTCATTTTGTTGCTAAACACCTCTTGGTCAAGATCTCCAAAGCGGCGAAAACCATTTTGTTAAGTTTTGGTGTACGGGTACTCCAGATCATGGGGCATCCTTCAGTAGCATTCTGGTTTGCGGACAATCGTTCCCTCCGTCGCTCCAAATTCCACTTTTGTTAGGGGAGGGGGGGGGGGGGGGGTTGGAAACTCACTTCTTTGCCTTTTCTCAAGAATAACTGGACCGAAATTCATCAGTGTTACTTTGTGAACACTTTCAATTATACTGCCACGCATGTTGGATCATTCGTAGTTGTTCTTTCTCAAAGGTCAAGGTCATTGTGCTTTACCATTTCCTAAACACGTTTTTGCGGTGTATCTAAAAATTGGCTGATCCCATTTTGACCACTTGTTTTTGCTTCAGATAGTGCAGATCGTTATTCATGTTGCTTTTAAAAAAAAATAATAATAAAGCCGAGTCACACGGCCAAGAAAGTAGAGATCTTTCGGAAGCGATTGAATCAGTTGTAAAAGTGATTCTGCACTACTTTTTCTTTTCGTGGTTGCCGCGAGGCAGCTTCATACGCCATGCAAACAAGACCAACTTGACCTACTTTTAGTACCTCTCTTCAAACTACGCCCTAAGTCTCAAAACAAGTTCAGATCCCCATTTTCACATCTAAAATGGTTGAGTAAGGTCCCTTTTACAAAATCACATTATTTTGAATGTCATACAAGAGGTGTATTAAAACAAAATATACCCACGAAGTCGTCACGAAACTTCGTGGGATTTCGAGAACTTTTACCTTTGCATACTAATGAGAGCATAAACTGCTGACGTCACGGACAGAAAGTAGTGCAGAATCACTTTCACAACGAAAATCACTCGCTTCCAGCACTTTTCCAAATGCTTATTTTATGTGTCTGGAAATACATTTGAGTCGCTTACCATCTTGTTCTTTTTTGCTGTTTTATTTATTTATTTATTTATTTATTTATTTATTTATTTATTTATATAGAGCTTTTCCTGCTCAAGAGCTGCTCAAAACGCTGGCCGATACAGGCTCTAACTCAAACCGCACCTGCAACCTTTAAGCGCCAAGCCTGACGCCTAGACGACTGAGCACAGTCCCGGGGATAGGTAGAAGGGCTTAGTGCGTGCTGAATGCATATGTGTAACCGGCACTCACCCGTCTAGGACATGAGTGTCAGAATCTTTATTTAAAGTACTTGCGATGGAATGCGTGCGTGCGTGCGCAGACTAGACCTCGGTTCTCCCGCCCCCCCACCCTCCTCCCCTCCCCGTTTGCTGTCTCATCTTGTGCTTACTGGTGCATTTATTGATATTTATTAAAGTCTTTAAATAAGTTTTTCTTAAATTTATTTAATATGTTTCATGTGTCGATCGCATGATCTCGCAATCAGTGTTTGGTGAAACTTGATTTCTTGCAGTGGAGATAAGGAACTCAAGCATGATGCACAAAAGTTATGAGACGGTATTTGGGATAGTAAAGAGTTGTGTGTTTGTGTGTGTGTGTGTACTTGTGTGTGTGTTTGAGAGAGAGAGAGAGAGGGGGGAGGGAGGGAGGAGGAAGGGAAAGGGAGAAGTGTGGTTTATTTCTATTGAATATTTAGAAATAAGAAGAGTCAGATAGTACACTGCATGCTTTGTCATCACTGTTACATATTGCGCTGTCTCCACGCTTTTAAAAACGAATCTCAACTCAAAATGGGAGTCTTGCGAGGTTTGTCCTATTACTGTTTTGTTTTCAAGCTGAGAACACAGCAAAATGGCCATCTGTAGCTATGATTGGATTCCGCAAAAGCAAAAACCACTGGCAGCAGAGAAGGGGAGATCGATCTTTTATATCATTCCCTCATTCCCCGCAGGATAGCATCTACGTAACATTATATCCAACACTAGCATTATATCCAAGATACCCCCGTTGGGGTGCCGGGGGTTTCAGTATAAATAGTATCCCCACTTTCTGGAAATTTAGTGCTTTAAATTCCCACTGTCGCTGTCTTTCTCATTTGCTCTTTCTCATTCCTGCTATTTTCTATCAATCTGCTATACTATCGTCTTCTTCGCTAGACCAGTCTCCTACCTTTTTTCTTGAAAACTCTTCCGGGACAAGACTCCTTGTTTGTGTATGAGGTCTGTTTGATCAGCTTGGGAATATTGGACGCTTTCTGCCAGGTGGTCACTAGGGCTTCCTATGATGTTATTATTTAGCAATGTAGGCATTTTATATGTATGTGTTTTGTTGATAATTTATAATGATGTTTGTATTCTATTTTGTTTTTGTAAACGGGGGTTCGATAAGTTGGGGTGAAGCCTCAGCCGTCCCCTGCGTGGGATGTCTTTATTGTAAAGTGACTGGCTGGTGGAGAGCTTTCGGTTTTACCACTAGGGTTGTTTCAGCAGATCTTTTATGCGAATCGGGGGTTGTCCGGTCCTGATTTGGCTCGGAAGAGTCCGCTGGACCTAAAGCAATAATAATGTAGGCTTAATGTAATGTAATATCCAAGATGCTACCAATAAATCCCAGTCCCATCTCTTTAGTGGAGAGATCGGCTGACTGTGTTTTGTACACCCCATTATTCCCCTCCCCTTCTCCCACTCCCCCCCCACCACCCTTTTTTTTAATCTCCTTTGTTATTTTGTTTGTTGTGTAGCTATTTTTGTTTACCGTTTTTTTCACAATTGAGTGATTTGCACCTGTCATTTGCTACGATAAGGAAACGAAAATGCGGACAGTGCGACTTGAGACTTACGAACGGTCACAATTTGGTTTATCTCCCTCTCTCTCTCCTTGAAGTCGACACGAAACCCTACACTGGCTTCCACTCATCCGGAGTAGTAAAGAGATGGTGTCTATAAAGAGCGAAGCTTAACGTCCTATGATAAAAATTATGTTAAGGACACAAAAACCAACTAAGGGGGGGGGGGAGGGGGATTAAGGCTATCCTACCCTAGTCTTCAAAAAGATATATAATGAGGGGGACCAGGGCCGCCTCAATTTGTGTCTGGACGAGGAGGGGGTTAATTACAATAAGAACAATATTAAAAAGGTATTACACATTTTCAGGGTGTCTGTTGTAGGCTGAGATGAATTTATATGATCAGTGATAGGACATAGGATAGGAATATGATTCAAACTTATACCTCAGCAGTCTCTGAGGCTCGAGTGTGTTCCGTCGTCTCTCAGTAGATGGAGCCGCTAAGAGGTTTTCCGCTTCTTGACGCGAAGTCTTACAAGGACTTCCTCTTCTCTGTGTATGGAGTGTCTGTGATGTCAGCTTGCCCGGTCAGGCCGCACTGACTGTGTCGATCTTGACACCAATGGCACATCGGTGTATGCAGGCTGTGAACTCAGCCTTGCTTTTTCTTCCTCCCTTTTCCCAATAACTGCTTCCCAATTTCCTTCCTCTTTAAACTTGCTGACACACGAAAAGAGTGCTGCTAGCGGCGGTCGGTGGCTTGTTGGTTAGCGGACGAGACTTAAGTATAGTATTAGTAAAAGGTTCACTGGACATGACATGACGTCTATAGAATGCAAAGCAACGTATTAAATTTACTTCAAACTGCTAGCATTGAAAAATTATTTTTTGGGTTTATATATCTGTATTTAAAATAGATGATGATGATGATGATGATGATGATGATGATGATGATGATGATGATGATGATGATGATGATGATGTTGATGATGATGATGATGATGATGGAGAAGAATGAGGAGGAGAGTTATTATGATGCTTCAGATAAGTCTTTCATAGTCTTTCATTGAGTTTGACTTTAAATCTGGAGAACATTTTGTTAAGTGTCCATGCGGTAGACACGATTCTAGCATTTGCCAGATCAGGCTGACAAGCGTAAGATAATGAAAAAAAGAAAAGAAGGAAGACATTAGGAGAATGCAGGAGGGAATGAAAATGAGAGAAAGAGAGAGAGAGGGGGGAGATATAGATATATACGTACGAAAGGGAGAGAGAGAGAGAGAGAGAGAGAGAGAGAGAGAGAGAGAGAGAGAGAGAGAGAGACATATTAGAGAGAGAAATGTATATGTATATACATACAGAGAGAGAGAGTGAGAGAGAGAGAGAGATGCATAGATACATACATACTAGAGACAGAAATGTATAGGTATATACATACAGAGAGAGAGAGAGAGAGAGAGAGAGAGAGAGAGAGAGAGAGAGAGAGAGAGAGAGAGAGAGAGAGGAATAAAGAAAGAAAATCACTCCCCAAGTTTTATGGGGTAAAACATTGAGAAGAAAGGCTGCTTTTGGAAGCCGTATTATTGTGGAAAAACCAAGAAAGACTCACAAAAAATCCCTCACCGCAATTTGAGATTGGTTCCTGGGCTTGTCGAGGATGTAGAGCTAGAGAGGAAAATATAACTTGGCATGGCTCGTGCCTGCAAACCCAATTTCTATTGAACTAGGGAGCGTCAGGAAACGCACTATTTTTTGGCCTGCTCAAGCCATTTGTGCGTCTCCTGCCTGCATAGGCGCAACATGCACCGAGTATGCAGAGATCTTGGCATTGCACGCTTTACTTTTCATGAAAGATTGTACAGTGCAAGGAGTAAGCATAAAGAGCCGTGAGTAAAGTATATGAAGATAGACAAATGAGTAAAGTAATTTTGTTGAACCTTCCCCCCCCCCCCCCCCCAGCACAATGAATTAATAATTGCTTAAGGTGTCCAGCATCCCGAGAATAGTCAAGACAAGACACTTTATTACCCAATGAATTAAAAAACATAGGATTTTGTTTTGGTGATGCGGTAAAACATTCACTCACTCTACAACCACAAATATACGTCCACTGCACATTAAAACATTGAATGATGCAAGAGAAAAAGTTCTTCAAAGAAGTAAAGCGCGCACTCCCCTTCCCCCTCCCCCCCACTCACACCTATACTCGTACACAATTCTACATGGGTATATAAATCGAGGCATAAACATAATATAATGTGCATTAAGACATCAAGAAATTGTGCAGAACTCATGCTTTGTGAACAACTGAGGTATTGAGAGGGCAGCCTCGGGAAAGAAGCTGTGTCTGAACCGACTGGTTCTAACTTTTAATGCTCTGAAGCGTTTGCCTGACGGGAGGAGTTCGAACAGGTGGTTGGCTGAATGAGATGGATCACCAATGACGTTGCTGGCCCTTTTAGCCAAACGCGTGCTATGGACTCGAAAGATGGTAAATCGCAACCAATGATTTTAGCCGCGCGTTTTACAATTCGTTCAAGTTGAAACATACCGCCCGAAGTGGCGCCTCTAAAACAGACCGTGATGCAGAAGCACATGCTACTCTCAATCACGGTGCGATAGAAGTGCGCGAGTATCGTCTGGTTAAATATGCATATAGATAAACGAATAATGCTGTCTTCTGGAACCTTCCCCCCCACCCTCCCCCAGAGCAATGAAGTGCTTAAAGCGTTTAGCATTCAAGACCACTTTTTCTTGGACGGCAGAGATGTAGGACAGTGAAGAAGATGGTCTTAGCCACCCAAGCATAGAAGAATACCGGGGAGGCCACAATCGAGCCCACGTCGCTACACCTGAAGCAACGTGGAGTATCGTCGTCGCTGTCTAGTACTCTTAACCGGTACAGGGTTTTAAAAAAAAAGTTTTTAATTGCATAATGTTGATTTATGACGTTAATATCAACTGTTTTGTGTGTTCCTCGTGGCAAAATGTGTTGCTCGTGCGTTGTATATCATTTAGCAATAAAGAATCTGAATGTGAACTTGGCAATTAAGAATGTGACTCTCAATCTTAACGAATTTTGCTGACACTTTGAAGTCGTTGGCGACGGAGTCACCTTAACTGCATCAAAAATGCATTTTGCATAATGGATCTTTTATTTTTATATGTTAAAATTATTATTATTATTATTATTTTTTTTTTTTTTATTTTTTTTTTATTATTATTATTATTATTATTATTATTATTATTATTATTATTATTATTATTATTATTATTATTTTACTTTTATTATTATTTTTGATTTTTTGCGAGACATTTGAGGGTAACAGATACAGATAACGTTATCAACAATAATGGCACGCTTCTCTTGTCACAGGAGGACACAGCATTCTGAACGATTCAAAATGTTCATTAAAAATTTCTACACAAACTGTGGAGTTTGTATCTCCTTTGGTAAGCTTTTGCGACGTGTGTTAGCCAAATACGTCATGCATTGAGATCCTTTTAATCTGCCGTTTTGACTTTGTTTCTCTCGTTTCAACCATTTTCACAAAAAGATATGTTGTACATCTATGTTCCTGTTGCAGGTTTATATAACAAATGTTTGCACACATTGAGTTTGAAGACATTCCAACCTACGTTTTTCACACTACACAGATATGTTTTACAACAATAAGGTTAAAAGCAACGAAATTTCGATTTGGTAACATCTTTTTTTTTTCAAATAAAACCGTGCACTGAAACTAATAACTTCTGTAAACATCTTCCATTAATACATCTCTCACCGCGGCATTATTGTTCTTTGAAGTCCCGAAGACCCGTGGTGGGCAAGACAAAAGGTGGCCATTTTGACTGTCTATCGTAGCAGCATGAATGATGTGGTGGTTGTGCGTTGATTTAGGTCTCTATATCTTATTCCCAAGGATGGTTACCCCCTCCCCCTCCCCCCCCCTTCAATCTGCCATATCGCCAATGGTGGGTGCAGACGTTAAACTTCAATATTTGTATTGCTTTCAATCTCACCTCTCTCTACCGTTCTGTGGACTGCCTATTGATGCGGGTCACATTGCCAGCCTTAAGTGCGCTTGTAGTTCCTGCTCTAAACTGCTGCACTTTTTTCTGGCCCTTTTAGCTTGGGCCTTAAATTGTCTCCCAGATAGTTATTAGCATTTTTGTGGGTTATCTTAAACTGTTTTGCAGGATATTATTAGCTCCCCCTCTCCCCCCTCCCCAACCCTTACTTCTCCTTCTTAACTTTGAAATTTGTTATGGGTTGTCTAAAATTGTTTTGCAGGGAAGTGATTAGAATTTTTGTGTAGGTTTTAATCAGAGTTGCTTTTAGACGAATAACAGGTATTTCGGTGTGCTGTGGTGTTGTTGTTGTTGTTGTTGTTGGATTGTGGATCAGTGTGCTTTCGTGCGTGTGAGTGTGTGTGTGGGGAGGGTGAGGGAGGGGGATAATGTAGAAACGTCAACTAAACGCAAATAATTAACTCGCCAATGTTTAAATCTACGAAATTCGGGAGTTCATTAATAAGATAAGATAAGATAAGATAAGATATTACTTTATTAATCCAAAAGCATGGAAATTACATTGTCTGTCAATTAAACATGTCCATTCATTTTTCTTTTACACACACATAAATATTTATACATTATTAATGATCTTCAAACACATGGACATATTTTCATAATGCAGATATTTCAATTAAGCAGTAAAACGGATTAACGTAAGAACAGATAAATATGAGAATTTAAAACTTATTAGTGTGTAAACATATAAACTATTTATACAAAAACAGTAGTTAAAAAAAAACAAAAAAAAAACATCAATTAAACTAACTAAGCTGCATGAGAGTTGTAGAGTATGTTTAGTGAGACCTACCGACTTGTTTGTTATGTGCTTGAATGGCAAGTGGTATGAATGAGTTCCTGTACCTATTTGATGTTCCCGCTGGTGCCCTAAAACGTCCACTCCTGTCTATCCGTCGAGAGTCAAATTCCAAGAAAAGATGTGTGTTGATCATCCATTGGTCAGAATTGCTGTATTTTGTATTTGATTGTTAGTTTGTTGACGGTGTGGTTTGGTTATATGGTAAACTCAGCTGAGTATGTCTTTTTGTTATTGGAATGGGGTGGGAGTGGGAAATGTGCGCCACGTGTGTGTGTTTGTTTATGTGTGTGTGAGAGTGCGTGCGTGTTTGCGTGTGTACATGGGTGAGTGTATGTGTGTGTGTTTATTTGTATGTTTGATTATGTTATTAGAGAGAGAGAGAGGAGGTGATGCATGTGCTTTGTAGAGGTTTTGGGGGGTAATTGGAACGGGAAAAAAGCATACGAAGGAAGGTGGATCTTTTGCATGTGCAAAAAAGGATTTTTGCCAGGAAACTCGTTTGGCCAATCTTGACGCGCGAGCCAACGTGATGATAATTGTTGACAATTATTTCCACAGGCTTAATCACTGTTGTGCTGTTTGTGGTCAGTAAAAACGCTAATCACCAGGCGCAACACGTACCAGCAACATTTTTCTCCCGGTCTGGCCTGGAAGGCTGCGCAGAAATACGATCGGCCCTGCCGCGCTGTCCGTATGAAAGTCAATAGCGCACACATCCAAAAACCAATGACATTGGGGACACACACTAACACACGTACACGCATGCAAGTAGGCACGAACACGCACACACGCGCACACACACACACACACTGACTGTGCATTTGCATGAGATGCACACTTCACGCAAGGTCTTCCAATGAAATTTGAGATCAACGTTCTGATGCTTTTTGTAACGTCAACATTGTGATGGTTTTTGTAACTGTTTGTGAAGGTGTGAAGAATTGGATGAATCTCGACGGCGAAGGCGAAGGCGACGATGATGATAATGATGTTGGTGCGACAGTTTAACGACGGTACTGAAGAAAGACGCTGGTTGTGACAATGTCCTGTTCACAATGTACACTCAACCACTCAATTATGTGATCAATGCTTTCCAACATCTTTATGATTTCTTTGCTGAAGATTCTCAGTTGCATAATTCTGCTCCTCCACCAGGGGTTCCTGTTCTTGCCCAGAACATGTCTGAGTGCATCAGTTCCGTGGCCAGCTGGATGAGTACGAACAAACTGAAAATGAATGACGACAGAGCTAATCTTGATTGGTTCACAGAGCAGACTGCAGCAGACCTCAACTAACGTAATATCTGTCTGAGATCATCAAATTGAATTTTCCAAGTCTGT
This sequence comes from Oncomelania hupensis, assembly GCA_036898135.1. Lineage (NCBI taxonomy): Eukaryota > Metazoa > Mollusca > Gastropoda > Littorinimorpha > Pomatiopsidae > Oncomelania > Oncomelania hupensis. The sequence goes on along the minus strand of CM072517.1, from coordinate 53,899,932 downwards.
TTGGAATCTAGATGTGCATCTGCATCAGAGCTTGTTAATGGAGACGCAAATAAATAGTCTATGCAAAGCTCTGAACTTTTATCTCCGAAGACTGGGCAAAATACGCCAGTATCTTACTACGGATGCCATTAACAAGCTTGCTGTCTCTTTCATTCTTTCTCGACGATTACAGTTACTCCTTTTTGGGTGGCCTTCCTGATAATAAACTTTCCAGACTTCAGCGCATTCATAACAATGCTGCTCGCCTCGCCTCATCCTTTGTCAACCTCGTCATTCTAGTAGGGCAACTTCCGTTCTGAAAACCTCGCACTGGTTACCTGTAAATGCTCGTATCGATTACAAAGTTGCTTCTCTTTGCTTTCACTGTCTGCACACTGATTTCTATCCTTCCTGCCTTTCACAACTTCTCTGCCCCTACCAACCTGCTCGATCACTTCGTTCACAAGGTCCAACTCTTTCTGTCAGTTCCTAGGTATTCGCTTGAGTCCTTAGGCAAACGATCTTTCTCTGTGCCCCAAATCTTTGGACCTCTCTTCCATCCAATCTCCGGCACTACCAGGCTCTTACCATATTCAAAAAGAATACTTTTAGATCCAGAATAATCAGTGTGTGATTGAATGATTGAATGGGTGTGTGTGTGTGTGTGTGTGTGTGTGTGTGTGTGTGTGTGTGTGTGTGTGTGTGTGTGTGTGTGTTTTCTTTGATTGTCTTTTGAGTACTGTTCTTGGTTTAAATGCTTTATTGCCTGTATACGTCTTTTCATTGTTTATTGGGGTTGGCATTGTATGGTTTTTAAATAGTTTTAGTTAAATATTACTCTGGTTTATTAAAGAAATTCTTATATAAGGCTTTTGAATATTGTTTTTATTACTTTCACATGACTTTGTTACGTTGAAACGCGAATGGTGCGTATGAAATGCGCACGATGTTATGTGTGAAGCGCGTGCAATGGCAGGCTTGTGTGTGACGCGCGCGATAGATCTGTTCGTTTTATTTTGCAACGCACGCAGTAATAAAGTGTATTTATCTTTGATTTGATTTTGCGTTGTTATTAGTAGAGGCTTTGTGTAACGTTAGTGTTTTTAGTTGGTCGATATTGTTTGAGAATTTTCGGGAATTAGTTGTTTACTATCGATCGAAGCGTGTGGATTGTTCCGTTGGTTACCATGGAAGCTTCCATTCCAAATGAGGTTGTATGACGTGAGTCACGTGATGATGAAATTAATTTTGATTGGTTGTGGTGTTTTATGTAGGATTATTCTCGTTTGTTCCCGTGTATGTAGAGACTATATAAGCGCCGCAGTGTTAAAAAAGTTAGAGAGTTGTTGATAGTGACTTGAAAGTTGTTGAGTTGAATTGAGAATTGTATGCAGTTGTTGATGTGTGCTGAATAAAAGTGGAAAACTTCATACGTCGACTTTGTGACTTGTATGCTGCTTGAGCGGGTTGCGTGAATAAACGAATCTGAGTTACACCCTATCAGGAATTCAGCATTGGGGCTGAATCAGATACTGATAGAAAACACCAACATCAAACTGAGTGTAACATTTTGGGGGTCAAGCCGCGATTCACGCCATAGCCAAGGGTTCAACTGCTACAACAAGCGAGTCAACGTTACGAGAGGCAGTCATCGAGGGTAGCCGCCAACGAGTTGCGTCGAGAGGGGCCAACATACTTGGACTACATCCCCGATAGATTCGGGTTGACTGCAAGGGCGTGTAGTCGCTGAAGAGTTGCTTCGTGAGCGAACAACAGATCGGGACTACGTGGCTGCCGCAGGACTACGTCGAGGGACAGTCTCGGAGCTACATCGCCAGTGTTACAGAGAGCGGCGAGCGGACGTCGCGTCTACTTCAGCACAGGAGCGTATACATCAACACCAGCGTGGTGCAGCGTCGCATACGACGAGGACAGCGGGGCCTGCGTCAGCGAAGGCGACTAGTGACAAGCATCAGCGCTACTGCAGAAAGCGTGCTGTTCTAGAACAGTCTAGAAGGGTACAGCACAGTCAAGAACTTTCCAGAAAAAAGAACTCTCCAGTCAAGAACTTTCTAGAAAAAGAACTTTCCAGAAAAGAACTTTCCAGAAGCATCAAGATGGCTGACTTCTGGCAGAAAGGGATGCAACTGAATCTAAAAGGCAAACAGCTGACGGAGTACGTCAAGTCTCAAGAGAGAATATGGCGTGAAGAAAGAGAAGATGAGCGGAGGCGTGAAGAAAGAGAAATAGATGAGCAGCGACGCCGAGAAGAAAGAGAGATGGAAGAGAGACGACTTCAGTACCAGCTAGAGTTGGCGCGTATTCAAAACAATCAGCATGCGCCACAAATTATCAGTGACAACAAAGCTCCAAAATTGCCAGCGTTCGTCGACGGGAAGGACCAGATCGACAGTTATTTGGCGAGATTTGAAAGGTTTGCCAAAAGCTCTAACTGGCAACCTCAAGACTGGGCGATTCGACTAAGTGCACTTCTGACGGGGCAAGCACTCGACGTCTACACCAGATTGTCGGACGATGACGCTAAAGACTACGACGTCTTGAAAGAGGCCCTATTGCAGTGCTATAACTTTACAGAGAAGGGCTACCGTAAACGCTTCCGTGAATGCCGGCCTAAGTCAGACGAGACGCCAAAGCAGTTTGTGGAGCGCCTGTCATCATATCTACACAAGTGGGTGGAATTATGAGGCAAAGGGAAGACTTACGAGAGTCTCCATGAGCTGATCGTGAGGGAACAATTACTCAACGCCTGCCCACTTGGAAAAACAAAAGTTGCAGACGCTAAAAGACGTTGCTGAAGCTGCTGAAAGATATCTCATCGCTTATGAGAAGACGCTGGGGCCACCCAAGGCGACTAAACCCTTTCAGAAGACTGCAAACCATGGGAACCAGATCCAGGGGAGCCAGACGAGCCAGAGACAGACGGACTCCACGCCACCTCCCAGGGAAGGGCATTCAAGAGGCTGTTTCACCTGCAACGCTACAGACCACAGAGCGGCTAACTGTCCTCAAAACAAAAGTAGCGGACAGCGGGGCAGTACGGACAATGCAGCGGTGGGCAACCGACAGAGACGTTTCTCCAATCAACGGCAAAACAGTAGATCTGACCATCAAGTGTGCGGCGGGAGCGTCATTCTTCCGAGTGAGACCGAGCGCGCAGCTACTCCTGCGGACGTGCAAGAGTGCATGACCGATGGCCAACTTCTCCTTGCCAACGGAAAATCCATCCCCGTCGTCGCCAGCGCAGCTGTGACCGTCCAGAACATGCCTGTTTCAAAGGGACGCGTCGGAAATCATGAAGTGACTGTTTTAAGAGACTCTGGCTGTAGTGGGGTCATCGTCAGAGAAGACCTAATCGCTAAAGAACAGTTCACTGGCGATTCAAAATGGACACTTATGGCCGACAGCAAATGTTTGAAAGCGCCAGTTGCGAAGATTCATGTCAACACCCCTTTCTACATAGGCGAAGTCGAAGCGGTTTGCCTGAAGAAGCCGCTGTATGATTTGATGATCGGGAATATCGACGGCGCGAGACGACCCGACGACCCCGATTCAGAATGGAGTCCTGCCTCAACCCAACGTGTCGAAGTTGTGGAGGAGGATCCATTGCCGTTTCCCGATGGAGACCTTACAGAGCTGCTACGGGACAATGTGGTTACTCCGGCTCAGCCCTGCCGACCAGAGATCGTCGGTGCTGTCACTACCAGGGCCCAGGCCAAGAGAGACAAGACGTCTATGCCACTGAAGGTCGCCGACAACTCTAAAGCTGCCATCGTGGACAGAGATAAGCTGATCCAGCTCCAGGAAGCTGATAGCACTTTAAACAAGTACAGGAACCGCCAAGACCACGTGACCAAAGGCAGTGGCACGGTCTATTTTGAGGTGAAGGCCAAGATCCTGTACCGAATCTTCCAGCACCCGAGGGTCAACGGAGGGAAACCACTACGTCAAGTTTTGGTACCGTTACCCCTAAGGCGCCAAGTGATGGAAGTAGCGCATGACTCAATTATGGGAGGTCACCTAGGCATCAAGAAGACGTCAGACCGAATCCAGGCGGTGTTCTACTGGCCATGACTTCATGCGGACGTCAGCCGTTTCTGCCGATCGTGTGACATTTGCCAGAAGACCATACCTCGAGGAAGGGTCCCGAAAGTACCTATGCAGAGGATGCCTTTGATCGACCGACCTTTCAAGAGGGTGGTCTTAGACCTAATCGGCGAAATAAGACCTCCGAGTGAAGAAGGTCATCGGTGGGTACTGACTTTAGTGGACTATGCGACTCGGTACCCAGAAGCAGTGCCTCTGAAGAAGATTGACACTGAAACTGTAGCAGAGGCACTGGTGGACATGTTCAGTAGACTTGGAGTGCCTGAAGAAATTCTGACAGACCTCGGGACGCAGTTCGTCTCTGACTGCATGAAGGAGGTCAACAGACTGCTGAGCATCCGGCATTTGACTACGACACCCTACCATCCGATGTGCAACGGGCTTGTCGAAAAGTTCAATGCTACGCTGAAGTCCACCCTGAAGAAACTGTGCAGCGAGCAGCCCAGACAATGGCATCGCTACATCAACGCCCTACTTTTCGCCTACAGAGAAGTACCGCAGGAGTCCACCGGCTTTTCTCCGTTCGAGCTGCTGTACGGAAGAACCATCCGAGGGCCGATGCACATCCTGAAAGAACTGTGGACGAAAGAAGTAGAGACCCCAGAGGTGAAGAACAGCTACCAGTACGTGTTTGAGCTACGGGAAAAACTGGAGCAGACTCTCGAGATAGCAAGAGAAAACCTGAAGAAGTCCCAGGACTGTGGAAAGCACTACTACGATCGTAGGGCTGTGAACAGGAAGTTCAAACCTGGCAACAAAGTACTGGTACTGCTACCTACCGACCACAATAAATTGCTGATGCAGTGGAAAGGCCCGTACGAAGTGGAGACCGTGGTGGGGATCAACGACTACAAGGTGAAGGTCGGCCAGCATTCCAAGATATACCACGCCAACCTCCTTAAGCTGTACGTGGAAAGGCCATCAGAGATTGTGCATGCAGCGACAGCAGCTGAGATCGACAACAGCTTTGACAGCGAGGAACTGTTGGAACTAGGAGACTTCCACAGCAAAGAAGGCATCGATGATGTTAAGCTAGGACCAAGCTTGACGGAAGGTCAAAAGATGGAGCTCAAGGACCTTATGGGCGAATTTCCCCATAGCTTCAGTGATGTCCCAGGCTCTACGACTTTGGTCGAACATGAAGTCCACACCCAGACCTGGAAGGAGCATCTGCAGACCTTGAGGGAGCTGTTCCACCGTCTCGCAGAAGCCAACCTGACCGTGAGACCCAGCGAATGCATTCTGGGAGCTGACAACGTCGACTTCATCGGACGTTCGATGGAAGAAGGAGACAACGGAGGATGCACCGACTCCAGGAAAGCCCACGAGATCACCGTCTTTGACCCTGGGCCGATGACGACCGCAACTGACGAGGGCGTCGTTTCCTTGCGGATGAAAAAACATTGACTGTGTTGGTGAACTAAGAACATCGGCAATATCCAGACAGACTTGAAGATGAAAACCATTGACTCTGTGTGGATGGACTGAGCGCATTGACAGTATCCAGAAAGACTGAAATAAGTTCTAATTTCTGATTTTGTTTGAGCATTACGTTTCAACGTTGTTGAAAGAAATTAGGTAAATTTCTTCTTGAGTGGGGGGTTATGTTACGTTGAAACGCGAATGGTGCGTATGAAATGCGCACGATGTTATTTGTGAAGCGCGTGCAATGGCAGGCTTGTGTGTGACGCGCGCGATAGATCTGTTCGTTTTATTTTGCAACGCACGCAGTAATAAAGTGTATTTATCTTTGATTTGATTTTGCGTTGTTATTAGTAGAGGCTTTGTGTAACGTTAGTGTTTTTAGTTGGTCGATATTGTTTGAGAATTTTCGGGAATTAGTTGTTTACTATCGATCGAAGCGTGTGGATTGTTCCGTTGGTTACCATGGAAGCTTCCATTCCAAATGAGGTTGTATGACGTGAGTCACGTGATGATGAAATTAATTTTGATTGGTTGTGGTGTTTTATGTAGGATTATTCTCGTTTGTTCCCGTGTATGTAGAGACTATATAAGCGCCGCAGTGTTAAAAAAGTTAGAGAGTTGTTGATAGTGACTTGAAAGTTGTTGAGTTGAATTGAGAATTGTATGCAGTTGTTGATGTGTGCTGAATAAAAGTGGAAAACTTCATACGTCGACTTTGTGACTTGTATGCTGCTTGAGCGGGTTGCGTGAATAAACGAATCTGAGTTACACCCTATCAGGAATTCAGCATTGGGGCTGAATCAGATACTGATAGAAAACACCAACATCAAACTGAGTGTAACAGACTTCTTTTCCCCAAGTCACTAAATGGAACTCTTTACTTTGAGCTATTTTTATGATTGCTGCATTATTTATTCTTAATGCTAATATTCTCCTTTGTTTGTGTACGTGTGTGAGTCTCTCTCTCTCTCTCTCTCTCTCTCTCTCTCTCTCTCTCTCTCTCTCTCTCTCTCTCTCTCTTTCTTTCTTTCTTTCTTTCTTTCAACATGCCTTTTTTTACTTAGATGTGATGTTTGTTATTATGCCTTACGATGTTCAACGTGTTTTATCTCATGATGTTGTATCGTATTGTTCAAATATTTATCCTTGTTAGGTGTGATGTTTATATTATTTCTTACATTGTTTAACTGTTTTATCTCATAATGTTTTACCACACTGCTTATATATTTATGCTTGCGAGCGTGTGTGTGTGTGTGTGTGCATACGGTCGAGCGCGTAGAGTAAACTTTAAGTTTGGTTTTGCGCTATATAAATAAATTATTATTATTATTATTATTATTATTATTATTATTATTATTATTATTATTATTATTATTATTATTATTATTATTATTATTATTATTAATTATTAATGAACGAACTATTGCCATTGCATTGGCTAAAAGTGACAGAGATGACGGTGGGAACGATGAGGATGACGAAAATGATGATGATGATGATGATGAGGAGGAGGAGGAGGAGGAGGAGGATATTTCAAAATGACATTGTAGAAGGCTAGATAGAAATTTGAACAATGTTTGCACATGTCCCGGCGGAATTGCATCTTGTAAATCATAAAATAGCAACCTTTGTAAATGGAAATGGGTAAAAATGAACAAATACACTAACGCAGAGATATGAAATGGCAACATAAGGCGGGCTGAGGGACTTTTGTCCAAAGGGAAATAAAAGATGGAAGAGGAGAAGAAAGAAGGCTGTGAAGGAAGAGGAGGAGGTAGAGAGAGAGAGAGAGAGAGAGAGAGAGAGAGAGAGAGAGAGAGAGAGAGAGAGAGAGAGAGAGAGAGAGAGAGAAAGAGAAAGAAAGAGAGAGTTCAGATTAAGAAGTGATTACACATGAGGTGGAGGGAGAGGATGAAGAATGAGTGTGTATGTTTGTGTGTGTGCGTGTGAGTGTTATGGATGGAAGGAGGGAGGGACAGAAAATGCATTGCAGAGAAAAGATAAATGGAGGATTGATTGGTGAAATTTGTCACTACATTACATTACGAGGTGTTCCGTTGTGTGTTAGGAAAATGAAATGAGAGTTGTTGGACATCGCATTTATCTTGTTCCAAGGCTCATGCAACCCCAACCCAAGATAACTGTACCCGAGATGTGTAAACCTATGACTTCCAACCCAGTCAGATGTCCACTTGTATGTCGCACAACTCCATATGGAGGCACTGTGGTCTAATGGTAGTGCTTCGGCTTGCGGATCGGAAGGTCCCGGGTTCGAGCCCTGGCCGGGCCATTGTGTTGTGTCCCTGGGAAAGACACTTTACTCCTGTTTTCCTACTCCTTCGGATGAGAGTATAAACCGAGGTCTAGTCTGTGTCGCATACATTCCATCATAACGGACTTTAAAGATCCTGACGCTCATGTCCTAGACGGGTGAGTGCCGGTGACAAGGAAACACCCAGCATGCACCTAGGTCCTTCTCCCCCATCCCTGGCTGCCCAGGATTGTGCTCAGTTGTCCGGGCGTCAGACCATGCGCCCAAAGGCTGCGGGTGGGCGTCTCGGGCGGCTTGAGTTAGATCCTGTATCGGCCAGCGCCTTGAGCAGCTCTTGAGCTGGAAAAGCGCTATATAAGAACGATTAAATAAATGTCACAGAGACATACTCACAGCGCATGGGAAAATCTGCCAGTTATTGAGGTGAAAGAAAATTCTGGCGAAAAAATGCACATCTGTTGAAGTTTTAATATCCTTTGGAATCGTGAGTAGGTACTACATTTCTGAATGACCTGGCCCTAGATCGTTTCTTATCAGATTTACGCATTGATTGATTTGATTAAATGATTTAATTGATTGATTGATTCACCTTCTACTATGACTCGCTATTTTAAACCTATAAAGTCAGTGTTTTACTTCGTTCTGCAGATAGAGGAGGGCCAGTTGACCTTACTCGATTCATCTCTGAAACGCGTAATGCAGCATTACTAGTCGAAAGTATGTGCTTATTGGTTAGAGGACGCTGGCTTGACCGCACTCGAATTACCTCTGAAGCTCTCAGTGCAACACCGAACTGTTGAACCTCCTAGCAAGATTTGTTAACCCTTTGCTGTTTTTGTTGTTGCTTTCCCCCTTTTGGGAAGATTAATCTGTTCATCCGTTTTCCCATTTTCTGCTCATGACCAGGCTAAATCAGTCTCTGTTTATTTCCTCTACCATTTTTATTACAGCTTTTGAGTTTGACCCACTTTCTTGTGATAAGACATCGGCAACGACGACGACGACGATGACGATGGCTGTCGACAGGTCAACAGCAGCGACGACGATACCGATGGTGGTAACGTCAAGTATAATGATTGTGCATGATCAGTGTCGTTAAGTTTTATAAATCGTTGAATGAAAATGTCTCATATTTCCCAATTTCTTCACCCGGGTTGGGTTAAAATGATTCGCGTGTAATGATGTATTTATTTTAAAAAAATCGTACCGTCGCAACATGCTTGTCTGAGCCATGTGGCCCTTGAAATAATTGATGGCCATATGGACATGCATTACAAATAATCATTCCTAAATAATTAAGTGGAGTGCTTAATTCTTCTGTTACGTTTGCGACGCGCACGATAGTACGTGTGAGACGCGCACGATAGATCCGATCGTTTTGTTTTGCAAAGCATTCTATAACAGAGTGTATTTACCGTTGATTTGATTTTGCATCGTTGTTAGAAGAAGCTTGGTATAATGTTGATAATTTTCGTTGGTCGATATTATTGGAGAATTCTCTAGGGTTGCTTGTTTACTATCGATCGAAGCATCTAGATAGATCCACTAGAAGCTGAGAAAATTTTTGGACTGTAAAGAAAGTTGTATGACGTAAGACAGTGTTGACGAATTTCATTGTGAATGGTTATAATTGCGTCACCCTGGAACATTCGAACGTTCTCTCGAGTATTAGAAAACTATATAATTGATGATGCACTGTGTCTGAAAGAAAAAGTGAAAAGCAATTGAGCGATTGTATGCAGTTGTTGATGTACGCTGAATAAAGTTGGAAACCTTCATACGACGGCTCCTGTCATGTTGCTGAGTGAACAGGTTGCGTGTATAAACGAATCCGAGTTACACTTATCAGGATTCAAGCATTGAGGCTGAACCAACTACTGATAAAAATCAACAACGAGTGTAACATCTTCTTAACATTACAATGTATACAGTCACTTCCATAACTTTCTTGATCTCCCCCCCCCCTTACACCTTACTTCTGTGTGTGTGTATGTGTGTGTATGAGCGCGTGTGTATGAGCGCGCGCGCGTGTTAGTGTGTGAATGTGCGGAAATGGAGATGATCCTACTGTAGCGGGAAGTTAACTCAACTCTTCTACAGTAACATAATGTTATAGTTCCCCAAGAGACCAAATTGGCATCTATCTACCACTACTTGTCAAACGCCATCAACGTGCATTAGCTTTAAATCATTACCTACACACACACACACACACACACCCACACGCGCGCGCGCACACCCACACGTACACATGCAAGCAAACACTGTAATTTGCTTTATCGTGCAGGTACTTACTTCCAAGCGATGAGTATTTATGATACAGTTCAACTAATTGTGCACCCGAACACAAACACTGACACACTCACTCTCTGTCAGTCTGTCTATCGTGTCGGTCTCTGTCTCTGTCTCTGTCTCTCTCTCTCTCTCGCTCTCCCTCCCTCCCCCTGTCACTCACAGAGAGGACTTATGTAGATAGTGACGAGTTCTCTCTCTCTTTTCCTCTTTCTCTCTTTCCTCTCACTCACATAGAGAGAGAGAGAGAGAGAGAGAGAGAGAGAGAGAGAGAGAGAGAGAGAGAGAGAGAGAGAGAGAGGAGAGAGAGAGAGAGAGAGAGAGAGAGAGAGAGAGAGAGAGCCCGTCACTATCTCCATGAGTCCTATTGTTTCGTCTTCTTAGCTCTTAATCAACGTCAGCTTAAGAGGTCATCTATTTGTTCACAAGAGACGTTGATCATTTTTAACGTTTTCCATTTTACAACACCCATACTCATTGGCCTATTTTAAGGTTGTGCACCCTTATCCACCCACCCACCCTCATTCAATTCTCACTCTGTCGTCCCCGTCTTATATGCACCGTGAGCATGACCCCCAGTGGAGTATGGCGCTATATTATCATCATCATCATCATCATCATCATCATCGTCACTATCACCATCGTCGTCGTCACCATCATCGTCGACGTCGTCGTAGTCATCATCATCAGCAGCATCGCCATCATCATCATCATCATCATGAGGGCGCTATATCATCCTTTTCATCGTCGCCGTCGTAGTCGTCGTCATCATCATCGCCATCATCATCATCACCAAAAACACCATTGTTATAATCATGATGGCGCTATATCATCATTATCATCGTCGCCGTTGTAACAATCATCTTCTTTTATCATAGTCGTCATCATCATCAGCATCATCATCATCATCATCATCATCATCATCATCATCATCATCATCATCATCATCATCATTATTCATCGCTCTTAACACTCTATAGTGACACCTCACTCTCTTTTTTCTCTACCAAGGCGCATTGTCGGAACTTGGAATAGACGCAATTAATGAGATGGGTGGCGAGAATAAAACAGTGAGTTGAATTGCGTAAGATTTGACCTTGCTGTCAGGTGACCTTACATGCTGCGCTCTTTGCTTCTCGCCGCATCTCGCTGCCTTTTAATTTTGTCCAAACAAGGATTGAATGGGTCGTTGTGCCCTTTCTGCCCAAGACTTTCAGCCTCGGCGGAACGGGGCCTTCGTAAGAAACGCGCCCACTGTCTTCAGTGCTAGAAGGTTCTGTCTCGTTGCCGGCAGTTTGGGGCGAGTGGGAGGTAGGTGCGATGTTTGGGCAGACCAGTGATGGGTGTTTTCAGTGTGGCGAGGGTGACGGCACTTGCTGCTTCTTTCCGTGGCGGGTGGCGGACTTTGCGGCAGCAGCGTGAGATCAATCATTGGGTTTACCCCCCTTGTTTAATGCAGGCCTCCTTATTTTTCTTAGCGCGTCCTCCCATCCATGGTTCACTCTGCACCCTCCCTCCCCCACTCTGTCCCCCCCTCCCCACCCCCCAATTTTTCTTCCTGCATCCTATCTATCGCTTCTTTCCGTCATCGTGGCTATTTGTCTTCAACTTTATTTCTTGTCATTCATTTTCTTTCTTTCTTTCTTTCTTTCTTTCTTTCTTTCTTTCTTTCTTTCTTTCTTTCTTTCTTTCAATTTTAGTTCTTCTTTATCCTTCCCTCACTTTATGCTTATGTGTGTCTTGGTGGTTCTCAATCACCTATTAGAGCTTTCATCCCATTGACGTGGAAGTTTTATGTGATTGTTTTCTGTAACAACGGACCATCGCCTGTCGCGTCGTCCTTTTCGTCACTGTCCGTCCGTTCGTTTTGTTTTCTTGATCGTGTTTAGAAAATAAATTGCACGAACAACAACTATTGTGGGCAAAACTTCTTATTGTCATGTTCGATGTTTGAAAATATAGATACTAAAAATTAAAAAAAAATGAAACACATTACAAATCCTTTTTAACTTCCGATTCATTTCCGATCAAATGTCTATCATTGCTTTTACCCACTGTACCGTTCCCGAACAATCTTCTGCGGATATTGACAAGTCATTCGAGGCTTGGGCGAAGTGAATGAACCATTGAAGTTTAACGTCTACACCCACCATTGGCGATATGGCAAACTGGGGATAATCATCCCAGGGAAGAAGGGGATAACGGGACCTAAATCAACACTGAACCACTAGAGTGATGAAACTGCTAGGATGGACAGTGAAAAAGGACTATTTTTCAGGCTGGGGAACAGTCGAAAGCAAAAATCTCTGAAATCCGGCCGGGGTCCAAAAGCCGCCGTAAGGCCCCTGGTCAGGTCCAGGGGCGAATCCCCTGTGGGGGGATGTGGGGGGCTTCGCTTCCCAGAAGCTAAACGTTTCATAGCATGTACACCCAAAAAGAATGGTTTTTTTTTAGAGATAAACGTGGATGTTTTTCATAATATTCATCAAGTGTTTATAAGGACATTATTATTAGTAGTAGTATAAGTAGTAGTAGTAGTTACCCATGACGTGTAGTGCAGATACACTTTCGCCATCTTTTCAAGCCATTCCCATTTCCACTTGTTGTTGATTTCCCCTTCTTCAAAAGGGTCTTCGCGGTTAATAATACGTGAAACACACGACTTGACCATGATAGTATAGTGATTATAAACTAACATTGGCGGACAGTGACAAAGGACTGAACTTCACGTGAACCGCCAAACGTTCAACATCGCCTTCGCCCGCTGTAGTCAAGTGATGCTAGTAAGCCTTATTGGACAGTGAATTCGATGTAACAATAGCGGGCGCGGGTGGCACTTTTAGTGACGAGAAAAAAAAAGCTGGACACGGACATGGATCGAGACTTGGACTTGGATAGATTGCGTTTTGTGATTTTTATTTTTCTCGGAGCGATTTTTTTTTCTCGGACCTCTATTTAATTTTCTCGGGAATGACGGTACCTTTTCTTGGAAAATCGCGGATCCGAGGATCGGAGAGTTCCCCAGCCTGATTTTTATATAGTCCATCCACGGGATTCGAATCTGAATCATCGGTGTGCCAGGCGAATGTTCTACCACAGTACAGAGCTACGGCGGTGGGACAAATAGATGCTGAAAGGCAGTGGAGTTATTGGGGTTGACACAGAACCTCGAAAACAACACAAACACAACCGTACAGTCATGTCAAGCAGTGAAAATCTGCAAGGGCTAAGCTTTGAGGTTCTGCGCTGACAGTAACGATGTGCTCTTTGAACAGTAATTGTAATTTGAACTTCGACCCAGTTTGTCTCGATTTATTTTAGCATAATATACTTATACAATGAAAAGGGATGTCGACTCGTCAAGGTCATCATCATCATCAGCAGCAGCAGCATCATCATCATCATCATCATCATCATCATCATCATCATCATCATCATCATCATTATCAGCATCATGTTGTTGTTGTTGTTGTTGTTGTTGTTGTTGTTGTTGTTGTTCTTCTTCTTCTTCTTCTTCTTCTTCTTCTTCTTCTTCTTCTTCTTCTTCTTCTTCTACTTGTCCACTTGTTTGGTGCATAATAGATAAAATTGTTTTATTGTCAATGTCAACTAATATTGTTATTGTTATTGTAATGTGTATTTGTGTTGATTGTTTGTGCACCACAATGTAATTTCATGAAAGAGATTATAAAGTTGTCTTATCTTATCTTGTCATCATCATCATCATCATCATCATCATCATCATCATCATCATCATCATCATCATCATCATCATCTTCTTCTTCTTCTTCTTCTTCTTCTTCTTCTTCTTCTTCTTCTTCCTTCTTCTTCTTCTTCTTCTTCCTTCATCTTCTTTCTTCTTCTTCTTCTTCTTCTTCTTCTTCTTCTTCTTCTTCTTCTTCTTCTTCTTCTTTGTAACGGGCGCGCTAGAAAATTTGCGATCCGGATCGCAAATTTTCTAACGCGCGCCCGTTACATTCTTCTTCTTCTTCTTCTTCTTCTTCTTCTTCTCCTCCTCCTCCTCCCCCTCCTCCTCCTCCTCCTCTTCTTCTTCTTCTTCTTCTTCTTCTTCTTCTTCTTCTTCTTCTTCTTCTTCTTCTTCCTTCTTCTTCTTCTTCTTCTTCTTCTTCTTCTTCTTCTTCTTCTTCTTCATTCTTCTTCTTCTTCTTCTTTCTTCTTCCTTCTTCCTTCTTCTTCTTCTTCTTCCTTCTTCTTCTTCTTCCTTCTTCTTCCTTCTTCTTCATTCTTCTTCTTCTTCTTCTTCTTCTTATTCTTTCTTCTTCCTTCTTCCTTCTTCTTCTTCTTCTTCTTCTTCTTCTTCTTCTTCTTCTTCTTCTTCTTCTTCTTCTTCTTCTTCTTCTTCTTCTTCTTCTTCTTCTTTTTCTTCTTCTTCTTCCTTCTTCTTCTTCTTCTTCTTATTCTTCTTCTTCTTCTTCTTCTTCTTCTTCTTCTTCTTCTTCCTTCTTCTTCTTCTTCCTTCTTCTTCTTCTTCTTCTTCTTCTTCTTCTCTTCTTCTTCTTCTTCTTCTTCTTCTTCTTCTTCTTCTTCTTCTTCTTCTTCTTCTTCTTCTTCTTCTTCTTCTTCTTCTTCTTCTTCTTTCTCTCGAAAGATTTTTGGTTTTAGTAGACGTTAATAAAATATACTACTACTACTACTACTACTACTACTACTACTACTACTACTACTACTACTACTACTACTACTACTACTACTACTCTCTGTTTCACAGGCACACACTCACACACACTCGCATGCAAGCACGCACACACTCACAAGCATTATTATTTTGGAATACCACTTTTCCGTGCGATTGCTGGAATGCAACTTTGGACGGTTAAAATTAAGCGTAATGAAACAATTGTCTGTTTTTGACCTGGCCAGGAACGGAACGTTTTGACATTTTGTCCTATTCAGAATTGCATATTCCTGTTTTTGATGTATAGAGCTGCCTCAAACGTCAATTAAATGTTGTTTTTCCTCCGGCTTCTCGGCTTCTCTCCCCCCCTCTCAATATGAACCCCCTCCAGGACTACCCCTTTTGTTTCTTCTTGTCTGGGATCCCTCTCACTCCTAGCACAAAATAGATCCTCTTCTATCCTTCCTCACCCCGATCCCCTATTCTGAACTGTTTCACTCCCATTAAAATTAGGGAGATTTTTTTGTGTGCAGATTGCCTCCGACTCCAATTAAGTGTTGTTTTCCCCTCCTTTCGTCTAATCAGCTTCACTCTCCAATCATACGCATTCCCAATACCATCACGCCTCCTGGCACATCTCCTCCCCTCCTCCACCCCACCCCCCACCTCAGCCTGCCTCTCTCTCTCTCTCTCTCTCTCTCTCTCTCTCTCTCTCTCTCTCTTCCTCTTCCTCACTCCCTCCCTACTTGCTTCCCTCTCCTAACCCCTTGGTTTATCTTTCTCTCTTGCAGCCCCGGTTGCTGCACAATTTTGCAATGCCATGTGATCATCTGTATTTTTCTTTAACCGTTTAAAAAAAAGAAGTTATTTGTCGATAGAGGAAATGCGCACTTGCAGCCTCTGTGAGTGCCGCAGGTTACAGTTTTTAAGTTTTCCTAAACATCGTCTATTGTAACAGTTTTTCCTGACAGGGGGGGCTCAGCGCTGAATAAGAGAAGAAGCGAGATGATTGTTTTTTTGTTTTTTTCTAATTTGTTAATTTCTTCTAACAATTTTATTATCTGCCAGACTGGGCTCATTTTGGATGTTGTGTGGGTTTTTTTTCTCTCTCCGGTAGGCTACACGTAATTTGACATTGATTTTGAACGTTCGCTTTAAAGTACAACAACAACAACAACAACAACCACAGTTCGTTTTTCCCACAGCCCCCAAACACCTTTTCATATGTTCCGGTCTTTCCATCTACATTATTTTACATCTACATTCCCCCCCCACCCTCTCTTCTCCTCCTCCTCCCCCTCCTTCTCCCCCATGTCATGACAGATTCAGACAGTTCATTCCCAAGTAGCATCATATAAGTCACAATGAAACACCTCATTCACAGATTCATATAGTTAATTCTCCAGTAATAAAATACAAAAGCCCATGCTTGATGACTTATTTTCTTCAGTTGCTGTACCTTGTTTCGTTGTATACGGTTCCTAGCTTCAACCAGACTATTCGCCGGACACCGTACAGTATCTAATCTGCAATGGATACAGATCGTCGACCCCCAAAGTCAACGATCATGCTCAATGGCCTAACCAGAGTATTCACAGGCTAGACTAGGCTCTCTCTTGGAAGAAAGAGGCTTTTAAAATGAAAAAGACTCGCGATGTATTATCGGGCTGTTGAAGTTCCTGAGTGTCGCCCCTCAATGAGCAATAAAGATCTGCTGAAACAACCCTAGTGGTAAAACTGAAGGCACTCCACCAGCCAGTCACTTTACAATAAAGACATCCCACGCAGGGGACGCTGAGGCTATACTCTAATTTATCGAACCCACGTTTACAAAACATCATTATAAAATATCAACAAAACACATACATAGAAAATGCCTACATTGCTAAATAATAACATCATAGGAAGCCCTAGTGACCACCTGGCAGAAAGCGTTCAATATTCTTAAGCTGATCCAACAGACCTCACACACAAATAAGGAGTCTTGTCCCGGAAGAGTTTTCAAGAAAAAAGGTAGGTGACTGGTCTAGCGAAGAAGAAGATAGTGTAGCAGATTGATAGAACAGAGCAGGAATGAGAAAGAGCAAATGAGAAAGACAGCGACAGTGGGAATTTAAAGCACTAAATTTCCAGAAAGTGGGGATACTATTTATACTGAAACCCCCGGCACCTCAAAGGGGGGATGATAGTTACGAGAGTTCCTACTTCCGAGTTTTTAGTTGTAAAGACAGCCCCAATTCCAAGGCTCTGTTTTTACTGTTGGCGACAACGGGTTTGCCCTTCAATTCCCATTGTTATGACAGCTACACAATGATACAGTGGGCTTGCGTTGCGCAAACCAACCGCTAAAGTTCCAATTTTCAGTTTGGGTTGTGACAGAGTGATTTACCCTGGTTAGCGGTACTTCGAATGCCACAACCGTTTGACCTCTGACCCTATTTTTGAGTGAACAGCGAAGTTGATTGGTTCTGTCTCTCAACGGCTTTGGAAGCTGCTTTTTTTTGCTCCAGAATGTTAGCTGCCTAGCCAACGATTGTTGCTATTAATAGGCACACGCAATTTATTCATTTAAAAAAAAAAAACCTTGAACCTTAAAACTTGAAACTTTTTTTAAAATTAGGGATAAAGATTAATGATAGAATCTAATCTTCCAATCTGTCCATTAACAAATTAACATAGTCTAGAACCTTTAACTTTAACTTGGAAAGCATATCACTCACACACACACACACACACACACACACACACACACACACACACACACACATGTACACACAATCATACCAACATCTTCATCATTATCTTTTAAACAATTTTAGGCAACCGCCCCTCCTCCCCATATCCTTCCTTCTTATAAAATAAATAAATAAATAAATAAATAAATAAATAAATAAATAAATAAATATATAAGTTAATAATTACATGAATTACTGTGTTCTCATTTATGTTATTATACATCACTTTTATAATTAATTTAGCATATCCCTACATATTTTACATTTGAAAGAAAACAGTGTGTCGCAATGTTTACACTCCAGAAGGAGATAGTTCCATACACTAGCTCCATTAAATGATAGGCTATTTTTGTATAAATCAATGCGGGGGAGGGGTAGTTTATAATTATAAAGTCTATGCCCATCAACTGGTTTAATAAATAAAAAATGTATCAAGGTATGCAGGCGTTTCTCCGTTGTGTGATTTTCTATATTTATATATATTCTATATAAACTATACTTTCGAGAGAGTTTTGTTGTTGTTGTTGTTGTTGTAAGCTATTTTTTCAGTGGGGCAGCGCTCACTGTGAATGTTAAAAGGATATGTCGAGGGGGCGTGTTCAAAGTGAGTCTCTTTAAACAGATTATTTATGTTAGCGGCTGTCATCCGAAACGGAGAAGGTTAAAAAGCAACGAGGGAGGGGGAAGCACTCCGACTCCTCTTTACAGGCCCCTGAAGAAAGGGACGTCTCATACCTACCGAGTCTCCCGCGTGTTAGTGTTCCGTGTTTTTATAGTTGCAGATTATATCTAAAAATGATTTTAAATAGTCTTGAATCAGAGCGAGACCAAAGTCGTGTTAGTTCAACCTCGTGTCGGTTGTTTCGTTGCACGCCACATCACTTCTTCTTCTTCTTCTTCTTCTTCTTCTTCTTCTTCTTCTTCTTCTTCTTCTTCTCAGTATAAATAGTATCCCCACTTTCTGGAAATTTAGTGCTTTAAATTCCCACTGTCGCTGTCTTTTTCATTTGCTCTTTCTCATTCCTGCTCTGTTCTATCAATCTGCTATACTATCTTCTTCTTCGCTAGACCAGTCATCTACCTTTTTTCTTGAAAACTCTTCCTGGACAAGACTCCTTATTTATGTATGAGGTCTGTTGGATCAGCTTGGGAATATTGGACGCTTTCTGCCAGGTGGTCACTAGGGCTTCCTATGATGTTATTATTTAGCAGTGTAGGCAAAATTATATGTATGTGTTTTGTTGATAATTTATAATGATGTTTGTATTCTATTTTGTTTTTGTAAACGGGGGTTCGATAAATTAGAGTACAGCCTCAGCGTCCCCTAGAGGGGCCGGGTAGCTCAGTTGGTAAGAGCGTCTTGCTAGTAACCGAAAGGTCGCTGGTTCGAATCCCGGATTGGTCAACGTGTGATCATATTATTTTCCCCTTTACCAACAACTGGCCCGCTGGTGTCAGTATAAATCGGTCCAGTAGTCACCTATATGCGAAAGTGTCGTGTGACTATAATCTACAAACAAACAAACAAACAACAGCGTCCCCTGCGTGGGATGTCTTTATTGTAAATTGACTGGCTGGTGGAGAGCTTTCAGTTTTACCACTAGGGTTGTTTCAGCAGATCTTTTATGTGGAACAGGGGTTGTCCGGGCCTGATTTGGCTCGGAAGAGTCCGCTGGACCTAAAGCAATAATCATGTAATGTA
>CM072517.1:53863266-53875766 GCA_036898135.1 Oncomelania hupensis | reverse complement strand
AAAAATTCATAGTTCTTTTTCTTTTTGTTTTTTTCCCTTTTCAGAGAGATATGAATATGTATATATGTTTTTGCAATGATAAAAGCAAAACAAATAAAGACGTTAAACTAATGTTAGCAAACAAATGCAGAATACTGCGCTCTTTATTATGATCATTCATCGCATGCTCGCCTGTACTTTCAAAGTTTACCGAAACTAAATGTTTCAGCAGGGACATTATTTTACAGAAACAGTACTCTCCACAATTCTTGCCAAAATCTACAATTATGGAGTCATTATAGTGAAACAAGTGAGTTAATTTTAGAGTGTTTCCCAACAACCAAACCCCCAAATAACCCACCAAACAACTCTCGAAGAATGGTGACGGTTAGGCGACTCGACGCACCCGCCACCCACACACTGGAGTTTTGAAAAGACCGAGGACTTATTGGTCAAGTATTGCCCAGTTTGTTTGGCCGTTTTACCCACTCCCTCGCCCAACCCCATCTTCGTTCCACACACACACACACACACACACACACACACGCGCGCGCGCGCTCTTCCTACACCCAGCTTCACCCACCGCCCATAGTGGTAGATGACCCAAAACAAATGTACGTTAGTAGGCAACAAAACCAGAGGCCTTACACCAGAGTAGAATGGTGCAGTCCTAGACTCTCAGTGTGCGACTGTGGCTGTGTTGTCCCGAGGTGTAAAATGTCCACATGCCGGACCTGCCTTTTCGCGCCCGGGGCGTCAAGAGTGGACAGCTTCCTGCGCTGTGATGCCGGGCCAGTGGTCAGCGCTTGTGTCCACATAGGCAACGATTGCCGGATTGGGAGGAAGGAGACCGACACTGATCGTTTTGGAGTTGACACACACAGTGGGGAGGGTGGCGGTGAGGGTGATGATGATGG
Organism: Oncomelania hupensis; assembly: GCA_036898135.1. Classification (NCBI taxonomy): domain Eukaryota; kingdom Metazoa; phylum Mollusca; class Gastropoda; order Littorinimorpha; family Pomatiopsidae; genus Oncomelania; species Oncomelania hupensis. Next base: position 53,874,870 of record CM072517.1, on the reverse strand, counting down.
AGGTATATACGGAGGGGTTGGATGAACAGCGAGGACTGATAGAAAAAAGCTTTTCGTGGTTAAAAAAAGAAGAAGAAAAAAGGTTAGTTTGGCTGTTGCAGCGACCTCTGAGCGATAGTTTCTTCTTCCTTTTGTTCTTTCTTTCTTTCCTTCTTTACCTTTTGTTCTTTCTTTCTTTCCTTCTTTACCTTTTGTTCTTTCTTTCTTTCTTTCCTTCTTTACCTTTTGTTCTTTCTTTCTTTCCTTCTTTACCTTTTGTTCTTTCTTTCTTTCCTTCTTTACCTTTTGTTCTTTCTTTCTTTCCTTCTTTACCTTTTGTTCTTTCTTTCTTTCCTTCTTTACCTTTTGTTCTTTCTTTCTTTCCTTTTTACCTTTTGTTCTTTCTTTCTTTCCTTCTTTCTTTTCTTTTATTTTTCTTTCCTTATTTTCTTTCTTTCTTTTTTCATCCTACCTCATTTCTTTCCTTCCTTCCTTCTTTCCTTCTTCTTCTTCTTCTTCTTCTTCTTCTTCTTCTTCTTCTTCTTCTTCTTCTTCTTCTTCTTCTCTGTTGCTGTTTTTGTTGTTATTGTGTATTTTTACGTCCGCTTTGTATGCCCCTTCCTCCTTTTTTGTGTGTTCTTCTTTTTCGTCATCGTCGTCTTATGTCTTCTATACCAGGAAGGGAAATAGATTCATAGATCCTTTCTTTGTTGTTGTTGTTGTATCAATTTTTATTCATCAGATGAACATAAGTTGTACTGATATAGATCCTTTCCATTTTATTTTAAAACGTATCTATCACTTGTCACCGGAAATGCTCAGTTATTCATTCTATTACACTGTAGAATAGCGAGTGAGGTTTAACATCTTAGATAGTTCAAACTGCCGCAATTCGATCTTCAAATTAAAATTTTGTTTAAAATGGTAGTCCAACAAACAGAAATTTCTGAATTAAATATTAATTTAAATTTGGATTAAAATGAAAGTCCAGCGAACGGAAATGTCTGAATTACACACCAATTTAAATTGTGTTTAAACTGGAAGTTCAGCGAACGCAAATGTCTGACTAAAAACACCAGTTTAAACTTGGTTTTAAAAATGATAGTCCAGCGATCGGAAATTTCTGAATTAAACGCCAATTTAAATTGTGTTTTAAATGGAAGTTAAGCGAACGGACATTTTTGAATTAAATAACCAATTTAAACTTTGTTTAAAATGATGGTCCAGCGAACGGAAATGTTTGAATTGAATACCAAGCTGTGCACGAAAAGATGGGTTCAACGCTGTAACGAGTGGGGGCTGACCCTACCCCGAGGGCCTGAAGGACAACGGTCGTGGAAGGACTGTAGGGAGGAAGGTGCGAGTGGGAATGTCCAGTTATGTTTTCACACACCTAATGTTGTTTCCGGTGTGTGTTTTGTGATGGCCGACACCTCAAGGCTCTGGAGTCCCCTAGCTGGCCTTTTCACAGGGAATATCATCTCTCTGTCTATCATCTTTTGTTTGTTCTATCCTCTCTTATTTGTTTCCTTTATCCTTTTGTCGTCTTCTTCCCACCTCTTTGTATTTCTTCCTTTCATTGTTTCTGTCTTGATGTACTGTCTGTGGTTTGTCGATTTGATCAGTGTGTCGTATTTGTTTTTCTTCTTCGTGTGTTTCTTTTTTAGTTTTATTATCTGTTCACTTTAGTTTCTCTTGTGGTTATTGTTGGCGGTTTGATTAGTGTTATATGATTTTTTTTCTTCATTTGTTCCTTTAGTTGTATTATCTGTTTCATTTAGTACCTCTTGTTGACTCACAGGCATAGCAAAGTGAGTATATGTATTCACCCATCCCTGACTCACCACCCACCAAAACGAACATCATTTTCCAGATTTTTGCAAATCTGTGCGAGATGTCTTAAATATTCCAAAATACATTTAATTTTTTTTGGGGGGTCCGTCTATCCAATATTCGCCGTCTGGACGTGCAAAACTTTCCAGTGGATTAATGTCTCAGAACCTATTTTAGCTATCAAATCAAACTTGATAAGATGGTGCATATCCATGAGACCTCATAAATGATCAGCGAATAAAAGACTTCCCTTCAAGGTCAAGGTCCCTTCAAAGTCAAGGTCTTAGGGTCAACAAATGTTAGTAAAAAATGACAATGTTTCACAAAATTTCACCTTTTTTTCTAAGTTATTAATATTGAACTTTAGATATCAATAAGACAACTGGAGTTGTGCAAAGTCAGTTTGTTTAGGTACTTTGAAATGTCCTTGACCCTAAACTATGAAAGATATAAAGTTCAAACTTGTTGTATTTAGAGACGATAGAGTGATCTTTCATATTTGTGTCATATTTGTGTCATTTTTTTGCGTTGGTCAAGGTTATATTTTAGGCCTTGCAGAACATACAAACAATAAGTTAATCGTAGAATGAAATGGCTCTATTTAACCCATAATGTGCTACAACATTGGGTTATTTGATCATACACAAGAATGAGAGGCCACATGAAAGTCAAGGTCATCCCAAGGTCAAGGTCACTGAAGGTCCAGGTCATCCCAAGGTCATTGTCTTTTTTGGGCATAATACAACTTTTCCTAAAGTGTATTTGATATTACATGAGTACATTTGGAGCCGGAGGTCAAGGTCATCTCAAGGTCAAGAGCGTAGTCAAAGATCAAAGTCGGTATTACTTTACATTTTAATGCCACTGTTTAATTTTGTTTCTTTGTTTTGAAGCAGTAATTTTCATGTTGAATATTGCAAGTTTTACAAGGATCATGCGTCATATGGGCTTTGCCCTTCTAGTTGTTGTTGTTATAATGTCGTTGTTGTCGTTATATTGTTATTGTTGTGTTTTTGTTATATTATTGTTATTGTTCTTCTATATTGGTTCTTCTGCTACTTGTTCTTGTTCTTGTTCTTCTTCTTTATTGAGCCGCCTCCTTCTCCTCCTCGCTCATCCTCATCCTTCTTGTTCACACAATTTTCAGCTTCACAGATCCTTGTTCAAGTTCACAGTTAGTGTTGCTCTACGAAGAAAAAAAATCAACGAAAAAAAACTCTTTCAAAAGTTTGGATTTGATATAAAGCGAAACATTCGTCAATAACATCGAAGGATTGATTCTAAAAAATAAAACGAATTAGTACCTCTGGGAAAGTATGTTTATAGGCACAGTTGTTTGTATACGAAATAAAGGCCTATCCTATCCTATCCTATCCCGTAACTCGAAAGTTTTTGGGGCATCATACATGTAGATGATCGTTTAACCAGCGTACGCCATCTTTCTCTGTCCTCAGCAACACTCATGGCTTTGCTCAGTGTCAAACCAGTCCATTCTCGAATGGTGTCCTCCCACTTCTTTTTCTATCTCCTTCTTCTTCTGCCTCTTTGCACCGTGCCTTGCAGGATGGTCTTTGAAAGGCATGATGCTCTGGTGACGTGGCCGTAGCATCGGAGTTTCCGTTTCTTTGCCACTGTGAGCATGTCATGGTGTTGTCCTATGGCTTCGACACTGGTCACCTAAACTTCAAATTTTAGCGATTGGTTGGTTTAACGATTGCCTATTATATCATCTGTTAATTCAATTAATTTATACAAATTATTATTACCTTTTACGAGGAATTATGATGTGATAACAAGGTAATTTAATTTCCCAAGCACAGTCATTGTTACCAAAAGTAATGAAATATCCTTGATAACCGGCCCTTAAAATGCTGATACATCTTTAGCTAGTGATATACTTTTGAATGGTTATTATGGTCTGCTGATGACTTTATCAGGTTCTAAGATCACTTCTTCTTTTTTAATCGCGTTTGTTTCTGTTTTTTGTTTTCTTATTTTGTTTCTTTCGTTATCTGTCTATTTCTTTTTTTTTTTAAATGTTGTTCATCCTCAAGAGAACACCGAGCTTGTTGAATTTTCTTGTTATCAAGTACGAGAACAGATCTATTTTTTTAGATTCTGGGCTGGCGTGTTGTATATAGACCAACTTGAAAATTTGCGATTTAAAAACTACTAATAGTATATTTTATTTGTACGGTTCTTGCTAAATATTTTCTTTGCTATTTAATAAAAGTTTGTTTGAAGTACGGGATTTTCAGTTTTTCTTAATTCACTAAAGTTCATTAGCATCTTTTGTGTTGGCGCACACAATTTTACTGTACTCCAGTCCATTTTAGCTTTAATATAAAGAATTATACAGAGCGCTCTCTTTTAATATTTGCAGCCAACGTTTACGCGACAAATGAGCTACTAGGCTGTTCGACCTTTCTTAAAAGGCCCCAATTCGAAGACTTTGTTTACTTTTGACGAGAACGGCTTTACCGTAACATTCGCATTGTTATTACATTAAACAATGATGGGCCTTCGTTGCTATAAGCAGCCGCTAAAGTTTGGAATTTTCCATTTGGGTTCTGACAGGGAGTGATATCTCCTGTTTTAACGGTACATCAATACCGTAGGCGAGTGACCTTTGACCCTATTTGTGAGTGCACCACGCGGCTTGAAGAATGCTTCTTTGGTGTCTGGGATAGGGTGTGGCCTATTTTATCAACCTACAACGGAAAGCCATACACACCAGCTCAGTGCCTATGTGAGCAGCACTGTTTAGTGCCTCCACATTTTGCTGGATGCGGGCTATTTATAGCTTGCCTGCACCCTCCTTTCCAGTGAAAGGAAAGGAAAGGAAAGGAAGCATCGGCGGAGCTATTTATAGCTAGCCTGACTGACCTAACCTCAAATCTAACACGCTTTGGTTGAGTCGGTGTGCATACAAGCAATTCTTCTTTAAACGGAGTCTTTCTCTTACCGGGTTTGATAGCTGTTGCACCCCCGTTGGGGTGCCGGGGGTTTCAGTATTAATAGTATCCCCACTTTCTGGAAATTTAGTGCTTTAAATTCCCACTGTCGCTGTCTTTCTCATTTGCTCTTTCTCATTCCTGCTCTTTTCTATCAATCTGCTATACTATCGTCTTCTTCGCTAGACCAGTCTCCTACCTTTTTTCTTGAAAACTCTTCCGGGACAAGACTCCTTGTTTGTGTATGAGGTCTGTTGGATCAGCTTGGGAATATTGGACGCTTTCTGCCAGGTGTCACTAGGGCTTCCTATGATGTTATTATTTAACAATGTAGGCATTTTATATGTATGTGTTTTGTTGATAATTTATAATGATGTTTGTATTCTATTTTGTTTTTGTAAACGGGAGTTCGATAAGTTGGGGTGAAGCCTCAGCCGTCCCCTGCGTGGGATGTCTTTATTGTAAAGTGACTGGCTGGTGGAGAGCTTTCGGTTTTACCACTAGGGTTGTTTCAGCAGATCTTTTATGCGGATCGGGGGTTGTCCGGTCCTGATTTGGCTCGGAAGAGTCCGCTGGGCCTAAAGCAATAATAATGTAATGTAATGTAATGATAGCTGCTGCAGAATGTTGACTGGCTGCTGAGCTGCTTCTATCAATAGACACACAAACTATGAATTTTTTTAATTAAAAAAATAAATATACTTTTAGAACGAGTTATTTTGTTTGTTTGTTGTAAGCTTCTTTTTTCAATGGGGGAAACACTCACTGTGAATATTAAAAGGATCTGTCGAGGACAAAGTGGGTCCCTTTAAGTTAAATGGCGCGAGGCGACTTTTTGTGAATAAAGTCAAATGTGTTGTCATTATTTAGGGATCAGAGCTTGCGCAGAAACCTGTCTTAAACGATGGCTGTCGACGTTAGCTTAGTAAACATTCAACAATGTATGCATGGCACAATGGGAGACAACTCCTGGACCCAGTCAGGTAAAAAGAACGAGTTCCGTGAAATCTGAGTGAGAAAGGATGATTTCCTCGGAATGCGCACTATAAGCTTTTGAATACTCTGCAGCGAATGGTGTTTTAGAAACGTACACCATTAGCGTCATAAATGGGCATCATCATCATCATCATCATCGTCGTCATCATCATCATCATCATCATCATCATCATCATCATCATCATCATCATCATCACAGTTTGAGCACATCTAGCAAGCGACGCCCCTTTTGTCTGACCAACAGCGCCAGCCGCCGTAGTTGCTGTCGTTGCTGTTGCTGAACGACGATGTTGCTGCTACAGCTGATGGGGATGCTCCTATTGTGACAATCGCCGTCGCAGCGGGGCGCTGCTGTCGCCGCTTGGAGCTTAGAGCGAAAGAATACAGTGAAATGTGACTTTTTAATTTGTTTCATTGTTTGCTAACAAACACTAAAAAAACACAAATTCTTTTCTTCGTTTGTTTTAAAATAGGTTTTCTGGTCCACTGTACTAGACTTTTTTTTTAAAGTTCTGTTTATCGCTATTATCTTTGAAACTGGAGATGTTATTCCTCCTTCCTTCTTCATCTTTTTTGTAATCCTCCTCTTCGTCTCCCCTTCTCGAATCTTCTACCCTCTTCCTTCCTTCTCCTCGTCTCCCTTACCCATTCTCCTCCTTCTCTGCATTCCTTCTGTGGCTGCTGGTTTCAGGAGCTGACGGGTATAGTCCTCCCGTTCCTCCTGCACTTGGTTTAAACAACTATTTTATTCAAGGAAAAAAACATATCATTACAAACAATGATTTACAGGATAGGCAACAAGCAAGCTTATATAAGCCCACCCTGTATGACAAAATTCTCCATAATAATTAAGTGATTCAATTCAATTCAATTCAATATTTTAATTTAACGTCTTTTCACAACAATGTGATTTTAGACAACCATAACAAACAAAGAAACAAACAAACAAATAGAAATTGTTAATTATAGTAACTTAAATAAATCTGTTCCGACAATGATACGTGCGATGTCCTGTAACATCGAACTATATAAGATGACTCTAATATCATCTTGTTCACATAAAATAATTCCATTTTCTTTGTACAGTGCTGTTAAAACAGTGCAATCAAATAATATATGTTGTAAGGAAATAGTTCCAGCACATATACAAGTAACATTTTTCAAATATTTTGTACACCATGAATTCAAACGTAGCTTATATACTAATCTAGCAATAGTTCTGGAACAACTAACAATATTTACTTTAGGTATTATATTAGTAAAGTGTTGTTCTAATAACGAATAATATTCAAATTGAGCTAATTTCACATTAGAATTAAAGACTGTATGCTCACTTTTCATTGCACCTTGTTTGGCCAATTTATCTGAAATTTCATTACCATAAATCTCTAAATGTGATGGGACCCAACAAAATGTAATTCCAATACCTCTAATTCTAATACTATGAATAAGATATCTTACTTCAAACATTATATCTGTTCTCTTTCTACAATTCCAATTTTTTAAAGCATAAAGCACTGATTTAGAGTCAACACAAATTAATATATTAAATATTTCAGAAGGAATGTTGAGTATGTATTCTAGTACCATCATTATTGCATATAATTCACACGTAAATATTGAAAACCCGTGACCAAGATAGAAAGACTTTTGAATATTTAACTAAGGTATGAAAAATCCTGCTCCACAGTTTGATGAATCCAAAACACTACCATCAGTGAATGCTTTTAAATGATTGGAATAGTTATTATTTTAAGTGTTCTGTAACTTCACATTTTAAAATTTGACAATACTCAGTTTTCTTTAAATCAGTATAATCTATGTCAAAATGTGCATTTAAATGTTCCCAAGGTGGAAATTTTGTGACAGAAATTAAGTGACAGGCAACTGATAGTTGCATATTACATTACATGACATGATTATTGCTTTTAGGTCCAGCGGACTCTTCCGAGCCAAATCAGGACCGGACAACCCCTGATCCGCATAAAAGATCTGCTGAAACAACCCTGGTGGTAAAACCGAAAGCTCTCCACCAGCCAGTCACTTTACAATAAAGACATCCCACGCAGGGGACGCTGAGGCTGTACTCTAATTTATCGAACCCCCGTTTACAAAAAAACAAAATAGAATACAAACATCATTATAAATTATCAACAAAACACATACATATAAAATGCCTACATTGCTAAATAATAACATCATAGGAAGCCCTAGTGACCACCTGGCAGAAAGCGTCCAATATTCCCAAGCTGATCCAACAGACCTCATACACAAATAAGGAGTCTTGTCCCGGAAGAGTTTTCAAGAAAAAAGGTAGGTGACTGGTCCAGCGAAGAAGAAGATAGTATAGCAGATTGATAGAACAGAGCAGGAAAGAGAAAGAGCAAATGAGAAAGACAGCGACAGTGGGAATTTAAAGCACTAAATTTCCAAAAAGTGGGGATACTATTTATACTGAAACCCCCGGGGGTCATAGTTGCCTATAAATAAAGAAGAATACAACAATTAAAAAAAATAATATAATAAATTAATTAAAGATAATATGGTTTAGTAAATAATTACACGGACATACACGCATACACATAAATAAATAAATAAATAAATAAATAAATAAATAAATAAATAAAAATAACAAATAAAAACGATGAATCAAATATTTAGCTAGAAATTAAATGCGTAGATGAATAAGAAATTGACATTTTTATACCAATAATTGAAGAAGGAGAAGTGGGGGTGTGTTTGTGTGTGTGTGTATGTGTGTGTGCACTTGGCGGACCTGTTTCTAATGATCATCCTTCTCTTCTCGTCCTTTCCACTCACACTCGCCCTCTTCGTATCCTCCTCGTCTTCCTCTCCATTCTTTGTAAACTATTTCTCTTTGCCCCATCTCAGCCTCACCTTCTAATTCTTTTGGTGCGTGGGTGTGTGTGTGGGGGGTGTGTGTATGTGTGAAACAGCACGAATGGGGAAGGAAATTTACCTTTGCTAGTACCAAATGGGGTAATTTTCACTTTACCCATTCGTCTCCCGTTCCCCATTTGTCGCTAAGTGCGCCGGAGTGCTCTTTTAGTGCGTAGGAGTGCAGTTGTAGTGCATAAGAGTGTTTTAAGTACACAGGAGTGCACTATCCGGGACGGAGAAAATACAGTGAATTTTTTGAAAAGTTTGAAGCAAAATTCGACCTATTTCGTCGCCTATAGGAGACGAAATATGTCAACTTTCTAACTTTCTAGAGAAGGGTAAGGGCTAGTTGCAGCGCTGCAACTAACACTTGCCCGAACCCTTTTCCATCAAAAAATGACTAAAAAAATGACTTTCCGATTCCTACATTCTAAAATTACCCCATTTGTGACCTATACAAGAATGTGTGTTGGTGAGTGTGTGTTTCTTCGCTGCTGAGTTTCAATACTTTTGGCTGCGGCTCCTACCTTGTTTCTGTCACCTTTACCAACCTTGAAATAACGTTTCTTTGTTTCTTGGAATTGCGTTGGGAGTTTTTGTGTGTGTGTTGTTGCCTCTTGTGTTTTGTCCTGAAGAAGAGTTCAGCTCCAATCCTTGCATTGTGTCGTTTTAGCTTGGTGTTTTTTTTTTTAGGCGAAATTAGCTTTCCTTTTTTGGCTTATGTCCACATTTGTTTCTTTTTATTGTACATTTGGATTGCTAGTAGTCCTCTGTTGTATTCAATTCTTTCACCTTTAACTTGTCGTTTAAATAAAACTTCTCCTCTTCCAGTGTCCTCATTTCTTTTGGTTTAACCAGAATTCTGTTAGTATTAACGAGACAAGCAAACAAAACACGAACAACATAAAGGGCATACAAAAGCTTCATACTCTTCTTTTCCTTCACTTTCCTCCTGACTCCTCACTCCTCTTTGACTCTCCTCTTTATCCTCGCTCCTCATCCTGCCCATCCTCCTCTGCATTCCTGCTGTGGCTGCTGGCTTATAAGCTTACCTTGTTTTGGCAAGGCTGGAAGCGGCCAATAAGACACCTGTAGATCGATGTCAGGAAATTGGCATAGGAGTTACAGGCCTCAAAATAGCCCCTTATGCTGAGTGTCAGCCATTGTCAGGGTTGGCAGCATGGTTTTGAGCAACTGACTCGGCAGCCCCGTGATACTCTGTCGGAAGAAAACACAAACTGTTTGTACGTCCGCCTTTTTCAGAGGAAGGGGAATATAATTAGACAAAGAGAGAAAGAGAGAGAGAGAGAGAGAGAGAGAGAGAGAGAGAGAGAGAGAGAGGGAGGGAGAGAGATGAAGAGAGAATAGTTCTCGTCTTCAAACCCCATATATATATATATATATATATATATATATATATATATATATATATATATATATATATATATATATATATATATATATATATATATATATATATATATATATATATATATATATATATGGTTCCCCTCTCAACCCACATCCCACCCCCAAACACACACACTACATCTTACTCTTTGGATGAAATTCTATGCTTCTCTCTCTCTCTATCTCTCTCTCACACACACACACACACACACATACACACACACACACAGACAAACACACACACTCTCGTTCTCACTCACTTTCATACTCAGAAAAAAACGTAGTGGCATTTTAGTGAAAAAATGTGTGTGCATCAAAGAGGGAGAGATGGTTGGTTGGTTGGTTGTTTTATTAAAGTCTTTTTTCACCAAGATGATAAAGACTGTACGCACGCATTCAAACTCACGCATTTAAACAGGAACACATGTACACACACTCAAGCACACGCACTTAGCACACGCACTTTCTCCATCTCTTTCACATATACTCAAACATAATTTATAAACGCATCATAACATAAGTAACAATGTCAGTTAAATAAAAAGTACAACCAATACTATAAATAATATTACCGACACATCATTAAGTAAGATATACTATTGTTAATCAGAGAAAAGAACCAACAGCAGAACCGATAAACGTTTTTGCTAAAATAATGCAACTATCAAAACTAATTCTGCCGAGTGATGGTACACTGTTAGGCAAGAGGCCTCTTAAATCATTGCAATCAAACAGCAAATGTTTCAAAGAAAACGTCTCGTTACAAACGCATTTAACATTTTTGCAATACTTAGTCTTTATAGCATTTAAATATATTCTATACGCCATTGACACTACAGATCTAGAAATTCCACAGTGTTTTTCATACTGCAGATTAAATGTATAATGTTTCTTCATTTCTTGTTCAATTAGATTATTAACCTCTTTAGCAGAAAGTGAAATATGTAAAGATATTGCATTAATATTCGCAGCTCCGTTTCTGGCAGCTCGATCAGCCCACTCATTGGAAAGAAAACCACAATGTGAAGGAATCCAACAAAAATTTACCTGCGTACCATTAATTATAAGATTATGAACCAAGATTTTGATTTCTAAGATAATATCTTTTCTTTCTTTATTATTTTTTGAGTTCAAAGCCTCTAAAACAGATTTAGAATCAACACATATTACAATACTAAAGAGAGTTAAGGGCATACTAGATATTGTATTTATATTTATTGTATTTATATTTATATATTTATAAGAGGGAGAGATTGAGTGAGTGCGTGGGTGTATGTGTTATCTCTCCTGACACACACACACTCTCTCTCTTTCTGTCTCTCTTTCTGTCTCTCTCTCTCTCTCTCTCTCTCTCTCTCTCTCTCATTCTGTTGATGCCTAGTATATCTGTCTATTTCACACACACACACACGCACGCTGTCCGTCTGTCTGTCTCTCTCTCTCTCTCTCATTCTTTCGATGTCTGTCTAGTCTATCTGTCTGTTTCTCTCTCTCATTCTTTCGATGTCTGTCTAGTCTGTCTGTCTCTCTC
>CM072517.1:53730766-53853266 GCA_036898135.1 Oncomelania hupensis | reverse complement strand
GGTTTTGCCCTACATGTGCACCGCAAAAACATAACAAAAAGATCAAAACATGTCTAACTCAACACTTAATGAATTCATCATGAAGTGTGTTTGTGTGTTTCAATTTAGGACTGTTTTTTTTTTAATTATGCAAATTGAGTGTACATATTTTTTTCGCAATTACTTGAATTATCTTTGATCTTGCTTTAAATATTAACATGTACCTGATACTGAGATAGCGAGTTATTTGATACCTCACAGTTATTATTTTAATTATTTCTAACCTATTTAACAGATTTTGTTGAAAATAAGTTTGCTGGTCTAAATTTACCAAATACACCGTGGCAAATTATTATATCTTCAGTGATGTTGAAAATTATGTACTTCATTACTTGTTACGGTTAAGTGTTATAATATAGTGCTGTTCAACGATTACTAAATTAATCGCACGATAGATTTTTTTTAAATCGCGATTAATGCTCGTTAACATTTTTTTTTTTTTTGGACAACAGAAAGTATTATATTAACTGAATAAATATTCAGAAATTTAAGTAAGTTTCTTGTATGCACTTTTATTATTATTTTTAATGTTTTATTATTAAAAATAAATTTTAAAAATATTTTAAATAGACCAAAATGATTAGTTGTCCACAGTTATGTCTTCAGTTTAGTTACTGTTTAGTGTTACTGTTATAACATCAAAGATGTTTGAAATTTGCAGTCCTGGGCCCAGTTGCACAGCGCGCTAATTATGCTAAAAATAATATTAGACAATATCGAAAGTATACGACTTTTTAACTTGAGCCATAGTGTACACCATGTGCGCAACATAAAATATGTTTATCGTTTTAAACTGTCCTATCTGCATATCGTGCAACATTATTAATGCTCTAGGTAAAACGTTTGTGGCTACTTTTGATATTGTTTAATATCGTTTTTGTAGCACCCTGTGCAATCGGCAGCTGTTCATGTGTCTAGTCGACAAAGTGTCCAGCTGGATAAAAGACACTTGACCATACTACAGTAATACGATCACACATGACGTTAAATATTTCAAAACGCCAATGTAGAACATTGGCTACATCAGCACAGTTCAGTCATAGTTTTCTCAGTGGTTTTCCTCACCAAAATAAAATTAATAAAATAAATATATAAAAAAAGATACAAAAACGCGATTAAAAAAGTTAATCGCGATTAATAATTTAACACGTTAATCGTGATTAATGAGCAGCACTATATATGCTGACGATAGTCTTTTATCTGAATTAGAAAATGATATGCAAGCATGTCTTAATGGCCTACAGCAATACTGTTAAGCGTATGGGTTAAATATAAATACTGGTATAGTAGTAAAACAAAGGTCATGTTTTGTTTCAAGGGGAAATATTAGAAACCTACCAGATTTATTTTTTAATGGTGAAACAAACTTAAATATTTTATATTACGCTTCTTCATCTTGTATGCTATGGATTAGAAAATGTGATTTTCATGCAGATTGTTTGTGTGTTATAAATTATGTACATTAGTAAAGTAATAATACAATCTGACACACCTACATGCCTCTTGTTTAACTTTTATTATGTTGTGATGTGTAAGAGAAAGAAAGAGAGAGAGGATGCTGTGTTGTCTGTGTTTGCTCCATGTGTGAAAGTTATAAATTTCATTCTGCACAAACTTTCATTCTTGGTTTTATCATTTAGTCATTCAATTTAGCAACAGTACTGTATATTGTAAAGTGACACAGCCATCTACATAAAACTCCATTTGAATAAGCAAAACAAATTTTATCAGCACATTACAGTCAGTATGTCATTTTCATTCTTTTTCTTCTTTGAGCACATGTTATACTATCTGATCACAGACATTCACCAAAGCACAAGCAACTACTACAATTTTGTCCAGAGTTGTTATCTCTTCTTCTTCTCTAGAAAGGAGCATTTCCACCGGAATGCAGTCGTTTAATATTGTATATTTGCCACAAAGGGTTCCAATCACTCGCTCGACATGAATGCGAAGATGTGCAAGGCTTCTCGTTGATTCAACTTCTATGGCATTCAACTGACTTCTACCTCTTGTAAATGTTGGTATCTTCACCTCAGCTCCTTTCATGCCAACCAAATCAGCTACATCAAATCCTCTATCTGCCAAAATTAAATCATTTGATCTAATATTGTCAAGATAGCCACTTTCACGAGTAATCATTTTGTCACTAGCCCTTCCACCCCACCCAAGTGAAATAAAAGAAATGTGCCCACTGGGTGTTATTGAAATGAGATATTTTATTGTATTGTTACTTTTATAATTGGACCAAGTGAGAGCGCTAGCATCAGAACTTGAGGGTCTTTCGATAAATATTTCAAAGCAATCAATGATTGAGACAGTTTTATTCCAAGGGTACACCAAAAACTGGTCAGGTAGCTTTGCTTTTATTACTTCCCTGTCTGGCCAAAACACAAGCGGCTTAAAACAGCTGTACATAACATGTAGAGTCTCATGGAAAACCTTCGAAGCTGTGCTCCTGGATATGCCAAAAATGAAGGCCAAGTGTTGGAGAGGTGTGTGCAGGCGAAGATGCATAAGTGTCAATAACATAGCCTGAAATGGTCCCAAAGCGCGCCTCTTATCCTTGGGCAGTGCACTGGACAAGAGGTTCAAAAGAGCAGTCAGTGTGACATAGTTTTGTATGCCAGTAAAGTACTTGATAGTATCATCTTGCTCTTGTAAGGATTCCAAAGTCATTTGGCTCTTCTGTAATTGCTCTTTGAGCTCGAAATTCTCACAAAGCAACCTGTTCATTTCACCCCTCATCAACTTTTCTTCAGTAAAAGATAATGTGCTTCTATTGGCATCTCCATCTTCTGTCTGACAGTAAGTGCCACCATAATCATCTGTCTCTGGTAGCGGAGGAGCTTGAAGCAAGGCACCAGTCATGCCACAGTTGGTGTCAGGAGCGTCTGTGTCACTATTAGTAGCGGTGTTGCTGGCAGTTGTGGCACTATCACTTGTCACTGCTGTGTCGTTGAGGTTGTTGCTCATGGGCGTGATCTTTCTGGATTGCAATCGGTTGTATCTGTCGGCGGACACTTTCTTTTTTCTATCATGGCCAAGTTTTAGTGTGGGCACCCAATCTGGATTGCTGTCACATCTGATGTATGCAGGCCTACCTGTAAATGTCCATAAAAATCGTTTACTCATTCTGAAAATTTTTTACTCATTCTGTATAAACATGAAACATTAAACATACACAAGTTATGAACCTATCATTCTCCTTCATTTAATTGTTACATTACTTGAGCATGCTTAAAAAAAAAAAAAAAAAAAAACACTCACAACATGGCCCACACCACACAATATAAATATTCAACAGCACTGATCAAGCCATTCGGTGAAAGTGGGTTGTGTATAAAAGATGGAGAAGGATAATAAATAGGCTATATGATTCATGATCAATGTTCAATCTTCTCACCATTTAAGAAGTGGTCTGAGCACACATATCTGTCCGCAGTTGTGTCAAACGTGAGGGTTTTAAGATTGAGCTGTGCAATCCATTCTCGGCGCCGACGACTCGTCAGTTCTTTCATTTCATTCCCCTTTCCTGTAACAACTTTAGGAACCACAAAATATCTGCGATCTTTCTCGCGATCCTGCCTATTGTGGCAAC
The DNA here is from genome assembly GCA_036898135.1 of Oncomelania hupensis. NCBI lineage: Eukaryota > Metazoa > Mollusca > Gastropoda > Littorinimorpha > Pomatiopsidae > Oncomelania > Oncomelania hupensis. Next base: position 53,849,626 of record CM072517.1, on the reverse strand, counting down.
CTCTAACACAGCAACAACTAACCATTTTCACGCACTTTCTTCGACTGTTTTGATGGTTTGTAGTGTGATTATGTTTCGCGGAGAAAATGACTTCCCTGAAGCAAGGGCATTTAACTCTGCACACACCCCCGTGACGTCATCTCGACAGAGGCCATTGAATGACGTTGCTCTGCAGCTTGCCGTACTTCCGCCCGAAAACAGCCCGAATTTTACTCGCACTGGCGTTATGATAACATAAATCAATTAAACAATTTGAATTTATGAATGAATTGTAAAGGACAAAAAAAAAATGTGGAAAGAGAATAACTGGTGTTTAAGTGTCTCCCGATAGATCCCAAACTTTAATACGGTTTTGGGCAGAGCAACTGTAGTTTAAAGGGGAATCAGTGAATAAAATGTGTTAATTATTGGTGGAGCGGATGCTTGTAAAATAATGGCAAAGTAGTCCGGTAGTCGTCCTAGATCGCTGCTGCAAGAACTCAGCAGCCCATATCACGTAAGTAAATACTACCCTGTCCTTCTGCCTGTCAGGGGCCCGTCCCACATGACTCACACAACCATACGACACTCCATCCCGGTCGCCGCGTTCCTCTTCTCGCGTATAACGGTTTTGTCCCCCTCTCACCACTTAGCAGGCAAGGCGGCAATTTAAGATGAAATCAATAAGTTTGAAATACAATGGGCTGATTAGAAAAGCGCGCACTACTGCCTGTAATGCCGCACCCTAGGTGTGGGTGGGGGTTAGGTGAGGGTGAAGAGGGGTATAGATGGTGAGGGTGAGGTAGGAAGAGGGGGGAGGGGCGAGAGGAAGGAAGAAAGGGATATAATATGGAAGGCCTAGGAGATAAAGAAAAAGAGTGGTTGGATGAGAAAGATAGATGGAACGAGAAAACGGGACAAGGTACTCTAAACATAAAAGAGATTGCCAGAGAGAATGAACACATAGAGAGGAAACTGGGTGTTGGAAGGAGTGATGGGGAGAGGAGAGAGATGGGGAAGAAGAGACAGACAAACAGACATAGAATAAAAGAGGGATGGGAGAAAGAATGGGAGGAAAGAGAGAGAGAGAGAGAGAGAGAGAGAGAGAGAGAGAGAGAGAGAGAGAGAGAGAGAGAGAGGAGAAGAAGAAGAAGAAGAAGAAGAAGAAGAAGGAGAGAGAGAGAGAGAGAGAGAGAGAGAGAGAGAGAGAGAGAGAGAGAGAGAGAGAGAAGGTTGACAGGAATCGCATTTGAGGTAGCGGGGATGAAAACCAGAAGTCTCGTGATGAAACTATCCCTGAAGATGGTGAAGAAATGGGGTAGTGTGTGAAGGGGAGGGGTAATGGGCAAGATAGCTGCCAGAGAAACACACACACACACACAAAATAAAAGAACGACAACAACAACAACAACAACAAACCGGTGCTTAGCGAGTGTCCGATGGAGAAAATTATAACTATTGCTGTTTAGTCGATCCATCCATATTGATTTTGTATTAAAGCGCAGTTCTCCATAATGTCAAGCTTAAGGCGCATTAAACAAAACAAACGGATAGACACGTCTCTAAAAACAGATGTTTGTTGTACAAGAAAAAGGATTGTACTGTGGAAGAGGAATGGAAGAGGAGGAACCTACTATTTAAGCAACAAATTACCAAAACAAAATATTTGCGAAGAAGAAGATGAACAACAACAACAAGAGTAATAACCTAGTATTTCAAAACAAACTGCCAAAACAAGATATTGATACGAAGAGATAAAAACTACAAAAACATGAGCTACGAATTTTCTATTTATTAAAAACAAATTTTCAAATAAAACATGGACTGATAAAAACAGACATTTTCTTGCAACGTGTATATCGTGAGAGGGGGCAAACTCACTATTTTCAAAGAACAGACAAAATACAGTTTAAAAAATAAAGAATATATAAAACAATATTGAGAAGAAGAAGAAGAAGAAGAAGAAGAAGAAGAAGAAGAAGAAGAAGAAGAAGAAGAAGAAGAAGAGGCGACTACTACAGCATGCTTCTAGTAGCCTTCGACCAATGTGTACGGGGTGTTCAACAACAAACTGCCAAAAAGAAGAAGCAGAAGTAGAAGGGAGGGGATTTGGAGAAGGTGATGGGGAAGGGGGGGGGGGGTAGAGAGTGTGGGGGGACTATATTGGCGATTTCATTAAAAGGGAGCTGTTTACTTTCCGTCGACACATGCTAACTAGAAAGAGCACGCGGGTCGTGATGCAAGGCGCTGGATCCTCACACCCTATAACATCAAGTCACACCCGGATTGTGCTAAGGTAGAGGGGAGGGAAAGAGAGAGAGAGAGAGAGAGAGAGAGAGAGAGAGAGAGAGAGAGAGAGAGAGAGAGAGAGAAAGAAAGCTTGGTAATACACAGCGTAGCTGAGACTCCCCTGTTGTTTTTTGTACAGTACAACAACACGAAAGTTTGGTGGCTGTTTCTTCGTTTATTAGGCTAGCATGGCGTTTGTGGGTCAGCTCTCTGCGTTGATCCTCAGTCCACAAGTCATCTATTAGGTCACTTTTAATATTGCGTCATAGTCATACAAGTCTACCAGTCCCGGTCAGCAGGTCTCGTCTGTAGTCTCGCATGAACATAGCCTCCTCAACTTTTTAAAATGAAACAATATACCTTCAAAAGTAAACCTGTCAAATGATAACATTAAATATAGCAAAAGGTGAATGTGGTGAAAAAATAGAACTGACAACAGAAGTGGCGGTGAGCGCGCTATGTTCAATAGTTCAACAATTATGGGCGTTACTGGGCAAAGGTTGAAGGCACGAAGTTGGGCCATCGGCGAAGGACGGTCCAAACATAACCCTCCTCTTCGTCTTCTTCTTTCTCGGACTGTTGTGGCAACACACCTCGAATGGGTTTTAAAATGAGACGAGTTTGCGAACAACAACCCTGTTCTTGCCGTGTTGTGCTGTGACCCTGTTTCCTTTCTTCTGGGTCACTACATACGAACGGGATGAATAGGGAGTGGACAGGACGTCCTTGCGGTGTTGCTTCACGAGCAGACAGTCGGCAGGTTTTAGGGTTGAAGGTTTTGTCTTTCGCTTGGCATCGGCGTATGCCGTCATCTTCCGTTGGACACGGAGTCATTGTAGATTATACGTGTGCGGACCGGGATGGGCCTATCTTGGACAGAGGGTTTCGGTACTTCAATGTTCATCTTTCGACCTGTCAGCGCCTCAAAAGGGGATACATTAGTAGCGCTGTGGGGAGGGGGAGATTAGTGGGGGTGGGGGTGGGAGGGGGTTGCTCGGTAGTGACGTAAAAACGTGGGGAGCTCTTTCCTCCAGGTCTTATTCTCAGTGGTCGATGCTCGGATATTTTTCAACTTCGCCGTTAGCTTCTTGCCATAGTGGGGTTATATATCTTTCTGTGATTAAAACCGAATTGTTCAGCAAATTCAGCGAACTCTTGGCCGTTAACGGGGGAACCATTGTCGGTTTCACTGTTTCGGGAAATCATTGGCGTGAAAATATTTCTTCCACCTTGGAAGTGATACATCGGGCAGATGTAGAAGAGACGGTTTCCACTTCAGGGAAACGACTATACTCGTCAATACACACCATCTCGTAATCGCCTGTGAGGAAAAAACCCACCGAAATCAATGGCAGTTTCAACCTACGGGCCTGAGGGTAACTCCGTCCCTTGAAGAGGTTCACGCTGTGTAGGGATAGGTGTGGAAGCTTGACAAGGGATACATGACTTGACCGCCTGCTCCACCATCTTGTCGATTCCAGAAAACCAGACCTTTTCCCTAATCAGCTGTTTAGTCTTGACAATACCTTGGTGAGATGAGTGGCCAATCTTGACGACTTTCAAGCGCAGTGACTCTGGTATGATCAGCATGTGATCTCATAGTAAAACACCATCATAGACAGAGATTTCTCATCCTTGAACTGTGCGTAGCTTGCTGTCTCTTTGTCGTGCCATGTGCCAGTTTGTTCAGCGGTCATCGCTTTCTGTAAGGTTACGTCAATTCGCGTTGCGTCACGAACTTCTGCTATTCCCATCGCCTAGGGCACTGAGGTTCTTGTGATGTAATTCACATAACCCCTCAGCAATGTTATCACGGGTTGGGACGGACTGGGGATGTCCACTGATGTAGTTGTCACCAGGGTTTAGATCGTCACGTCCAGGAACGTAGGGCAGGGTCATCTCATAAGGCATCAGGCATAGTCGCCATCGTTCCAAGCAGGTTTCTGGCTTGCCAATAAACCAAGGAGAGGCTTGTGATCGCCGAATACATTTCATTGGGTTACATCTCGAGAAGCAAAAGTAAATCTCAGTAAAGCAGATCTCAGCTGCGCAGTGTGGCTTGGAAAGTGGAAACAAAGGCAGTGTGTGGTAGAGTATAGGGGTAGTAGATACGGGGAAGATAAGGGGTGCGGTATCTAAAGCAAGAATATAGCGGAGTATAGAGTGAATGGAGGTGGGCTGGGCTTAGTAGTTGAGGTAGAACGGTAGGACGAAGATGTGAGACGGGGTGGGGTGGGCAAAAAGGGGTGGAAGATGGGTCAAGGGGTTGAGGGGTGTTGTAACAGGTCACGAGTAGGTGAGGTGGTAGCGCACGCAGCGTAGCTGGGACTCGTAATGTACTTCTCACTAGCAAACGTAAGTCTCGACGAGTCTCAGTTATAATTGTGGCAAAGTAGGGTTTAGCAAAGGGGGAGGAGGGAGGGGATGAGGGCTGGATAGAGGGGTGTTGGAAAAGGGGTGGCATCAAGTGGAAATGGTGAGATTGGGAGAAGGGAAAGAACCCAACACGACTTGGATATTTTATTTAATTAATTAATGTATTTATTTAGTTTATATTTTATGAAACTTTATATTTATTAAATTATTTATTATTATTATTATTTTTTTTTATTAATTATTTTTTCATCACTGAAGAAGGGCGTAGCCCGAAAGTCTTTGCTTTTATATTTTTCTTGGTGTTTTTTTGTGTATTTTGTTTCTGATTTCTATATTAAATTATTTATTATTGAGAGGAGAGGGGGAGAGAGAGAGAGAGGGGGGGGGAGAAGAAGAAGAAGAAGAAGGAAAGGAAAGGAAAAAGAAAGAAAGAAAATGAGTGCATGAATGGTAATATTTTATTGGCAAGCCTGAACCTTTTCTGCGATTGCTTTCTTTTAATTTGATAAATGCATAGGGCTAATACTAGAAGCATAGACGTGTGCATTCGTCCCGTCTCTCCTCATCCCGGGATCTGCAGTTTCCTCTCCTGCTGCATGGTACGACCGCGATACGCTTTATATTGTTATGCATTATTCTTTTCTGTTATGACCTGCATTTGCCACGGCGCTGACTATCTTTCAACTGATGGTGTTTATATAAGAATATATAAGAAAATATAACCCAGACACTTGATTTCAAGCAAGCCCAGTTGATACACTGACGAGCGTTTTACATGAATAAATTCCCTAGTTTTTGTTCCTATAAATAACAGTGGCCCGCCAGCATTCTGAAGCTAAAAATAGCATCTACCACAGCCGGTATGAGACAGATCCCGTACAAACAATTGATCGTAAAGTTTCTCGGTTGATAAAATACACCCCACTAAAGACCTACACTTCAAGCCGCGTGGTTTTTTTTTTTTAAATGTTAACCAGCAAGGGTACTTACACCAAAGAATGTACAGGCAGCTGTATAATCTTTGCTTACACCGCCGAAGTACAGGACATGTGCGGGGCGGCATACTGTAATCATTGGTCTTTCTTTGCTAGCAGTTGTCATGTAATATTCATAATCTTAGTTATATGGTTGTGTATTCATTATGCTTACCACGGTTGTCCTGGTCACTTTGATTTGTCATAACTCAGACACCTAATGAGATAAGATATCTAATGAGCCAGAAAGACAGTGAGATTAGGTTAGACTAGCTTAGATTAGGACGGATTTACTTTTAAAAAGCTCGTCAGTGTATCCACTGGGCTATCGTCCCCTATACGCTTATGTGTCCGGGGACGTTAATCTATATAACTAACTAACCACTGGGCTTGCTGAAAACCAAATAGATGGGTTATATATTTCACACCCATAATGTAACAAACGCATATGGAATTCATATGCTTTTGTTAGAACTGGCGGGATGTAATCTTAATGAACTGCTTTTGCATCTTTTATACTTCCACGGTATTCCTTTCAAATAAGCTTTTTGCTGTAGTGCATGATAAAGACAAATAGCTAGCTGTACGATCATGCATCATTGTATGTCGAAAGTGTTCACATTTCATGTAGCATTCGCTGTGTTTCATGACACAGTTGGTTTGGTTCTGTGCATGCAGTCATTGTAATTCTAGCTGTATTTTACGTCGGGTCTGCACTCATTGTATTTCTAAAGTGTTCCGATTAATTTCGCCTTTGTGTTATCGACGCCTGTGCAGCGGTGCGGTGAAGCGTAGCCGAAGCTTATTGGCTGATTGACGGCCTGTGAAAGTAAAAGCCGACACACTGATGGATTGAGTTTGAAGTCGCCTGCACGATAAGTACTCGCCAATAAGCTAGCTTTTTTTAAGGCCCAGATACACCTATCAAGAGAACAGTCGGGGGTTGACTGTCTCTCAGCTGGGGGGGCGAACCACGATGATCGTCGAAGGGGAACGATATAATGATTAAAAGTTCTGACGGGCTAAATGTCCCCGTTATACGGAGGAGCCTGGTGTCCAAGTGGGACGGGGAATAACTATTGCCTGATGACAGGCCTGTGATCTGAAATAGATAGAGCCAATGGACGCACTGATGGATGTGGAGATTCGAATTCGCCCTGCAATGCTAAATCTGTTGCCAATAAGCTAGCTTTATAAGCCTCCAGACTACAGTCCTATCAGAGAAAACAGTCTCGGGGGTTGAAATTCTCTCAGCTTTTTTACCACGAAGATCGTCGAAGGGAACTATAAAATGATAATATTCAGGACGGCGAACATGTCCCCTATACGCCAAGACAACCTTTCCGGGGACGGTAACTCTATTACTGAAACTTGAAGACTGAGGCTTTCACTACGCGCTCCATGCGAAGCTTTGTTAGCCTTTGCGCCACAGCCTTGCGGATAATGTAATTCCCGGTCTTTTTATCTTTGGAAAAAAAAAATTGCCGAACAGTGAGTGAGGCCACAGCTTACGGTCCTAAGAGACTGTTTCACTACGCTCCTCGAGCATTGGCTTAATAAAGTCATCCAGATAATGTACTTTCACTGCGAATCTCGCCGAATTGAACCAGCCACCGTTCGTCCAAAAGGGGAGCGTAAATAGGCTTAAATTGGGGGTGTACGCAGTGTATTTCAATGTCAGGCGATTATTATAATATTATTATTATTATAATTATTATTATTATTATTATTATTATTATTATTATTATTATTATTATTATGATTATTATTATTATTAAGAAAGAAAGAAAGAAATAATATAAAGAATAACATGAAAATAAAAATTGCCCTGAGATACTGCGACCCTACTCCTCCGGATGAGAGTATAAACCCAGGTCTAATTCTTTGCACGCCTGCATTCCATCTCATGGACTTTAAAGATATATCCTGACGCTCATGTCCATTTACGGGTGAGTGCCGGTAGCACAAATACATCCAGCACGCACTAGGTCGCCGAGGGTTGCGTCCAGAGGTTGAAAGGTTGCAGGTGACCAATTCGGGTGGCTTGAATTACATCCTGTATGGTTCAGCGCCTTTTGAGCAGCCGTTGAGCTAGAAAAGCGCTATATGGAACTTTGGAACTTTGTTTTTTTTATTTCATACACCACTATCAGACAATATTAAATAAGGCTCCTAGCCTTTTTTTTTTAACAACTGTATTATCACCGAGGTGAAATTCGGGCACTTTCATTTTCGAAAGTACAGCAGCCCCAAGTGAAGCGCTTTACCCAAGGTACATGCTGGGTGTGTTCTTGTCACCGGCACTCACCCGTCTAGGACATGAGCGTCAGGATCTTTAAAGTCCGTTATGATGGAATGCATGCGACACAGACTAGACCTCGGTTTATACTCTCATCCGAAGGAGTGGGAAACTGGAGTAAAGTGTCTTTCCCAAGGACACAACACAATGCCCCGGCCTGGGCTCGAACTCGGGACCTTCAGATCCGCAAGCCAACGCTCTAACCACTCGGCCACCGCGTCTCCGCCGAGGGGAGGGGGTGAGGTGGTGATGGGGTTTGTATGTGTGCCGTATAGCATATATATAGATATAGATATAGATATATATATAGATATATAGATATAGATATAGATAGATATATATAAAGTGATACAATTATAGGATAAATTATAAATTGTGTCTTTATAGAGTATCTCACATACCCTAGCGACACGTAAGAGACACGGCTCAATCAGTTCAGTTCAGTTCAGTGGGTAGATTACCGTCCCCGGACACAATAGCGTATAGGGAACTACGGCTCAATCTGCCAGAAGAACCCATACATACAATGAACTGGGGTGGATGGATGGAAAAAGGAACGGATTGGTGGCTTGTGGGGCGGGAGTTGGGGTGAGGAGACATGGGGCAGCATAGGTAAGATGGCAGCGCCTTGAACAGCAGTTTCAGCTGGTATGTGCGCTATATAAGAACAATCCATTTCTTAGTGAGATCGACACTCTATGGAAGACACCCCACCGGATGTTTTATTTTATTTTATCGACCACACTGAGCGTGTCATTACTTGGATAACATTACTTAGTAACGGTATTCAAGACACCAATAATTATTATTGAGGACACGCATTCTCTGGCTATCTCTGTAAGTTCGTGTCGGTCTCTGTCTGTCTCTGTGTCTGTCTCTATCTCTCTATCTATCCCCCTCCCCCCTCTCTCTTTCACACACACACAACACACAAAACACACACACAAACACACACGCACAAAAAACGCACACACACACACACAGGCACACACACACACACATCCAACAACATTAAATGCACTTGTGTTTGTTGTTGTTGTTGTTGTTGTTGTTTTTTAATCTCCATAGTAAATGCAATTATTTGGGATGAAATATTGTGCGTTGACCGCCAAACCACATTAGTTCAAAAAGGTAAATCAAGTGGAATTAATTTACGGCAGTATTCACCTTTCATAATGACCGATTGGGTTTAGGTTCGAAAGTGTATACTGCAGGGTTACCTGTTGATGTTTCCAGACTTATCTAAAAATACTTTAAAATAGTACGGAATCAGAACAAAACAAATGTCGGTCTGTCGGTCTGTCGGTCCGTCGGTTGCACACCATGTCTCAGAACCATTGGATAGATTTTGTCTAACTTCATAAAGACATTATCTGGGTTAGTGGACAGCTTTTCAGTGCCATTGCATTTGCTTTGCATGAAAGGTTAAGGTCGATGGGGTCAATTCTGTGGTAAGCACGTTATTGTTCTATTTTACAAAAACGGCTGACCGAATGTGGAGTTAGTTCAACTTATGTCCAATCATTGTGTAGTGGTGGTTTGGCAGGTGAGTCGGTCATTTGGTCGAACCGTCGGTCGGTATTTCACTGTTATGTTCAAAATAGTTATTTGACTTTCTCCAAAATCACTTAACCCGTTGTTTTTTGTCTTAGTACATACTTTAACTACTATTAACCTGGGATGTCATTTACATTTGCACTTTCTCAAAGATCAAAGTCACCTAACTCCATCATTCCCTAAACAAATTTTGCGGTAAACCTCAAACTTGGCTAAACAGATTTTAATAAATTTAGCATGCATATAGTTCAGATAGTGGCCAATCAACCCGTATTTTCAGTTGTACTTCTTTCATGTAATAACGAAAAAGAACAGTTCCAACAGTTCCAACAAAGTTAACAATTTCGAAAATGCTTAGCATTTTGTTTTCTGGAAATAAATTGAATGGCGTACCATCTTGTTTGATGGCGATGGATATACTACATAACGCAGAATGAACTTTGTAACTATGAGAGATGGTGTTTTGATTCATTGCAATAGGCAATAGAAATAACTTTTTTTTAAAATCGCTGGTAGTGATAGATTGGGATTTAAAATACAATAAAATACAGCACTATAAAGTTTTGATTTTGACGCACTGTGTTTGGTATATATGGGGGGAGGGGGGGATATACCAGCAGAATTAAGGCAAGCGTTTGGCTCCCTTGGAGCTGATAGAGTGTGCTTTGGGCAATTACAAATATAAAGTAGCATTAATGTTTGGATGATGACGGATTGTGTTTTGATTAATGGGAATATAGCCTATATTCCTCAGTATTAGTTGTGTGTGTGTGTGTGTGTGTGTATTCTGTATAAAAGTTGACGGAGACAGTCATTAAAGATGAATACATCCCATATTCACTGTGAAAGATAGGTTCCCATGCACTGTGCAAAAGGAATGGAGAAGTGACGCCGAGTGGTAAGTACTGACAGTCTGCAATGTGTTACACTCGTTCGATGATTGTGTTTTTCTATCAGTATTTGATTCAGCCCCGATGCTTGAAATCCTGATAGGTGTAACTCTGATTCGTTTATCCACGCAGCCTGCTCACTCAGCAACAAGGCAAAGTCTTCGTATGAAGTTTTCAAACTTTATTCAGCGTTCATCAACAACTGCATACAATCACCTTTTCACTCTCCTCTTTTTACTTTCCACAACTATCAACACACTATCATGTATCCATTTTATAGTTTTTCTCTCGATCGAGATAACGTCAGAATGTTCTCGATGACGCTTTACCACCAATCAAACTAAAGTTCGTCATCACTGACTTACGTCATACATCTTTCTTCACATTCCAAGAATGTTCTCAAATATTTACATTTATCGGGAACCTTCGATCGACCGTAAACACGCAAATCTAGAGAATTCTCCAATAATATCGACTAACGAAAATTATCAACGTTATACAAAGCCTCTCCTAACAACAATGCAAACTCGAATCAAAGGTAAATACACTCTATTATTGAATACTTTGCAAAGCGAAACGATTAGATCTATCGTGCGCATTTCAGACATACTATCCTTCGCGTTTCAACGTAACACAATGTTTCTAGTAATTATCACCACACAAATAAAATTTTAAAACAACAAAACAAAAAAGTGTCAGTTGAGAATGGAAAATGACTATTAAGGCCAAAGTTTTGAAATATCCGGCAAGAAAAATCACCACCAGAGAGCTGAAGTCCTTACGAATAAAATGGTATGAAAATCGATAACCAATGTCCAATAAATCCAACACACTGACACACAAATTGACGACACACACATTGGCTGTCTTCAGAAACAATTCAAATGGTTACACACACACACATACACACACACACACACACACACATACACACACACACACACATTCTCTCGCTTCCCCTATCACTCCTCCCACCCCACCTCTTCTGTTATTTGCACTGTTCTTGTTGTATCCGGTTCTGTTCGTTTTGCAGTAGTACACAAATAAATTGCCTGTTGACTACAGCTTGATGACTAAAGTTTTATCTGTACGTTTTCATACGTTATTTGGGCACAGTACAATTATTTTACCAAGAACCCCTTTGCTAGGCAGTTTCCTAAATTAAAACCATGTGATCGCTCTTAGACCATATTTTAAGGTTAGTATTTAGTTAGTATTCTGCTTACAGGCCCATCGGATTGCAAAAGCCGAATCAGGACCACTTTTTCAACTTAGTTGAAAGAGGATCACCCTGATCCGTATAAAAGATCTGCTGAAAACAACCCTAGTGGTAATACTGAAGGAACTTCACCAGCTGGTCAGTGTACAATAAAGGCATCACGCAGGGAACGCTGGGCTATACTCCCAATTTTTCAAAAACCCCATACAGAATCAAAAATAGAATTAAACATCATTATAAAATATCAACAAGACAAATACCTTTAAAATGCCTACATTTGCTTAAGAATGATATCATAGGAAACCCTAGACCATTTGCAGAAAGCGTCCGATATTCCTAACTGACCCAACAACTCATACACAAATTACATTACATTACATGATTATTGCTTTAGGTCCAGCGGACTCTTTCGAGCCAAATCAGGACCGGACAACCCCTGATCCGCATAAAAGATGTGCTGAAACAATTCCAGTGGTAAAACTGAAAGCTCTCCACCAGCCAGTCACTTAACAATAAAGACATCCCACGCAAGGAACACTGAGGCTGTACTCCAATTTATCGAACCCCCGTTTACAAAAACAAAATAGAATACAAACATCATTATATATTATCAACAAAACACTTACATATAAAATGCCTTACATTGCTAAATAAAAACATCATAGGAAGCCCTAGTGACCACCTGGCAAAAGCGTCCAATATTCCCAAGCTGATCCAACAGACCTCATACACAAATAAGGAGTCTTGTCCCGGGAGAGTTTTTAAGAAAAAAGGTAGGTGACTGTTCTAGCGAAGAACAAGATAGTATAGCAGATTGATAGAACAGAGCAGGAAAGATAAAGAGCAAAATGAGAAAGACAGCGACAGTGGGAATTTAAAGCACTAAATTTCCAGAAAGTGGGGATACTATTTATACTGAAACCCCCGGCACTCCAACGGGGGTCATACACAAATGAGGAGTTTGGGAAGAGTTTTTGAAGAAAAAATGTAGGTGACTGGTGTCACGTGGGGTTTATGGGCTCTGCACAATGGAATTATGGACCCTCACGTTTATTCGGTGGGAACTGCTAGTTAGTCACCCTATGAATTACTTTAATAAATTTATTTGTTTAGCTCGTTCTGTGTTAAGGTTGGGGTACAGAGATAGATAGAAAAATGGTAAAAGATTACTGTCACACTAGCTTTCACACGGCTATGAATCATATGTAGTCCAGCCACTTGATAACAGTTAAAATCACACATTTATTTCTTCTACTCTATACAAGGTTTTCTAAGTACTAATCTAACTTAAAAAGTCTCAGTCAATGCAAATAGTTCGATCGCTGATAGTCTAGGCAGCTGTTATTTCTTCATCGGGCACTTGCTATTATTCATGTAGATTGGACTACTGTGGTCCGTTTTACAGTTTCTGAAGAGTGGACTACTGTGGTCCTTTTTCTATCAGTTTGGGTGCACGTTTACTTATGCACTTAACTTCCGTGTGGTCTGTTCGAAGTCCTTCTGTGAGGTAGCTTCTGGTACACGTTGTGTCGTTGTGTAGTTGGGTCCCTTGCCACGCTGTGGGGTCTTGCAGGGTGTTGTTCCCAGGTTAGCTCTCTCCGACTTGTGCGGTAGAGGCTACGCAGACAACTCGTCGTTTCTGTGGAGTTGGGCGCACGGGATAGCTCGCCTGCTCGTCTGTAATATAAGAGACGAAATTCTGCACAACCCTGAATAATCGGTTTGTGCAGAGCGTCTCACTGAAAGCCAAAGTAGCCCTCAGTGATAGCTCCACATCTCTATACATAAGCGACGAACATTCTGCTACTTCCGGGGTCCACTGGAATCTCACTCTAAATTCCTATACATACATAAATATAAATCGTGGCTAACTATACACATACAGAATTAATAATATTATAAACATTCAGTGGTACAGCCACTGGTCTGCAAACATACACATAAGTTAAACAACAGTGGTTCCGTACGGTATACAACATGGCGGCGCAACCGGTCGTGTTTCGCCTCGTGGTCGGCTCTTCCACGTGGTACGGCAAATTCGGATTAACAATTCACATGTATGCATAGCAAATTCCACAAACATAATTTCAACAATAATATAAATATATCACGATGAAACAGAAGGATGTTCATTTACCTGCTTGACAAGTTCAGGCCCGTGGTGACTTGATAGAATTCTAAGATTCTTAAGTACTGCTTCCTGGTCTCTGAGTGAAGATATTTCTCTAGCTATGTAGATGTTAACTCTTCCTCGTCTCACACACGACTGACTAAAACTGTGCTAGGTTTTGACCCAGTCAAACTGGCTCTAACCGCTTTGCCTGAGCTCTGGTTGGTTACAACGGTCAGATTCAAGGCCCACAGTGCTGACGTCACTAACTGCCGGCGTCACGCTCGCAGTGTGTGTGTACCTCCTACCTGTAATTGCTTGCTGTGTAATACCCTAACTCTCTAATGTTACAATGACTACACAAGGCTAAATAGTAAATAGGCAGGGTAAACTGCTCGGTTCGTGACAGGCTCCATCAACTGAAAAAAGGCGATGACTTCTGGATTCGACCTTTTTCTACTACAGAGCCTAGTTTAACGCTGCACTATCCTAGGGTCCTATTTACAAACTAAGTAAGTTGCTCTACCTGAGCTGCAATGCTGTGCCAGGTAGCTATGGACACTAGTGACAGGGTTTTACTGGCGGGGACGAATTCTGGTGCTGTGGCCCTTAGTTGTGTTGGGTGGGCGACAGCTGCTGTGTCCTCCACGAGATGGCGACTGAGGTAGTCGGCTCCGTGGTTCTCTTTGCCGGGGATGTACTCGATTTGGAATGAGTATGCCTGAAGGGTGAGTGCCCATCGCATCAGGCGAGAGTTCAAAGACTTGGAGGCTGCCAGGAACGATAGTGGTTGGTGGTCCACCTGAACTGTGAAGTGGGTCCCATACAGGTAGAGTTGGAATTTCTGTATGGCCCAGACTAGTCCAAGGCATTCTTTCTCCGACGTGGCGTAGTGGGTCTCGGCGGGTCTCAATTTTCTGCTGGCGTAGGCGACAGGGAATAGCGTCTCTGCATTCTTGGGGTCGCGCTGTAGCAGTACTGCTCCGAGGCCTAAGTCGCTTGCGTCGGTGCGAAGAACGAATGGCTGAGTCAAATCGGGTAGGTGGAGTACTGGCGCCGATGTCATTCTGTCCTTGAGTGTTTGGAATGCTGTCTCGCATTCCGCTGTCCAAACTACTTTGTCCGGGGCGATTTTCCGGGTTCCATTTGTCAGTGGTACGGCGATGCTGTTGTAGTTGGGGATGAACTTCTGGTAGAAGCCGCAGAGTCCTAGAAACGACTGCACTTCCTTCTTGGTCTTGGGCCTAGGAGCGTCGAGTAGGCGTTTCACTGTCTTTTCTACCGGTCGCAGGCTTCCTTGACTGATGGTGTGTCCCAGAAATTCTAGTTCTGTGAATCCAATCTGACATTTGGTGGGTCTTGCCGTCAATCCCGTGTCTCTGAGGCGGGCGAGTAGTTGTTGTAGGAGCGTGACATGTTCCTCCCACGTAGGTGTTGCGATGAGGATGTCGTCCATAAACGAGTGTAGGTGCTCGCTGCTCAGGGGTGCCAGGAGTTTTCGCATCATGGCGCTGAAGATGCTGGGTGCGTTGTGGAGTCCGAATGGAAGCACGTTGAATTCGAAGTGTCCTTCCATAGTGCTGAAAGCTAGGTACTTTCGGACTTGTGGTTGTACTGGTATCTGATAGTATCCTTTGCTGAGGTCGATGCGTGAGAAGTACTTTGCTCGCTGTAGCTTGGCAAATAGGTCTGTCTGGTCCGGGAGTGGCTCTGGCTGGAACTGCGTTACGGCATTCAACAGTCTGAAGTCGATGCACAGTCGATGCTCTCCGTTGGGTTTTCGCAACAATACCGTGCCTGCGCTGTAGGGTGAAGTAGACTCTGAGATGATTCCGGCTGCCAGTAAGGTGTCTATCTCTTCCTTGATGGCTCGCTGCTGCGACAGTGGCATCGGGTAGAGCTTCTGGCGGACGGGTGTTGGGTCGGTCACCGTTAAGGTTACTTCGACGAGGTCTGTCCTCCCTGGTCGGTCTGTGAGCACAGTCTGATGTTGTCGAATGACCTGTAGTACTTGCTGTTGCTGTTTAGCGGCTAGGTCTCCGTTGAGTATCACGTCTTTGTAGGTTTCTTTGGAGTGCAGGGGATACTCTACTGCATTGGTCTCCATGCTTTCTCCTTCTTCCGCGATGGCGATGGCTAGCAAGTTGTGAGTGCTGGGGGTCGCTGGTCGGTCCGTATACTTCTTGAGGAGATTGATGTGGTGGTATCGGGCTCTCCCGTTCACCTCTACTTGGTAGACTGTCTTGGATTTCTTGGCAGTCACCCGGTACGGTCCTCTCCAAGCGATGTCCAGCTTGTTGGTTCCACTTGGAAGTAAGAGTAGCACTTGATCGCCGACTTGCAGTTCTCTGTCCTTCGCGTGGCGGTTGTAGTACTTCGCCTGACGGGCTCTTGCCTTCTTCAGTGCTTCACCAGCTTTCTTCCACGTTGCTTTGAGGGTTTCCTGCAGGTCTGCGACGTACTTGGTGGCACCTCTTGGTGTGTCGTCTATCTTGGCTTCCGTCCAACTTCTGCGTAGGGCTTCTAGCGGTCCTGCTAGAGGTCTGCCGAATAGTAATGTTGACGGGGTGTAGCCTGTGGCTGCATGGGGCGTTTCTCTATATGCGAACAGTGCCGCATTCACGTAGGTGTCCCACGCTTCTGGATTGTCGTCGGCGACTTTCCTGAGTATGGTGAGAAGGGTTCCATTCAGTCTTTCTACTTGTCCGTTGCTGGCGGGGTGGTATGGTGGTGTGCGAATGTGATGGACTTGAATCAACTCGAACACGTCTTGCATCAGGCGGCCGGTGAACTGAGATCCGTTGTCCGTTCTAATGCTGTCCGGGAATCCGACTCTGGTAAAGATGGCGATGAGGGCATCTGCAATCTTCTTGGTGTCGATCGCTGGCAACGGGACTGCTTCGCACCACATCGTACATGCGTCGACGAGTGTGAGTAGAAATCTGTTCCGCTTCTTGGTCATGGGCAGTGGTCCTACTATGTCTACTGAGACTTGCTGGAATGGCACGCCCACTACTACCGATGGTCCTAAGGTAACTGGTACGGTGTGATGTCGCGGGGAATATCGTTGACATTGGTGGCAAGATTTCACGTAGCGCTTGACATCTTCCGTGATTCCTGGCCAATAGTAGTGTGCGCTGATTCTCTGCACTGTGGCTCCAATTCCCATGTGTCCGCTGAGTGGCATGCTGTGGCCTAACTCTAGTACTTGGGCTCGAAGGGTGGCTGGTAGTACTAGTTGGGTGTGATCTCCATCTCCTTGACGATGTAGAACTCCCTCTTCCATGTAGAAGTCTCCCTTGTGCGGGAGTGTGTGCGCCTTGGGTAGCTTCTGGAAGCACTTCGCTATCGAGGCGTCCGCTTTCTGTGCTGTTTTGATCTCTTCGAGTCCTGGGTTCGGTGCGAACTCGGGCTGGGGTGGTTGGGTTTTAGCTTGGGCCCTGGTTTGCACTGCAGCTATCTCTACAGTTTTAGGGGGCGTGCCTAAGAACACATACCTACAACCTAGCACTAGATCATACAGTGGTTTCTGTAAAACAGCTGCTTGGATTCGTCCTGTGACGTACCTACTCTCTACTTCTATCCAAGCTATTGGGCAAGTAGTCGTCGGTTTCGTCAAGTCTGCTCCTTGTAGTTCGACTGTCTTGTCTGTCAAGTCCGCGCGCGATACAAGAGATTCGCTAACTATCGCGTCGTATGATAGACCTGTGTCATACAGACAGTTCGCTTCTTTTCCGTTGACCTTGACCGTGTCTGTCACCGATGGGTGATCTCCGATAGTGTGTGGCTTGTTACCGCTGCTTTGAGTTAGAACTCTGTGCGCTGGCCGGCTTTCGCGCTCTTCCCTACGTTGTGCGGCCAACTTGAAACATTCTGCGGTGGAGTGATTGTTTCTGTTGCAGAACGAACAATACCGTCTCTGTTCTGCGGGACCTCTTTTCCCGAATTCCGTGTTGGGTCCTTTATTTTGCCCAGGTCTGGGTTATTCGGCTTATTCGCGGTGCGTTCTTCCCGGTTAGGGCTTCGTTTCTGTGCCTCTTTCCCGTTAGGCTTTAGGTCTCGCCTGAAGCTCTTGGCTTCTCCGTGGGCGGCCACGTACCTATCTGCGACCTTGACCAGATCTTCCAGTCTTTCCGCGCCCTGCTCTACTGAGAATGTTCTCAGCTCGGGGGTCATGGTTTCCCGTAGCTGTTCCCATACTAACAGTTCTGTCAGTCCATCATACGTCTTAGCCGTGGCTGACTGGCTAATCCACTTATCCAGCATTGTAGACAACCGATCCGCGAACTGCGCATAGCTCTCTCCTTTCACTCTCCGATTGGTGCGGAATTTTTGCCGGTAGCATTCTCCTGTTAGTTCGAATCCCGTTAGGAGTGCCTCTTTTACTTTGTGATAGTCAGTCACTCTGTCAGTCGGTAGCTTACTGTAGATGTCATAAGCCTTTCCTCTAAGCCCTTGACTAAGCTTGAAAGACCAATGAGTGGGATCTAGTTTATACTCAGTTGCTAGGCGCTCAAACCTAGTCAGATAGAGATCTAGACCTTCTTCTCTTTCGTTGAATGTCCCCAGTGGAAATGACATTCCTTGTACAGGGTTGGATGCTACCTCTAGTTGATCTGAGTGGGGAGGGGTTGAGGAAGAACTTGAAGCTCCTGATCCCAATCTTCTTAGCTCTAACTCATGCTGTCTTTCTTTTTCCTTTTCTGCCCTCTCTTTTTCTTTTTCTGCCCGCTCATAATCCCATCTCCTGACTTCTGCTTCTCTCTCTGCTGCTACCTTCTTCTGTTCTGCTTCTAGCTCAAGTTTCTTCTGCTCTCTCGCTGCTTCTAACTCTGCTTTCTTTTGCTCTGCCTCTAATGCTAGTTTCTTCTGCTCTGCTTCTAGTTCTGCTTTTTTCTGTTCTCTCTCTGAGGCTCTCTCTGCCGCTTCGAGTTTCTTCGCCTCTCTCTCTGCTGCTCTCTCTGCCTTAGCCTCCTGTTTCTCTACCTCTGCATTGATATACGCAATTAGGTCTCCCCCTGCTAAGTGTAAAGCTTCCCCTAATTCCTTGAAGCGCAATCTCAAGGCCACTGGGTCCGACATTGTCAAACGTGTCTATGACCAACCTCCGAATCACGTGGAATACCAAAACACTAGCAATATTGCAATTCAATAACAACAATGCAAAGACAATCAATAATAGAATAAAACAAGAGTCAAATGGCATACAACAGTTACTTAAGCAAAACCTGCAAAAGAACAATGCAACATACAGGCACAAAAATAATTGAAGCAAAAAAGTTTTTAAGTAAAGAATAGTGCACCAAAACTGATCAGTCCTTGTTACAACTATTTTAAGTTATTCTACTACTACTACTGTTATCTAATTTTATTGTACCTAGATCCGGTTATACCCAATTCCTATTATACACCGATCCTGGCTAGGCTCGCCAATTAAAGTGTCACGTGGGGTTTATGGGCTCTGCACAATGGAATTATGGACCCTCACGTTTATTCGGTGGGAACTGCTAGTTAGTCACCCTATGAATTACTTTAATAAATTTATTTGTTTAGCTCGTTCTGTGTTAAGGTTGGGGTACAGAGATAGATAGAAAAATGGTAAAAGATTACTGTCACACTAGCTTTCACACGGCTATGAATCATATGTAGTCCAGCCACTTGATAACAGTTAAAATCACACATTTATTTCTTCTACTCTATACAAGGTTTTTTAAGTACTAATCTAACTTAAAAAGTCTCAGTCAATGCAAATAGTTCGATCACTGATAGTCTAGGCAGCTGTTATTTCTTCATCGGGCACTTGCTATTTGAGTTCATGTAGATTGGACTACTGTGGTCCGTTTTACAGTTTCTGAAGAGTGGACTACTGTGGTCCTTTTTCTATCAGTTTGGGTGCACGTTTACTTATGCACTTAACTTCCGTGTGGTCTGTTCGAAGTCCTTCTGTGAGGTAGCTTCTGGTACACGTTGTGTCGTCGTGTAGTTGGGTCCCTTGCCACGCTGTGGGGTCTTGCAGGGTGTTGTTCCCAGGGTAACTCTCTCCGACTTGTGCGGTAGAGGCTACGCAGACAACTCGTCGTTTCTTTGGAGTTGGGCGCACGAGATAGCTCGCCTGCTCGTCTGTAATATAAGAGACGAAATTCTGCACAACCCTGAATAATCGGTTTGTGCAGAGCGTCTCACTGAAAGCCAAAGTAGCCCTCAGTGATAGCTCCACATCTCTATACATAAGCGACGAACATTCTGCTACTTCCGGGGTCCACTGGAATCTCACTCTAAATTCCTATACATACATAAATATAAATCGTGGCTAACTATACACATACAGAATTAATAATATTATAAAGATTCCGTGGTACAACCACTGGTCTGCAAACATACACATAAGTTAAACAACAGTGGTTCCGTACGGTATACAACATGGCGGCGCAACCGGTCGTGTTTCGCCTCGTGGTTGGCTCTTCCACGTGGTACGGCAAATTCGGATTAACAATTCACATGTATGCATAGCAAATTCCACAAACATAATTTCAACAATAATATAAATATATCACGATGAAACAGAAGGATGTTCATTTACCTGCTTGACAAGTTCAGGCCCGTGGTGACTTGATAGAATTCTAAGATTCTTAAGTACTGCTTCCTGGTCTCTGAGTGAAGATATTTCTCTAGCTATGTAGATGTTAACTCTTCCTCGTCTCACACACGACTGACTAAAACTGTGCTAGGTTTTGACCCAGTCAAACTGGCTCTAACCGCTTTGCCTGAGCTCTGGTTGGTTACAACGGTCAGATTAAAGGCCCACAGTGCTGACGTCACTAACTGCCGGCGTCACGCTCGCAGTGTGTGTGTACCTCCTACCTGTAATTGCTTGCTGTGTAATACCCTAACTCTCTAATGTTACAATGACTACACAAGGCTAAATAGTAAATAGGCAGGGTAAACTGCTCGGTTCGTGACAACTGGTCTAGCGAAGATTGGTCTAGCAGATTGATAGAACAGAATAGAATGAGAAAGAACAAAGGATAAAGACAGCGACAGTGGGAATTTAAAGCACTACATTTCCAGAAAGTGGGGATACTATTTATACAGAAACCCCCGGGACCCATTCGGGGGTATATAAGGTTAAAGGAACATAACCATAATCGTTTTTATATAATTGCCCCAGGTATTGCCGCAAACAAGTGTTGCATTTTGTTCGTGAACTGTTAAGGTAAAGGCTATGGCGTACACAAGTCATCATTGTTATGTTCCATTTATACTTTACTGGCAAAGCGTTTCCCGTTTTCTGTCGGAGGATTGTTGTATCCCTCCACCGCTTTCTCATACCCTGGAAGCAATGAGTACCTACTCGTAGCCCTTATTTACTTCCAGATAAGTGTTTTGCGGTTTCCTTTTTATTTTTCACGAGAAGGCGGGTTCTCCAAAAGCAGTCTCATTACGTTGTTATGGAACGGTTATTTTAGAACAGCTTTACTGGTAATGGTTGTTTATGTAAGTGAACGTAATATATAGGCCACGTGGTTCTGGAGGTGGTGGTTTCATTCTAATGTAATAATTGTATTCGATGTTGTTGTTATTGTTGTTGTTGTTGTTGTTGTTGTTGTTGTTGATGATGATGATGATGATTGATGGTGATGAGGATTATGATGATAATGATGACGGTGGTGGTTGTGGTGGTGGTGGTTTTGATGATGATGGTGATAATGTTGATGACGATGGTGATGGGGATAGTGTTTGTGGTGTAAACAGAGGAAGATGAAATATTGTGGTATTAAATTTGCATTTATTACAAACTTATATAGAATCACAATACACTTTATTGATATTAACGTCTGTTCCCATTTGAGACAAGCAGAATACCACTTTATTATTATTTTTGTTTATTATTTTTTGTTTATTATTATTATTATTATTATTATTATTATTATTATTATTTGTAGTATTTGTAGTATTTGTAGTATTATTATTTGTAGTATTATTATTTGTAGTGTTATTATTTGTATTAATATTATGTATGTTTGACCCAAAACATTTTATATTTATATCCAAACCAAACTACCAGAGGCACAACATAGGTACTTTGTTTAAATTTAATATCATATGTAGACTAGAAAATCATATGTAGACTAGAACATCATAATTATGTAGACTAGAACAAAAGCAAACAGACAGAATTATAGCTAAACATTGGCAGAATTGTGCATTGCAGGTTAGAACTATTACAACATGGCCGTACTCTCAAATCTCATGAATCATTTAACCGATCGATGGTTATCTGGACTGTTGTTATGAACATTATATATATATATATATAGAGAGAGAGAGAGAGAGAGAGAGAGAGAGAGATTAGATTAGATTAGATTAGATTAGATTAGATTAGATTAGATTAGATAGATTAGATTAGATTAAGATAAGAAGATACGATAGATAGATAGATAGATAGATAGATAGATAGATAGATAATAGATAGATAATAGATAGATAGATAGATAGAGATAGATAATAGATAGATAGATAGATAATAGATAGATAGATAGATAAAGATAGATAGATAGATAGATAGATAGATAGATAGATAGATAGATAGATAGATAGATAGATAGATAGATAGATAGATAGATAGATAGATAGATAGATAGATAGATAGATAGATAGATAGATAGATAGATAGATAGATAGATAGATAGATAGATAGATAGATAGATAGATAGATAGATAGATAGATAGATAGATAGATAGATAGATAGATAGATAGATAGATAGATAGATAGATAGATAGATAGATAGATAGATAGATAGATAGATAGATAGATAGATAGATAGATACAATTTACAGAACACAAATGTGACAGTTATAAGGTTATTATTATTACCGAACGATAGCTGCATGGTAACTATTGTTTTTGGCTCTGTCCGTCCCTCCATGCGCACGTTTCTTTGAACCTAATGGACGGATTCCTGTGAAACGTGGTGTGTATGTACTTAATTCTTTTGAGCAAATAATAATAATAATAATAATAATAATTAATAATAATAATAATAATAATAATAATAATAATAATAATAATAATAATAATAATAATAATAATAATTAATAATAATAATAACAACAACAACAACAACAACAACAACAACAACAACAACAACAACAATGCCGTTACGCGTGTTTTCTTCAATCGAACTCAAAGCGCCCCGATCCAAAGAGATCGCTCTTACGGAAGGCAGGAGAGATATCAATTTTTGGTTTTCAAATTTAAATGGACCGCAATGTTGAAGGGAACCAGAGTACCCGGAGAAACATTTCGGTGACCTGAATAGTCTCGTACCACCGTCAAGTAAGTTCGTCCCCCTGCGGGATTCGAACTCGCGACCTTTCGCGTAGGGAACCGGCGCCCTATCCACTGCGCTACCAGGCCAACCCAGACTTGAAGCAAACTGGAGATAACTTTACTTAATACTAAGGAAACGGCCCATGTTGGTTGGATATTATGATTATGTGTCCACCGTGTCGGCAAATATTAATGAGAGAACGTTATTGGATACCAAAGTGTAAAAAGTGAGATCAGGATTCGAGATGGTTGGTTGGTTGTTTTATTAACGTCTTCTTCATCGAGATGATAAGGCACAATCGTCCCCTATACGCTTAATGTGTCCGCGGACGTAAATTTTACTCAAAAGAAAAACATAAAAATAAGAAAGATGATAAGACGTACGCACGCATTTACACACATTTGCACCATATACATACATACATACATACATACATATCTACATACATACATACATACATACGTACATACATACATACATACATACATATAAAATACCTATCTATATTAACTGAGCAACTGGAGAAGCAATCAAAGCTTTTGCTAATCTAACGCTTACATCATAATTTGATCATAATTATGATTTTTTCCCCCAATTTATTTTCTATGTATTTTCTTTTTATTTATTTATTTTTATTTTTTGTTTTGTTTTCCTTTGTGTTTGTTTTTGTTTTTGTCTTATCATTTCGGTGAAAAATACATTAAAACAAACAAACAAACAAACGCTTACATCAAAGCTTATGTTATCTGTGGAATGGATGCTAGGAACATCGGTTGGCAAAAATGGACGTATATCACGGCATTAAAATAAAACATGTTTCTGATAAATAGCATTTTTACAACAGTTGGTTTTAATTTATATTTTAAATTATTCTATGTGTCATGCTTGAAGCTGATCTAGCAATTCCACAAGGTTTATCATAGTTGTGATTAAGTTTAATCTCTTTTACAAATTAAATTTGTATGGAGTTTTGATTTTTTTTTTTTAGAAGACGACGGTATTATTATTGCTTCAGAATTTTGAAGCACCACGTTTTGCAGCCCGATCAGCCCAATTATTATAAAGAATCCACTATGTTAGTGATTCCAACTAAAATTCACTGCATTGCCATTATATTAGTTATCAAACTGTGAATAATATTTTTAATTTCCTAAAAAATCATTTTATTCTTTTTTACCCAGATTATCTGAATTCAATGCTTATAAAACTAACATTTAGAATCTACGCATAAAACCACCCTGAATATACGCACAGAAATATTAGACCTTTTATTTATAGAACCAATGATATGGCAATTAATGCAGCAGTGAATTTCAGGATTCTGTAGCTGCTCAATAACGAGCAACGCTTGACCTTCTTTCTTCCGAACTTACATACAATACCGATTTTCCCAGAGGATTGATGATGATGATGAGGAGGAGGAGGACGAGGATGGCGATAGTGGCGGAGGTGGTGATGGTGGTAGAATAATGCGCAATATCGCTGGTCTAATGGTATAGACTTGCTCGGGGCTCAGAGATGGCAAGGGTTAGGGTGTAATGAACATTGAATATCTCCTCACCCCGCCTACAGGCGCAGAGTTCTACTGTGGATGTATGCTGTGCTTGAACTTTTTGGTCTTGCCTTTGTCTTATACAAGTCGGTTTTTGTGTGTGTGTACAGCATGTTATGTTGTGATTAATAATAATAATAATAATAATATTAATAATATTAATAATAATAATAATAATAATAATAATAATAATAATAATAATAATAATAATAATAATAATAATAATAATAATATAATACTGGATGCTTTATACGCGCCTTTCCCCAAATCAATCAGGCTCAAAGCGCGACGATCTGTACCAACATACACGCTCACCTGTCTCATACACCCTCAAACATACACACAACAAATACACATCCATCACTCAAACAGGTGGTGTAAAGGCAGGGAGATTGCTACTGGAAGACGGAAAGAAAACCGAATTTTTATTTTTGAAATTTTATATTGACTGCGTCCAGTACCATTATTGAAGGGAGGAAGGAAACCGGAGTGCCCGGAGAAAACCCTCGGTGACCTCAATAGTCTCGTACCTAAGTCACATACGTTCGCACCTTGCGGGATTGCGCCCCTTGCGGGATTGTCTCAGACCTGAACTTATGTATCCCTGTAGAAAGCGAGAGCGTTCGCGAACACTGGATGGTCATATAGAAATGAACTAAGTAACTCATTGTCCCCAGTTAACATTTCCCAGTCAAAGTTGACAGTGCCACACTGCTTTATATATTTTTGAAGTTAAGATGACAGTCTTTATAGAATGCTTTCCTCCATTGTGTTTCACACAGACTGTCTGTCACCTTAGCTTTCCTCCATTCTGTTTCACACAGACTGTCTGTCACCTTAGCTTTCCTCCATTCTGTTTCACACACACTGTCTGTCACCTTAGCTTTCCTCCATTCTGTTTCACACAGACTGTCTGTCACCTTAGCTTTCCTCCATTCTATTTCACACAGACTGTCTGTCACCTTAGCTTTCCTCCATTCTGTTTCACACAGACTGTCTGTCACCTTAGCTTTCCTCCATTCTGTTTCACACACACTGTCTGTCACCTTAGCTTTCCTCCATTCTGTTTCACACACACTGTCTGTCACCTTAGCTTTCCTCCATTCTGTTTCACACACACTGTCTGTCACCTTAGCTTTCCTCCATTCTGTTTCACACACACTGTCTGTCACCTTAGCTTTCCTCCATTCTGTTTCACACAGACTGTCTGTCACCTTAGCTTTCCTCCATTCTATTTCACACAGACTGTCTGTCACCTTAGCTTTCCTCCATTCTGTTTCACACAGACTGTCTGTCACCTTAGCTTTCCTCCATTCTGTTTCACACACACTGTCTGTCACCTTAGCTTTCCTCCATTCTGTTTCACACACACTGTCTGTCACCTTAGCTTTCCTCCATTCTGTTTCACACAGACTGTCTGTCACCTTAGCTTTCCTCCATTCTGTTTCACACAGACTGTCTGTCACCTTAGCTTTCCTCCATTCTGTTTCACACAGACTGTCTGTCACCTTAGCTTTCCTCCATTCTGTTTCACACAGACTGTCTGTCACCTTAGCTTTCCTCCATTGTGTTTCACACACACTGTCTGTCACCTTAGCTTTCCTCCATTCTGTTTCACACAGACTGTCTGTCACCTTAGCTTTCCTCCATTGTGTTTCACACACACTGTCTGTCACCTTAGCTTTAAAAGCGTAAAGCGGTGTCATACTGTCAACTTTGACTGGACGTCTTCTGCAGATTATAACCCTGCTTTCTTCTTCTTCTTCTTCTTCTTCTTCTTCTTCTTCTTCTTCTTCTTCTTCTGCTTCTTCTTCTCCTTCTGCTTCTTCTTCTCCTTCTTCTTCTGTTTCTGTTTCTTCTTCTTCTTCTTCTGTTTCTTCTTCTTCTTCTTCTTCTTCTTCTTCTTCTTCTTCTTCTTCTTCTTCTTCTTCTTCTTCTTCTTCTTCTTCACCCAATACACATTGGTCGAAGGCTACTAGAAGCATGCTGTAGTAGTCGCCTCAACAGGCCATAAAGCATGCTCTCATGCTTCAGAGCACTGCTTCCTATACTCTTCAAGCCCTAGGAGCATTGTCCAATGAACTCATGAAAATAGAAAATGTAAGTTTCGTCTCCTCTAGGGGACGAATTAGGTCAAACTGTATTAGTTTCTAGGTCAACTGTCTTTTACGAACCGTATGAGAATGTTTTTGAACCGTTTGTTGACGCCGGATAGTGTCCTCACTTGGTCTCATACAATTTAAGAATCCAACAATGCAAATGGGTTTTTGAGACGGAAAGAGCGGAATGTTGTAGGGCAACATTCTGTATATATTTACAGTGAAATTGCGCTTTTTCCGTCACTATAGAGCTTGAAGCGTATAGGAAGCAGTGCTATGAAGCATGAGAGCATGCTTTATCGCCTATTGAGGCGACTACTAAAGCATGCTTCTGGCAGCCTTCGACTAATGTGTACCGGGTGTCTTCTTCTTCTTCTTCTTCTTCTTCTTCTTCTTCTTCTTCTTCTTCTTCTGTTTCTTCTTCCTGTATCTTCTGTTTCTTCTTCTGTTTCTGTTTCTTCTTCTTCTTCTTCTTCTTCTTCTTCTTCTTCTTCTTCTTCTTCTTCTTCTTCTTCTTCTTCTAAGTCCTTATATTCCTCTGCTTTACAAGCAAGCAGTGGACGTGAGATTGGTACGTGGTACCTTATGCCTTACCGAAGCTGACTGGATTGAGTGTGTAATGTAGCTCCGCTCGCCTTATCAGTGTATTAAAATGGCACGTATTGATTATTACCGATAGTAATCCTTCTGTTTACTGCTTTTAAACCACCCACCTTTTTGTCTGCGTTACAGGCGCTCAATTGCTGTCATTCCGCAGTTGGCATGTGCGCACTGACTACAAAATCCCAGTTTGTCGTCGACAGAATCCCAAATTATTTTTGCTGTAGTCATTAAAAAAAAATTTTTTGATTCATTTAAATTGAACCTGACTTATTGATCGGAATGCGAAAACATTTACTTTTAAACAAAAATCTTAATTCACGCTAAGAGATTAATGTGTGTTTAAATAGCTCTTAATTAACTTAAAGTGGGTCTTTTGCTACAGTGGTATTCCTTCCTTTTCATCTGATTAATTTAACGTGAGCCTGAACCCAGAATGCGAAAAGACTTGTTTAAAATGTAAAAGGTTAACAATTTAATTGCTAACGGAACAGATGTAAGTTTCTGCTGGATACCGTCACATAGTGGGTTTCTCTATAATGACTGGGCAGATAGGGCGGTGGGAGGGGGAAGGGGGTGTGTGCAAAACAGGGTACCTCAAATTTGAACTCCAAGGTTGTTGCATTGAAGAAATCCCCTATAGAAATACAACATCATATTGAACATATTTTACTTAGACAAATTATATTTGATACACATTTTGAAGAGCAGAGTAAAGTCTCAAGAGTTATTTCCTCAATGGCAAATCGAATTTGGCTCAATGCAATAAGACCGAAATATTGTAAAAATGTTTTATGTGCCTGTGACAGACCTTTGTCTTTAGAACACATGTTGTTTGCATGCTCTACTATTGCCCCTATTTGACCGCTGGAGATGAACGACAAAACTTCCTTAAAAGAAAGTAATTATCCTTTGTATATTACCTTAGCGAAAATAATCTTTGATTCACCTGTTGCAAGATTAATATAATCGTTTAATTTTTTTTGTCTTATCATCTTGATGAATTAAGACATTAAAAATCAACAACAACATCTCATTCACGCTAATTGTAGGTTATAGTCACACGACACGGGAGCGTACACGTGACTACTGGTCACAATATCCTGATATTAATGAACCACTCGGTGGTCAGGGGAAAATAATATGGTCACACGTTGGCCAATCCGGGTTTCGAACCAGGGACCTTTCGGTTACTAGTAAGCCGCTCTACCAACTCAGTCGGCACTCCTTTTAAAATTGTAATGAGTAAAAGCACATGAATGTCGTGCAGAATGCAGGATTTTATTTAGATTTACTGAACGTTTTAATTGCGTAAGTTTGGAACTACCCTTACTCGTATGTAATGAACAAAGTTTTGATCACAAATTCTTCCAGACCATTGTTTGGGCGCAGTCAATTGATATTGGATTTACCTTACAGTTATTTTTTCGTATAAATCCCTAGCTTTAATTCCACGAATTAGTGAAATAGTTACTTCATTATCACTGCTGCTGCATACGCTATATCATCGTCACTACCACCATCATCATCATCATCATCATCATCATCATCATCATCATCATCATCATCATCATCATCATCATCATGTTTTTGTAAAAAGGGGTTGGATAAATTAGAGCATAGCCTCAGCGTCCCCTGCGTGGGATGTCTTTATTGTAAAGTGACTGGGTGGTGGAGTGCCTTCAGTGTTACCACTAGGGTTGTTTCGGCAGATCTTTCATGCGGATCAGGGGCGAGTCCTCTTTCAGCGAAGTTGTGGTCTTGATTTTGTAGTCCTGATTCGGCTCTTTGCAGTCCGCTGGATCATGTAAGCAATGAATAACTAACTAATCATCATCATCATCATCATCATCATCATCATCATCATCATCATCATAGTCGTCGTTGTTGTCGTCATTATCATCATCATTGCGCCGTATTTGATTATGATGATATTTAATTCCATTCAGTATTTTAATTTGACGTCTATTCACAACAGTGTCTTTAATCCTCGCCCAAAAATGAAATTGAATGATAATATGTTTTTTAAAAAAAGGATAATAAAAAAATACAGAAATAAATAAATAAAATAAATAGAAATACATAAATGAATACATGTATAAAATAAATAAATAAATAAATTATTATTAATAATATCAATAATAATAATAATAATAATAATAATAATAATAATAATAATAATAATAATAATAATAATAATAATAATAATAATAATAATAATAATAATAATAATAATAATAATAATAAAATTGCATTGAATTAAACATAAAAATAACATTTTAAAATAAGAAAGGATGTCTACATTTCATCGATGTCGATAATATCATCAGTAGACTAGTCTTGTGTGGGTAGGCTTTTGATGATGTAGTACGAATATGTGTGCAATAACGGTTTAAGGTTTGGGATAAGCAGTAAGCTTATATGGAAAGCTTTGATCTACCTAGTGATAAGTGACTTGCTTCTGACATACATAGCTGTAAGAGGGGGAAAGGGGAAGGAGAGGAGGACTGGTGAATTTGCAACCTGCATCGTTTACTCCTGTCACAATGACAGATGACTCACAATTTACTTTACTGTAAAATATTATCACCTACCGTTGACTGTTGCGAGCTTCATGTTGAATGACAGAAGAATGAACACTCGGAAACACCCAGATGGAGGTAAA
Source organism: Oncomelania hupensis (assembly GCA_036898135.1). Taxonomy (NCBI): domain Eukaryota; kingdom Metazoa; phylum Mollusca; class Gastropoda; order Littorinimorpha; family Pomatiopsidae; genus Oncomelania; species Oncomelania hupensis. The sequence goes on along the minus strand of CM072517.1, from coordinate 53,819,684 downwards.
TTGCTTAAACTTTGATTTTTGTGAAAACCTTTCATATGTACTAAAGATAAACAGCTGTTTCAGTTATTAGACATACATTGCTGACGAGTTTCAGGCATAACTTATAAGACATACATTGCTGACGAGTTTCAGGCATATGACATACATTGCTGACGAGTTTCAGGCATAAGAGAAAAAGTTCTGACGAATTTCACGCGCAAGACATACATTGCTGACGAATTTCGAGCATAAAACATACATTTCTGACGAGTTTCAGGCATAAAATATATATTGCTGACGAGTTTCAGGCATTACGCGTACATTGCTTCAGAGTTTCAGGCATAAGACAAACATTGCCGACGAGTTTTGATCATAAGACATACATTGCTGACGAGTTTCGGTCACAAAACATTCATTGCTGACGAGTTTCGGTCATAAGAAATACATAGCTGACGAGTTTCCTTCATAAGACATACATTGCTGACGAGTTTCGGTCATTACATTACATCATTACATCATTATTGCTTTAAGTCCAGCGGACTCTTCCGAGCCAAATCAGGACCGGACAATGCCTGATCCGCATAAAAGATCTGATGAAACAACCCTAGTGGTAAAACTGAAAGCTCTCCACCAGCCAGTTACTTTACAATAAAGACATCCCACGAAGGGGTCGCTGAGGCTGTACTCTAATTTATCGAACCCCGGTTTACAAAAACAAAATAGAATACGAACATCATTATTTATTATCAGCAAAACACAAACATATAAAATGCCTACATTGATAAATAATAACATCATAGGAAGCCCTAGTGACCACCTGGCAGAAAGCCTCCAATATTCCCAAGTTGATCCAACAGATCTCATACACAAATAAGGAGTCTTGTCCCGGAAGAGTTTTCAAGAAAAAAGGTAGGTAACTGGTCAAGCGAAGAAGAAGATAGTATAGCAGATTGATAGAACAGAGCAGGAATGAGAAAGGGCAAATGAGAAAGACAGCGACAGTGGGAATTTAAAGCACTAAATTTCCAGAAAGTGGGGACACTATTTGTACTGAAACCCCCGGCACCCCAACGGGGATAGTTTCGGTCATAAGACATACATTGCTGACGAATTTCAGGCATAAGACAAACATTGCTGAAGAGTTTCAGTCATTAGATATACATTGATGACGAGTTTCAGTCATAAGACATACATTGTTGATTAGTTTCATTGACTATAAAAACAAACATAATGTAAGGACAAAAGGAAAGCAGTATACCGCCTGTTCACGTTACATGTCTAGTGTCGACCTGATGTGCTGGCTATGATTGTGGTACACGTATTTATCAATGATCGATTCAGCCCCGATGCTTGAATCTTGATATGTGTAACTTGAATTCCTTTATCCACGCAGCCTGTTCACCAAGCAAAAAGGCAGGAGTCGTCGTATAAAGTTTTCCAACTTTATTCAGCAAATATCAACTGCATACAAGATCGATTTCCAAAAATCCCTACAAAGATCACTCTTTCAAGCAGACAGTGCATTACTTACATAGCCTCCCTGCGAGAGAAACTTCGAACATTCCAGAATGACGTAATAACTCCCAATCGAAATAAAACTCCTCAGCGGAACTACGCACTGTCTTACGTCATAGAATATTCTTTAGGTTAGAAGAATTGCTTAACTATTACGAGACAGATCTGGACATTTCTATCGATAATAAACAAGTAATTCCAGAAAATTCTCCACGATACTACAACCATATCGATCGACGGAAAATTATCAACATTATACAAAGCTTCTTCTAGCAACAGCGCAAAATCAAAATCAAAGGTAAACACACGCTATCATTGCATGCTTCGCAAAATAAAATGATCGGAACTATCGTGCGCGCCTCAATCGTAACAGGTTGCAGCGATTGCTCTCCTCGTCCCTCTGTCAAGTCGGGGCAAGAAGTTTTTTCGATGCGCCCAAAAGGCTGCAAGTTGGCGCCTTGAGCGGATTGAGTTAGACCGCACGAAGATATTCTTCTGAGAAACTTCATTCAGGCGCCTTCTCATGCTTTGGAAAATCAGTCCTTTGATTTTCAGCAAGCCCGGCCGATAACACTGATGAGCTGAGAACACAGAGAGATGGCCATCTGTATCTATGGCACCACAAGTATATCAACTAACAAGTTAGTATCTCGTATTGCCCCCAGTCGACGTGCGGTGGTCCCGTTGCCCTTGGTTTTAGCCAAAAACGGAGACGGGGGTATCCCAAACCTAAAAATAGAATAGAGAATTCTGGGAAATCTGTTCAAGGGAAGTAACTCATAACTAGCTACGGTTGCAGTCATGGTCGCCATTTCTCGCGAAGATGTGCTGGCTGAAATTAAACGAAAGTTGGGAGAGGAACTGCATATTTCTGGTAGTGAACAAAGGCTTTGCTCAGTTATTGAAGGAGAACACGATGGATTTATAGAAACATGCACACACGTATGTGAGCTCAGTGCAGGCGATCGTGTGTCTCAGTGAACGATTGTTCGCCATTGTCATAGATTCAGCTGCTCAGATCGCTTCGATGTGATGGTTCATTTATCGCTTGAATCACACTGTATAACGCACATGCAAGTTCTGTCAAAGATATGATGATTTGAGCATATGTACGATTCCTTACCGATTGGAAGGTGGGGTGGACAAATTAATCATGGTGATGATCAATCCTATTTTGCAATGGTGGTTAGGCCTACTTTATTGTATATAGTCACGGGTACTTACCTTTTGTAGTTTGTGTGCATTTTGTTCTGTCGGCCTTGAGTGTTTGCATCACCTTGGCTCGTTGTACTTTGTTGTGGTCTCGCGCTCTTTTGATTTTTGAAAGAAAATTCAAATTGCGTTGTTTTCCAGCAGCATGCGAAGTCAAATTCAGATCTAACCAATCTTCTTGTGACGCCATTTTGCGTGTGTCTCGTGTGCCATGCACCAATCACGAAGAGTCCTGCCGACGTCATTTCAGAAAAGGATTTCCCTACCCATAATTCCCCTGGGTATTGAAGTTTTTAAAAAATTATTTTAGGCCGACGACGCTCTATGGAGCGCAAAGCATGTAAAGGGAAGCAACCGGTTGTACGCGCACGTCGACAGAGACATAGAAGGGAGATACTAACTTGTTAGTTGATATACTTGTGATGGCACTAATCCTAAAATGCAAACCACTGGCAGTAGATGATGGGAGATAGATCTTTACTATCGTCCCCTCATTCCACGGAGGACAGCATCTGATAAGGATTGTATCCAAGATTCTATCAATAAACTCCAGCCCGTCTCCTTAGGCCAGCCCCCTTTATCACTGGTGTTCTACACAAACGTTTTGTCTCCCTTGAGTTAGATCCTTGTATCAGCATGTGCATTGAGCTGCTCTTGAGCCGGAAAAAGCGTTCTTAAAGATCGATGAAATATAAGGAAATTATGTCCTTCAGTAAAATGGGCCAATCAGAAAAGTCTTTCTCTGTCTGTTATCTTAACTCCAAAATTACTTTATTACAAAATTTGCGTAGTCAAGAGATTTCATACACCTCGCTCTGTGAAATCGGGCAGGGACATTGACTATTTAAATCCTCTGAATATTTTAAAAAAAAAAGAATTGAAATGATGATGATGATGATGATGATGATGATGATGATGATGATGATGATGATGATGATGATGATGATGATGATGATGATGATGATGTTTTGGTCTTATATACCACTAAATATCCATGTTACGAACAGTAACATTTTGTGAGCGGTTGCAGTTAGTTTTGTGACGTGTAAAGAAAGCATAGATTGTTACTTTTATGACATGAAAAGTTAAGTGTAGTTAGTTTTGTGACGTTTTAATAAAAAAGCGTAGTTAAGTTTGTGACGTGGTTGAGAAGAAAGCATAGTTTTGTGACGTAAGAAGGAAGCGTAGCAATTGTTGTGACGTAAAGAAAAAAAAGCGTATCAGCATCAGAGGCGGCAGTATTTCAGAGTAGGTTCGGTGGACTCTACCTCGCTAGGCTGTCTATAGGTGGTCTTCTCGTTTCGCACGTGCCGTACTTAGCCCGTTGATTGGCTGTCCTGCGCGAGGCGGCAGCAGGAAGGGATGATGGATGCCGGGATGAAGTGACAGCCGCTCAGATGTAATTCACACGCACGTAGGTGGTCAGAGACGTAATTGATTAGGTAGACATTGCTGTCCACATCTCCATTGTCTCATTACTGCCGGTGCCTCGGTGTCTCACTAGTATTGTTACCTTCTTTCTTATCGCCTCTCTATACGACTGTTGTATTATAGTGGGCTTTCTTTTCTGGGGAACACCATTGTTCAACCTTTTCACCTCATTAGTTTTATAACCGTAGTGCTTTATGGCTACTGTCTACTTTCGTCAGCCGTTTTTCCACATCGCTATATTTTTTTTAAAGTACAGTGTAAAGTTTTATCACTGCGTTATGTTGCCTCAACTTCAAAGTCGTCGTAAGCGAGTGATACTGAAACGGATCGGACCGTACCTCGCCCATCCCACGCAATGAGCTACAGGTAGATTACATTACATAATTGTTGCTTTAGGTCCAGCGGACTCTTCCGAGCCAAATCAGGACCGGACAACCCCCAATCCGCATAAAAGATCTGCTGAAACAACCCTAGTGGGAAAACTGAATGCCCTCCACCAGCCAGTCACTTTACAATAAAGACATCCCACGCAGGGGACGCTGAGGCTGCACTTTAATTTATCGAACCCCCGTTTACAAAAACAAAATAGAATACAAACATCATTATAAATTATCAACAAAACATATACATATAAAATGCCTACATTGCTAAATAATAACATCATAAAAAGCCCTAGTGACCACCTGGCAGAAAGTGTCCAACGTTCTTAAGCTGATCCAACAGACCTCATACACAAACAAGGAGTCTTGTCCCGGAAGAGTTTTCAAGAAAAAAGGTAGGTGACTGGTCTAGCGAAGAAGAAGATAGTATAGCAGATTGATAGAACAGAGCAGGACTGAGAAAGAGCAAATGAGAAAGACAGCGACAGTGGGAATTTAAAGCACTAAATTTCCAGAAAGTGGGGATACTATTTATACTAAAACCCCCGGCACCCCAACGGGGGTACTACAGGTAGATAGGGATGTTATACTTCATTTCTAAGTAGACGTTGATGCTGGTTTTGATCAAATGGACTATAGAGTCGCTTTCTCCCGTATAAATGAAGATACTGGTATTGAAAAACGATTATAAATTATTTATAGAGTCGCTTTCTCCAGTGTAAAGTGGCGGCAGGGATAGCTCTGTGGTCAGAGCGCACGACTTGTATGAGTGCGTCTTGGGAGACGTGGGTTCGAATCCTGACTTCAGCAAACCATTGTGTGATTGCTGGATATTACGGGCCAGCTCTTTGAAAAGCTCTCTGAGCTTGTAAGTGCGCTATATAAGAGGAATCTCTTTTTTTTTTCTTTTAAAAATGAGGATGTGTTTAAATTTCCCTTTCTTTGTAAGGGAAGAGAAGGGGCTGAATGGTTAGAACACTCGGGTAGGCGTGAGTGAGAATCTGGGAACATGGTGACGGGAGAAATAACGGACAAGACTCGACTTTCTGTCAATGACCGGTGGGGTTCACCTCAGGGACACCCGTGTCACCGCAGCGGCACATTAAAAAACCCAGGTCATTTTGTCAAGAGGGCGCAGGTAGCGGGCTCACAAATAATCGCACTAACAGCTGAGTTGCGGTGCGCCACGTTTCGTCTCCTCGCGTTTCGCCTACTTGTTGTGAAGGAGGCGCGTTTCGCATACGTCAAGATGATCAGGTTGGCTCAGTTGTCTGGGGCATTTTTACAGTGCGCTTGATGCTGCAAGTTGGCGCCTTGGACGCCTGCAGTTAGTTAGATCCTGATTTTCCAGAGCCCCTTGAGCATCTCTTTAAACTGGGGCGTGCGCTATGTTAGAACAGTTCAATTTATTATTTATGTTAGTCGTGTTATATAGGTTAAAAGGATTGGAACTAAGTGTGTTGATGACGACGACGACGACGATGATGATGATGATGATGATGATGATGATGATGATGATGATGATGATGATGTGACGAATCAACTTTGGTACAAAAAAATGTCTCCCCTAGTTCTGTATGTGATGATATTCTGGGAAAGATACGTTTATCTTACTAGGGGGTAAGACTTATTGATAGATGGGCGATGCGCTACCACTATCGATCGTTCTTTTACCAGAAGTCCTAAAGTGGTGTGAGAGACAGATCACGGTACTTTGGTCACATAAAATTTATATTTGTTCTCGGGAATTTTAGTATCATTTGGCTCAACTTGAGAACCGGTGATGACTAATCAAAAGACTAGATTATTATGTCTCAAGAGAAGAAAACTAATAACTACACAACAATACAAATAGAATGACACCAGTCGTATGTATGTAATTTCACTTTTTATATATTTAACACAAACTTTAACATTTCTGCATTAATCGGTAAATTAATAAGTAATATAGTTCCAAGTGCTGGGAAAATGTCTTAACAGGTTTCTCTCGTCATTTGCTACCTGCGGTTACGATTTTCACTCTTCGTGAGTTTCAAATGTTCTAGTTTCTCGAGGGTATGACTCAGTTCTTGGGGGGGACTTAGCTAAGGTAAGTCGGGTCGCCCTTGTAGCTGTGGGGTTTGGACGTGGTCAGGTAGAATCGTGGTAGTTCTCCTTGGTTCCACGGGAGCGACGGTCAGGCGTTCGTCTCCACAAACGTGATCCCAGGTCCGACCTGGAAAAGTCGGAGCTCTGGCTACAGTATTCTCGTTAGCTATAAGTGTGCGGGCTCCTCTGCAAAGTGTCCATAGCATCAGACACCTGCAGGGTTCCCATATGCACAATTCAATTCGAATCTTACGGCTAAAATACATTAATCCACATGCATACTGTCTCAGAAACAATAATCTGTTTCTGTAACTATATCAAGAACATATTATTTATACATGGCAATCACTATACAATAAACATACACATATCCAAACTATTAGTGTTATCTTACTTGTAGACTCTGGGACTCGTGAAATCGTCTTTTACGTCTCTAGCACCCTCTTGATGAGATGGAGATAGACGAACACTGCAGTTTGTTCCTTTGGTCGACCCTCACAGCTTAACAGTTCTTTTGGCGACTGATCAGCTGAGATTTGGTCCCCAAAGGTATGCAAAAGTTCCCAATAGTCTTCTGACCAATCGTTTTTAGCTCTAGTTTTCGTTAATCCCGCATCTACAGGAATATGGTTCTAATTTGAATAGTTCCTCCCCTTCTCTCTTGTCACTGGACACGCATAATTACTTTTCAAGTGGTGTATCAGGGATAGAGTGAAGAACAGATGCCATAACGATAAGCGGTGCCTGCCCAATACGGGTGACATCATCTTGGTAACTTTTGGCTGGAGTGAGCTACTTAGTGTCTCATGGCGAAGACAACGCTATGGTTAGTTTTTGACTAAAGTATGCTATTTAGAATTCTTGGTCGCCAAGCCTGTTGATGGTATCGGTAGCTATTGGCGGTGTGACTGTTTCAAGGAAGTTAATTTGCCATGTGTGGGCTGCTTGTTGGCTAACTATTGTATTAACGTCCAGTTTCGTTCGATGGTATCTCTGTTTCGCTAAGCTAATTTCCTCTCCATGTTTGTCGTCAGTATTTCTGCTGTCACATAGGCCCCCCAAAAAACTATTCTTACACGTGGGTAAGAATTGGTACTGAAATGGTGGCGCAAATATGTACATGCATTATTTACATAGAGTACTGGGGAAGAGGTCACTGGGGTACAAAGCTGGGTGCATCCACCCGCAACTGTGAGGGGTTGGAAGCAAGGTTAGGTTTGTCTACAGTGGGCACGGGGTATCTGCTGAGGTAGTCAGCTCCGTGGTTACTCTTTCCGGGTATGTATTCTACATGAAATGAGTAGGGCTGTAGCAAGAGTGACCAACGCATGAGTCTGGCGTTGAGTTTCTGCGATGACGCAAGGAAGGTTAAAGGTTGGTGATCGCACTGCACCTTGAAATGAGCGCCATACAAATACATCTGGAATTTCTGGATGGCCCAGACCAATGCCAAACATTCTTTTTCTACTGTTGCGTAATTGTGTTCAGCTTTGTTTAATTTCCGGCTGGCATACGCGACTGGCAGGAGAAGTGTGGGGTCATTGGGGTCAGATTGTAGTAGGGTTGCTCCTAAACCTTGATTGCTCGCATCTGTGCGTAGCACGAATGGTTGGGTTGCATCGGGCAACTTCAGGATGGGTTGTGAGGTGAGTCTAGCTTTCAGGGTTTGGAACGCATCTTCGCACTCGGCATTCCATTCTACTTTCTCGGGCGCTTTCTTCTTGGTTAGATCAGACAATGGCGCGGCGATGGAATTGAAGTTGGCAACGAATTTCTGGTAGTAGCCACATAGGCCTAGAAACGATTGCACATCCTTTTTGTTTATCGGGCGCGGTGCCTTGTTCATTTTCGCGATGTTCTTGTCTTCCGGAAGAAGACTGCCGTGTCTGAGTGTGTGACCGAGAAATTCTATCTCTTCGTATCCTAGCAGGCACTTTGTCGGTCGGGCTGTGAGTCCGGTTTCCCTAAGTCGCTGAAGAACGGTAGAGAGAAGTCTTAAATGGTCATCCCAGGTGTGGGTCGCGATTAAGATATCATCCATAAAGTGATGGAGTTCTTCTTCTTGAATGGGCGCGAGAAGTTGTTTCATCATTCGTGAGAAAATGCTTGGTGCGTTGTTCAGTCCAAACGGTAAGACATTGAACTCATAGTGGCCATCAGCTGTACTGAAGGCAAGATACGGTCTTAGGTGCTCTGGCACCGGTATCTGATAGTACCCTTTGCTTAGGTCTATTCGCGAAAAGTATTTTGCGTTATGCAATTTCGCGAACAGCTGTGCTGTGTCTGGTAGCGGTTCAGCTTGGAATTCCGTCACGGCATTGAGTCTGCGGTAGTCTATGCATAAGCGATGTTCTCCGCTTGGCTTGCGTAATAGGACTATTCCAGCGCTGTATGGGGAGGTTGAGGGGGAAATTATTCCAGCCTCTAATAGGGTGGCTATCTCCTGCTTGACAGCGGTTTGTTTGGCAAGAGGGATAGGGTACGGTTTTACTCGGACAGGGGTGGTGTCAGTCAAGGATTGTCACTTCAACTAACGGTGTCTGTCCAGGTATGTCCGTCAACACTGCTTGGTGTTGTGCAACTATCTCCATTATCTGTCTTTGTCTGTCTGTCGATAGTTTTGGGTTGATAGCTACGTCTCTGTACGTCTCGCTACTTTTCAGCGGATACTCGATAGCTAAATCCTCTGTTGCTTCGACTTCTTCGGCTATTGACAAAGCCATTAAATGATCTGTGGATGTTGCGTCCTCGCGGTCTAGGTACCGTTTGAGCAAGTTGATGTGGTACATTCTCTCTTTTCCCTTTACCTTGATCCGGTAGTTTGTTCGCGACACTTTTTGCGTGACTACGTACGGGCCTTGCCATGCAATTTCTAGTTTGTTGGACCCGCTGGGGAGTAGGAGTAGGACTTTGTCCCCTTCAGCTAATTCTCGCTCTTTGGTGTTTTTGTTGTAGTGCCGAGCCTGTCGCGCGCGAGCTTGTTTGATGGCAGACGTTGCGAGTTGCCAGGTAGAGTGTAGGCGGCCACGTAATTCCGTTACGTATTGGGTAGCTGTTTTAACCTCTTCGTCTACCTGAGAATCTGTCCATCCTCGCTTCAGTGCTTCAAGCGGACCGGCTATCGGACGACCAAATAACAAGGTTGCCGGGGGAAATCCCGTAGACGCGTGTGGAACCTCACGATACGCGAACAGCGCGGCTGCTACGTAGGTATCCCAAGTCTCTGGCTTTTCGTTTACGAGTTTGCGCAGGATGGAAATTAGCGTACCGTTAAACCGTTCGACTTGACCGTTACTCTGAGGGTGGTAGGGAGATGAACGAACGTGTTTCGTCTGAATGAGAGAGAATACTTCTTGCATCATCTTTCCCGTAAACTGCGATCCGTTATCTGTTAGGATTTGGTCGGGAAATCCAACTCTTGTGAACATAGTGACCAGCGCTTCTGCTACTCGTTTGGTATCGATAGTAGGAAGGGGTGTTGCTTCACACCACATGGTGCAAGTATCCACTAAGGTTAGGATGTACCGATTGCGCTTTTTTGTGAGCGGCAGTGGGCCTACGAGGTCTACTGCTACTCTGTGGAATGGGGTACCGGTGACGGGCATTTCGCCTAGCGTTACTGGGACGGTCCATCTCTTTGATGCTACCTTCTGGCACTGGGGACAAGAGCGGACAAAGCGCGTAATGTCTCCTGTTATTCCCGGCCAATGATAGTGAGCGGTAATTCTCTGAATTGTTGCACTCACGCCCATGTGCCCGCTAAATGCAATGGCGTGTCCTACCTCTAGTACCTGTGGTCTATGTTTGGCAGGGACAACTAATTGAGAGTGGTCGTGGTCTGTTTGTCTGTACAGTAGTCCGTTTTTCTCAAAGAACTCTCCTTTCTTAGGTGGGTTATGCGCCTGAGGGAGTTTTTTGTAGCATTTAGCTAAGGTGGGGTCAGCTAGTTGATCTGCCCTCATCTCGGCTGGTGCCGGATTAGCAGGGAGATTATCTGCAGCGTCCTGTCTTATCTGTGCTCTAGTTTGGACTGATGCAACCGATGCCGGCGCAATGGGCGTCCCTAAATACACATATTTGCACCCTAGTATGATGTCATACAAAGGTGCATCCATTACTGCCGCTTTTACTTTTCCTGACACATATCGGGAGTCTACATGGACTATCGCGATTGGTAAGGTGGAGGCGGGTATGGATCGATCAGGGCCTTGCAAAGTGACGGTCTCGTCGGTGATGTCATCAGCCGCTACAAGAGTTCGACTGACGATTGCATCGTACGATAATCCGGTGTCGTATAGACATGACGCGGTTTTCCCGTTCACTACAACTTTTTCACTGACTGGGGGTCGGGACTTATCTGAAGTCTCCAGTTCAACGGTACTAGTTTGACTTACAGCCACTGTGTGCGTTTGAGTCGCTGTTCTACGGCAATCAACGGTGTTATGGTTAGTTCTTTTGCAGTTAGAACAATATTTCCGGGGGTTTTGACCTTGACCGGGCGGTTTCCCCGAGTTTTGGGGTTTTCTTGTTATCCGAATTCTGCTGATTCTGATTAGACTGCTGTGTTTGTTGTGGGTGGAGTTTCTGGTTGTTTCCATCTCTGCTGGGTTTATCTGTTACCTTGCGTTTAGCTTCGTTTTCATGCGCGGTGGTGTAACGGTCCGCTAGTTTGATTAGATCAGCTAAGTTCTCGGCACCTTGTTCCGCGGTGAACATCCTAGTTTCTGGCGTCATTGCATCGCGTAACTGTTCGCTAAGGATTAGTTCAGCAAGATCTGCGAATGATTCTTCTAGGTTGGATAAGGCTAACCATTTACGCAAGTAGGTTTCCAATCTGTCTACAAACTGACTGTGGCTTTCACCTTTCTCTTTCCGCGAGTTGCGCAATTTCTTACGGTAGGTTTCGGCGGTCAACTCGAACCATATCAAAAGTGCTTTCTTTAGAGCTGGGTAATCGTTACTTTGTCCTGTGGGCAATTTCGCATACACGTCATAGGCTGTACCTCTCAATCCTTGAGCTAATTTTATGTTCCATTTGTTATAGTCAAGTTCGAATTCCTGTGCTAAGCGCTCAAACCGATCAAGATATGCATCTATCCTATCAACTTTCTCGTCAAATGGACAGAAAAAAATTCATGCCTGGAGTGATGGACGGAGGTTGGGGAGGGTTGTCAGATGAGTTTGACAGTAGGCTAATATTCGGGTCAGTTGCCCGAGCTGCTATCAACTGGTCCCTTTCTTTTTCCCTGGCTTCAATGTCCATCTTTTTTAGACGTTCTGCCATCTCTAATTCCATGTTTTTTAACTTTTCTGCATGGTCTCTTTCCTCAGCACGGGCTTTTTCTGCCGCCTTCTCGGCACAGATTCTTTCTTCAGCTCTAGCTTTTTCTGCACAGATTCGTTCTTCAGCTCTAGCTTTTTCGGCATGGATTCGTTCTTCAGCTCTAGCTTTTTCGGCATGGATTCGTTCTTCTGTTCTGGATTTTTCCAATTTATCCCATTCTGAGGTTACATACGGATTAAATCTTGCCCTGCTAGACCTAGTGCTATTCCCTCTTCTCTCAATTCTCGGCGTACTTTGATGAAATCGGCCATGATAGATTTCTAGATTTCCAGAGTCCAAAAGCAAGATAACCTAAATACTCCTAGTCAATCTAGATTAACACAAGTACAATCAATATCCCTATGTGAGATGTTACCAGCAATCCACAACAATTTTCAATCAATGCATAAGACACAATTATCTTACATCAATCAATACATACATGTGCATACAACAATCAATTCAATTCATGCAATTCAAAAATCAAGAAAATGTTTTTCCCAATGTAACTGAGTCAACTCTCGGATTTTGTACTAGACCACTGTTACGAATCCTAAGTGAGGTAATGTTTTCTATTCGTTATTATCTTAGGTTACTCAAGATATAGATACAAAAATTTATTATCCCGGACGAGCCCCCATATGTGATGATATTCTGGGAAAGATACGTTTATCTTACTAGGGGGTAAGACTTATTGATAGATGGGCGATGCGCTACCACTATCGATCGTTCTTTTACCAGAAGTCCTAAAGTGGTGTGAGAGACAGATCACGGTACTTTGGTCACATACAATTTATATTTGTTCTCGGGAATTTTAGTATCATTTGGCTCAACTTGAGAACCGGTGATGACTAATCAAAAGACTAGATTATTATGTCTCAAGAGAAGAAAACTAATAACTACACAACAATACAAATAGAATGACACCAGTCGTATGTATGTAATTTCACTTTTTATATATTTAACACAAACTTTAACATTTCTGCATTAATCGGTAAATTAATAAGTAATATAGTTCCAAGTGCTGGGAAAATGTCTTAACAGGTTTCTCTCGTCATTTGCTACCTGCGGTTACGATTTTCACTCTTCGTGAGTTTCAAATGTTCTAGTTTCTCGAGGGTATGACTCAGTTCTTGGGGGGGACTTAGCTAAGGTAAGTCGGGTCGCCCTTGTAGCTGTGGGGTTTGGACGTGGAGGTAGAATCGTGGTAGTTCTCCTTGGTTCCACGGGAGCGACGGTCAGGCGTTCGTCTCCACAAACGTGATCCCAGGTCCGACCTGGAAAAGTCGGAGCTCTGGCTACAGTATTCTCGTTAGCTATAAGTGTGCGGGCTCCTCTGCAAAGTGTCCATAGCATCAGACACCTGCAGGGTTCCCATATGCACAATTCAATTCGAATCTTACGGCTAAAATACATTAATCCACATGCATACTGTCTCAGAAACAATAATCTGTTTCTGTAACTATATCAAGAACATATTATTTATACATGGCAATCACTATACAATAAACATACACATATCCAAACTATTAGTGTTATCTTACTTGTAGACTCTGGGACTCGTGAAATCGTCTTTTACGTCTCTAGCACCCTCTTGATGAGATGGAGATAGACGAACACTGCAGTTTGTTCCTTTGGTCGACCCTCACAGCTTAACAGTTCTTTTGCGACTGATCAGCTGAGATTTGGTCCCCAAAGGTATGCAAAAGTTCCCAATAGTCTTCTGACCAATCGTTTTTAGCTCTAGTTTTCGTTAATCCCGCATCTACAGGAATATGGTTCTAATTTGAATAGTTCCTCCCCTTCTCTCTTGTCACTGGACACGCATAATTACTTTTCAAGTGGTGTATCAGGGATAGAGTGAAGAACAGATGCCATAACGATAAGCGGTGCCTGCCCAATACGGGTGACATCATCTTGGTAACTTTTGGCTGGAGTGAGCTACTTAGTGTCTCATGGCGAAGACAACGCTATGGTTAGTTTTTGACTAAAGTATGCTATTTAGAATTCTTGGTCGCCAAGCCTGTTGATGGTATCGGTAGCTATTGGCGGTGTGACTGTTTCAAGGAAGTTAATTTGCCATGTGTGGGCTGCTTGTTGGCTAACTATTGTATTAACGTCCAGTTTCGTTCGATGGTATCTCTGTTTCGCTAAGCTAATTTCCTCCATGTTTGTCGTCAGTATTTCTGCTGTCACACTGTAATAAGATATTAAAACCATAACTAACCAACTGTTTAATTGGAATATATTCCATTGACACTTGAGACTAAGACTTAATGAAACCGTTATAGGGCAGCTCTTGGTTAGTATAACACACACACCCTGACACTATATGGCAGCATTTAGTATCCTATATCCTACACGACTCCTGCTTATGGCAGTATTACCAGCGACTATGGTATTATTATTAGCATCTTCAGTGGCCTATATCGTCATAGAACAGTCAATTCTGCACGCGGAACCGGACGATAAAGACAAGAAACAATATTACCTTATTATTTATAATCGAATCCGGCCCCGTTGTCTCTCGCTGCTTCTTTCTCAGATGTCTTGACAGCCATTCCTCCCTTAACAATACTCCTTCGGATGAAAGTATAAAACGAGGTCTAATCTGTGCACGCACGCATTCCATCGCAACGGGCTTTAAAGATCCTGACGCTCAAGTCCTAGGTGGGCGAGTGCCGGCTGCACAAATACACCCAGCAAGCACTAGGTCCCTTTTCCCCAATCCACGGTCGCTCAGGATTGTGTTCAGTTGTCTGGACGTCAGGCGATGCGCCCAAAGGTTGCAAGTGGGCGCTTCGGGCGATTTGAGTTAGAAAATCCTGTATCGGCCAACGCCTTTAGCAGTTCTTGGCCTGGAAAAGCGCAATATAAAAATGATGATGATGATGATGATGAGAGAGAGAGAGAGAGAGAGAGAGAGAGAGAGAGAGAGAGAGAGAGAGCCCGCCTTCCAGTGGCCTATAACACAGATGGTGAGAACTCTAGTTTCCTGTGCCTCAGATCGCGGGTTCGCTTCCTCCGAGACGACCTAGTTACGTTGGTATGAGAGACTTAATCTAGTTTTCTCTTGGGAACTTCGGTTTCCTTCTTTCGTTCCTTACTAATTATTGTACTGGATTTAAATTACAATTAAAACAAACATGTTAACAAGTAATAATAATAATATGAATGGTACTTATATCGCGCAAATCTCACATTGTGACTCATTGCGCACCCACTCGCATTCATCCATTGTGCATCCTGTCATTACAACACATATGGCATAATATTACAATGAAATAAAAACAACAATAATAATTATTATTATTTGAATGCAAGCTTGAACAAATACGTTTTCAGTTGCGATTTGAATGTTGCCAAGTCAGGTACGCCTCTCATGTTTGCCGGCAGCGAATTCCAGAGAGTAGGCGCAGCAAAAGAAAATGCACGTTCTCCGAAAGTTTTCATATTTCGGAGTGGCGCTGTCAAAAGACGTTCAGACGAAGAACGTAGTGCCCGAGTTGGTTTATAGGCTACAAGTGCATTGGCTAGGTAGGATGGTAGTGTGCCTTCAAAGAACCGAAAAGCCAAAACGCAGACCTTGAATTGAATGCGAAACTTCACCGGCAGCCAGTGAAGCTTGCATAGTAAGGGAGTGGTGTGATCCCTTTTCTTCCGTTTCAAAATAAGACTCGCTGCGTTGTTTTGAACGCATTGAAGGCGATTTATTTGTTCAGTTGGAAGACCAACCAGAACAGAATTGCAGAAGTCAAGCCTTGATGTCACAAAAGCATTGACAAGAGCTACACACGCTGACTCGGTTAAAAACGGTCGAATAGAGCCAATGCGACTCATCTCGAGAAAAGTAGCACGACAAATAGTACCAATTTGATCTTGCATTGACAAAGTTTGGTCAATTTTGACTCCAAGATAGCGCACGGTGTCTTGGTACGGAATGCTGCTGCCATTTACAACTAGGGAGTCGCTGCCGACCTGCCTGAGACACGAGGCTTTGCCTACAGGCATAATTTCAGTTTTTTTTCACTGTTCAATTTAAGCTTATTGCTATCCATCCAGGAAAGAACATCATGGATGCAAGTTTGAATGTCTGACTGCACAGTCTTAAAGTCTGATGGCTGAGAACTCTTGGACAGTTAAATAATAATAATAATAACGGATTTTTGTATAGCGGATACTCCAGCCTATGACCAGACTCACCACGCTTTACATAGTCATTACATATAAGTACATGCACTCGATAAAACATCGCTTTCGCTACAATACACCAACAGACAGAACAGTAAGGGTACAAATTATTTACACTTATGTACACAAATTACAATTTACAACTATGTACACAATTGACAGAAAAGACAAATAGAATAGCAAAACCTATTCACAGCTATTTATATGCCCGGTTAGGCCCAGGAGGAAAAACAGTATAAATATGTACAGCCGTGTATACACTTACGGATCAGGCAGAGACAAAGAGGAGAGAATGGCAGCGGGATACAGATCATTCTGAATAGTGAAGTTTGAAGAGGTGGGTTTTGAGGGCCTCTTTGAATGCTTGTGTTGATTGTATGTTGCGGATATGGGAGGGAAGGGAGTTCCACTGCTTAGGTGCGGAGTAAGCGAATGCACGTTGGCCGTATGTCTTAGTGCGGGTGACGGGAACCTTGAGTGTGCGAGTGTCAGCAGAAGATCTTAAAGTGCGTGAAGGGGAGTAGACAGACAGTAGATCAGCAAGGTAGGAGGGACAAGAATCTGTGAAGAAGTTGTGACAGAGAACAGAGAGTTTGTACTCTATGCGTGCTTGCACAAGAAGCCAGTGAAGGGAATGTAGTAGAGGTGTGATGTGATCGCGTTTCTTGGCTCGGAATACTAGTCTAGCTGCTGAGTTCTGAACCTTTTGTAGCTTGTCAATGATGTGTTTTGGGGAGCCAGCGAGGAGAGAGTTGCAATAGTCAAGACGAGAAAGGACGAGAGCGCAGACTAGGGTTTTGGTGGCAGTGAGCGTAAGATAGTGGCGAAAGGAGCTGATTTGGCGTATGGCCGTGTATGCAGAGCGACAGATGTTGGAGATGTGGTTGTTGAGGGACAGGTCGTCGGAGAGAATGTAGCCGAGATTTCTTGCTGAGGATGAGAACTTAATGTTTGTTGTCCCTACCGTAAGCGATGTTGGGAGAGGCGGGAGTGAGGAGGAGGTGTTGTACTTGTGAATGAGGAGGGCTTCGGTTTTATCGTCATTAAGCTTAAGCTTGTTGCGTGTCATCCATGACTTAATGTCTGTGATGCAGTTCTCCAAAGTCTGAACAGTGGAATTAATGAGAGAGGGGGCTGTGGATTTATAAAGTTGTGTGTCGTCTGCAAATGACTGACTCTCAACAGCATGCTTTCTAAGCAGGAGAAGCAGTGGCTTGGTGTACAGAGTGAATAACACCGGCCCTAAAACGGAACCCTGAGGCACGCCGCACACCAAGTCTGCTGTGCTGGAGAAACAGCCATCGACAGTGACTGCTTGTGATCTGTCGGAAAGATATGAGTGGAACCAAGCCAGGACCGAGCCGGAGATTCCAAAGTAGTGTTGAATAGTGTTAAAGAGAATGTGGTGGTCGACTGTGTCAAAAGCGGCTGAGAGGTCTAGTAAGGTGAGAACGGAGACGTTACCATTGTCTAAGGCCAGCAACAGATCGTTGGTTACCTTTAGGAGGGCTGTCTCAGTGCTGTGGAAGGGCCGGTAGGCAGACTGGTTGGGGCAAAGTAAAGCGTTATCATATAGGTAGGCAAACAGTTGTTTGAGAGCAATTTTTTCTATGACTTTGGACAGGAAGGAGAGGTTTGAAACAGGTCTATAGTTCTTTAGATTATTTTTGTCTAAACTTGGCTTTTTAAGGAGGGGTTTGATGACAGCAGTTTTGAGCACAGCCGGAACAACACCAGAGGACAGACTCTCGTTGATAATGTGGGTAATGGTCGGGAGTAGAGGGTCAAGATTCTCTATCAACATGGGGGTAGGAATGGGGTCAAGAGAGCAAGATGTTGGTTTTGAGCTTAAGATGACTTTCTTGACTTCTTGCTCTGTTACTGGTTGAAAAACTTCCATTTTTGCGGTAGTGAGGGAAGGTGAGAATGGGTTAATGAGTGGGATCTCATGGCTGTCAAGAGCGTCCCTTATGTCAGCCACTTTCTGTGTGAAATAATTACAAAATACCTTCTGGTAGCTGACATGGTGGATGCGTGGATGGGAGTGATGTTGCATTGCTCTTACCCCTTAGCTGATTGCAAATGTTGAACAACTGTTTACAAGTTTCGCTGCTGCTGATTCTGTCGCTAAAGTACCGGGTTTTGGCAGTCTGGACTATTTTAGTGACCCGTTTTTTTGCAGCGGTGAAAATCTGCTTGCTGACTTCTAAACCCGATTTAAGCCACTTTTTCTCTGCTTTGCGTCGGTGTTTCTTCGCCTCGGAGAGCTCGTCCTTGATAGACTCGTACCAGGGTGCTGAGCGTGTTGCCTTGACCTTTTTCTGGGCCACGGGGGCGTGCCGATCAAGCACCGCATGAAGTGTACTATTCAGCTGATCCACAGTGGGGCAGAGTTCTGGGGTCACTTTAGCGGTAAGCTCTTGCTTGAAAGCATCCCTATCCATGGTACGCAGGCTGCGAGCCTCCCTGAACATGGGGGGAGGAGGGGGGGCTGCGACGTTTAGTTCGCACACGACACAGAAATGGTCAGATGTTAATTCCTGGGTGACTGAAGTTGATCTAACCACATTATCGTGAGGCCTATGCATAACCCAATCTATGATGTGACCACGGCTGTGGGTGGGTTCTGTGACTGACTGAGAAAGACTAAACTGATCTAAAAGTTCAATCATTTTTGCGGTGGAAGGATGCTGGGGTTGGTCAAAGTGAAAGTTAATGTCTCCTAAAACTATGTATGTTCCTGACAGTGTGTTGCAATAATCGAGCAGGACTGGAAATTCTTGGTGAAAAATTGCATCAGTTAATTTATTCTTCTTGCTTGGAAAGGTGCGATATATGCATATGAAGTGAATGTTCTGCTGTGGGACGGACAAACTGAGGTGAACAACTTCAAAGGACGAGTGAGTGAATGCGAAGTCTGTGATGAAGCCAAGGTGACGGGACAGACTGTTTCTGTAAATGATAGCGAGGCCTCCACCACGATTTGAGCGGGGTAACGAACATACAGAATAGTCAGAAGGGGTTAAATCAGAGCATTTACCCTCGTCACCAGTCTGCCGAAACCAGGTTTCTTGTATGAACATGATGTCAGTCTGAGTGTCTGAGATGAATTCACTCAAAGCCGTACGTTTTTCGTTAGGCCCCAGTGATTGAGCGTTGAATGATGCAACGCGTAAAGGGCTGTGGCTATCGAGGTGTGAAGATAGTGTTTGAGTGGAGAGGTTGATGTGAATGAGATTTTCTGTGTTACAGCGATGAGTCCCAGGCCTAGTGGTACACTCTTTGTGTGATGCAATACAGTGTAGCGTGGGGTCAGTGTTGGAAAGCATAGGCGATCTGTTTGAAAGGACAACAGGGATAGACGAGATGTTTTGTTTACGTTTGCCTCCCCGACTAGTCCGTTTTCTGGGCAAATGACGGCCGATCGATAACTCTTTTAATCGGAACACAAGGTCGGGAGCAAGCTGTAAACATTTCGACTTCAATGACAATAGCTTATCGCGTGTGTAGCTTGTGGATGGAATTTCGGAACACAATGGCGGACTACGTGGGTGCGAGATCGCACAATGAACGAAGCGAAAAAACGATAGAGTAAACACACGAACATAAAAAGAGAGGCAAAGCAACGCTACACTTACTTGAGGATCCATGAGACAACAATTACACAATACAAAACTCACAACAAGACACAGTAAACACCGCAAAATCACAAAATTCAGTAGAGCTCGGGTCGTGCACAGCCTGTTTGGCGTCAACCGGAAGCACCACAAGTATCGCCTGCATATTTATGGAAATTACATTCATGGTCTGTGATGACGTCTGAAAGTGGCTGAGAATACAATGTAAATAACACAGGCCCCAACACAGAACCCTGAGGGACACCAAATACAAGTGAGTCGGGTGATGATAAAACACCATCAACCAGAACTGACTGAAAGCGATCCTGCACATACGACACAAACCAGTCATGAACAACACCACGTAGGCCAAATGATTTGTTAAGTCTTTGAAGCAGTACAGAATGATCCAGCGTGTCGAAAGCCGCGCTGAGGTCAAGAAGCGCCATGAGAGAAACTCGCTTCTGATCTGAACTCTTTAGTAGGCCATCCAGAACATTCAGCACGGCTGTCTCCACGCTGTGATCCTTTCTGTATGCACTCTGATACACTTCTAACAGATTGTTTGCTTGCAGATGCTCGATCAGTTGGGCTAGAACCACTTTCTCTAAGACCTTCGCCATGAAAGGCAGGTTCGACACCGGTCTATAGTGTTTTAACACGTTCGGGTCAAGCCCAGGCTTCTTGAGAATGGGGGTGATCACAGCTTGTTTGAACTGAGGTGGCACTATGCCACTGACCAGAGACGAGTTAACCACTGAGGTGATAATAGGAACAAGTTCTACCAAACACTGTTTCGTCAAGGGAGTTGGGATGGGGTCAAGCAAACACGTTTTGCTTGGCATCCTCTTCAGGAGATTCATTATCTCTGTTTCTGTCACGAGGCGGAAATGGGTTAACAGAGGACCGCTATACTCTTCAAAAGAAGCTGGCTCAACAACGTGGGAGTCCAGCTCATCTCTCAGAGCTTTGATTTTGCTAGAGAAGAAATCGCAAAAACGCTGTGGAAGCTCTTCCTTAGGGATGTCTGAGGGAAGAGGTTTAGTGGAGGTTTTGCCCAGCAACTCGCTAGACACAGCGAACAGCTGCTTGGTGGATGCAGCCGTCTCAATCTTGCTCTGGTAGAACTGAAGTAGAAGTACATATTTTCCGTTTTCTGTTTCGACTGTTAAAGTTGGAATGTTAGTAATGTTATTATTTTTTTTTAGTTATATAAAAAAATAAAAATAAAAAACCCACTGAATTATGGTTGCAATGCGTATGTTTTTAATCCTGCACCTCACAAAAGGGGGCAAGTAATGGGATTATATCTTAAATCTTGAATCTTGCCCTCTTTAGATCAAAGCTCTTTTAGCCCGATTGTGGAAAAAGTGCCAGCATAATGTCGGGTTATGTTATTACGCTACCCTCTATGCAGGCGAGCAGGCTTCTCATTGTTAGCCTATATAGCACATGTGTTAGCATATTGCACAGGGGACATTACCCGTTGAAAGTGGTCAATAGAGTGCTGACCTATGTATCACAGATAGGCATTCAAATATCTACGATACATAGGTTTGCTAACTACCGCTTTGCTGTCGAGGGTCCACTTTCAGCGTGTAATGCTCCTGTGCATAATATAAGCACGCCTGAGGCGATTTGCTTTGGGCCTCAAATTTCAGGGATCGAAACCGCGCATTTGCGTGAAATGTACTCACGGTTTGACGCCTTTGACTGTTAGCTTCTAATCGACTTCAGTACGCTAAATCATGATAAGCATAGATAACAATAAGGTTATTAATTATAAGTATTTTTTCCTCGAATTCTGCTGCCCTGGCGAGGTTGAAGCCAATTTGGAAAGGCAGGACCATCAGTCTACATTCCAAGGTAAGGCTGCTGCGCTCCCTTGTCACCTCCATCTTCCTATATGCTTGCGAAACATGGACCCTCACAGCAGATCTCCAACGAAGAATACAAAGCATGGAGATGAGGTGCTACAGAAGACTTCTGGGCATTTTCTATACCCAGCACATCACCAACGACGAATTCGCGAAGTCCGACAGACCATCACACAAGCCATTGGACAACACGATGACCTGCTCACAGTGGTGAAAAAACGGAAACTCCAATGGTATGGCCACGTCACCAGATCATCAGGTCTTGCAAAGACCATCCTGCAAGACACAGTGCAAGGAGGTAGAAGAAGAGGGAGACCGAAAAAGAGGTGGGAGGACAACATTCGAGAATGGACTGGTTTGACACTGAGCGAAACAACCAGGGTTGCTGAGGACAGGGAAAGATGGAGTACGCTGAATAAACGATCATCTGTGGTGCCCCTACGTCTTCCGAGTTACGAGATGGGATAGGGTAGGATTTCTGGAATAAATATACATTTCAAATTGCGCATCACACGTACACGCCCGTCAATCTGATACACACGCAAGTGGAGACAAAAAGTAAAAAAGGGGAGAAAAATTATATATATGTATTCTGTTTTTTTCTACACCCATTTTAATTATTATTAGATTAAATAATGATTCCCGTTGTGTTCTCTTTCCTTCTTTTTTTCTTTGGACTTAGAGATTATCTTTTATGTGTGTATTACAAATCATTTGATATATTACTTCTTTAAGTGTCCATACAGGTGAGTTTCGGATAATTGTTCTGACGAAGCCCTGGGCGAAACGTCAAATAATAATTTAAAGATTGGAGTCTTATTGTGTTTTGTGGTGTATCTATGCATACATAATATGTACTTTCTTTTGCACAATAACATAAGATGGCCTTTGTCGGAATACACATTTTGTCCGAGATTATTGTACATGTAATGTTAAGCTACAGGGCAAATAGGGTTACAATGTTATTTCTGTTTAATTTTTTAAATTGCTTCATTCAACTTAGCGTTTACTACTTTAGCCTTTATCCCAGGCTGTGACAAAATGATCCGGATTCTTTGGCATACTGAATAGGAGACATGGAAGAGAGGGAACGCCGTTAAATGGTTCCTTGGAGAGGAAATGGACTCGTGTGGAAAAACTTTATTCTCTGTTTGACTTAACCCGCGTAAAGCGCGAATCGTGCAGAGGAGGCATGATAAAATAGAGGAGAGAAGAAATAAAAGAATGAAAGAACGACGATGACCACACAAAAAAGTATCTTTGTACTTTATACTGGTAAGTGAGTTTGTGAAGTTTATGCAGATATAACAAATTAAAAGTATAAAATAAATAAATAAATGAATACAAATAATAATAACTTTAAATAATGTCGACGATGAAATGCCATAAAAACCGTACGAAATGTTCTTCGGCGTCTAGTAAATAGCATGGTCACGAATGTACATTTCATGTGGTATTTCCTATCCTATCCTGTCCCATAACCCGAAGGTCGTAGGGGCACCACAGATGATCGTTTAACCAGCATACTCCATCTTTCTCTGTCCTCAGCAGCCCTCATGGCTTCGCTCAGTGTCAAACCAGTCCATTCTCGAATGTTGTCCTCCCACCTCTTTTTCGGTCTCCCCCTTCTTCTACCTCCTTGCACTGTGCCTTGCAGAATGGTCTTTGCAAGGCCTGATGATCTAGTGACGTGGCCATACCATCGGAGTTTCCGTTTCTTCACCACTGTGAGCAGGTCATCGTGTTGTCCAATGGCTTGTGTGATGGTCTGTCGGACTTCGTCGTTGGTGATGTGTTGGGTATAGGAAATGCACAGAAGTCTTCTGTAGCACCTCATCTCCATGCTTTGTATTCTTCGTTGGAGATCTGCTGTGAGGGTCCATGCTTCGCAAGCATATAGGAAGATGGAGATGACCAGAGAGCGCAGCAGTCTTACTTTGGAATGTAGACTGATGGTTCTGTCTTTCCAAATGGGCTTCAACCTTGTCAGGGCAGCAGTTGTTTGTGCGATCCTGGAGAGGACTTCCTGTCGAGACCCATTGTCTGACACAATGGCTCCTAAATATTTGAAGCTGTGCACTGTGTTGAGGGATTGGCCTTGTACTTTGATGTCCGTGTTGATGCCATTGGTGTTGTTGGTCATCATTTTGGTCTTCTCTGCACTTATTTCCATTCCATAAGCTCTGGAGGTGGTGTCAAGCCTCTGTACAAGCTGTTCAAGTTCTTGTTCCTCTCCAGCCAATCCATCAATATCATCCGCAAAACGAAGATTGGAGATTGCTCTGCCCCCTATGCTGACTGTGCCTTCGTGATCTGCAAGAGCATCTGACATGATGCGCTCTAAATGTAAAAACCAAGTTTGCACTTCCGAGATGTGTTAAATGTCATCCGTTTCCTCGGGCTGTTTCGATGATGATGATGATGATGATGATGATGATGATGATGATGATGATGATGATGATGATGATGATGTTGATGATGATGATGATGATGATGATGGTGATGACGTCAGATGTGGTATTTGAACAAAGCAAAACAAACAAACAAAAAACCACACACACAAAGAAGAAGAAAGTTTTACATAGTTTTATATTGTGGAGATGCATTTTGAATCGATCGACCGCTGTATGCATTGTTATGGAACGGAACTGCGTAATAGAGGAAAGACGAAAAGGAGAAAAATAGACAAGCGAAGAAAATATCAAGGGAGGTAAGCAAACATTAGCGTTTCTGATCTGGGCATTGGCCATTTACAAAGTAGGCTGAAACGATTTTTGTTTTTGTTTTGTTTGTTTGTTGAGAAGTTGTATAAATGGAGAAAGAAATTACGACATTTTTTTGTCATGCGCAATTCCTCAAACATCTTTTTCATGGGCATGGCTCAAAACGACAGGATGATGTATAAAGGAGAAGGAAATGGTGATGGTGTGGTGGTGGCGATGAAGATGATGATGATGATGATGATGATGACGATGATGATGGTAATTATGATGAGGGTGGATGATGGTGATGATTCTTACGATGATGCTTGTAAGTTTTATGATAAAGAGGAGAAGGATGACGATGATGACGACGACGACGACAAACAGGAAGACAATAAAGATAGCAGCAGTTATCGTGAAAATAATTAATGTTTAGTTTCATTTACAATGTTTATTAAGAGCGGATGTTCTTGGTCGTTTTGACAATATCAATTTCCTTTTGCTTATTATTTTCTATAAAATTGTATCAACATTTTTCATTGTATTAAAACTTTTAATTCCAATGCGTCTCGTTGGAACCAAGTTTTATTCAGCTTCTTCTGCCGACGTCGTTTTAAATACGCAAATAAAGAAAATGGACACCCCCCCCCACCCACCCACCCCCCAAAAAAGGGGGAAATATACGCCAATGGTTGATATTACTTAGTGTGCGTTTACAACCTTTCTGGTCAAACTATTCTGCTCACAAGCTGACACGCCTGCATGCACCACGCGCGCGCGAATACACGCACGCACACACACATGCACTAAAATCCATACACTAAACACACACAAGAACACACACATGTACACACACACACATACATTTAACACACTGTTACACTCAGTTTGATGTTGGTGTTTTCTATCAGTATCTGATTCAGCCCCGATGCTTGAATTCCTGATAGTTGTGTAACTCAGATTCGTTTATTCACACAGCCTGCTCAAACAGCATACAAGTCACGAAGTCCACGTATGAAGTTTTCCACTTTTATTCAGCACACACCAACAACTGCATACAATTCTCAACTCAACTTTCACAGCAACTCTCCAAATCACTATCAACAACTTTACTATCTCAACAACAATCTCGGCACACGATTAAATAACCTCTCTCTTTTCCGGAAAGATTTCGAATACGGTAGAAATGACGTACTGCCACCAATCGAACTAAAGATCGTCATCACTGACTTACGTCATTACACATTTCTTCTCCTTCCGGATCGTTCCTTCAAATTTCTACAATTATCCCGAATCTTCGATCGATGATAAACATGCCGATCCAGAAGATTCTACAACAATATCGACTAACGGAAATTATCAACGTTATACAAAGCCTTTCCTAACAACAATGCAAACTCAAATCAAAGGTAAATAAACTCTATTATTGAATACTTTGCAAAACGAAACGATTAGATCTATCGTACACGCTTCCGGCATACTTTCGTTCGCGTTTCAACGTAACATAACCCCCCACTCAAGAAGAAATTTACCCAATTTCTTTCAACAACGTTGAAACGTAATGCACAAACAAAGTTCAGAATTAAAACTTATTTAAGACTTTCTGAATACCGTAATTGCGCTCAGCTTATCTACACAGAGTCAATGGTTTTCATCTTCAAATCTGCCTGGATAATGTCAATGTTCACAGATCATTTACCCAGTCAACGTTTTTCATTTTCAAGTCTGTCTTTACCAATATCCTTAGTTCGTCCACACAGTCAATGTTCTTTCGTTCGCAAGGAACCGACGCCCTCGTCAGTTGCGGTCGTCATCGGCCCAGGGTCAAAGACGATGATCACGTGGGCTTCCCTGGAATCAGTGCGTCCTCCGTTGTCTCCTTCTTCCATCGGATGTCCGACGCAGTCGACGTTGTCAGCTCCCAGGATGCATTTGCTGGGTCTCACGGTCAGGTTGGCTTCTGCAGGACGGTGGAACAGCTCCCTCGAGATCTGCAGATGCTCCTTCCAGGTCTGGGTGTGGACCTCATGTTCGACCAAAGTCGTAGAGCCTGGGACATCACTGAAGCTATGGGGAAATTCGCCCATAAGGTCCTTGAGCTCCAACTTTTGACCTTCCGTCAAGCCTGGTCCTAGCTTAACGTCATTAATGCCTTCTTTGCTATGGAAGTCTCCCAGTTCCAACAGTTCCTCGCTGTCAAAGCTGTTGTCGGTCACAGCTGCTGTGGCTGCGTGCACAGTCTCTGATGGCCTTTCCACGTACAGCTTAAGGAGGTTGGCGTGGTATATCTTGGAATGCTGACCGACCTTTACCTTGTAGTCGTTGATCCCCACCACGGTCTCCACTTCGTACGGGCCTTTCCACTGCATCAGCAACTTATTATGATCAGTAGGTAGCAGCACCAGCA
Source organism: Oncomelania hupensis (assembly GCA_036898135.1). Lineage (NCBI taxonomy): Eukaryota > Metazoa > Mollusca > Gastropoda > Littorinimorpha > Pomatiopsidae > Oncomelania > Oncomelania hupensis. The sequence goes on along the minus strand of CM072517.1, from coordinate 53,792,962 downwards.
CTTTGTTGCCAGGTTTGAACTTCCTGTTCACAGCCCTACGATCATAGTAGTGCTTTCCACAGTCCTGGGACTTCTTCAGGTTTTCTCTGGCTATATCGAGAGTCTGCTCAAGCTTATCTCGTAGCTCAAACACGTACTGGTAACTGTTCTTCACCTCTGGGGTGTCCACTTCCTTCGTCCACAGTTCTTTCAGGATGTGCATCGGCCCTCGGATGGTTCTTCCGTACAGCAGCTCGAACGGAGAAAAGCCGGTGGACTCCTGCGGCACTTCTCTGTAGGCGAAAAGTAAGGCGTTGATATAGCGATGCCATTGTCTGGGCTGCTCGCTGCACAGTTTCTTCAAGGTGGACTTCAACGTAGCATTGAACTTTTCGACAAGCCCGTTGCACATCGGATGGTAGGGTGTCGTAGTCCAATGCCGGATGCTCAGCAGTCTGTTGACCTCCTTCATGCAGTCAGAGACGAACTGCGTCCCGAGGTCTGTCAGAATTTCTTCAGGCACTCCAAGTCTACTGAACATGTCCACCAGTGCCTCTGCTACAGTTTCAGTGTCAATCTTCTTCAGCGGCACTGCTTCTGGGTACCGAGTCGCATAGTCCACTAAAGTCAGTACCCATCGATGACCTTCTTCACTCGGAGGTCTTATTTCGCCGATTAGGTCTAAGGCCACCCTCTTGAAAGGTCGGTCGATCAGGGGCATCCTCTGCATAGGCACTTTCGGGACCCTTCCTCGAGGTATGGTCTTCTGGCAAATGTCACACGATCGGCAGAAACGGCTAACGTCCGCATGAAGTCCTGGCCAGTAGAACACCGCCTGGATTCTGTCCGACGTCTTCTTGATGCCTAGGTGACCTCCCATGATTGAGTCATGCGCTACTTCCATCACCTGGCGCCTTAGGGGTAACGGTACCAAGACTTGACGTAGTGGTTTCCCTCCGTTGACCCTCGGGTGCTGGAAGATTCGGTACAGGATCTTGGCCTTCACCTCAAAATAGACCGTACCACTGCCTTTGGTCACGTGGTCTTGGCGGTTCCTGTACTTGTTTAAAGTGCTATCAGCTTCCTGGAGCTGGATCAGCTTATCTCTGTCCACGATGGCAGCTTTGGAGTTGTCGGCGACCTTCAGTGGTGTAGACACCTTGTCTCTCTTGGCCTGGGCCCTGGTAGTAACAGCACTGACGATCTCTGGTCGGCAGGGCTGAGCCGGAGTAACCACATTGTCCCGTAGCAGCTCTGTAAGGTCTCCATCGGGAAACGGCAATGGATCCTCCTCCACAACTTCGACGCGTTGGGTTGAGGCAGGACTCCACTCTGGATCGGGGTCGTCGGGTCGTCTCGCGCCGTCGATATTCCCGATCATCAAATCATACAGCGGCTTCTTCAGGCAAACCGCTTCGACTTCGCCTATGTAGAAAGGGGTGTTGACATGAATTTTTGCAACTGGCGCTTTCACACATTTGCTGTCGGCCATGAGTGTCCATTTAGAATCGCCAGTGAACTGTTCTTTAGCGATTAGGTCTTCTCTGACGATGACCCCACTGCAGCCAGAGTCTCTTAGAACAGTCACTTCATGATTTCCGACGCGTCCCTTGGAAACAGGCATGTTCTGGACGGTCACAGCTGCGCTGGCGACGACGGGGATGGATTTTCCGTTGGCAAGGAGAAGTTGGCCATCAGTCATGCACTCTTGCACGTCCGCAGGGGTAGCTGTGCGCTTGGTCTCACTCGGAAGAATGACGCTCCCGCCGCACACTTGATGGTCAGATCTACTGGTTTGCCGTTGATTGGAAAACCGCCTCTGCCGGTTGCCCGCCGCTGCGTTGTCCGTACTGCTCCGCTGTCCGCTACTTTTGTTTTGAGGACAGTTAGAAGCTCTGTGGTCTGTAGCGTTGCAGGTGAAACAGCCCCTTGAATGCCCTTCCCTGGGAGGAGGCGTGGAGTCAGTGTGTCTCTGGCTCGTCTGGCTCCCCTGGATCTGGTTCACATGGTTTCCAGTCTTCTGAAAATGTTTCGTCGCGCCGGGTGGCCCCAACGTTTTCCCATGAGCGATAAGATATCTTTCAGCAGCCTCAGTCACATCTTTAAGCGTCTGCAGCTTTTGTTCTTCTAAGTGGGTCGCTAGGTCCTTGTGACAGGCATTGAGAAATTGTTCTTTCACAATCAGGTCATGGAGACTGTCGTAAGACTTCATTTCGCCTGATAACTCCACCCACTTGTGTAGATATGACGACAGGCGCTCCACAAACTGCTTTGGCGTCTCGTCTGACTTAGGCCGGCATTCACGGAAGCGTTTACGGTAGCCCTTCTCTGTAAAGTTGTAGCACTGCAACAGGGCCTCTTTCAAGACGTCGTAGTTTTTGGCGTCATCGTTCGACAGTCTGGTGTAAACTTCGAGAGCTTGCCCCGTCAGAAGTGCACTCAGTCGAATTGCCCAGTCTTGAGGTTGCCAGTTGGAGCTTTCGGCGAACCTTTCGAATCTCGCCAGATAACTGTCAATCTGGTCCTTCCCGTCGACGAAAGCTGGCAATTTTGGAGCCGTGTTGTCACTGATAACTTGTGGCGCATGCTGCTGTTGCTGGATGCGCGCCAACTCTAGTTGGAACTGCCGATCAGCTTCTCTTTCCTCACGCCTGCGCTCATCTTCTCTTTCTTGCCGCTGCTGTTCAATTTCCAGACGCTTCAGTTCAAATTCTCTTTCTTCACGGCGACGCTGCTCTTCAACTTCTAGACGCTTCTGTTCTAGTTCTATTTCTTTTTCTAGACGCTTCTCTTCCAATTCTCTTTCTCGTATTCTCTCCTGAGACTTGACGTACTCCGTCAGCTGCTTGCCTTTTAGATTCAGTTCAACCCCTTTCTGCCAGAAGTCAGCCATCGTGATGCTTCTGGAAAGTTCTTTTCAAGAAAGTTCTTTTTCTAGAAAGTTCTTGACTGTAGAGTTCTTTTTCTGGAAAGTTCTTGACTGTGCTGTACCTTTCTAGACTGTTCTAGAACAGCACGCTTTCTGCAGTAGCGCTGATGCTTGTCACTAGTCGCCTTCGCTGACGCAGGCCCCGCTGTCCTCGTCGTATGCGACGCTGCACCACGCTGGTGTTGATGTATACGCTCCTGTGCTGAAGTAGACGCGACGTCCGCTCGTCGCTCTCTCTAATACTGGCGATGTAGCTCCGAGACTGTCCCTCGACGTAGTCTTACGGCAGCTACGTAGTCCCGATCTGTTGTTCGCTCACGAAGCAACTCTTCAGCGACTACACGCCCTTGCAGTCAACCTGAACCTATCGGTGATGTAGTCCCAGTATGTTGGCCCCTCTCGACGCAACTCGTTGGCGGCTACCCTCGATGACTGCCTCTCGTAACGTTGACTCGCTTGTTGTAGCAGTTGAACCCTTGGCTATGGCGTGAATCGCGGCTTGACCCCCAAAATGTTACACTCAGTTTGATGTTGGTGTTTTCTATCAGTATCTGATTCAGCCCCGATGCTTGAATTCCTGATAGTTGTGTAACTCAGATTCGTTTATTCACACAGCCTGCTCAAACAGCATACAAGTCACGAAGTCCACGTATGAAGTTTTCCACTTTTATTCAGCACACACCAACAACTGCATACAATTCTCAACTCAACTTTCACAGCAACTCTCCAAATCACTATCAACAACTTTACTATCTCAACAACAATCTCGGCACACGATTAAATAACCTCTCTCTTTTCCGGAAAGATTTCGAATACGGTAGAAATGACGTACTGCCACCAATCGAACTAAAGATCGTCATCACTGACTTACGTCATTACACATTTCTTCTCCTTCCGGATCGTTCCTTCAAATTTCTACAATTATCCCGAATCTTCGATCGATGATAAACATGCCGATCCAGAAGATTCTACAACAATATCGACTAACGGAAATTATCAACGTTATACAAAGCCTTTCCTAACAACAATGCAAACTCAAATCAAAGGTAAATAAACTCTATTATTGAATACTTTGCAAAACGAAACGATTAGATCTATCGTACACGCTTCAGCCATATTATCATTCGCGTTTCAACGTAACACACACATGCATACTTACATTCAACATTAACAAGAACACTTGCATTGCACACACATCCACACACACCCACACACACACACACACACACGCACCCGCACGCACTCACACACCCCCCCCCCCCCCCCCCACTTAAACACGCATCCAAAGTAGTCGCACATACCCAGACACACACAAACACAGTTGCACTACAATACAACACCGCGCACACACACATACACACACCTACACACACACACACACACACGCACACAGTTTCTTCTCTACTCCTACTCCACGCACACATGCACATGCCCCTGTGTAATCCATTGCGGTCGTGTGATGCATTTTGGAGAAATGACGTTTTTTTTTATGCAAGTCATTCTAGAGAACGGAAACACTCAGCTATTTTAAATGTAAAAACCAAGTTTGCACTTCCGAGATGTGTTAAATGTCATCCGTTTCCTCGGGCTGTTTCGATGATGATGATGATGATGATGATGATGATGATGATGATGATGATGATGATGATGATGATGATGATAATGATGATGATGATGATGATGATGGTGATGACGATGGTGATGACGATTTTGTTGTTTTGAGGTGAAATATGGTGTTATCGCCTTGGTCATCGCCCTTTTCTTGTTGGTGTGGTGGTTGTTGACGTCGTCGTCGTCGTTGCCGTCTCCGGTTATGAAGGTGTTGGTGAAGCGGCAGTTGTGTTCTTCTTTGTAGTGGTAAATGGCAATGATGGAATTCTTTCTTTCTTTCCTTCCTTCTTTCTTTAATTGTCACCCGTTGGGGTGCCGGGGGTTTCAGTATAAATAGTATCCCCACTTTCTGGAAATTTAGTGCTTTAAATTCCCACTGTCGCTGTCTTTCTCATTTGCTCTTTCTCATTCCTGCTCTGTTCTATCAGTCTGCTATACTATCTTCTTCTTCGCTAGACCAGTCATCTACCTTTTTTCTTGAAAACTCTTCCGGGACAAGACTCCTTATTTGTGTGTGAGGTCTGTTGGATCAGCTTGGGAATATTGGACGCTTTCTGCCAGGTGGTCACTAGGGCTTCCTATGATGTTATTATTTAGAAATGTAGGCATTTTATTTGTGCTTTGTTGATAATTAATAATGATGTTTGTATTCTACAGTACTCCTCGCTTAAGGTGACCCCCCACGGGACCAAATTTTTGTTTGATCTTATCCGAGGGGCACCCTAAACAGTTCTCTGATAAGATCAACTACCAGTAAAAAACTTGATCTTATACGAGGTGCTAAATTTTTGTGTCGTGTGACAGTGTGTGTGTGTGTGCGTGTGTGTGTACATTTGTGCACGTTGGTGCGAGCGTATGCATGTATGCATTACTGTATATGTATTTTTTGTGCGTGTGTATGATGCATAAGCACACACTCAAACGAACGGATGCAAGCATGCATACACATACACACACTCTCACATACAAACACATTGACGCGCACACACGCAAATGAGAATAAAAAATAAAAAAGTATGCACCAAGACAGTTACTGGGTGTATTTGCAGAAAACCTTACACAAGTTTAACGAATTGTTCACTTTGTCTACGCTACGGCACATGCTTTATCGCTAGTGAATGAAGTCAATTCAGGGTAAGGTCCACTGTGGCAATACGTCCCGCTTTTGCCATTGTGCAAAATCTTCTCGATTTGAAACACTGAAAACAAAAACAAACAAACAAAAACAAAAACAAAAAAGATACTACTACTACTACTACTACTACTACTACTACTACTACTACTACTACTACTACTACTACTACTACTAATAATAATAATAATAATAATAATAATAATAATAATAAGAGTGAACATTGGATCACAAAATTTAACCAACATTTTTTTTTCATGGCTGACGTACTGTTCTTTTTTACAGATGCAATCACCCCCCCCCCCCCTCCACCCTTCCCTTTTTTTCAGTATTATTATGATAAAGGTTAGGTGGAACTCTGTCACAAAAATTCCATCCAACATGAATTCAAAACAACAGCCTCCCAGCTATGTGAACAAGAAATGACATCATAAGGAATATATGACATCATCTCAAAACAGGAAGTGACCTCATAAATGACGTCATCTGTGACACCAATTTCTCTTAAGCAGTAGTCTCCTCCATTTGGGAACCAAAAAGGGGGTGACGTTATCCGAGGTTTTCCCTTATGCGAGGTGACGCTAAGCGAGGAATTCTAAATGGTTCAAAGAAGGTGTTTGGCCGGGACCAACAACCTGATTGATCTTACCCGCGTTGTGACCTTAAACGGTAGTGACGTTAAAAGAGGAGTACTGTATTTTGTTTTTGTAAACGGGGGTTCAATAAATTAAGAGTATAGCCTCAGCGTCCCATGCGTGGGCTGTCTTTATTGTAAAGTGACTGGCTGGTGGAGAGCTTTCAGTTTTACCACTAGGGTTGTTTCATCAGATCTTTTATGCGGATCAGGGTTTGTCCGGTCCTGATTTGGCTCGGAAGAGTACGCTGGACCTAAAGCAATAATCATGTATGTAATCTCTCTTTAATGTTTTCTTTCTTTATGTCTTTCATTTTTTTCTCCATCCCTTCCTTAATTTTTCCTTTCTTTCTTTTTTATTTCTTTCTTCCTTATTTTTCCTTTTGGCTTTCCTCGATGTCTTTCGACCCACTGAATTTTAGACGGATTGAATGTTTCGAAGTGTTCCCAGATTTCTTGGAACACGAACGTCCGGATGACGGTGTCCGAATTTCTGAGGATCAGTTTTGCGTGTCTGCGTGGCCCTCATATTTTAAATGGATTTTAAAATGTGGTCGTCTTTTTCACAAATTAAGAAATACCGTGCAATGTTGAATGTGTTTTATTTAATTCACACATCTGCTTCTCTTAATTCCCCCCACCCTCATACCTACCCACACCTCACCCCATCTCTTCTCTCTCTCTCTCTCTCTCTCTCTCTCTCTCTCTCTCTCTCTCTCTCTCTCTCTCTCTCTCTCCTTAATTACTTATATACTGTATATCTCCGATGTCATTCCTCACTTCTCTTTTTCGTTAGTTTTATGCTAATGGCCCAAGTTCACGAATACACTGTTAAATTGTTAATATGTCAATTTGTGAATCAATCAATCAATCTTTCTCTTTCCTCCCTCCCTCCCTCCCCCAATTCTCTCATTCATTTTTTTTTTGTTTTATAGTATATGCTCCAATATCCTAATTTATCTGGCATTGTAGTTTGAAAGGTTTTGTTTACAGGAAGCCAATGTCATTTCGCTTTTAGTGGCTTTAGAAAGAGAGAACTAGGACACGGACCAGAATAGCCTCTCTCTCCATCGTTAACCATTTTATGGTGCATGGCCGTAATTATGGCGTCCTCCTTTTCCCTTGCACGCAGAAGCTCACACCGGCGATTCAGCTTCGGTCGCGTTTCCAGGTCCTGTACGTCGAGTCAGAAAAAAGTATCTGCGCTGTTGATCCTCTTTCACGCACCAGTCAAGTTAGTTGTGGTTTCTAGGGTAGCATCCATTATTATTATTATTATTATTATTATTATTATTATTATTATTATTATTATTATTATTATTATTATTACTATTATTATTATTATTATCTTCGATAGCTCATGTAAACCCCTTGGGGTCATGAGCAATCTTGCCACTGTAGATTGTTCAAACCTATAAAGGGAACAGTGAAAGCCACAGTTGAAAACCTGTCTTTCCTTTATAGGCAAGACGCTTCACTGCGGCAACAGTACCCCCGTTGGAGTGCCGGGGGTTTTCAGTATAAATAGTATCCCCACTTTATGGAAATTTAGTGCTTTAAATTCCCACTGTCGCTGTCTTCCTCATTTACTCTTTCCTATTCTTGCTCTGTCACTCTGCTATACTATCTTCTTCTTCGCTAGATCAATGACCTACCTTTTTTCTTGAAAACTCTTCCTGGACAAGACTCCTTGTTTGTGTATGGGGTCTGTTGGATCAGCTTGGGAGTGTTGGACGCTTTCTGCCGGGTGGTCACTAGGGCTTCCTATGAATGTACTATTTAGCACTATAGGCATTTTATATATATGTGTTTGGTTGATGATTTATAATGATGTTTGTATTCTATTTTGTTTTTGTAACCGGGGTGTTCGCGTAGTTGAGGTCAACCCTCAGCCGTCCCCCGCGTGGGATGTCTTTATTGTAAAGTGACTGGCCGGTGGAGGGCATTCAATTTTCCCACTGGGGTTGTTTCAGCAGATCTTTTATGCGGATCGGGGGTTGTCCGGTCCTGATTTGGCTCGGAAGAGTCCGCTGGACCTAAAGCAACAATAAATCAATCAATCAATCAAAGCTCATGTAAATGAAACCAATTCTTTTCTTCTTCTTCTTCTTCTTCTTCTTCTTCTTCTTCTTCTTCTTCTTCTTCTTCTTCTCCTTCTTCTTCTTTTAAATTTATTTATTTATTTATTTATTTATTTACTTACTACTACTACTACTACTACTACTACTACTACTACTACTACTACTACTACTAATACTAATACTACTTCTTCTTCTTCTTCTCCTTCTTCTTCTTCTTCGTCTTCTGATGATGATGATGATGATTATGATGATGATGATGATGATGATGATGAAGTGAATTAACAGGTTTCGGCCTTGCATCTTGGTGAATCATCGTACACAATGCAGTCTATAGGATGTTCAGTCAGGCCTGTATAAAATAAATTGATCTTATAAAATTGAAGACTACACTACCAGCCCAAAAGAGCTGCTCGAGATGTTTGATAACTGGATTCACACTGGCATGCATAAGCACTACACAGGAAATCCCCTAACCTACCACATACATTACATTACATGATTATTGCTTTAGGTCCAGCGGACTCTTCCGAGCCAAATCAGGACCGGACAATGCCTGATCCGCATAAAAGATCTGTTGAAACAACCCTAGTGGTAAAACTGAAAGCTCTCCACCAGCCAGTCACTTTACAATAAAGACATCCGACGCAGGGGACGCTGAGGCCGTATTCTAATTTATCGAGCCCCCGTTTACAAAAACAAAATAGAATACAAACATCGTTATAAAATATCAACAAAACACATACATATAAAATGCCTACATTGCTAAATAATAACATCATAGGAAGACATATTGACCACCTGGCAGAAAGCGTCCAATATTCCCAAACTGATCCAACAGACCTCATACACAAATAAGGAGTCTTGTCCTGGAAGAGTTTTCAAGAAAAAAGCGAAGAATAAGATAGTATAGCAGATTGATAGAACAGAGCAGGAATGAGAAAGAGCAAATGAGAAAGACAGCGACAGTGGGAATTTAAAGCACTAAATTTCCAGACAGTGGGGATACTATTTACACTGAAACCCCCGGCACCCCAACGGGGGTACCACCAGAGACACACCTACTGCAAATTAGCATGCTGAATCGTGATTCATCTTTAGCTTAGCAAATAACAACTTTTCCTTTCGTGAATTAGTGTATGTAGTACATTTTATGGACTTCAAGCACAGAAAGAGCGAGTGAATGGAAGTTTAACAGTTGTTGTAAATGTGGTGTTGGAAGCCGAATCACCGGGAGTGATGCATGTACCCAGATCAAAAGCTGTTGTTATATAGAGTAGAGCGCGGTCACAGATGACGTGTTTTGGTTTTGTATAGCGGGGACGAAGTGTAGTGTGTATGCGCGCGCACGTTTGTGCGTGTAGTGTTGTGTGTGTGTGTAGTGCGTGTGTGTGTGTGTCTGTGTGTGTGGTGCGAGCGTGTGTGTGTGTCTGTCTGAAGTAGCCCCCTGTCTTGATGGTGAGTTACAGTGAATCCCTTTGACGCCTGTGCGTTGTGATTTCCCTAAAGCATATTTATCCGCGCTTTGAAATGCGACTGACCACCACCTTATGATAGCGGCCCAGATAGGGATGAAAAGGGAGAAAAACGGGTTTAGTAAATAGACTTGCCCCATACCGTGTCTTTGATTTTAAAAAATATAAAAAAGACACCAAAAAAAAAGAGGGGATGACGGGAGAAGAATTTGGAAAGAGATGAAAACAGAAAATTGATTTGGTAAATAGACGCTTTATAGTGTACCTTTGACTGGGAGAGAGAGAGAGAGAGAGAGAGAGAGAGAGAGAGAGAGAGAGAGAGAGAGAGAGAGAGTAGAGGATGGGAGGCAGAGAAAGAGATGGGGACAGGGGAGGGAGAGTAAAGTAGGGAGAGTAGAGAGAAAAGAGGTCAATAAGGGATTTTGGTGGAAAACTATGTGTGTGTGTGTGTGTGTGTGTGTGTGTGTGTGTGTGTGTGTGTGTGTGTGTGTGCGAGCGCGCGCGCGTGTGTGTTTGTGTGGGAGGGGGAGTGTGCTTGTATATATTATGTGGATGCGTGTGCTTGCGTTGGATGCACGGGTACATGCGCTTGGTTGCTGGGTGTAGTCTATGTGTCCGTGCCTGCTACTGCGTGCTTGGGTTCGTCCTTTGTGAAGGAGTATACTGATGACGGTTTAATACTGCGTGGAGTTTGCCCGGCGTGCCACGGATCAATGCACAAAGGATGGAATAAGTGTGAAAACGTGTACACTGGAACAGGGCAAAGTCAGTTTAAGTAAAATTGGATTGAAGAATTTAACCAGCCCACTCCGGCTAGAGACCTCTGATGTTCTGAATGAATCTTCCTTATGCTTATGTAGTTATGACATCATAATGCTACTTTGAGTTTTCAACCACTTTTCACGAATCAAACTTTCCATTACAAAATGGAAGTATTTATGAAAAGTTAAGAGAACAAACGAAACCGCTCGCAGATATACCTAGGAACAGAACCTATGTCCATGGCAACGTTAGTGACGATCAGAGCCAAAATTGTGGATTTTTATTGAGAAAACACACCAACCCACATACACACACACAAACGCGCACACACACACACACACACACCCACACACACACACACGCACGATAATGGTATATACGACTGTCGTTGGCATAGGATATTTTATAGATCGGTGATGATGTTTCATATGCATCAAAATGTCTTTTATTGATTCTAAGTCTGGACATATAACAGTATTTTTTTTGTAACGCTTTATTGTCCCTTTTTATCGGGAAATTCTGGGCCGCCTCCCCTGGGGAAGGCGTAGTCGCAGCCTGTGGCGCGCCCAAACGCAACCTACCTAATATTAGTTGTGTTTTTGAAATTTTGCTGGGGAGCAAACCGGAGTACCCGGGGAAAACCCCCGAGACGTTGCCCGAGTCGAAAGTAAATAATAGTGGGAGAAACATAACGCCCAAATGCTGGATCGATCCCACACCTGTCAGGTGCCATTGGTTTCTGGCCTGTGGACAAGGCAAGTTAGTCCCGTCTTAGCCCACTTGGCCACAACGCTCAATTTGTTAAATGCTGTTTCAACAGTCAACCCTTCTGACTATCTTTCCTCCTAAAAGTGAAGGCGGGGTGAGCATACTGACGGGTGGGGGAGAGAGAGAGGGTGAGAGAGTGAGAGAGAGGGAGAGAGAGAGAGAGGGAGAGAGAGAGAGAGAGAGAGAGAGAGAGAGAGAGAGAGAGAGAGAGAGAGAGAACTCAGGAAACTTTAATGCGAGGCCACCAGCCTATACGCATGGGGGTAACACAACAGACACGGAGAAAAAGAAAGAAAAAAATCACCCAAAAATTTGAAAAGTTACAAAAAGATATATGACAACGCGTCAGTTCATAGACTGTGTCTCAAAGTAAAGTAAAAAATATGTAAAGTTACTTTTAACTCAACAATTCTTCACGTTTTTTCATTGCATAGTACCTAAACATCGCTACAGCTCTTGCAATAATCGTACTATCACTTTGTAATAAGAAAAACATAAATGGTGGTACGTCAACATTGAAGTGCCTCAAAATGTACTTTATCCTGATACGCTGGACAATACCACAAAAAAAGCATTTCATTTTCAACAGATGTACAGAAAGGGCATGTCTTTAGAACAACATCTTATCTTTTATTTCCATTCAAGTCTATAATGCCTGTAGACGTAACGTAACTTTACAAAGATATTTGTGAACTTAGAGAAAGAGAGAGAGTTCACCATTTTATCTTTGTAAAATCTTTGTAAAATCGCTTTTCTACTTATCTAACTGTTGGGTGGCCTGCATCAAACAGCAGGTTGGGGCCTGGGTCGCATTTTGATCCTTTATCGGCCAGCGCCTTGAGCAGCTCTGAGTTGGAAAAGCGCTATACACGAAACAAGTAAAGATTCATAAAGTCGATTAATTTTATGACCGTCGGAGTTCTTCCATTATAGAATTAGTATTAAGGCTCTCTTGAAACTAGAAACAAAGACATTATAGCTACTATAGAAGCTAGCATTGAGACGGTGGATGCTTTACATTGGAGATGATAAGCTGTAGCAATGATTAGAGGAAGGAACGATGAATTTATAGATCAACTGAAGGATGAATGAATACATCGTTGAATGAATGATGCGTGGTCGGTCGTTGCAGATGAATGGATGGACGGGTTATAGATCGTTCGTTTTGTGCAGATGACTGGATGGATGGATGAATGAGGACTTTTTATAGACCACGGGGGATTCCGAACTTGAAATCCTATTGCATTGACGCTTGGTTAGTCAGCTGTTGAGGTAAATCGTGGGCTAGAGTTTGTATTAGTTTTCCGCCCAAAGCCAGCAACATTTAGCAGTCCGCATCATTGGTACGACACGGGTTTGCAATTCAATCAGCTACTAACGGACTATATTCTACGTCATCGCCACATTCTCCGCATTAACTCTTGAACGATTTGGCAACCCCGTTTTCCCCTTTGATTGTGATGTTTTCCTCTCTGCGCTATTGTGATGAGTATTTGAACAAACCTTTCCCCTATTAGCTGGGCTAAATCACAGTGGTTCCAAACGGTAATAGAAGTAATTGAAATTAAATTTTTCTAAAGTGACGTGCGCTATATAAATCCTGGTATGGCGCTGCCCTTGGATTGCAACCTTGTGCTGTACCTCAAATTAACTAAACAGATTTTGATACATTTTAACTTCCAGGTAGTTCAGAGAATGGGCATGTTTTCCGTATTCACTTCTTTCGTATAAAAAGAGGACACAGCAGACCCACGACACGTAAACACTTTTGAAAATGTTGATTTTTCAGCTTGGTGTAAGAGGAGTTCCTGGCGATACATTTGAATGACTTGCCATCTTGTTTAAACCGTAATCATTAAATTTTTGTCAGATTTAGACACTCTGACATATTAAATAGTTCAGTGTTTAGTGAACGCACGATTCATCGCAGAAAATGATGCAGTTCCGGAAATAGGTTGCCTTATATGAAGAGGCCTGGGTGGACTTTAGAGGCTATATTTTAATCAAAAACCAATCTACGTCACCGCTTAACATTACCGTAGTTTTATTCCTAGCGATATTATCTATAATAATAATAATAATAATAATAATAATAATAATAATAATAATAATAATAATAATAATAATAATAATAATAATAATAATAATAAAAATAATTATATTCATCATCATCATCATCATCATCATCAACATCACAATCGTCATCATCAGCATCAGCATCATCGTCATCATAGCATCATTCCTTTCCCATCAGTTCTTCATTCTTCTATCTTCTTAAAGCGAGTCTGAAGTCATTGTTTTTTTTTTCAAACGTTTACACTATATAGTATGATCACAGAAGAGTTTATTCATCTACATTATTGTAGTCAAATGATTGTGTGAAACAACTGAAAAAGTCATTGGGGTCCAGGAGTGCGCAACTTAGCAAAGTGTCCCCCCAACGACCGTCATTGGGCGTCACTAGAGACAACCACAGACACAGAATTATTTCCCCTGTCTAATTCCACAGCAACACCATGAAGCTTATGGTATCAGTGTGAGGCCAAGCTCCCCCCGTTGATCCAGAGAACTATTTACCTAGTACTATTTCTGTGCGGCCTGTATTCCAAAGGAGGCTCAGTAACTTGCTGCTCATAACTTAACTTCTGGAAATAACTCTACCCTATTATCTGCTAGTGCCACGAAATACTAAGATGGGAGCATGTTCATTTGTTTCATTTAGCGAATCACTTTTTTTAAAAACTGTATGGGGATTTATCTTTATAAGGTGAACACTTAAGCTTTCTCGATTCGGTGGCTGGGTTTAAGAAAATTGGCGAGAATCGATTTTTTTCTCTCCTTCTCCCCCCTCCCTCCCCCTCCTCTTTCTTCCCTCATCCCTGTCCCTCCTTTTTGTTTTTTGCTCAACCCAGAAATGGTGCAGTTCCAGATTTGGGCCGTCTTATCTAAAGTAAATGGCGTCGAAGTGGATTAGGTCGACCTGTAGTAGGGCAATATTTTAGTCACCATCACTGTGGTCTACGTCACAAAAGTAGTGTCCTCGCACACACGCCCTTAACTCATTCACGCCTAGACACAGTGTATGCGCGTACGAGTTGCTTAACCCATTTGCTACCACGATCCCATATATGGGATCACGTGAATCCAATGTGCTCAGTGAGCACATTGGATTCACGTGATCCCATATATGGGGTCGTGGTAGCAAATGGGTTAAGCATACAATAAGGGAGAGAACAAAGGTTAGTGCGGGTAGAGGTGGTACATGGTCTCGGCCTGGGGAAAACTAGACGTTAGTAATAGAGAACTTTAAATCGACCAGCGAAACTTAGTTCGGAGTTATCCCTTTCGTTTCCGGTTAAGCAATCGGGAAATCCTTACGAACTTTTCTTCCTGCCTGCGGTTCTGAAGAGGCAGCGCCTTTAGTTGCAGACGAAATAAATTTTGTTCGTCCTTATCCAGGGGAGGTAAATGCCATCATAACTCTCTAATTTGCGGAGGTTGTTTTCCTCAAAAATGCACGAGTCTTTAGATTTAGTTCATCACGGACTAAAACAGACACTTTTCCCAACGAAAGTTTAGTTGAAGTTTAGGGTAAGGCATTGGTAATTTTTTCTTCTCTTTACACTCCTCCCCCCCCCCCCCCCCCACACACACACAAATTAGAGAGTTTCTATAGCCCCAACTTGTTTTCATTGCCTACGCTAGTCTACTAACCCGTTTAGGCCTACGAACCTAGCAGTACATGTATAGGGATCATCTAAATCACAGGCTGTGAAGTCTTGTCTTTCGTAGGCCGCAATTACATACTATACCTTGGAGGCCTACGAGTTTACAAAGAGGAAAGAAGAGACTTCAGAGCCTGTGAACTAAACCAAGGGCTGTTCGTGCACATTCATAAGAATACACCAGGACAGTGATTTTACATCTTTACCATGCCCACAGGAGACTCTAGCACTTGAAATCTAGACATAATGTCAAACTTATGTTGAAAATCTCAATCGGAACCACAAACTCCTCCGCCATTTTACATCCTTCGGATGAGAGTATAAACCGAGGTCTAGTCTGTGTCGCATACATTCCATCATAACGGACTTTAAAGATCCTGACGCTCATGTCCTAGACGGGTGAGTGCCGGTGACAAGAAAACACCCAGCATGCACCTAGGTCCTTCTCCCCCATCCCTGGCTGCCCAGGATTGTGCTCAGTTGTACGGGCGTCAGACCATGCGCCCAAAGGCTGCGGGTGGGCGTCTCGGGCGGCTTGAGTTAGATCCTGTATCGGCCAGCGCCTTGAGCAGCTCTTGAGCTGGAAAAGCGCTATATAAGAACGATTACATAAATAAATAAATAATTAAATAAATAAGAGCAGCGCAAAAACAGCACCATTTTTTCGAAGCCAAGTACGCCTATTTTAATGAATCAGCAACAGCAAATGGTGAGAGGATACAGTCAAAGTATTTTTTTAATCTTACGTTTATTGCAATTGACCCGATATATGCAAAAAACAATACGAAAAACTTACATGAGAATCACGATTCGTCAAAATGATGAAAATTCCGCCTTTTCACTCAGCGAAGTTTTCTTCGTAAAGCAAATGAGGAGGTCGTGACCCTCCCGAAGCGCAAAAGTTATGACGTAGTTTAGCCTTGGAGTAGGCTACGTACTTGATTGCTACTCTTAAGGGTGTCACGACTCTAAACTTAAAACAACTCTTTAATGACATAAAATTAGAAATGATAATAATAATGACAAAGAAAGAACAACGTCTCCTCTCGCTAACGATATATAATATGGCACGGTTACTATTATAGTCTTAGACTAGGACGGACTAAATTAGAGAACACCTAAAACATCAGCAACGTCTGGAATCTTCTCACAACTTCGCCCTATGTTTCCCTTCCGCATTGTATGTTCCTATAAACTAATATTTAATTTTAGCATCTTTTGGGAAAGAATTAACTAAGGCATACAAAAATATCACATTAATTTTAAGGTGGTACAGTGAAGAATCTTTGCTATAGGTCCTTCAAACTTCTGTTCTTATCATGTGTTAAAAAGGCAGGAAGTTACGCTACACGCTACACTGGCCGGTCAGTTTGTTTTCAAACCGAGGGACGATATCCGTGTAGGCTTGGCCTATTACGGCGCGGAGTCTTTATTAAAATGATATGCATCGCGCTATTCTAAAAATCAAGTTCCCCTTCCAAGCTGTTACATAAATCAAAATTAAAGTTTATATGTTATGATAAAGAATTTGATGCGAAGTCTAATGGTTATGTGCTTTAAGGGATCTGAAAATTATATCTCGACAAGTAATTGCATACAGCTAGGTTATTATGCCACAGAGGTAATAACACTGGCAATAAATATGAAATAAGCAAACATAACAACTCTAAGGTTAATATTCCACAGAGGTAATAACACTGTAAACAAATATCAAATTAGCAAACACTAACAACCCTAAGGTTAATATGCCACAGAAGTAATAACACTGGCAACAAATATCAAATTAGCAAACACTAACAACCCTAAGGTTAATATGCCACAGAAGTAATAACACTGGCAACAAATATGAAATTAGCAAACACTAACAACCCTAAGGTTATTATGCCACAGAGGTAATAACACTGGCAACAAATATGAAATAAGCAAACATAACAACTCTAAGGTTAATATTCGACAGAAGTAATAACACTGGCAACAAATATGAAATTAGCAAACACTAACAACCCTAAGGTTAATATGCCACAGAGGTAATAACATCTGCAACAAATATGAAATTAGCAAACATAACAACACTAAAGTTAATATGCCACAGAGGTAATAACACTGGCAACAAATATGAAACAAGCAAACATAACAACCCTAAGGTTAATATGCCACAGAGGTAATAACACTGACAACAAATATGAAACAAGCAAACATAACAACCCTAAGGTTAATATGCCACAGAGGTAATAATACTGGTAACAAATATGAAATAAGTAAACATAACAACCCTAAGGTTAATATTCCACAGAGGTAATAACAATGGCAACAATTATGAAATACGCAAACATAACAACCCTAAGGTTAATATGCCACAGAGGTAATAACACTGGCAACAAATATGAAATTAGCAAACACTAACAACCCTAAGGTTAATATGCCACAGATGTAATAACAATGGCAACAATTATGAAATAAGCAAACATAACAAACCTAAGGTTAATATCCCACAGAGGTAGGCTGTCTCTAAACTGTGCGTTAACATTACATTACATGATTATTGC
The DNA here is from genome assembly GCA_036898135.1 of Oncomelania hupensis. Taxonomy (NCBI): domain Eukaryota; kingdom Metazoa; phylum Mollusca; class Gastropoda; order Littorinimorpha; family Pomatiopsidae; genus Oncomelania; species Oncomelania hupensis. The sequence continues at coordinate 53,775,323 of CM072517.1, read as the reverse complement.
TTTAGGTCCAGCGGACTCTTCCGAGCCAAATCAGGACCGGACAACCCCCGATCCGCATAAAAGATCTGCTGAAACAACCCTAGTGGTAAAACTGAAAGCTCTCCACCAGCTAGTCACTTTACAATAAAGACATCCCACGCAGGCGACGGCTGAGGCTTTACCCCAACTACTCGAACCCCCGGTTACAAAAACAAAATAGAATACAAACATCATTATAAATTATGAACAAAACACATACATATAAAATGCCTACATTGCTAAATAATAACATCATAGGAAGCCCTAGTGACCACCTGGCAGAAAGCGTCCAATATCCCCAAGCTGATCCAACAGACCCCATACACAAATAAGGAGTCTTGTCCAGGAAGAGTTTTCAAGAAAAAATGTAGGTGGCTGGTCTAGCGAAGAAGAAGATAGTATAGCAGATTGATAGAACAGAGCAGGAATGAGAAAGAGCAAATGAGAAAGACAGCGACAGTGGGAAAGACAGCGACAGTGGGAAAGACAGCGACAGTGGGAATTTAAAGCACTAAATTTCCAGAAAGTGGGGATACTATTTATACTGAAACCCCCGGCACCCCAACGGGGGTAACTATGCGTTCATTCGCCACACTTTTTACGTAGCAGAAGAAAGACAAACAGGTCGTATGAAAAGTTTCCAAATGTCCGCCTTTATTAAAAAGGGATTTTTCATGGTTAAAAAGTTACAGCTTACAAATCGTAGACCTAGCCTGTCTTATCTTTTGAATTATTACGAGAGTCGTGTGCTTATGTCAAAAGGCAAAACAAAAAAAGTGAATCATGAAGTCACATAATTGGCGTCGGCGAGCATAAAGTGTTAATCATGGGTTTCCTGGAACAGATGGTTGCTAAGTGGTCTTTCAGTCCAGTAGCTAGACTTTGCTAGATCAAACAAACACACAACAACAACAACAACAACAAATTTTTCAGTTGTGACACTATGTTATACGACAAGATGGTTGTCATTTTTGTTGTCGTTGTTGTTGTTGTTAATTTACTCATCTTAGCCTTTATAGATCTATTACCAATATCTAACCCTAGCAGATTTTTCTAAAGTGCTTTTATCTTTCCATTATAAATTTATTTGTCATTTGTGGTGAGGATGATGATGATGATGATGATGATGATGATGATGATGATGATGATGATGATGATGATGATGATGATGATGATGATGATGATGATTGTCACGAATTGGCTAGTTTAAACTCTGCCTATCGACTATTTAGCATTGTGTAGCCTTTGTAACAGTAGAGAGTTAGTACAGTACACAGTAGCAATTAAATTACAGCACACTGCGAGCCTGAGCCACACACACAGCGCAGTGACGTCAGCACTTGAGTTTTGAATATGAACATTTTACCCAATGAGAGCTTACGCAAAGCGGTTCGAGCCAGTTTGACTGGGTCCGAGCCTAACACATTTTTGGTCAGTTGGGAGTAATACACCGAAGTGTTAACAGCTAGAAAGCTGGCAGAGAAATCTCTCTACACTTAGACCAGGAAGCAGGACTTAGGAATCGTAGAATTCTATCAAGTCACACGGGCCTGAACTTGTCAAGCAGGTAAATGAACACCCTTCTGTTTCATCGTGATATATGTGTAGTATTGTTGAAATTATGTTTGTGGAATTTGCTATGCATAAATGTGAATTATTAATCCGAATTTGCGTGACCATGTGGAAGAGCCGACCACGAGGCGAAACACGACCGGTTACGCCGCCATGTTGTATCCCGTACGGAACCACTGTTGTTTAACTTATATGTATGGTTGCAGACCAGTGGCTGTACCACTGAATGTTTATAATATTATTAATTCTGTATGTGTATAGTTAGCCACGTTTGATATTTATGTATGTATAGGAATTTAGAGTGAGATTCCAGTGGAACCCGGAAGTAGCAGAATGTTCGTCGCTTATGTATAGAGATGTGGAGCTATCACTGAGGGCTACTTGGCTTTCAGTGAGACGCTCTGCACAAACCGATTATTCAGGGTTGTGCAGAATTTCGTCTCTTATATTACAGACGGGCAGGCGAGCTATCCCGAGCTATCCCGAGCTATCCTGTGAACCCCACTCCACAGAAACAAGTTGGTTGAGGAACCTCTACCGCACAAGTCGGAACGAGCGACCCGGTAAAACTCCCTGTCAGACCCCACAGCGTGGCCAGGGAACCCAACTACACAACGACACAGGTGGACCGAAGCTACCTCACAGAAGGACTTCGACCGCACCACCCGCCAGTTAAGTGTGTTATCCCAAGTGCACTTAAACTGATCAGAACAGGACCACAGTAGTCCAACTATTCAGAAACTCTAAAACGGACCACAGTAGTCCAAATCTACATGAGATATACTAGCGAGTGCCCGATGAAGATAGAACAGCTGCATAGACTATCAGCGATCGAACTATTAGCATTGAAAGAGACTTTTTAAGTTAGATTAGTACTTAGAGAACCTTGTATAGAGTAGAAGAAATAAATGTGTGATTTTAACTGTTATCAAAAGGCTGGACTACATATGATTCATAGCCGTGTGAAAGCTAGTGTGACAGTATTCTTTTACCTTTTTTCTATCTATATCTGTACCCCAACCTTAACACAGAACGAGCTAAACAAATAAATTTATTAAAGTAATTCATAGGGTGACTTACTAGCAGTTCCCACCGAATAAACGTGAGGGTCCATAATTCCATTGTGCAGAGCCCATAAACCCCACCTGACACTTTAATTGGCGAGCCTGCCAGGATCTGTGTATAATAGGAATTGGGTATAACCGGACCTAAGTACAATAAAATTAGATAACAGTAGGAGTAGTAGAATAACTTAGAATAGTGGTAACATTGACTCAGTTTGGGTGCACTATTCTTTAGTTAAAAACTTTTTTGCTTCAATTATTTTTGTGTCTGTATGTTGCATTGTTCTTTTGCAGGTTTTGCTTAAGTAACTGTTGTATGCCATTTGACTCTTGTTTTATTCTATTATTGATTACGAATTTGATTGTCTTTGCATTGTTTTTATTGACTTGCAATATTGCTAGTGTTTTGGTATTCCACGTGATTCAGAGGGTGTTCATAGACACGTTTGGCAATGTCGGACCCAGTGGCCTTGAGATTGCGTTTCAAGGAATTGGGAGAAGCTTTACACTTAGCAGGGGCGGACCTAATTGCGTATATAAATGCAGAGGTAGAGAAACAGGAGGCTAAGGCAGAGAGAGCAGCAGAAAGGGAGGCGAAGAAACTAGCCTTAGAAGCAGAGCAGAAGAAACTAGCATTAGAAGCAGAACAGAAGAAACTCGAAGCAGATCAGAGAAAAGCAGAATTAGAAGCAGAGCAAAAGAAATTAGAAGCAGAGCAGAAGAAACTAGAATTAGAAGGAGAACAGAAGAAGGCAGCATTAGCAGCAGAGAGAGAAGCAGAAGTTAGGAGATGGGAGTATGAGAGGGCAGAAAAAGAAAAAGAGAGGGCAGAAAAAGAAAAAGAGAGGGCAGAGAAAGAAAAAGAGAGGGAAGAAAAGGAAAAAGAAAGACAGCATGAGTTAGAGCTAAGAAGATTGGGATCAGGAGCTTCAAGTTCTTCCTCAACCCCTTCCCACTCAGATCAGCTAGAGGTAGCATCCAACCCTGTACAAGGAATGTCATTTCCACTGGGAACATTCAATGAGAGAGAAGAAGGTCTAGATCTCTATCTGACTAGGTTTGAGCGCCTAGCAACAGAGTATAAACTAGATCCCACTCATTGGTCTTTCAAGCTTAGTCAAGGACTTAGAGGAAAGGCTTATGACATCTACAGTAAGCTACCGACTGACAGAGTGACTGACTATCACAAAGTAAAAGAGGCACTCCTAACGGGATTCGAACTGACAGGAGAATGCTACCGGCAAAAGTTCCGCACCAATCGGAGAGTGAAAGGAGAGAGCTATGCGCAGTTCGCGGATCGGTTGTCCACAACGCTGGATAAGTGGATTAGCCAGTCAGCCACGGCTAAGACGTATGATGGACTGACAGAACTGTTAGTATGGGAACAGCTACGGGAAACCATGACCCCCGAGCTGAGAACCTTCTCAGTAGAGCAGGGCGCGGAAAGACTAGAAGATCTGGTCAAGGTCGCAGATAGGTACGTGGCCGCACACGGAGAAGCCAAGAGCTTCAGGCGAGACCTAAAGCCTAACGGGAAAGAGGCACAGAAACGAAGCCCTAACCGAGAAGAGCGCACCGCGAATAAGCCGAATAACCCCAGACCTGGGCAAAATAAAGGACCCAACACGGAATTCGGGAAAAGAGGTCCCGCAGAACAGAGACGGTATTGTTCGTTCTGCAACAGAAACAATCACTCCACCGCAGAATGTTTCAAGTTGGCCGCACAACGTAGGGAAGAGCGCGAAAGCCGGCCAGCGCACAGAGTTCTAACTCAAAGTAGCGGTAATAAGCCACACACGATCGGAGATCACCCATCGGTGACAGACACGGTCAAGGTCAACGGAAAAGAAGCGAACTGTCTGTATGACACAGGTCTATCATACGACGCGATAGTCAGCGAGTCTCTTGTATCGCGCGCGGACTTGACAGACAAGACAGTCGACTTACAAGGAGCAGACTTGACGAAACCGACGACTACTTGCCCAATAGCTTGGATCGAAGTAGAGAGTAGGTACGTCACAGGACGAATCCAAGCAGCTGTTTTACAGAAACCCCTGTATGATCTAGTAGTGCTAGGTTGTAGGTATGTGTTCTTAGGCACGCCCCCAAAAACTGTAGAGATAGCTGCAGTGCAAACCAGGGCCCAAGCTAAAACCCAACCACCCCAGCCCGAGTTCGCTCCGAATCCAGGACTCGAAGAGATCAAAACAGCACAGAAAGAAGACACCTCGATAGCGAAGTGCTTCCAGAAGCTACCCAAGGCGCACACACCCCCGCACAAGGGAGACTTCTACATGGAACAGGGAGTTCTACATCGACAAGGAGATGGAGATCACACCCAACTAGTACTACCAGCCACCCTTCGAGCCCAAGTACTAGAATTAGGCCACAGCATGCCACTCAGCGGACACATGGGAATTGGAGCCACAGTGCAGAGAATCAGCGCACACTACTATTGGCCAGGAATCACGGAGGATGTCAAGCGCTACGTGAAATCTTGCCACCAATGTCAACGATATTCCCCGCGACATCACACCGTACCAGTTACCTTAGGACCATCAGTAGTAGTCGGCGTGCCATTCCAGCAAGTCTCAGTAGACATAGTAGGACCACTGCCCATGACCAAGAAGCGGAACAGATTTCTACTCACACTCGTCGACGCATGTACGATGTGGTGCGAAGCAGTCCCGTTGCCAGCGATCGACACCAAGAAGATTGCAGATGCACTCATCGCCATCTTTACCAGAGTCGGATTCCCGGACAGCATTAGAACGGACAACGGATCTCAGTTCACCGGCCGCCTGATGCAAGACGTGTTCGAGTTGATACGAGTCCATCACATTCGCACACCACCATACCACCCCGCCAGCAACGGACAAGTAGAAAGACTGAATGGAACCCTTCTCACCATACTCAGGAAAGTCGCCGACGACAATCCAGAAGCGTGGGACACCTACGTGAATGCGGCACTGTTCGCATACCGAGAAACGCCCCATGCAGCCACAGGCTACACCCCGTCAACATTGCTATTCGGCAGACCTCTAGCAGGACCGCTAGAAGCCCTACGCAGAAGTTGGACGGAAGCCAAGATAGACGACACACCCAGAGGTGCCACCAAGTACGTCGCAGACCTGCAGGAAACCCTCAAGGCAACGTGGAAGAAAGCTGGTGAAGCACTGAAGAAGGCAAGAGCCCGTCAGGCGAAGTACTACAACCGCCACGCGAAGGACAGAGAACTGCAAGTCGGCGATCAAGTGCTACTCTTACTTCCAAGTGGAACCAACAAGCTGGACATCGCTTGGAGAGGACCGTACCGGGTGACTGCCAAGAAATCCAAGACAGTCTACCAAGTAGAGGTGAACGGGAGAGCCCGATACCACCACATCAATCTCCTCAAGAAATACACGGACCGACCAGCGACCCCCAGCACTCACAACTTGTTAGCCATCGCCATCGCGGAAGAAGGAGAAAGCATGGAGACCAATGCAGTAGAGTATCCCCTGCACTCCAAAGAAACCTACAAAGACGTGATACTCAACGGAGACCTAGCCGCTAAACAGCGACAGCAGTACTACAGGTCATTCGACAACATCAGACTGTGCTCACAGACCGACCAGGGAGGACAGACCTCGTCGAAGTAACCCTAACGGTGACCGACCCAACACCCGTCCGCCAGAAGCTCTACCCGATGCCACTGTCGCAGCAGCGAGCCATCAAGGAAGAGATAGACACCTTACTGGCAGCCGGAATCATCTCAGAGTCTACTTCACCCTACAGCGCAGGCACGGTATTGTTGCGAAAACCCAACGGAGAGCATCGACTGTGCATCGACTTCAGACTCCTGAATGCGGTAACGCAGTTCCAGCCAGAGCCACTCCCGGACCAGACAGACCTATTTGCCAAGCTACAGCGAGCGAAGTACTTCTCACGCATCGACCTCAGCAAAGGATACTACCAGATACCAGTGCAACCGCAAGTCCGAAAGTACCTAGCGTTTAGCACTATGGAAGGACACTTCGAGTTCAATGTACTTCCATTCGGACTCCACAACGCACCCAGCATCTTCAGCGCCATGATGCGAAAACTCCTGGCAGCCTCCAAGTCTTTGAACTCTCGCCTGATGAGATGGGCACTCACCCTTCAGGCATACTCATTCCAAATCGAGTACATCCCCGGCAAGGAAAACCACGGAGCCGACTACCTCAGTCGCCATCTCGTGGAGGACACAGCAGCTGTCGCCCACCCAACACAACTAAGGGCCACAGCACCAGAATTCGTCCCCGCCCAGTAATACCCTGTCACTAGAGTCCATAGCTACCTGGCACAGCATTGCAGCTCAGGTAGAGCAACTTACTTAGTTTGTAAATAGGACCCTAGGATAGTGCAGTGTTAAACTAGGCCCTGTAGTAGAAAAAGGTCGAATCCAGTAGTCATCGCCTTTTTTCAGTTGAGGGAGCCTGTCACGAATTGGCTAGTTTAAACTCTGCCTATCGACTATTTAGCATTGTGTAGCCTTTGTAACAGTAGAGAGTTAGTACAGTACACAGTAGCAATTAAATTACAGCACCGAGCCTGAGCCACACACACAGCGCAGTGACGTCAGCACTTGAGTTTTGAATATGAACATTTTACCCAATGAGAGCTTACGCAAAGCGGTTCGAGCCAGTTTGACTGGGTCCGAGCCTAACACATTTTTGGTCAGTTGGGAGTAATACACCGAAGTGTTAACAGCTAGAAAGCTGGCAGAGAAATCTCTCTACACTTAGACCAGGAAGCAGGACTTAGGAATCGTAGAATTCTATCAAGTCACACGGGCCTGAACTTGTCAAGCAGGTAAATGAACACCCTTCTGTTTCATCGTGATATATGTGTAGTATTGTTGAAATTATGTTTGTGGAATTTGCTATGCATAAATGTGAATTATTAATCCGAATTTGCGTGACCATGTGGAAGAGCCGACCACGAGGCGAAACACGACCGGTTACGCCGCCATGTTGTATCCCGTACGGAACCACTGTTGTTTAACTTATATGTATGGTTGCAGACCAGTGGCTGTACCACTGAATGTTTATAATATTATTAATTCTGTATGTGTATAGTTAGCCACGTTTGATATTTATGTATGTATAGGAATTTAGAGTGAGATTCCAGTGGAACCCGGAAGTAGCAGAATGTTCGTCGCTTATGTATAGAGATGTGGAGCTATCACTGAGGGCTACTTGGCTTTCAGTGAGACGCTCTGCACAAACCGATTATTCAGGGTTGTGCAGAATTTCGTCTCTTATATTACAGACGGGCAGGCGAGCTATCCCGAGCTATCCCGAGCTATCCTGTGAACCCCACTCCACAGAAACAAGTTGGTTGAGGAACCTCTACCGCACAAGTCGGAACGAGCGACCCGGTAAAACTCCCTGTCAGACCCCACAGCGTGGCCAGGGAACCCAACTACACAACGACACAGGTGGACCAGAAGCTACCTCACAGAAGGACTTCGACCGCACCACCCGCCAGTTAAGTGTGTTATCCCAAGTGCACTTAAACTGATCAGAACAGGACCACAGTAGTCCAACTATTCAGAAACTCTAAAACGGACCACAGTAGTCCAAATCTACATGAGATATACTAGCGAGTGCCCGATGAAGATAGAACAGCTGCATAGACTATCAGCGATCGAACTATTAGCATTGAAAGAGACTTTTTAAGTTAGATTAGTACTTAGAGAACCTTGTATAGAGTAGAAGAAATAAATGTGTGATTTTAACTGTTATCAAAAGGCTGGACTACATATGATTCATAGCCGTGTGAAAGCTAGTGTGACAGTATTCTTTTACCTTTTTTCTATCTATATCTGTACCCCAACCTTAACACAGAACGAGCTAAACAAATAAATTTATTAAAGTAATTCATAGGGTGACTTACTAGCAGTTCCCACCGAATAAACGTGAGGGTCCATAATTCCATTGTGCAGAGCCCATAAACCCCACGTGACAATGATGATGATGATGATGATAGTCCAGTTCCTTATCTCAGTGCCTACATCGTGGCTGTCGTCTGTGATTTATCGCTGCCAATGGCTTTGTTTGCTAAGCCCCTTCTGCTGCCGTTCCCCGTCATCCTCCGCAGAACCCACCAACCCTAAAACTATTGTACTCTCGTTACAATGTGAAACGCTTTGGAAGACTTTGTCCGGTATGTGTTCTAAATCTGAGAAATTAGGCTACGGTCGTCTGTTATCGATGTCTCACTATGATAACCTTATTACCTTGCTATCAGTAGTCCTTTGAAATATTTTGTGTTATTACCATTCATCTCTCACCTGCAGTCAAAGGTCTCATTCTTTCTTTGTTCCTGTTTATAGATACAGTTTGTTGCGACAGGATTTGCTCTTGGTATTTAAAGTGGAAAGAAACGCACTCGCTCTGTTTCAGTTCTTTGTATTCAATGTCTTTTATACATGGATAAATAATAAATTATAGTTTTATCGTGTGTGTGTTTTTAATGTTCAATGTCTTTTGTAAAAATGATAAATTATAGTTTTATCGTGTGTTGTGTTTAAAATGTTATATGTCTTTATTTCATCGAGATAAATCATAAATTATAGATTTACCGCGTGTTCTGTTTTAAATAGTGTGTATTTCATCGAGATATATCATAATGTTTTTTCATGTATGTGTTTTAAATTGTTTAGTGTTAACGTCTTTTCGTGGAAGTAGTTTCACGTTAAATACATTTTTTTCCCGGATGGGCACCAAAGCCAAGTCTGATGTATAAGTGGGGCTACACGTTAGGATAATCAACGATTTGACTTGATTTTCATCGAATGCCATAAATGTAGCTCTCCTTCGTGCTTTGCAACGCATGCAATGTTGCCATGTGTAGTCTTGTTCCACTCCCAACTGTGGATGGCGCAGTACAGTGCAGTGGTCTGGGCACACGTCAGCAACGTTTCATGTTAAGCAACGTCGGGAGAGGGTTAGTACTTGGATGGGCGATCATGCCTGGAAGGCAACCAACAAGTGACCCCCCCCCCACACACACACACACACAAAGATTGAAACAAGCGCACGACACACCCCAGTCCAGCCCGCTGTGAAGGGGTACCTGGATCTGTTTACAACCATGGAAGGTAAAGCAGCGAGAGAGACAGAGAGACAGAGAGAGAGAGAGAGAGAGAGAGAGAGAGAGAGAGAGAGAGAGATGCATCGCCTTCATTGAGCTGGCCTAGAAGAAAGAATTTTTTCCAACGTTTCCTTTACCCGAGTTTTGTTTTGTTTTTCTGTATAAATAGTATCCCCACTTTGTGGACATTCAGTGCTTTAAATTACCACTGTTTCTGTCTTTCTAAGGTGTCCTTTCTCGTTCCTAATCTGTTCTATCAATCTATTATCTAATTCTTCTAACTCTGCTAGACAAGTCACCTAACGTTTTTCTTGAAAACTCTCCCCAAACTCCACATTATTGTATGGGGTCTTTTGGGTCAGCTTGGGGACATTGTACGCTTTCTGCCAAGCGGGCACTAGGGCTTTCTATGATATTATTATTTAGCAATGTAGGCATTTTATATGTATGTGTTTTGTTAATATTTTATAAAGATTATACCCCTTGGGGTCATGAGCAATCTTGCCACTGTAGATTGTTCAAACCTACAAAGGGAAAAGTGAAAGCCCCAGTTGAAAACCTGTCTTTCCTTTGTAGGCAAGACAGATTCACTGCGGCAACATTACCCCCGTTGGAGTGCCGGGGGTTTTCAGTATAAATAGTATCCCCACTTTATGGAAATTTAGTGCTTTAAATTCCCACTGTTGCTGTCTTCCTCATTTACTCTTTCCCATTCCTGCTCTGTCCTATCACTCTGCTATACTATCTTCTTCTTCGCTAGATCAATGACCTACCTTTTTTCTTGAAAACTCTTCCTGGACAAGACTCCTTGTTTGTGTATGAGGTCTGTTGGATCAGCTTGGGAGTGTTGGACGCTTTCTGCCGGGTGGTCACTAGGGCTTCCTATGATTGTATTATTTAGCACTATAGGCATTTTATATGTATGTGTTTTTTGATGATTTATAATGATGTTTGTATTCTATTTTGTTTTTGTAACCGGGGGTTCGAGTAGTTGGGGTAAAGCATCAGCCGTCCCCTGCGTGGGATGTCTTTATTGTAAAGTGACTGGCCGGTGGAGGGCATTCAATTTTCCCACTAGGGTTGTTTCGGCAGATCTTTTATGCGGATTGGGGGTTGTCCGGTCCTGATTTGGCTCGGAAGAGTCCGCTGGACCTAAAGCAACCATCAATCAATCAATAAAGATTATATTCTATTTTGTTTTTGTAATCAGAGGTTCGATAAATTATAGTACAGCCTAAGCGCCCCCTGTATTGTAAAGTGACCGGCTGGTGGAGTGCCTTCAGTGTTACTACTAGGGTTCTTTCAGCAGATCTTTTATGCGGATCAGGGGTGAGTCCTCTTTCAAACAAGTTAGGTTCCTGATTCGGCTGTTTGCAGTCCGCTGGACCCCATAAACAGTGACCAACTAACTAACTAACCTCCCCAACGACCGATAGGTTACGGGGACACCTTTACCTTTACCTCCACTCCCAACAGCACCACGGTTAGTCAGAGAAAGTTTTTTGTTTTTTTATTGTCAAGCTGCAAGCAAGCTTACATTAATGGAGTTCGTATCATTGCAAGCAGGTATAACGAAAAGCAACATGAAATAAGACTCCTCTGGTTGCCCGGTGTGACATCGTCACAGTTCCTAGTATCTTACCTGAGCTTGGAGAGACTGGGAGCATTCTGATTGGTCGACGCGTTACAAAATTCGACGCATGCGCACAGTACTATCGTAGTCTTAGTAAGGATTAGGGTAAGGGTTAGGGTTAGGGTTAGGTTTAGGGTTACGACGCCTAAGAACATAGTAAAAAAGTCAACCCGACATGACCTGGCGCATGCGCAAAGGCGCCCGGATAAAGTAGGAAACCCGGAACTTTGACGATGTGACACCGGCATCAACACGGATAACCCAATACGAATCTGCGGGGACCGTAGAGCGTTCCAAAGTCACCGGCTTGTGCAGTACCGCAAGCGTCTCCTGGTTCTTTTTGAGATGGGATGGTTTGAGACAAAGGCTGCAGCCTGGCAAAATGGTTGCCGTGTCGATTGGGCAATCTGATATGTCAAACTAAATTAAAGCCCCATTGAACCGCCAGTACGGCAATATCCAATATGTCAAGCTAAATTGAAACCGCTTCTAAATGCGGTTGATAGTTGGGAATTCGATTTGTCAGAATATATTAAAGTTACATCCATAAGTATGATCGATAAATTGCAAATCGATATAACAAACTCATAGTTTTTCTAAGTAGTCCATGGCTTGCTCTAGAAGGTTCCAAAATGCATGGGCTACAAAATCCGCACCAACCTCCTCCCGTTAAAATTCGTTGTCGTCGTCGTCGCCATCATTATCATCATCATCATCATCATCATCATCATCATCATCATCATCATCATCATCATCATCATCATCATCATCATTTTCTTCTTCTTCTTCTTCTTCGTTGTCGTCGTAGTCGTCCTCCTTCTCCTTCTCTTCCTCCTCCTCCTCCTCCTCCTCCTCTTCTTCTTCTTCTTCTTCTTCTTCTTCTTCTTCTTGAAGACGAAATGTTTTGACACTATTATCTGCCATTGTAGTGCTGAGCACAGCGAAGAGAAGCCCAGAAGAGTTAAGGTACAGTTTCTGTAGATGTGCAAGCTAGTATTGGAGGACGTTCCTTTAGCATTCATTAGTGTTCAATATTTTGAATGGCAAGTTCCCAATGAGTCCATAGCTATGACCATTGACCAGCTTTTCAAAGAATAGTCGACGTGTCCGTGTCTACCTCTGGACCCCTTAAAGCGAATCTGAGGCTTTTCTTTTCTTTCTTCAACACTTTCGCTGGATAGTGTGATCTTAGACGAGACTATTCTATTAATCCGCATTATTGAGTCAACATATTTTCGATACGCGTATAAAATGAACTAAAATATATGATAAAAGCGTGGAAAGGAGAACAACTGGTGTTGAAATGTCACCCGACAGACCACAACCTTTACTATAAGTTTAGGACAGAGCAAGTGTCGTGTAAAGATGAAGATTTTATGCAGCAGCACCTATCCTATCCTATCCTATCCTATCCTATCCTATCCTATACTGTCCCTTAACTCGAAGATTGTTGGGGCACCAAAAATACTCTTTTAACCGGCGTACTCCATCTTTTTCTGTTCTCAGCAACCCTCGTGGCTTCGCTCGGTGTCAAGCCAGTCCATTCTGGAATGTAGTCCTCCCACCTCTTGTTGTCTCCCTCTTCTTCTGCCTCCTTGCATCGTGCCCTGCAGGATGGTATTTGCAAGGCCTGATGCTCTGGTGACTCGGCTCTACCATCGGAGTTTCCGTTTCTTCCCCGCTGTGAACATGTCATGGTGTTGTCCAGTGGCTTGTGTGACGGTCTGTCGGACTTCGTCGTTGGTAATTTGCTGGGTATAGGAAATGCCCAGAAGTCTTCTGTAGCACATCGTGTCCATGCTTTGTATTCTTCGTTGTAGATCTGCTGTGAGGGTCCATGTTTTGCAAGCGTATAGGAAGATGGAGATGACAAGGGAGCGCAGCAGCCTTACCTTAGAGTGTAGACTGGTGGTCCTGTCTTTCCAAATGGGCTTCAACCTTGTCAGATCTGCAGTTGTTTGTGCGATCCTGGAAAGGACTTTCTGTCGGGACCCATTTCTAATACAATGGCACCTAAATATCTAAATATTTGAAGTTATGCACCGTGTTGAGGAATTGGCCTTGAACTTTGATATCCGTGTTGATGCTATTGGTGTTGTTGGTCATCATTTTGGTCTTCTCTGCACTTATTTTCATTACAATGGCTTTGGAGGTGGTGTCAAGCCTTTTTACCAGGTTTCAAGTTCTTGTTCCTCTCCAGCCAATCCATCAATGCCATCCGCAAAACGGAGGTTGGATATTGCTCTACCCCCTATGCTGACTGTGCCTTCGTGATCTGCAAGGTCATCTGACATGATGCGCTCGAGGAAAATTTTGAAAAGCGTTGAAGAGAGTAGGCATCCTTGACGTACGCCCATTGTTGTTCGGAATCAGTTCCTGATGGCGCTGTTGTAGAGGACTGCACGGGTAGCTTGTCATAAGGCTTTTGATGACTTCAATAATGTTGTACACTCTCATGGTTGCCCACATAGCTGCATGCCAGACTCGGTCAAACGCTAGTTGCGGCATAGGCCTGGGTGATATTGATGTTGCAAGGGGCTGCTCTCAGACGGATGGCCATGAGTCTATTGGAGACTGGGCGACAGCCCATGACAGTGGCTATAATGTCTTTGTGGACCAAGAATCCAACGCCGTATTCGTGCCAGTCATATCTCCCGCTGAAATAAAGCTTGTGGCCTTCATCGGTCGTTGTTTCACCTAGGCCTTTCTAGCGCAGTTCTCTGATACCTAAAGTGTCCCACCGATAGTGGTCCAGCCTTTGGGACAGTTCTTCTAATTTTCCCTCTGCAGCTAAGGTCCTACATTCCAGGTTTTTATGACGATGTTGTCTCTCTTGCGGATCTTGCTAATTTTGTCCATCATTAACACACTTATCACCTACGTCCTGGTGACCAACCATGGAAGGCATGGTCCTTGGTGACCCGGGCGACGACCGATCCGGTATGGAGTGAGTGGATCTTTTTCATTTGTGCCCTGTGGATTCGGGCACCGAATGGAATAGACCCAACGTTCCCCGGCGTGTCGTAAGAGTCAGAGGCGACTAACAGGGGTGATGTCAGCACGGCCTCACTGGGCGAAAGTCCACTTCACAGAAATCACCGGCCAGGACGGAGGAACCTCACGTTACTACAGGTTCAACGACCACATGCCCGGGGTAAAGGCGATATTCACTGTACTTGTGGATTTCGTCTGTAGCCAACAGCCTGGAGAGGATTGGGCCCTGCCAGGTCTTTCTTGCCCAAAACGCCGTACACCGCAGCAGCAGAGCAGCATTCAAAAACCATAACTTTCAGAATGCACTCTTTTATTAGTTTTCACTTTGGTCTTGATGAAATATGCTTATAATGATAAATAATAATAAATAATTTAAATGTGCTTGATGAAATATATGCTTGCGAAGCATGGACCCTCACAGCAGATCTCCAACGAAGACTACAAAGCATGGAGATGAGGTGCTACAGAAGACTTCTGGGCATTTCCTATACCCAACACATCACCAACGACGAAGTCCGACAGACCATCACACAAGCCATTGGACAACACGATGACCTGCTCACAGTGGTGAAGAAACGGAAACTCCGATGGTATGGCCACGTCACCAGATCATCAGGCCTTGCAAAGACTATTCTGCAAGGCACAGTGCAAGGAGGTAGAAGAAGAGGGAGACCGAAAAAGAGGTAGGAGGACAACATTCGAGAATGGACTGGTTTGACACTGAGCGAAGCCATCAGGGCTGCTGAGGACAGAGAAAGATGGAGTATGCTGGTTAAACGATCATCTGTGGTGCCCCTACGACCTTCGGGTTACGGGACAGGATAGGATTGATGAAATATGAATCCAAATTTCCTGCTTTTATTTTATCGGTCACCAAAGTTTGACGGAAAGAATCCCGGGAACACCCGAGTTCGGCGACGTCACTATGATGTAGTTAACTCAGCTGGCACGCTGCATAGCGGAGACTAGCCAGAGGCTTACGTTTGGCTCTCTCGTTGCTTTGTTGCTGCGTGGCGCGCTTCGGACATGAACAGGAGTTAAGCGGTTTGTTTTTTTTCTCCCGAAGACCCCCTCATCATTTTTTGTGTTGTTTGTTTGTTGTTGACCTGTTTCTCGCGTGTCAGTGAGATGAGCGTTTTCGGTCAGCGGTCATATCGCTCAACTATTTTGTGGGCTATTAGTACGGGCTGTGTCTAACTGCCAGTGCCTGACTGACTGTACATTCTCCCCACATCTACAGATAGCCTATCACACAGCGTAGCTGAGAATAGCCGAGGCTTACGTTCTGCCACTCCACTATAGTGTGTGAGAGGCACTCGGCCAGTTTCAGCTACGCTGCATGGGTGCTAACCAAATAAGAGGTGAAACTGAAAGAGGAGATACAAGAAGAAAACGAGAAAAGCCGCAGCACACTAAAAAAATCCAAATATTCTCAGTCCATGTAATCTTAAGTCGCTGCAGTGCTTTTTCAGGTATAACGAGGGGCGGAGTGGTGAGGGTAGGGTGGGTGGGCGTGTGCTAATTAACGGAAATCTACTGGCTAGCCATTACATTACATGATTATTGCTTTATTATCTCTGTAATCTGGCTAGCCGGCGGTCTCGTTTTTTTTTTTTTTAGAACGCTCATACAAAGACGTTTTATGTTCTCCAATACTTTTCAGACGCTTGAACTGTGCACAGTATATAATACTGAATGCTTTATTTATGCGCTTTTCCCCAAATGACAAATCAGGCTCAAAGAGCGGCGATCTGTACCAACGTACACGCGCTTTTATGCTTCACCAGCGCAGCTCAATATGAATCACTAAAACCTGTGGTGTAAAGGCAGGAAGTTGCTACGCCAGCGCGGCGATGTCAGGGATTGTTAAGAGACCGTTCTGCTGCCAAGTTCTTCTGCTGGTACTTAAAGTAGAAAAGCAGTCAAGATATGTTTGACTTTAGCGCGAATTCGACGTTTTTTGTAAGCAAGTATTGTTGGGTTTTTCGCTGTCTGATGATGGAGTTCAGACTAACTTTAAGCACCAGCAGAAGAACTTGGCAGCAGAGCGGTCTCTATAGATACAGCTAACAATCCCTTGCGTTCACTCTGACATCGGCACGCTGGCGTAGTAACTGTGACGTCATCGCGGCGGCGACGCAAAAAGCTGAAGAGGGATGGGGGTAGGAGGGGGGTGGGGGTGATAAGGTTTTGCGTGTGTGTGTGTGTGCACGAGGTGATGACGGTGTGATGGCTGCTGCTGAAGGGAAGGAGGTGGTGGTTAGAAGGGTGGTGGTTAGAAGGAAGGATGGAATGTTCAGGAAAAAATAGAAAGGGGCTGTACGTGGTGGACAACAGAAAGGTTGGAGGTGGCATGGGAAGTACGACAGTGGAGGGTTTCTTGTATAATGTATTCGTTCGTGCTAGTTCGGGGTACTAAGGGTAAGAGTCAAAGGTGAAAGGTTAAGAGGGGGAAGGGGTTGAATTCGCCACTGCAGTTGAAAAGCGGAAGAAAACGGGAAAAGAAAGTGCGAAACTATACAATTGCGAAGAAAGAGAGGTAGGGGGTGGGTGGGGGAGAGAGAGAGAGAACACTGCTAAGGAGGATTGGGGGTTGGGGATGGGAGATGTAGAAAAAGGAAGAAAATGTTTCACTGGGAGGGAGGTGGGGAGTTGAAGAGAGAGGCGGAGTATGAATAGCGTGTAATGGAAAGGAAAGAGGGGGGGGGAAGATGGGGAACAAAATTGATTGTGTGGGGAAAAGGAGGAGAAGGAAAAGAATAAAATTGATTAACTGCATGTTGTCAGAGCTTTGAGAGAGAAAGAAACCTGGGTTCTTCGCTGTGGCGTAAAGGTGATCTGCTCGTAAAATACTGTCGCGTTTCACGTGAAATTCTATCGTAAAATTTGATCTCTGTTGGGACAGTCGTTACTGTCGTCAAGAAATAATTATATAGCAATTTTCGGTTACAGTATTTTTTCTTCTTTAAAAAAAAAATATTGAATTGTCGTACGACGTATTTTCCTACCATGCGGTTAATCATGTACTTGTCACATGACTGTGTTGGTGTCCGTGTGTGGTGATTGTACCTTTTGCATTGTTGTATTCACTCTGGCCTTGTACAGCACCTAACTTTTCTGGATGTGTGGTTTTTGTGATGAGATGGAAGGAGCGGTGTGTATGTGTAGCCTATTGTGTGCGTGTGTGTGTGTGTGTGTGTGCGCGCGCGCACACACACGCTTATCAGGGTCTTGTTTACTTTCAATTTATCGGGATCCTTATAAATGGCATTGTTGGTTTCATTTAGTGTTCCTTTAATTAATTAAGCCGTTTTTATGCTTTTTATTTTTTACACCTGTGTTTCTATAAACTGTGTGTGTGTGAGCATAGATCATTGTAAAGAGCATAGAGCTATTAGATATATGCGCTATGTTCTCTCTCTCTCTCTCTCTCTCTCTCTTTCTCTCTCTCTCTCTCTCCCTCTCTCTCTCTCTCTCTCTCTCTCTCTCTCTCTCTCTCTCTCTCTCGCTCTCTCTTTGACGTAAAGCCAAAAGTGGTACCATGTGCCATACAGATTGGTGCACATACTGCGGCTGCGACCCTATTTCAACAGAGGTCGGTATTTGACACTACCTCAGTTTTACGTCAGCGGCATCGGTTTTCAAGCTGTGCCATTCTATCCATCGCTGTGGCTTTAACTGAAGACGAACCAACACTCATTCTAATCCATCCCCCCATTTAAGGCGATTGAAAACAATTTTGCTTTGTTGTTGTTGTTGTTGTTGTTGTTGTTGTTGCTGTTGTTGTTGCTGCTGCTGCTGCTATTGGTGATGGCGGTTGTGGTGGTGGTGGTAGTGGTAAAAGTAATGATGACGACGCGTTGTTATTATTAACTGGTGTACGATATAGTGAGTGTAGAGGGTGATGACAGTCTATGTTAGCAATTTCTGCGGGCAGATGACCGATTTATATTGATGTACAAATCGTGTTACTTTACGCAATGACAATTTCTTTATTACACATGGTGTTGTTATTGTTGGGATTTTTTTTATGGCCAGGTGTAATGAAATGTGTCATTTCTCTATAATAAATATGAGAAAGTTTTCGTATTGGTATTCGTATTAGTAAAAATGTTATGTTATTATTGCTACGGCCATATTAGATCTCCCAGTAATGGCCGCCGCTATCTAACTCGCCAAGCTGCCAATAGTGTTGCTGTTTCACTCATTTAGCCAAACTTGATTACTGTAAAATTCTACTTGCGGGTCTACCTCAAATCGAGATAACAAGATTACAGGCCGTACACAATACAGCAGCCAGAGTTGTCGCACGATGCAGAAAGTCTCATCATATCGCTCCTATCTATCCTCAGAGACCTTCACTGGCTTCCTGTACAGGAGTGCATCCACCACAAATACTGTCGCTCGCGTACTTCTGTATTAGATGCAAAACACCGTCATATACCTCAAAGGCTTTCTGTACGGTCTCTCGGGTCGTCTGTTAAACTTCTCCTTGACGTTCCCAGGTCAAAAGATGTCAAGGCCAAGCGTTGAGGCCAGCGAGCATTCATATACCTCGCTCCCACCTTATGGAACCCCATTCCTGAGAGCATCAAGGAGACGCGAATAATAGAATCTTTTAAATCCAGTTTGAAAACACTATTTTTTATATCTGCCCTTTCATCAACCATCAGCCGGGTCTGATAAGCACTGTGTGTGTGTGAGTGTGCGTATGTGTGTGTGTTGTGTTTGTGTGTTTTGTGTGTGTTTTTTTTGTGTGTGTTTGTGATATTATTATGATATATTTTTGTTGTTCTTTACATAACTGTTTTTTTCTCCATTTGTTCGTTTTGTCCATTTGTAATTTTCTGTTTATTTCTTTTATTCATATACCGATTTCTTGTCGTTGAATTTGTTTTTGTTTTCACACCATTGTAATGTATATATCCATCCCCCTCTCTCATTCTCCTATCCCGCCCCCCCCCACCCCAATTCTCCTATCCCTCTCCCCCCCCCACTCTCCAAATGCGCTGTGTATGTTTTAATTCAGTCATTTATTTATTGTGGTTGGATCTTGGATTACTCTAAAAGTCGCCACCCTTTCCCAAAGCATCGTCGTCATCATCATCATCATCATCATCATCATCATCATCATCATCATCATCATCATCATCATCATCATTGACGTCTGCTGTCACTAATGCAGGGTAGTATGTATGGTCATTGCTACAGTTGCTATGTGTTGCACCACAAATAGAATTTGTAAAGATAATATGGTATTTGCCGTATTGGTATTATAGGCAGGGTAGAGATGATGGCTAAGAGAAACACTTGGCAGGCAGACGTGACAATCGTAAGCGTTGTTCAGGTTAGGTTCTTCGCTCGTGTCACACATAGCGGCGACTATCACACAATAGTACTGCAATGTCCGTATTAGAAAGTGACATATACCATTGATTTTTAAATCATAAAAAGTGTGCCTACAGGAGAACAACTGGTGTTTAAATGTCACCCGACGGGCCCAAACCTATAATAAGCTTTTATTGGAGAGGGGGGAGGGGGGAGTTGGGAAGGGGGAGCAGAGCTTATGTAGTGTAAAGTGGAACATAGCATTTCTAATCGGAGATGACCACAGCGTACGCGAAGACAAGACAGAGCTACAAGCCCACAAGGGGGGTGAAACACAGCAGATTAAAAAGTTCTTTTATACATGCAGAGTGGCCGGGTAGCTCAGTTGGTAGAGCGTCTTACTAGTAACCGAAAGGTACCTGGTTCGAATCCCGGATTGGCCAATGTGTAACCATATTATTTTCCCCTTACCATCAACTGGTTCGCTGGTGTCAGAATAATGTGACCAGTAGTCGCCTATACGCTTCGGTGTCGTGTGACTATAATCTACAGTTACACATTTACATGCATTTTGCTAAAACGCTTCTTCAGGGTTTCAAAGCCAACTCCCAAAAGCCTAACGCCTACTTGTGTGTATGGTAGTAAGCCAAAGGGTCAGTTACTTGCTTGTCAGGTGCTCAGTATACTGTCCAGCTGTGTCCAGCGACTCTTTAACATACGCTGGTGATTGTTGGGAGGGCGGGAGGTAGGGGGGAGGAAGGGAGAGAAGGCAAGGAACTTACACCTCTGGAGATGGCGGTTAAGGTGCAGAAGGTGGTTGGTGGGACAAAACCAAAAGAACTTACACCAGGCGCTCTTGGTTGGGGGTGAGGGAGGAGAGGGGTGGGGAGGGAAAGCTAAAAGGAACTTACACTAGGGGGGAAGGGAAGAGGTGTTGGGGAGGGAGGAAAGGCAAAAGGAAGTGACAGTGTGGTGTGAACTAGGCTCGTCCAACACTTTAGTGTGCCAACGTCTTTGTTTTAGCGAGACCACCTTTTTCTCTTTCTGGTCTACACCTTCTGGTCTTCTCACCTTCTCTTGTTCTTTTGTCCTTGCTGTCCTCCTTGTTCTTGTAGGTCTTCGCTCTCGTCTGAAGGTGAGAAACAGCACTTTTAGCACGCGGCGGTCGAACATTGGAGCTTTCTATGCACGACGAATTCGTATACGATAACTTTAGTATCATCTCACATGGAGGTATGTAGCCAGTGTCTACATTACATTATTATTGCTTTAGGTCCAGGGGACTCTTCCGAGCCAAATCAGGACCGTACAACTCCCGATCCGCATAAAAGATCTGCTAAAACAACCCTAGTGGTAAAAACGAAAGCTCTCCACCAGCCAGTCACTTTACAATAAAGACATCCCACGCAGGGGACGGCTGAGGCTTCACCCCAACTTATCGAACCCCCGTTTACACAAACAAAATAGAATACAAACATCATTATAAATTATCAACAAAACACATACATATAAAATGCCTACATTGCTAAATAATAACATCATAGGAAGCCCTAGTGACCACCTGGCAGAAAGCGTCCAATATTCCCAAGCTGATCCAACAGACCTCATAATAAGGAGTCTTATCCCGGAAGAGTTTTCAAGAAAAAAGGTAGGAGACTGGGCTAGCGAAGAAGACGATAGTATAGCAGATTGATAGAACAGAGCAGGAATAAGAAAGAGCAAATGAGAAAGACAGCGACAGTGGGAATTTAAAGCACTAAATTTCCAGTTTGTTTGTTTAGGTAGATTTACGTCCCCGGACACGTTGTGTATAGGGGACAATAAAATTTCCAGAAAGTGGGGATACTATTTATACTGAAACCCCCGGCACACCAACGGGGGTAAGCCAGTGTCTAGATTCTTCTAAAAGCGGTAGACCAATCACAGGAAAGGACTTTTTTCCCCTTTCATTTTTCTTTATCTCTCTCAGTGAAATTGCATCCACAGGTTAATACAATAAAAATCGCATTGAAAGCAAAAACGCGATGACCATAGTGTTAATAAGACTATCTTTTGCTGCAGCAGCCAAATGGCGACGTTGAACTGCTCTCTCCATCCTTTTTTTTCCTTCTGTTCAGATGGTATCCCATCTTTCTCCCCTGTCCCCAAAATTAAGTCGTACTTGGATTGTCAAGGTTGTTCCAAATGATAGTGAAAACTTTAAGAGAGAGAGAGAGAGAGAGAGAGAGAGAGAGAGAGATTTCTCTTATATTGCGCACTTACAAGCTCAGAGAGCTTCTCAAGGCGCTGACCCGTAATATCCAGCAATCACACAATACTTGGCTGAAGTCAGGATTCGAACCCACGTCGCCCAAGACGCACTCACACAAGTCGTGCGCTCTGACCACTGAGCTATCCCTGCCTAAGCATTTGATTTAGGGATAGTAAATGAAGTCTTATTTTTTGAGGAAGAAACAGCAACTCCTTCGGAAGAGAGTATACCCCGAGGTCTAGTCTGCACACATACGCAGTCCATCTCATAGACTTTAAAGATCCTGACACTCATGTCCTAGACGGGTGAGTGCCGGACCGAACAAGCACTAGGTCCATTTTCACCCATCCCCGGTCTCCCAGGATTGTGTCTGAGCGTCAGACTGCGCGCCCAAAGGCTGAAAGCGGGCGCCTCGGCTGGCTTGAGTTAGAGCCTTTTATCGACCGGCGCCTTGAGCAGCTCTTGGGCTTGAAAAAGTTCCATATAAGAACGTGAAAATACTAAATAAATAATAAATAACTGCGCTGCCTGTAACTTCTGGGGAACCAGTTTATTAAAGCCAGGGAGAGATTATATTTATATACGATGTACAGGCCATCTTATTCTTGTGACACCTTCTGGGCGAGGCCTAAAACTTGTTGATCGATACCTAATCTTAAATCTTGTGCCGCTAAAGACTCCCCTTTGTGTATTAGTTTAGGAGAAAACTTGAAGACTATTACCTCTTTTTTGCCTAGTGTATGCTGTAAAGTTTTACCCCGAAGAAGCCTTTTTCTTTTAAATGAAGGCGAAGGGTTGGAACATTTTATACGACTTGTTTGGCTTTATGTTTTGTTTCTTCTGCTCCCCTTGCCTGTTCTATTTATAGACCTTTGTCTCCCCTTTACCTCATGTCGCACAGTCCCTAAAGTCCCTATGCATGCGATAACATCTTTATTCCGCGGGTAGTTGCAGACTACACGCACGTAGCGAGCTAAACGTGGGCCTGACGTCTGTCAGGTGCTAAGATGTGGATGTAGACCTAAGCCTGTTGTTGCTGTTGTCCCATCGTCTCTCTCCTCTTTCATTGTCAGCCTAACGGCCAACATACACCTATCACATGCATCAGCGATCAAGTCTTTCAGCTGGGATGAAGTGGAGGGTTGTGGGGGGCCGGTGAGCTCCGATGATCGATCTCTTCAGTTTCTGTTCAAATGGGCTCTGAGCATATAGATGGCTTACATATTTGTGCGCAGCAGGGAGCGTGGTAACGTTGACGAGGCTGATCCTCGCCAAATCGTTGATAGGTGCAGTTTATCCTTAAATGTTCCGCTTCCCGACACAGTTTCTTCTGCCTCGTCTGTTGTCTCCCTTGACTTATTATAGGCATAGATATCAGCTTTCTTTTGACTTACAACTGTCAGCTTGTGTCGTCTTTACGTGATAAGCCTACTGTCTTGCACTGCAGATGTGGAAAGCACTTTAAAGAGTTCTCACAGGCTTAAAGCTGGGGCTTGCCATTTCCCCTGGAACATTCTACTTTTAAGAATTTGCGGCGATGTTCATTGAGTACCTTAGAATGTAACTGTTATGAAAATATACACTGTTTAGCCTGTCGCAATTATGATGCAGAATCTCTGGTTGGAAGGTAGTCTCCGATTTTTTAAAAAAAAAAAGCCTTGTTGTATAAGGACTATGTAAATGTACGACCCTTTGGGCTAAGAATCAAATTTAGTATTTGTTGTATCGTTATTGTGTTTTGATAAAAAGACACAGTTCCAACGTTTTCGAGAACCATGATGTTAAGCGGAAGAGGTTTGTCTGAACTAGCAATGAAGTCCCCATCTAATGACCAATTCAAAAACGTTTCATCACGCGGCCGAGCCATCTTCTGTACGTCGCCTGACGATGATATGCATACTTAGTGTACTCATCATCATCCTCGTCGTCATCATCATCATCATTAGAGGTAATGCACATGGCTACCAGGGAACTCAAGATACAGTTAATGGCACCGCTGTGCAGAGCGTCGCGATACCATCCTAAATCTTGAGGATACTAACTTGAGCCCCCTATGACACAGTCCATATGGTGACCAAACAGCGGGAATTTTCGAAAATGAATACCGGGTAAAAAAAAAAAAATTAATACTGGCTTGAAAATGCAACTCTCGGGCCCTCTAGTCGACGAATTAGGTCAAACTTTCTTTTATCTAGATCAACTGTCTTTTCCGAAATGTTTGAGAATATTTTCGAACCCTATGTTGACGCCGGATTGTTTGGTTTCATCCAATTTGAGGATCCAAGAAGGTAACTCGACTTTTGAAACGGAAAGAGCCCAACCTTGTAGAGAAACAATCTGTAATAGAACTTGCTGAAATTTGGGCTCTTTGAGGCACTTCTTATGTCCCTTAGTCGACAGAAGTGCTCCAAGCGAATAAAAAGGGTCTCTTGACGATATCACGATGTATCCTGCAAGCAGCGATGACTGGAGTGTATCTTAAGTGCGCTGGTACCTTACAATGGATCATCATCATCATCATCATCATCATCATCATCATCATCATCATCATCATCATCATCATCAACAACAACAACAACAACAACAACATGATTATCATCAATCATCGTCGTCATCGTTGCAATCTTCATCATCGTCGTCGTCTTTACCATCATCTTCATCGTCGTCGTCATCGTTTATTATTATTATGTTAGTTTTCCAATGGACGAATACATTTCTTATGTTTATCCAAAATCCAGTCCAACCTTTACTTTTGTACCGCTCATTTCCATGCTAAATCCCTCATGCAAGTACAGTTGTAATTGCATTACCCTCGGAAAATAAACTCCTGCGCCAATCTCAAAGCCAAATGATTTTTGTGACAACTTGTCGTGCCATACACACAACTTCTGGCCTATACAAGGTATGTCAAAGGGATTTAGTGTTGATGCAGCGTTTCCTATAGTAGGAAGCACTCCGTGCTTAACATAAACAAGGAACCCATGTTTTGCTGACGTGTGCCGCCTCAACTCCAGTCTTCTCTATCCTGTTGACTTGTCTGCTCCGTTTGGGCTTCTGTCTTGTGACGTAGCACGTTATCATTGCTATATACTCACTGATGAAGAAGACGTTAATAAAGCAACCAACATCATCGCTAGTTTTGTCGTCATCATCATCGCGTGGATTGATTTTAGTTCCTGTATCGGCCAGCGCCTTGAGCAGCTTTTTTAAAGCTGGAAAAGCGCTGTATAAGGACGTTTAAATAAATAAGTGTACGTCATCGTCAATTGTTGAACCTTTGATGCCGATGTTGTTGTGGTTGTTGGTGTTGTTAATAATAATAATAATAATAATAATAATAATAATAATAATAATAATAATAATAATAATAATAACAATAATTATAATAATTATAATAATAACAATAACAATAATATTTTGTAAAGCGCAAATCCAAACCAAACGTTTGCTCTAAGCGCTCGCATGTCCAAAAGGTTCACCACCTAGGTTCGGGATCTGAGAACCTCGAAAAAAAAAACCACGTTTTTGAACCTCTACGAACCTTCCAATGAAGGCATCTGACGGTAAGTTAGGCATGGAAAAGATAGAAAAGGTCTTTCTATTGTTGTTGTTGTTGTTTGTAGATTATAGTCACACGACACTTTCGCATATAGGTGACTACTGGACCGATTTATACTGACACCAGCGGGCCAGTTGTTGGTAAAGGGGAAAATAATATGATCACACGTTGACCAATCCGGGATTCGAACCAGCGACCTTTCGGTTACTAGCAAGACGCTCTTACCAACTGAGCTACCCGGCCCCCAAGGTCTTTCTATAGTCATCTGTCTGCTTTTATACTTCTTGGGTTGTCTTACTAAAGACTCTTGAGATTCTAACCCCTAGGTAGTCGTTGTATAAACGGCCCAGTTTAACGATTTTCCTTATTTAATTTGCAGCTGTTTGCTGTTAAACTATGAAAGCGACGAAGGTGTCCTACGACTGCAAGATAACCATAGGAGCTCACATCATTGTCGCATGTCGGCAGTTTCCAAGCCAAAAATTGTTCCAGAATATGGAATAAAGGGGCGAAACTCTAGTAAAGTGCAGTGTAATGATAACAGAAGTGCTCCTTGCAAACGAAAACACACAACAACAACAACAACAAAACACTCGCACGCGCACGAAGTAATTTCTCAGTGTAATGTAATTTCTAAGTTTTATGTAATTTTTCAGTATAATTGAATTTCTCATTGAGATAATAAAGTTTTCGAATTCGTTTTCGTACACTACAGGACAAACTATCGCAAAGTACAGATGCAAACAAACCAAAATATTATAAAATAGAAAAAGTAGAAAATACCTTTTACTGCATTATAGTTATAACAAAAAGACCCCTTGAAAATGGAAAAGGACCAAAATATCGCTAACTACTGGTAATACTATAGCAACGTCATTGTGTTTTCAGGCTTGTCGTGCAAGCTATACTTAAAAGGGCGAGGCGACACTGTCATTTGTACATAAACTTCGCAAGCACCGGAAATTGCATGTCCGCCATATTCCTTTGTCGATACCCCCTTTTCTTGTGTCGTTTCGGGCCAGCATTATGTGTTGTTTTTTTTTGGTTGGTCTTACAATAACAACTGGCGTATAATAGTTTCACGGAACATTAAGTTACTTTTTTTTTGCATCATTTTTTCTTTTTCTTTTTTTTTATAATAAAGTATTAGTCTGTATTGCTGTAACAGTATAGACGGAATGGCTAAAATGGCTAAAAAAAAAAAAAAAAAAAAAAAGGCCACTTTTATCTTGCCCATCACGGGATTCGAACCTGGGTCATCGGTGCGCCATGCGACCGCTCTACCACTTGACCTACGGCAATGGGACTGCTAGTGTGACTCGGTGTTGATTTAGGTCCCTATCCCTTATTTTTTTTCTGTGTGATGGTTATCCCCGTCTGCCATATCGCCAATGGTGTGTGTAGACGTTAAAATTCAATGTTCATTCTTTCACGGAATGGCGGTGTGTTCGACCTTTTTGGTGCAAGCAGTTTGAGTTCAATTCATTATAAATTTTATATCTATTTTAATGTCTCTTCGCGTACTTGTGATGTTAGACCATTTCATTCTAATCGCATGGACATACACATCTTAAAATCCAACAGTTTAAGGTAGAACTGCAATCACAAAATTAACATAACTATAAAAGTAAAGAACCAACTACAGTGTTAATCTATGTAAAACTCTTCACCATTTTTTCTGGTGTTGTTTCCTTTGAGCTGATATTGCAGTACTATTTATTACATACAGTTTACCTATACTGTTTCACCAAACATTGGTCTGTAATCTTCCTAAGAGCGGTTTTAGAATGTCCACCGGCGCCAGAGTATTTAGGGGACCATACATTACATTTATTTTATCTGCATTATTCTCAAGCTCCATAAACTATACACTCATTCAGGGCGTGAACACACGCACACACACATATGCACACACCCATACACACAGTCACACACACACCCACAGTCAAACACACACACAATGTCACACACACACACACACACACACACACAATGTCACACACATTTCTGATACTTTATTGCTAAACCTGTACAAAGATCATAAGCGTTGTATGTGGTTTAAACAATACAATTACAATGCAGCACTGGATATGGTAACCATGATAGCAACTCGGAACACCAAAGTGACAAGAAAAGAATACAGCCTTCATATTATCGAGTGTGACGGTGGGTCTATTGTTGCTGGGCTCTGCACAATGGCATGTTATTACACACACGTCTTTCGTCTGCGGAGATCGGCTAGTTTAATCACCCTATGACCAATCTTAATACATTTATATGTTTAGCCCGGTCTGTGTGCGGATAGGGTTATAGAGATAAAGAGAACATTCTAAAAGATTCTCTGACACACTAGCTCTCGCACGGCTATGAAACAGGTAGTTCAGCCACTTGTTAACAGTAAATATCACACATTTATTTCCTCTACTCTATACATAATTCTCTAAACACGATGCTAATTTAAATGTTCAAACCGTAATATATCTGGGATTAACTTAAAAGTCCAAATTCACTTCGAGTAGTTCGCTCCTTAATGGGTCTATGCTGCTACTGTTCTCGATATTTGCTACTGTCTCATCATTGGGCTATTTGTTCTGGTTGGGCTAATGTTCGTTTTCAGGAGAGTGGACTACCGCACAGTCCTTCTAGATCAGTGTGTGTGTACTACTTCGGGAGCACTTAACTTGGTCGTTGAGGTGAGTTGCTGTTGTCGCCTGGTCTCGTTTGTTGACTACTGATCTATTGGAGCGCGTTGCTCTCTGCTCAATTGCAGGCCGAATGTCAGGGTTGACTATCAGTGGTCTATCTTCTGCATCGGACCAAGTCTGCTCGTCTGCGAAACATAAGACGAGTTTCTGCAGCGCCTTGTTAACAAAGGGTGTGCAGAGCGTCTCACTGATGGCAGAAACAGCCATCGCGTCCACTTATATCTATAAGAGACGAACAATCTTCTACGTCCGTGGTCCACTGGAATCTCCAACATAATTCCTATACATATATATATACATATATCATGGCTAACATAAACACAGGGAGAAGTAATTAATAATATACACATTCTCCGGTACAGCCACTGGTCTGCAATAATACATATAGGAGAAACAACAGTTGGTCAGTGGGAACTACCTCGTAAAAGGTAAAGGTAAAGGTAGTCCCATAGCCTTGTGGCCGTAGGGGAGCGTGATGTTGGAGATCACACTTATCTTGGGCCAGCGTAATGAGGGTGATGCCCATCTCTCTCCCTCGCTGCTTTACTTTCCCCACCCTTAAGAGAGTTGGTACTCAGTCACAGTTGAGTCAACTGGGGGTGTTGTTATTTGTCGCT
Source organism: Oncomelania hupensis (assembly GCA_036898135.1). Classification (NCBI taxonomy): domain Eukaryota; kingdom Metazoa; phylum Mollusca; class Gastropoda; order Littorinimorpha; family Pomatiopsidae; genus Oncomelania; species Oncomelania hupensis. Next base: position 53,746,463 of record CM072517.1, on the reverse strand, counting down.
TCACGTTTTTGCGGTCACCCATCCAAGTGCCAACCACACTGGACGGTGCTTAACTTGCGACACAGTAGCGAGTGCTCCAACCACTGCACTATCCGACACCCCGTGGCTACCTCATGGTTTTTGAAAACCGGTCGCGGGTCAGCCACATTGTCAAGCAAAGTTTTACAAACATTCACAAGTATAAAACATAGCAAGACTTCACAAGCATAATCCAACAATATTATCAATAAATCGCGATGAAACAAAAGATTGATCATTTACCTTTCTGAAAATGTCAGGCTCTGGCTATACTGCGATGAATTGAATTTCACCCTTCACCTGCGTAGTCTACTGAGAGAGATCTTTCAACGTGAGCGTCCTTCTCGTGTGAGCGTTAGACAAAGACTCACTCCTTAACCCTGTGGTCAGTTTAAGCCTGCGAAATCTCGTGAGATACCTGAGCGCCCTCTGACGGGGGTAACGGATATGGGTCAGCTGAATGATGTCACTGACTACCTGAGCGAGAATCTAGCCTACACATGCTTAGCACAAACCTTAACTTCTGTCATCTGCTAAGCATCGACTTTAAGTTACAAAGGCTACAGCAGGATGAACTATCTGAGGCGTGAAGCCTTAGTGCTGGGTCCAAACTAGCCTCCCGTGACATCGAGTCAGAACCTGCAGAAAAACGACGTGAAAAACACAAACACTCAAGCAGAGATATACAGACTGACACACGTACACACACACGCACACACACTGTTACGTTGAAACGCGAAGGATAGTATGTCTGAAGCGTGCACGATAGATCTAATCGTTTCGTTTTGCAAAGTATTCAATAATAGAGTGTATTTACCTTTGATTTGAGTTTGCGTTGTTGTTAGAAGAAGCTTTGCGTAGCTGCTTGTTTACTATCGATCGAAGTTTCGGGATATTTGAGAACATTCTGGGACAGAAAGAATGTTGTATGACGTAAGTCAGTGATGACGAAGTTTCATTGGATTGGTTGTAGTGCGTCATACTCGATCGTCCACCGTGTTCTGGAGTAGAGAAAAACTATATATTCGATGCGCTGTTGTTGATAGTGTGTTGATAGTGAGTTGGAAAGTAAAAAGTTGAGAGTGGAAAAGCGATTGTATGCAGTTGTTGATGTGTGCTGAACAAAAGTGGAAAACTTCATACGTCGACTCTGTGACTTGTATGCTGATTGAACGGGTTGCGTGGATAAACGAATCCGAGTTTACACCTATCAGGAGAATTCAAGCATTGAGGCTGAATCAACTACTGATAGAAAAATACCAACATCGAATGAGTGTAACACACACGCACGCACACACACACACGCACACACACACACTTGCGCAGTAATTACATTAGCAACAAGTACACTTGTTATATCTGGGATTTAAAAAATAATTAATGACATCTAAAACACATAACTGCAATCTAACCCAGCAATGATTTCTTCCTTGGTTGTGGTTTCTAATGAAGTTACAGAATTTGTTTGTTCGTAGTCCTAAATATTATGACCAAGCCTAACAATCTTTGTTTTAATGATGGTGCCACTACAGGTGTGTGGTACTGTGCTATTATTGTTGAAATTGTTTATGTGAACTGGATTGTTGGTTGTGAAGTTTAATTTGTAGGGTGGGTGAAGGGAGAATGAAGGGAGGGAGGGAGATGTTACACGTCCACATAACACATAAGACGCATCTCTCTCTCTCTCTCTCTCTCTCTCTCTCTCTGTATATATATATATATATATATATATATATATATATATATATATATATATATATATATATATATATATATATATATATATATATATATATATATATATATATATATATATATATATATGTATCTTATTCCGTAACTCGAAAGTCATTGGGGCACCACCGATGATCGTTTAACCAGTGTACTCCATCTTCCTCTGTCCTCAGCAACCCTCATGGCTTCGCTCAGTGTCAAGCAAGTCCATTCTCCAATGTTCCCCTCCCACCTTTTTTCGGTCTCCTTCTTCTTCTGCCTCCTTTGCAAGGCCTGATACTCTGGTGACGTTGTCGTACCATCAGAGTTTCCGTTTCTTCACCGGTCTGAGCATGCCGTCGTGTTGTCCAATGGCTTGTGTGATGGTCTGTCGGACTTCGTCGTTGGTGATGTGCTGGGTATAGGAAATGCCCAGAAGTCTTTTGTAGCACCTCCTCTCCATGCTTTGCATTCTTCGTTGTGTTGTAAGGGTCCATATTTCGCAAGCGTATAGGAAGATGGAAATGACAAGGGAACGCAGCAGCCTCACCTTGGAATATAGACTGGTGGTCTTGCCATTCCAAATGGGCGTCAGAGCAGCAGTAATTTGTGCGATCCTGGAGAGGACTTCCTGTCGGGACCCATAAAAAACATAAGACACACCATATCCACAACATACAACACACATCACATGCACATAGAACATAAGATACATCACATCCACAGCACATAACACACATCACATCCACAACACACAACACCTCACATCTACATAGAACATAAGGCACATTACATACGCAACACATAACACACATCACTTCCACAACACAACACACATCACTTCCACAACACACATCACTTCCACAACACACATCACTTCCACAACATATAACACAAGTCATATCCACATAGGACATAACACACATCACATCCACAAATAATAGCACACATCACATCCACAACGCATTACATAAATCGCATCCACAACACATAACACATCACATCCACAACCCATCACATCCACGTAGAATATGACATATCACATCCATAACACATCACACTCAAAACACATAACACACATCACATTCACAACACATGACACATCACACCCACATAGAACATAAGACACATCACATTCATAACACATCACATCCTTAACACATCACATCCACAACACACAAAGCACATCGCATAAACACAGAACATTACACACATAACATCTACAACATATAACCCAAACCCACAACTCACATCCAAAACACGTAACACACTTCACATCCACATGGAACAAAATGCACCTCAACACACATAACTCATCACATCCACAACACAACAAACATCACATCCACCACACCTCACATCCAGAACAAATATCACATCCACAGCCCATAATCGTACTGTACTTTGCCATGCAGTGGTCGCTGTCATCTGGCCTTTTGCCACTAGATTGGATTTATTTACCATGAATACAGACGGCGACTGATGCCAATAGCAAACAAAGCAAATTGAAATTGATCTACGCCTTCTATTGGCTCCAAATGCAGGTTTGGGACGTTGGCGAGCGGTCGTCCCTTTTAAAAGTTGTCTTTCCTAGTGAATGTCTCCGTCAAAATTAGTCCTATGTGGACGTAGTGGACATCTGTGTGACTGCCTATTCCAAGTGACCCTAGTGTGAATATACAAATATGTGTGTGGGTGTGGGCGTGTGTGTGTGTGCGCGCGCACGTGCCTGCATACATGAGCGCACTGTGTGTTGGAACAGAGAGAGAGAGAGAGAGAGAGAGAGAGAGAGAGAGAGAGAGAGAGAGAGAGAGAGAGAGAGAGAACGTGTTTTAGCTGTGCCTGTGATAAACGGGTGCACGACACATTTCGTATGCTTCATTTATTCTTTTTATTCAAAGCCTTATGCCCATGCCAAACAAAACGTAAATATTTTCACTTTTATGTTTGCAATGTGAAAGTTGGACAATGAAGATGTATTTATTGTATTGTATGTATTGTATTGTATTAATGATAGCAGTGTTGGTCATTCGTTTCGCACGTTATCGCGACGGGAGCAGAATGTGTCTAAAAAAAAAAAAAAAACGTTTTGAGGAGATGTTTAGCTAAAGTATGGATTGACTTATTGTTTTATTAAATTGCTTGCTGTTTGTCGAACGTCGATCCGGTTAAAGACTTTTGATTTGGGCGTCGTTGAGTTTTTCCCCTGTTCTCCAAGTCTTCGATCTTGCAAGCTGCTAATATAAACGGTGGCTTCCATACTGGACTAATTTATGTGGGATCTAGTCTGATTTGTCGTCATTTCAATAGAGCATTTTGACCCGTACATTACATTACATGATTATTGCTTTAGGTCCAGCGGACTCTTCCGAGCCAAATCAGGATTAGTATAGCCGAATCAGGACCACAAAATCAAGACCACAACTTCGTTGAAAGAGGACTCACCCCTGATCGAATTCAAATATCTGCCGAAACAACCCTAGTGGCAACACTGAAGGCACTCCACCAGCCGGTCACTTTACAATAAAGACATCCCACGCAGGGGACGCTAAGGCTATACTCTAATTTATCAAACCCCCGTTTACAAAAACACAATAGAATATAAACATCATTATAAAATATCAACAAAACACGTACTTATAAAATGCCTAAATTGCCAACTAATAACATCATAGGAAGCCCCAGTGGCCACCTGGCAAAAAGCGTCCAATATTTCCAAGCTGATCCAAATGAGGAGTTTTATCCCGGAAGAGTTTTCAAGAAAAAAAAGGTAGGTGACTGGTCTAGCGAAGAAGAAGATAGTATAGTAGATTGATAGAACAGAGTAGGAATGAGAAAGAACAAAGGAGAAAGACATCGACAATGGGAATTTAAAGCACTAAATTTCCAGAAAGTGGGGATACTATTTATACTGAAACCCCCGGCACACCCACGGGGGTATTACAAAAGTCCATCACCATCATCATCATCATCTGCAACATGAGCAGCGGCAAAATCAGTCTTGGATTTGGGATTTGCATTTTTGGATTGTATTCGTCATCTATATATTATGGTGGCATTCGGGCTGCCTTGTCAGGGAAAGAGCGGCAGCCGAAAGAGCAGCGCCACCTCGTGACAGGAGAGGATGGGTGGGGAGGAGAAAGGAGGAGATGGGGGTGGGTGGGTTGAGGGACCTGTAGTGCATGCTGGCTGTTGTGGTGATCCCTCTGGCACTTTGGTCTATCGAGGCTCATTTTCTAAGGTGAGTCCTGTCTTCTTTGTTTTTTCTTTCTCCCCAGCCTGCGTAGTGATGTGGTCGAACGGAGACTGATTTGGGGTGGGGAGGTGTGGAGGTAGGGGGTCCTGGGTCAGATTTCTTCAAAGTTGAAGCATCCGATGATGGGTGAGGCGTTGTTGTACAGCGATGTGGTCACGTAAAGAGGGAAGGGTAGGTGGGGAAGGGATGTAGGCCTTTGTTTGCCAGGTAGCCGCTCTTCCAGACATCCACTGACGGCCTGACATTGATTTTTCTTCATATTTTCCCCGAGTTCTCTCTTTTGTTTTTCTTCCCCATTTCTGTGTATAGTTTTTCCCCTTCATATTTCATTAGATCCCAGGTTTTCTCCAGTTTTCATCGTTTTCACTCGCGTCATCCTCCTGCTCCTCCTCTTCCTCCTCCTCCTCCTCTTTCTTCTTCTTCTTCTTCTTCTTCTTCTTCTTCTTCTTCTTCTTCTTCTTCTTCTTCTTCTTCTTCTTCTTCTTTTTCTTCTTCTTCTAGATGTTTTAATCTTTTTCAGGCAGTGGGTTCAACGCTCCCCCCTCACGTGTTTATGATTTGTCATATTTCTGTGCATTGTTATTGTCGTCGTCGTTGGTGGTGGTGGTGATGATGATGATGATGATGATGATGATGATGATGATGATGATGATGATGATGATGATGATGATGATGATGATGATGATGATGATGATGATATTAAAAGAATGCGTTTTGTGGTACAATTAATGCACCACATTACATTGACTTTTCTTTCTATTCTTCGTTGCTAGAAGTGAACGGAACTGACTTTACAGTTTACTTGCAATGCAGTGGTAGAGAAGAAGCCAGTGAAGCTTGTTAAGTAGAGCAAACTGAGTGGTTTTAACAGCCACCCAAAACACCCAAAAAACAGCCACAACACCCACGACGTTTTCCAGAGTTTTATGAAGTTCACGTGCAATTGATAGACCGGAATGAAATGTTAATATTTGGTCTTGGCTTGGAGGCTTTTAATTTCATTTAACAGATGCTAATCTGGCCCTTCGTCAGCAATTTTGTTGGGTTACGTGTATCATACATCAGGGAAATGTTATGTGTTTACTGCAAGGATGAAAACTTCCTGTTTTCCGTCAGTTCTTTTTACCAATTCCTCGGTTTTAAAAATTTTCCGCGGAATTGATTTTAAATTTAAAACAAAGAGTGGAAACCCTTGAAATTGTTGTATCACCCAGCAGAAGGGAAGTAACTACTGTACTGCATACAATGCGTCACAAACCTACGTCGCATCAAACTAAGACGTCACTTCCTAAGCATAGCATAATTATGCAGTCATTCTGAACCACCCCAAGGAATTTCATACCATGGAACGATGGTTGCCATGACATTAATTTCGTTTGTGATTTCACGCGACCAACGTATGAGTGAACGTGTTGGGTTAATATTATGTTATTTCTAGTTGACCAAATAAATTAAATGTGCGACAAATAATTAATTAAATGAAATCAAACTAAATTAAATGAACAAAAATTAACCGTTTAAGACTACAATTTAGCAAGTGAATTCTTTTGGAAACAACAGGTGCGGTCTTGTCATTGCGGATATTTTGTTAGTTATCATTATAGAATCGTCGTATTGTTTCGTCGTTTTCTTTTGAAATTCAATTACTACGTTCAGGAAACACACACGCACGCACACACACACACACACACACACACACACAAACACACCTACACACACAAACACACACATGCACGTTCGCCCAGATTGATTAGCGAAACAGTAAGGACGTGTTATGTCTTCTGTTCACCATCGTCAGCTTCAACATTAAATCAGCGATAATAAAATTATTCATATTGTTTTCAGTGATTACATACCTTGACGGTTGTCTTAAACTGCGGTCTGTTTCATTCAGCAGCGAACGATTGTGACTTTATACGCGCCTCAGGTTCAAGAAATTGAACTTTAAGTTACCGATTTCTTACAAGCGTATTACAAAATAACGAATAACAGTTTAGCAACGATTAATTTTGTAGATTTGGTTCTGTGTGCGAGCCGGAGCGTTATGTGTTCTTTGTTCAGCGGAGTAAATAATTAGTCAGTGTTGGAGTTTGGTATCGAGAAGTTTGGTCGATAGATAGATACATAAATATATAGATATATATCGTTTTCTCATTGGTTTGAACCATGGCAATTCGTTACCCGTGCGGTTTCGACCAAACTTCTCGATACCACACTCCAACACTGATTAATTATTTACTCCGTCAATTTGTCCACCATTTGAACAAAGGACACCTAACGCTCCTAAAACAAAACATCGAAGAAAGAAAGATATATATATATATATACTCATATTCGATGTTTTGTATTCTGTTGCGCACATATTCAATACTAAGAACAGCTGTAGCTCCAGATAGCTTGTTCTTTAGTGTGAAATATCATGACCAAATTAAGTCTGGAAACACTGACTCCTTCTTCTTCTCCTCCTCCACCACCACCGCCTCCTCCTCTTCCTCCCCCTCATTCTTCTTCTTCTCCTCCTCCTCCTCGAGCAGTGAGTCATCAGTTCTTTTACTAATAAAAGGTGTTCGCTTTCTCTACTGACAACTAACTACCTTGTGTGCCCATTGTGGTGTTGTATGAATACAGGTTCCCCAGAAGAAGCAGAACTGTGCACAACATCTTGACCTTTTTCTCCGCATCACCTTCCTCTACACTGCTACATTGAAGAGAGCCGGAGGAGTGTGCTTCGTTTCAATACGTACATCCTATTTTTAGATCTGGGGACGCCCAGGGCACCAATCAGCGACGTCGACACATATTATATGTCATTGGTTACGAGTAGCTTTTCTCGCCTCTGGACCAATCGGACAACGCGTTACATTGTTGTGGTGCGCATAGGGCCAGTAAGAAAGCATGATGATACGTACATTTTCTGTCCCCTTCGCCTTAGGGACAATAAGAGACACCGCGGTATATATTCTTTGTGGCCTAGAGGGCCAATCAGGCATTACGATACGTATGTTGTTGGCAAGGCTATGTGCAAGACCTTTTGTTTAGCCAATAGGTCAGCGAAAGGCCTAGAAGACCTCCTGTTAACGAAAAAGGCGTACAGTCTTTCGGAGCTTCCCCGCCAGAACGAAGTATGTGTAATAGACGCAAGAAAGGAAAGAAAGGTTTCCTAGATGTGTACGCTGGTAGACAAAAAGCTCCGTGTTGCACAAGGCGGACGGTTTCTAAGCAGTGCACTAAGGCAAGGGCACACGAAACCTTTGCTGAGGACCTTTCCCTTTTCTTTGTGTGTGATTGTGTTGGCTAGCTGTCTTTGCCCCGAGTCTCGATGACACGAGGTAGGAAAGGGTGGGGCCTGGATGGTCTGACCTTAAGATAGATAGCCTAGCACCACATCATGGACTTGCTGGCAAAGATTATTGTTAACTGTACACCACACTCCACTCTCCCCCCCCCCCCCCCCCCCAGTCCATACGCTTTCTCCTTCCCTATCATCTCCCCGATTTCACTGACCCCTTTTCTCCATTCAAGATCAAAGATGAGATTCAGTGACCTTTTTTGATGTCATGTAATCGTTCTTATACAGCGCCTGTCTACATAAAGAGCTGCTCAAGGCGCTGCCCGAGACAGGATCTAACGCGAGGCGCCCGCTTGCAGCCTTTGGGCCCATCTTCTGACGCCCAGACCGAGTAAACACTATCCTGGACGATCGGGTCTGGGGTGGGTGAGTGTGAGTGAGGGTGAAACGGGACCTAGGGCTGTTCTGGGTGTACTTGTGTAGCCGGCACTCACCCCTCCAGGTCACGAGCGTCAGGACCTTCAAAGTCCATGCGATGGAATGCGTGCGTGCCTCAGTTTATACTATCATCCGAAGGAGTAAATCAACACTAAAACCACCAGAGCAATCCTTACTGCTCAGATACAATGAAAAATGGCTACTTTTATCTGTATTATTATTATTGATATTATTGTTTAGGATTTTTATAGCGCACTTATCTCGCCGTACTTGACCAGACTCTAGGCGCTGGCCGATACAGGATCTAACTCAAGCTGCCCGAGACGCCCACCCGCAGCCTTTGGGCGCATGGTCTGACGCCCGGACAACAGTACTATCCTGTCCAGCCAGGGATGGGGGAGAAGGACCAAGTGCATGCTGGGTGTGTTCTTGTTACCGGCACTCACCCGTCTAGGACATGAGCGTCAGGATCTTTAAAGTCCGTTATGATGGAATGTATGCGACACACAGACTAGACCTCGGTTTATACTCTCATCCGAAGGAGTAGGAAACGGGAGTAAAGTGTCTTTCCCAGGGACACAACGCAATGGCCCGGACAGGGCTCGAACCCGGGACCTTCAGATCCGCAAGCCAAAGCACTACCATTAGACCACCGTGCCACCGCGGGATTTGAACCTGGGTAATTTGTGTGCTAGGCGAAAGCTCTACCACTGAGCTATGACCATGGACGTTATTACAGAAAGTTTGGTCATGTCACAAAAGTCTGTTGTGCCCCACGGGGCTTGAACCCGTGCCAGCCGACGCATTATCTGGACAGTCGAGCACCATTTCGCAAGGTCAACCTACTTCCAGAAGAATGCATAGAAGGTGGGTGGGTGGGTAGAGGTGTGGGGTGGGATGTTGTGCTTTAGGGAAGGGGGGTGGAGTAGGGGGTGGGGGGTGGAATGCGCTTATAAACACGTAAAACATTAAGTTGTATATACGGAGAACCAGGCTTTATAAATGCAATTGTACTGCATTTGAGCTTTTTAAGCTCATGGAGGACTACATGGAATTGGAAGCTCAGTATGTCGCTCTTTTTGTCCACCTTTGAGAGCACAATAATTAATTATCTTTAAATAAATAACAAATAAGAAACTGTTATGTAGTTTTTGAGATATTTACATTCAAGTTAAGTTTTTCCTCCTAACGAGGGGTGGAATGGATTTTAAGGAAAAATATATGTGTATCATTGATTTTATTTGTAATGAACTGTTTAAAAAATAAAAAAAAATAAAAGAAGGAAGAGGAAAATTTAGTTATCTTCAATGTTTTAACTAGTCAAGGCATTGTCGCTGTCTGATGCGGACATTGAATTGAACGAATTGAAGTTAAGGCCAAAAAAAAATGTCGGTTTACGGTAACATAGGGGAAAAATAGAGTCGGTAGATCGGCTTCTTTTCTTTTCTTTTTTTTTTATAAGACCTTTTTACCGTGGGTGCGATTTTTTTTAATTTTTTTCAATTTTTTTCCAGACGATCCCAAAAAAATAGTTTAGGGTCGGTCGAGATACCGTAAACAGACATTTTTTGTGGCCTAATCAAGTACTAATCCTCTATTCTGTCTGTCTCTCTCACTCTTTCTGTCTGTCTGTCCGTCTGTGTCTGTCTGTCTGTCTGTCTGTCTGTGTCTGTCTGTCTGCCTCTCTCTCTCTCTCTCTCTCTCTCCCTCTCTCTCTCTCTCTCTCTCTCTCTCTCTCTCTCTCTCTCTCTCTCTCTCTCTCTCTCTCTCTCTCTCTCTCTCGTTGTTGACAGGAATGTAAGACGAAGTATTTCGAGCCTAAAGACACTTGTTCAATGAAGCGTTCAAAAGTTCTCTCTTGGTAATTCCCTAAAAAAAGGGTATAAGTAATGATCAGTCAATCTCTCTAAGTGAAGGAATTCAAATTTCAGGCGCTATATATCCTAATGCGACTACTGTGGAAAAGAATAGTATAATTCTGTGGAGTTAGAGGTAGACTGGCAGTGGTGGGTTTTAGTGCTACAGAGGACGGATGCAAAGGTCACCCATCGTCTGTCATGATCCGTTGTTGATGTTACGTGATGCAGTCCTACCTTGCTCTGCTTCTATTCAAGATGACGGCGGCAGCGGATGATGATGATGGTGATGATGAAAGAGGTGAACTTGATGATCGATGATGAGGATGGGGATGATAGAGGTGAACATGATGATGATATATATGATGGTGATGATGATGATGATGATGATGATGATGATGATGGAAGTGAACATGATGATGATGACGACGACGATGATAAAGATGAACATGATGATACTGATTTATGATGATGATAGTGGTAAACATGACGATGACATTGACGACGACAATGATGCTGATGATGGAGACAGCGTTAATACCTTGGCTATACTGAATATAGAATTTTACAATTAATATTCTAAAGGAGGTTGAGGCGGAAGGATTGGAATGGGCGAACGTTATTGATGATGGTTATCTAAATTATTGGAAGATTTAAAAAATAAATGATTTGAGTACGGTTACCGGATAAACCTAACAAACAGTACACATAATTCGAAGACAGTATGTTTATGCGTCTAGAAATTCAAGCCATTAATGTTCCTTACCAAGAACTGATACTGGAGTAACATTGTAGTGGTATTATAATCTTTAAGTGTAATATAATTTTAATAATGATAGCCGGTCAGCCTAAAAGGCCCCAGGAAATACTTCTTGTAATGGTAGCCATTATTTTGTGTATTATTTTATTATATTATTATTTTCTAGGTTCAGTGAGTATACGTGACTTCATCGGGTCAGCTGGGGGCTACAAATTAAGGGATAAAAAAAATAGTCGCACCAAATAAACAAGCAAACCAAAAAAAAAAAAAAATAATAAAAAAGAGCAAACAATATGATGAAAGAAAATAGCTGAAAAATATCTTTACAAGGGCATAGTTTTATTGCTCATGGAGAACAAGTTATTCAGTTTATGTACAGTCTCTTTTTGTCCTTCCAGCGGGAGAGTGTTGGCCTTGGGGGTTGGCAGGGGATGGGTGGCTGGGGAGAGAGAGAAGAGGGAGAATGCAAGTCCATGTACTAACCCAAAGGAAAACAATTTCCGGAATTTTGCAAATCTACGAAAGTTGAGCCCTAAATGGATTTTTTTACATGTCCGTCCGTCAGTGCAAAATTGCAAGCGGTTTAATTCCTTAGACCTATTTCATCTATCGCAACCAAAATTTGGTAGGATGATGTATATTCATGAGACCTCAAAAATAATCAGTGAATGAGTGACTTCATTTCGAGGTCAAGGTCAAAGGGTCACGAATCTTTGTCAAAATAATGACAATATTTCACGTACACAAAATTTGTCTTAGGTTTTTGATATTGAACTTTCTTTGAATGCATGATTGATATCAGTGAGACACACAGGCCCCGCAAATTTGGGGAACCTTCCTCCAAGGTCAGGGTCACTTGAACTGTCCAAAGTCGGTTCATATGAGTATCTTAAAGTGACCTTGGCCCTAAAGTTTGATATAAAAAGTCCAAACTTGTTAGATAATAGACTGATCTTTCATATATGTTCCAGCTTTGCGTTGATCTTGAAGGTCAAGGTCATTTTCATCCTTACAAAAAACATTTTTAATTTTTTTTATATTGCAATGACTCTTTATTTAACCCATACATAGTATGAATCAACATTGGGTTTTAATAATACATGGGCATCAGAGGTCCTGTGAAGGTAAAAGTCATCCTAAGGTCAACGTCATCCCATGGTATCTATTTTTTGGCGTTGTACAACTTTTGCTGTACTTTATTTGATCGCACATTAATGCCCATTTACCCCTTGGGGTCATGAGCAATCTTGCCACTGTAGATTGTTCAAACCTATAAAGGGAACAGTGAAAGCCACAGTTGAAAACCTGTCTTTCCTTTATAGGCAAGACGCTTCACTGCGGCAACAGTACCCCCGTTGGAGTGCCGGGGGTTTTCAGTATAAATAGTATCCCCACTTTATGGAAATTTAGTGCTTTAAATTCCCACTGTCGCTGTCTTCCTCATTTACTCTTTCCTATTCTTGCTCTGTCCTTCACTCTGCTATACTATCTTCTTCTTCGCTAGATCAATGACCTACCTTTTTTCTTGAAAACTCTTCCTGGACAAGACTCCTTGTTTGTGTATGAGGTCTGTTGGATCAGCTTGGAGTGTTGGACGCTTTCTGCCGGGTGGTCACTAGGGCTTCCTATGAATGTACTATTTAGCACTATAGGCATTTTATATGTATGTGTTTGGTTGATGATTTATAATGATGTTTGTATTCTATTTTGTTTTTGTAACCGGGGTGTTCGCGTAGTTGAGGTCAACCCTCAGCCGTCCCCCGCGTGGGATGTCTTTATTGTAAAGTGACTGGCCGGTGGAGGGCATTCAATTTTCCCACTGGGGTTGTTTCAGCAGATCTTTTATGCGGATCGGGGGTTGTCCGGTCCTGATTTGGCTCGGAAGAGTCCGCTGGACCTAAAGCAACAATAAATCAATCAATCAATCAATGCCCATTTGGAGCCAGACCTTAAGGTCATTTCAAGATCAAGATCATCGCAAAATCAAATTCAATGTTACTTTGCATTTTAATGCCACTGTTTCAGTTGTTATTTTTTCTTCTGGGCACTCATTTTCATTTAGACCATTGCATGTTCCATAATAAGGAGCATGTGAGTCGAATAGACTTCTCACTTTTCCTATCCTATCCTATCCCGTAATCCGAAGGTCGTTGGGGCACCAGAGATGATCGTTTAACCAGCGTGATCCATTTGTCTCTGTCCTCAGCAACCCTCATGTTCTTTATAAAACATTGTTCTATTTTGAGACTGAAATAAAATATGATTCATTTCGTTTTTCCTTAGTACATTATTTGTCACAAATACATGGTTATTATAACAACAAAAAGTAGTCCTAGAAAATGAAAAATAAAAAAATTTAATGAATGGCGCTACTCTTATGGTAACAGTAGGTGGTGCTGATTTTCCTGTAATCTTGTGTAGTTGGGATTTCCTGTAGTTTAGTTCTCGTTCTTGTTTGATGTTTTCCTATCATACAGTATGCGGGTCTCTGCTTTTATTTAAGATGTACTATGGCGCAGCGTTAATTCGACACCAGAAGAGAGAGAGGGAGAGAGAGAGTATGTGTGTGCGCACGTGTACATAACCACACAATTGGGGATTTTTTTTTCAAATAAACTTAATAACAAATGGGGTTGTTGAAAACTATGGGGAAGCAAAATCCTTACCCATCATTTAAAACCATATTTCCTATTAGTAAACAGCATAATACAACCCTAAAACTCGAGAAATCGCATATTCCCCAATTTTACTTTTCGGGGTAGACATGTGTGTGTGTGTTACACTCTGTGTTGGTTTTATCAGTAGTTGATTTAGCCCCAATGCTTGAATCCTGACAAGTGTAACCCAGATTCGTTTATCCACACAGCCTGCTCACTCAGCAACAGGGCAGAAGTCGTCGTATGTAGTTTTCCAACTTGATTTAGCGAACATCAACAACTGCATACAATCGCTTTTTCCACTCTCAACTTTTTCTCTTTACAACTTTCTCTCTTTACAACTTTCAACTTTTTAACTCAAACAGTGCAGTACATATATAGTCTCTCTATACTCCAGAGAACTTTCGAATGATCGAGCTCGACACAATTTTTACCAGTCAGAATAAACTTCGTCATCACTGTCTCACGTCATACAACCTTTTTGGGGATGGATGCGTCTCGTGGTTACCACTAGATTTATTCACACGCTTCGATTGGTGGTAAACAACCAACTCTAGAAAATTCTCAAATAATATCGACCAACTAAAATTACCAACATTATATGAAGCTTCTTCTATCAACAACGCAAAATCAAATCAAAGATAAATACACTCTATTATTGCATGCTTTGCAAAATAAAACGATCGGATCTATCGTGCGCGTTTCAACGTAACAGTGTGAATAGTAAGTTGTCCTACAAACAATTTCAAGTCTGCAAGGGAGATTACCCATCATACCTTTACGTCATTTATAACTCTACCTAATTTTATCAAATACAACATTGAATTTGTAAACATCATTGAAAGAAAGACCATTCCCTCATGTACCCTGTTTTGGTAAACTTCCCAACTGATCGGCTTATACATGTGTATATGTGGGAAAGTTACTATCTTTCTATCGTCGTACAGCGGATGAACGAGTGAAGACTGTGCTAGCTAGCTACAGTGATCTTACTAGTGGTTAGTACCTCAGACGGTATGGTATGTTGTTTAAGATCTATGGTGGACGCTGGCTAATTACATGTAGAACCGGATATCAGCATCGTGTCTTTTAAATAGCTTTTACTCACTCCAATCGCTCTGAAAAAAAAAATGTGTTCAAAAATTTCTAATAGCCTGTTTCCGTTCTGAAGTTTAGCCACGAGTTGTTTCCCTTGCATCTTCTTACTTTGATGTCTGTGTCAGACGGTCTGATTTGGGGAAATTATTATTGTTTATTTTGGATGTTGTTTTGGTGGTTAGGGCTTCCTGTTTTCACTTATTTCATGTGGTTATTATTTCCCGACGGTTTGAATTTTTTTTTTCTGCATGGGCAGTTAGTTCTAAGATTTCAGAAAGATCTGCTTGTATAACTTTTTTTTATATGGTGCTAAGTTGGTGTTTATCAGTGAATGTCCTGCAAAACCCGCCTTTCTAGTGTGTGTGTGGTGTGGGCATGTAGAAACGACTTTACTCTGACATACACTTGAAACTCTACATACTTTCTTTTGACTTTTTTTGACGGTCCCGTTATTTTGACGTCAAAATAGTGCCGGGTAGAGTTATAGCTGTTTTAGGGTTAGGTTAAAGGTTAAAGGTTAGGGTTTGGGTTAGGGTTTGGTTTAGGGTTTAGGGTTAGGGAAAGGGATAGCTTCAAAAATTTGAAAATGTCAAAATAATGTCAAGAAAGTGA
>CM072517.1:53663266-53728266 GCA_036898135.1 Oncomelania hupensis | reverse complement strand
CGGTGTGCTGGCTGTGGTGTGTTTGTTCGTTTGTTCGTTTGTTTGTTTGCGGACGAATGTCGTGCGTGTTGGATAATGAATGTCGGTGTGCCAGGGGATGATGCGGAGATGTGTTTTGATCAATTGCCTGAGCCCCTTACCGTTGAGGCACCAACCACCACAGTTAAAGACAACTTCGGCATCTCTGTGCGTGAAGATGAAGAGAGGTGTGCATGTGTGTGCGTGACTGTGCATGTGTACGACTGTGTGTGTGCGTGCGTGTGTGTGTGTGTGTGTGTGTGTGAAGATGAAGAGAGGTGTGTATGTGCGGGTGTGTGTGTTGTGTGTGTGGTGTGTGTGTGTGTATGTGGTTGTGGGTGGCTAGGTAGAAACGCCGTTATTCTGACATACACTTGAACCTCTACGTACTTTCTTTTGACGGACCCCGTTATTTTGACGTCAAAACGGTGTTCCGCCAGGGTTAGGGCTGTGTTGGGCTTAGGGTTAGGTTAGAATTAGGGTTAGAGTTAGGGTTTGGGTTAGAGATAACTTCAAAAAATGGACAAATGTGTAAAAATGTCAAAGTAACGTATGTAGAGTTTCATGAAAGTCATCACAACGGCGTTTCTACACGGTTGTGTGTGTGAATGTATGTGTGTGTGTGGGGGGGCATGTAGAAACGACGTTCTGATGACACACTCATGAAACTCCACATGGTTTCTTTTGACTTTTTTGGAAGGGCGCCCTATTTTGACGTCAAAATAGTTCCCCGTTGAGTTAGAGCTGTTTTAGCATTAAGGTTAGGTTAAGGGTTAGGGTTATGGGTTAGGGTTAGGGTTAGGGATAGCTTCAAAAATTTTAAAATGTCAAAATAATGTCAAAGAAATGGAAAGTGTGTCAAAATAATCCCTGGTTTTTTTTTCACAACAGTCATCAGAACATCGCGTGTGTGTGGGGGGGGGGGGGGGTGTGTGTGAAGAGTGTCGTGATCATTTCTATAAGGGTTTGGGAAAGAGAAGAAGATAGTTCGGGGTTGGGGTGGCATAATGAACTGACGTGAGGAAATGCGCGTGTGTACATTCCAGGTTGTTCTTGTTAACCCTTTCCTTTTATTCCCCCTGCTTCTTCTTCGTCACCCTCTCCTCTTCGTCTTCGTCACCCTCTCCTCTTCGCCTTCGTCACCCTCTCCTCTTCGCCTTCGTCACCCTCTCCGTCACCCTCTCCTCTTCTTCTTCGTCACCCTCTCCTCTTCGTCTTCGTCACCCTCTCCTCTTCGTCTTCGTCACCCTCTCCTCTTCGTCTTCGTCACCCTCTCCTCTTCGTCTTCGTCACCCTCTCCTCTTCGCCTTCGTCACCCTCTCCGTCACCCTCTCCTCTTCTTCTTCGTCACCCTCTCCTCTTCGTCTTCGTCACCCTCTCCTCTTCGTCGTCGTCACCCTCTCCTCTTCGTCCTCGTCACCCTCTCCTTTTCGTCTTCGTCACCCTCTCCTCTTCCTCTTCGTCACCCTCTCCTCTTCCTCTTCGTCACCCTCTCCTCTTCGTCTTCATCACCCTCTCCTCCTCCTCTTCGTCACCCTCTCCTCTTCCTCTTCGTCACCCTCTCCTCTTCGTCTTCGTCACCCTCTCCTCTTCGTCTTCATTCCTTTTCTTCATTCTCTCGCTTCTTTAGTCTTATCCTCTTCCTTCTTTCACGACGATTGTGGCTTTTAGCAGATTGCGGTATAAGAAAAGCGGGCACTTTACAACACCACTGTCGGATATTAAAAGCCTCAACATCCTCATTTGGAAAGGAAAAATAATATCCATAAGATTTTTTTTTCTCCTTGTCAGAAATGTAGTAGTGGGTGTTTGTTTCCCTCCACATCTCTAATCCGTCAAATCAAATTGGATAATAATTGAATGCAGTAATAAAATGAAATATTGCAATTCAGATAAAAAGAGCTTTTTGTTTTTCTTCTAAAGTTAGAAGCCCGTCTCCTGCTCTGCTATATCGATCCTCTCAACCACCCCTGTTCGTTTGTTTCAAAATATGCCAGGTTTCGTTTCTACATGCTAACACCAATACCTTCTTTCAGGAATATATAATATAAAATTAATTTTATCTTCTTCCAAAATATGACACTAATACTGCATACTTCTCCTCGTACTATAGTTTTCCCACTTCGGTGCCTCCCTTCATAAATACAAATAGTAGACCTACTGCCGTATTTCACTATTACGTGATAGTTTGAGATACGGCAGAAACACTCCTGGACAGCGCACAGCTCGGTAAGACCGAGGGTCAAATCCCGAACACCTTTTTGCTGTTACTTTGCGCATGGTGGTGGTCTCTTCTCGGACCGTAGTACACCCTCCCCTTCCCCCACCCACCCCCACCCTCCCCCTCCTTTCGAGCATCAGATTGCTCTGTGAAGCCGTTCACGGACTTGCAGTATGTGTGCATCCTTACTTCTGGTTAGGTTTAGACTCCGGCGTACGACTTGATTGCAAAGATTGTTTGACGGAGATAGATCTTATTCTTAGCCTATATACAATACAGTACAATACAATACAATATAATACATCTTTCTTATCCCCTCCCCCCCCTTACCAAAGGACTTACAACACCCACAGAATCACAGTGTAAAACCATATACATTAAAAATATGGAGCTAGCCACGTTCATCGCATCACTATAATAATAATAATAATAATAATAATAATAATAATAATAATAATAATAATAATAATAATAATAATAATAATACATAGCATGAAATGTTTGCTTGCTGTTATTTTTTTATATCTTAATAGTATTATCTATTGAGATTTTTGGGAGGTGGGTGGGTATATCACTGTGAAGACGATATATCCAAATGTGAAGACCTGATGGGAAAGATAAGTCTGTTTGTAAAGGGACCAGACTCAGAGGTGCTGGAAAACGCCTCATACTCCTAGTACAGGCAAAGCGTGATCCGTGACAGCTGTCAGGACTACAGAGGTATAAATAGAATCCTTTCACTGCACGTGCGGAGCTCCAAACAAATGAGGTTGGGTCATAGGGCACGTGACCAGCACGCATTTCTCGCCGCACGTGCGCCCATGACTTTTCTGTTGTTCTCTCTTTGCTTCGCACAGAATCTTTCTATACATGGCTGTCAGTTCTAACTATCTTAATGGCGCTTTCTCGGCTTTTTTCTTGCTCGTGTTTTGTCTATCTGCATACCGAAAAGTAAACAGAATAATTTCAGCCGGTTGTGGGATATAGAGCCAAAACGTGTTTAACATCAGCGTCAACAAAAATTACTTCAGCGACCTTGACCTTTGCGTTAGAGCAAATTGGAAGGCGCTGGAAACCACTGGCCACTATCTAACCCAGGTAATGTTCCAATGTAGTCTGGCGAAAATCAGTTCAGTGGTTCTTTAAATAGGGCGTGCAACCGACTGACAGACAGACATATTCATTTACGATTATTTCAAAGCATTTCCAGAAATTTTCTGGAAGTACAAAAACGAAGATCAATGTTCAGCCATTCAGGACCACCCCACTCTCTCTCTCTCTCTCTCTCTCTCTCTCTCTCTCTCTCTCTCTCTCTCTCTCTCTCTCTCTCTCTCTCTCTCTCTCTCTCTCTCTCTGGCCTCCCAACCTAACAACCCCCGGGTTCCCAACAAATCCCTTGAAAGCAGCCTAAAGAAAACAGTGGTGGATATTACAGGGTCTTGTCCGTGCCGTCTTAGCCCTAAAACAAATTCAAAGAGAAATTCGATTCTGGGCAAGCCAAAGGAAATCTTGGGACACGAAAATATCAGCGAGCCTATCTCTTTCTGACTGTGTGTTTTGCTCCCTCTTCTCTCCTCCTTTCTACTACTGTTCCTCTACTTCTCTTCTTTTTCCTCCTCCTTCTCTTCGTTTCCTCTTCTTCTTCTTCTTCTTCTTCTTCTTCTTCTTCTTCTTCTTCTGTGCACGCTTGGGCGCGCTGACATATGTGTGTACTTGTTTGTAATTTATAATGCTCCTTATGGCCTTTCTGTCGTCGTTTCTTTGCACCATCACTCACCCCTCCTTCCCCCCACCCCCCACCCCTTCATCTCTCGCCCTCTGCCTCCTCCTCCCCACCCCTAGCGCCCCCCCCCTCCACACACACGATCTTACACTTTCCTTCCCCCAAACACACCCTCTTTCTTTTGCATCATGACAAAAGTTCGAAAGAGTTTGTTACCTATCCTATCCTATCCTATCCCGTAACTCGGAGGTCGTATGGGCACGCACCACAGATGATCGTTTAACCAGCGTACTCCATCTTTCCCTGTCCTCAGCAACCCCGATTGTTTCGCTCAGTGTCAAACCAGTCCATTCTCGAATGTTGTCCTCCCACCTCTTTTTCGGTCTCCATCTTCTTCTACCTCCTTGCGCTGTGCCTTGCAGGATGGTTTTTGCTAGGCCTGATGCTCTGGTGACGTGTCCATACCATCGGAGTTTCCGTTTCTTCACCACTGTGAGCAGGTCATCGTGTTGTCCAATGGCTTGTGTGATGGTCTGTCGGATTTTGTTGTTGGTGATGTGCTGGGTATAGGACATGCCCCGAAGTCTTCTGTAGCACCTCATCTCCATGCTTTGTATTCTTCGTTGTAGATCTGCTGTGAGGGTCCATGTTTCGCATAGGAAGATGGAGATGACAAGGGAGCGCAGCAGCCTGAGCTTGGAATGTATACTGATGGTCTTGTCTTTCCAAATGGGCTTCAATCTTGCCAGGGCAGCAGTTGTTTGTGCGATCCTGGAGAGGACTTCCTGTCCGGACCCATTTTCTGATACAATGGCTCCTAAATGTTTTAAATAGCTTAAAACATTTAGGAGCCATTGTATCATTGTGTTGAGGGTTTGGCCTTGGACTTTGATATCCATGTTGATGCCTTTGGTGTTGTTGGTCATCGTTTTGGTCTTCTCTGCACTTATTTCCATTATTTCCATTATTTGAAAATGTTGTATTATAAATGTAAATTAAAACACCATACAAAATATTCGGTTTGGTTCTTCCATGACGTCACTTCGTGAGTCTAGCAAAAGAGGCCCTTCTTGGTACAGTCATCTATCATGCGTCACCCGATAACACAGGCCCACAGGTCCCCTTTTATCAGCCAACACGGCTAAAAACGTATTAGGTCACACTCCGATGATTTGTATTTGTGTGTGCGCCTTATGCGGATCTTGTAACGGAAATAAGTGCTTCTACAGCAGACGATCTTTCCCCCCCCCCCCCCCCCCCCCCCCTCAAATGTTTGAATACCGTTTGTTGGTCATGCATGTGTGCTTTACTGATCTTGCATTCTTTACCTTGTTCTTTCACTTTTCTGATGACTGTTGTTTTTGTTTTATCTTGCATCTTTATGCAATTGTTCTTTTGAGTGCATATCTTTTTTTTTAAAGAGGTGTCACAAATCTTTGAACATTGTTGCTTTTTCATTCAGTGTGTATGTTATTGTTTGCATTTAGAGGCTGTTGTATCTTGTAATATAGTGCCGTTCTTGATGTCATTATGTATATATTGTGTATCCCTATCCACCCCCCACTTTCTCCCCTTGTCTGGCTATACGTCCCACCGCCGCACCCCCCCCCTCCCCCTGGGCTAGGAGCCTAACTTGGTAAGTGGTTTTAAAACTTAGGAACAAGGGAAACACGTAAGTGATTTTAAGCTGAGGAACAAATACAGACAAGCGAGTGATTTTTTTTTACAAGGGAGACAAGTAAGTGATTTTTAAAACTTAAGAACAAGTGAGGCAAGTAGTTGATTAACAAAAAAGAATTAAGGTAGACAAGTGAGTGATTTTTTAAAACTTAGTAACACGGGAGGCAAATAAGTGATTTGTAAAATTTTTTTTTAAACTAAGGGAGACAAGTGAGTGATTTTAAAAAAAAACAACAACTTCGTAACAAGGGAGACAAGCAAGTGATTTTTTTTTTTAAGGTAGGTACAAAGGAGACAAGAAGTAAGTGTTTGAAAAGCTTAGAGTCTGAGGAGAAGTTTTGTAGTGTTGACTTTGTACGCTGTCGCTGTTTTGTTGTTTGCAGAGAGAGCACCAGTCGGACCTGCCGTGTCTCTAGTCCTATAGGGTCGTTCTGTGTCTATATATTTGTTTTCTCTCCGTCTATAGATGCTAGGTCTGACTTCTTGCCCATTGTACACGGTCAAACAGCTTAGATGCCGAGACGGCCAAAGCTTTATTGCAGAGTATCGAGGATCTGCGAGTGAAGTGTCTCTGGTCGATACGCATGTGGAGGCGCCCATGTGGGTATTTTGTGTTTCGGTTTCCCCATCAGGAACTTTTCTTTCTTCTTCTTCTTCTTCTTCAATGTATCCTTTGATCTGTTTAAACGACGTTAGCCACTTTTTCTATACTTGGTGCGTATGAATATCAGTTACTTTCTTCTCCCTCCCCCTCTTCCTCTCTCTCTCTCTCTCTCTCTCTCTCTCCTTCCCATCCCCCTTAAAGTATCCTTGTCTTCTTCTTAAGACACGATACGTGTATTGGGGGCATTATATAAATCTTCTAGACTTAAAAGTTATAGGTTACGTTTTGTGAACATTTACCGTTCGATCTCCTTGTTAAACGCCGTGAAGCAGGCAAGCTATCATGTTACTTAATAGATAGACAATGAGTAAGTCCCAGATAGTAAGCATGTGTTGAAGCTGCAGAAAGGAAAGATCAAATACGGTGTTGTTGTCCGAGGCCCCAGAGAAAAGTGATCCCCCTCGATCCCCAGAGCTGACAGATTGTGGAGCGAGGAAGGTGGTTTAGAAGTTTCCAAGTTTGCAAGAACCAACAGACAAACAACACATAAACTTCTCCCACAAACAAGCGTGCCGGATAAAGCCCCGGCTCTAATCGTTGGCTTGAGCTTTTTGTGGACTTTACTTCTTTTCCTCTTTTCAAACCCTTTTCTTTTTTTTCTTTTTCTTTTTTTTGTTCAATCTTCACCATCACACTGACAGATACACGGACTGACACAGACGGTCACACACGCACGCACGCTCGAATATACGCGCCCACACACACACACACACATACACACCCGCATACACACATACGCACACACTCACATACGCACAAATATGCACACACACACACACACACACACACACACACATACAAACGCTTATAAACAACCATGCTTATTCACGTACAAACCTATACACGCGCCCACACAAACGCCTTAAATTCTTCTTCTTCTTCTTCTTCTTCTTCTTCTTCTTCTTCTTCTTCTTCTTCTTCTTCTCATTGTTACTGGCACTGAACATTGGATATTTGATGGAAACATGACCATTGCAAAATATGGACGTTTCGACATCATTATCATCATCAGCAGCAGCAGCAGCATCGTCAGCTTCATCACACGCACGCAGGAACGCGCGCATAATACAGATACACAGATTGGCTCAGTCTTTTGAAATACTTGTTTATGTTTTACCTAAATACATGTGTACTTGTTTTACCTAATCATAGGTAGACTATATGTTTTACCTAATCACAGGTAGATTATGTTTTTACCTAATCCTATGTAGACTATGTGTTTTACCTAATCACAGGTAGACTATGTTTTGTCTGTAGATTGTGTGTTTTACCTAATCACATGTAGACTATGTGTTTTACCTAATCACATGTAAACTAGTGTGTTTTACTTAATCCAGTGTTTACTATGTGTTTTACCTAATCCAGTGTTCACTATGTGTTTTACATAATCCAGTGTTCAATATGTGTTTTTACCTAATTTAGCGTAGATTGGTTTTTTTTAACTAATTAAGTGTTGACTATGTGTTTACCTAATCACCTGTGGTCTATGTCTTTTACCTAATCACTTGTGTGTATACTGTGTGTTGTAGGTGAGCTTCCAGCTGGTGGACAAACTGTTGGATCAATGGGCACTGGGCACCTTCTCTGACCTCACTCAAGCCGTCGACATCATCCTACCCCCTGACCCAACCTCTTTGCAGGTAATTGTTGTGTAGCAAGCTTGTCGTCATCGTCGTCCTCAGCATTGTTATAACGTAACAATCGCCGTCGTCGTCGCCATCATCATCATCATCATCATCATCATCATCATCATAATCATCATTATCATTATCATTATCATACCCCCGTTGGGTTGCCGGGGGTTTCAGTATACATAGTATCCCCACTTTCTGGAAATTTAGTGCTTTAAATTCCCACTGTCGCATAAGAGTCCCCTATACGCTAATGTGTCCGGGGACGGTAATCTACCCACTGAACTGAACTGAACTGTCGCTGTGTTTCTCATTTACTCTTTCTCATTCCTGCTCTGTTCTATCAATCTGCTATCTTCTTCTTCGCTAGACCAGTCACCTACCTTTTTTCTTGAAAACTCTTCCGGGACAAGACTCCTTATTTGTGTATGAGGTCTGTTGGATCAGCTTGGGAATATTGGACGCTTTCTGCCAGGTGGTCACTAGGACTTCCTATGATGTTATTATTTAGCAATGTAGGCATTTTTTATGTGTTTTGTTGATAATTTATAATGATGTTTGTATTCTACTTTGTTTTTGTAAACAGGGGTTCGATAAATTAGAGTACGGCCTCAGCGTCCCCTGCGTGGGATGTCTTTATTGTAAAGTGACTGGTTGGTGGAGAGCTTTCAGTTTTACCACTAGGGTTGTTTCAACAGATCTTTTATGCGGATCAGGGGTTGTCCAGTCCTGATTTGGCTCGGAAGAGTCCGCTGGACCTAAAGCAATAATCATGTAATGTAATGTTATCATCATCATCCCCTTCTTCTTCTTCTTCTTCTTCTGCTTCTTCTGCACCACCACCATCATCATCATCATCATCATCATCAATCATCACCATCGTGTACGGTTGAGACGCGCGCGATTGATCCGATCATTTTGTTTTGCAGAGCATGCAGTAATAGAGCATATTTACCTTTGATTTGATTTTTAGTTGTTGCTAGAAGAAGCTTTGCATAATGTTGGTAATTTTCGTCGGTCGATATTGTTGAGAATTTTCTGGCGTTGCTTGTGTATTTTCGACCGAAGCTTCGAGATAGATCTGGCAAAAGCTACGCGATTCTCCTAACATAATGACGTAAGACAGTGCAGAGTTCCGGTGACGAGTTTTATTTTAATTGGGTGTAATTGCGTCATGCTGGAATGTTCGAACTTTTTCTTGATTGCAGAGAGACTATATAAGTAACGCGCTGTATATCGTCCCCTGAAGGGCCGGGTAGCTCAGTTGGTAAAAGCGTCTTGCTAGTAACCGAAAGGTCGCTGGTTCGAATCCCGGATTGGTCAACGTGTGATCATATTATTTTCCCCTTTACCAACAACTGGCCCGCTGGTGTCAGTATAAATCGGTCCAGTAGTCACCTATATGCGAAAGTGTCGTGTGACTATAATCTACAAACAAACACAAACAAACATCGTCCCCTATGCGCTTATGTGTCCGGGGACGTTAATCTATTTAACTAACTAACTTGTACGCACTGTGTCCGGGGACGTTAATTTAACCAGTGAACTGAACTTGTTTGAGAGATTAGAGATTTATGATGATTTTTTGATGATGATCTTAGAAGTGATTTTCGGAAAGCGATCTTGTATGCAGTTGTTGATGTTTGCTGATTAAAGTTGGACAACTTTATACGACGACTCCTGCCTTGTTGCTGAGTGAACAGGCTGCGTGGATAAACGAATTCCAGTTACACTTATCAAGATTCAAGCATCGGGGCTGAATCAACCATTGATTTTAAAAATAAAAAATTGTAACACATACGTATGCGTTCCAGAGCTTCGTGGAGGCGTTCTGTGAGGCAGCGGACAGTCCGTACGGATGTCTGTTGGTGGGAGGGCGTGTTGTGGTGGCCACGCACAAGTGGTGGAGTCTCTCTGCCACAGAGCTGGTGCTGCTGGCTCTCCTCCTGCCCTCGCTCACACCTTGCTGCTCCAGGGACCTCCCCATCTACCTGCCCCATGGCAGTCCCACGGTAAGAAACGTTACTCATTGATGCACGCAACCGATTGCCCTGTTATCTCACAAATAGTGGAAGCCTTCAGTGGAGCACTGAATTCACGTCTGTTTCCCAAGAGCCCTGAATTGAACGCTATCCTCAGTGGCGTTGTCAATAGTTTTTACATAATTATCATTGGTTATTTGAAATATCTGGTGGCTGCTCTCTTTTCTCTGTAAGCGCATTGAACATGTGGAATATTGGTGCTGTACAAGACATCATCATCATCATCATCATCATCATCATCATCATCATCATCATCATCATCGTCATCATCATTACCAGCAGCAGCACCATCATCATCGTCATCATCACCATCACCATCACCATTATCATCATCATCATCATCATCATCATTGTCATCATCATAATCATCATGCTAAATCTCAACTTGCATTCAAAGATGGTCATAAAACTCATCCGTTATCAATCAGCTTCGGACAGTACTCGTCGCTGCTTTTTTTAAAAGAAATGTAATGTGCATTTCCAGCTGTACAAAGCGCGAACTTGTAATTCATTCATGTATTATTTTAATAAACACCTTGTTTGAGTTTTGGAGTTTTTTGACTCGCATGCATAACAGTGGGAGTCTGTGTATTCACACACATACAAGGTCAAGGTCACTGAATGTTAAGGACATAGAAAGATCAAAGTTGGTATTATTTTGCATTTTATTGCCCCTATTTAATTTAGTTTTCTTTTCTTTTTTTTGAGTACTTATTTTCATGTTAAATATTGCGAGTTCCATAATGAGCAGGTGAGTCATATGGGCTTTGACTTCTAATTATTCCTCTTCTTCAGTAACGACAAACAACATTGGTTAAAAATAATAATAATACTACTAATAATATTTTTTTTAAAAGAAAGTAATTATAAATATGCAAATATAATTTAAAAGTGAAAGTGTTCAAAGTAACCATTTATTATTCATTTCGAGATTTTAATTTGTCTGCTTCCAAAATGACAAACAGTTAAAATAAATAAATAAATAAATAAATTATAAATAATAGTCATTAAAATGCGCAAAATAAAATTTCATTTATTATAATTTAGATACTACAGTATTCGATCTGATCTGTCCACTTACTGTTATGATTAGTAAAATTAATATTTGTGTGCAATGCTTTATATTTAGTTACTTCTTATTCAGAGGGTTTTACTTCAGCCTTAGCCTTCTGTCTTTTACCTATACGTAGGCATAATTTTTTTTAGTCTTTCCGATTACCCCACACCCTTTCGCTTTGACCCTCAGTATTTTAAGAGTATCGCTCGTTACAATCGTGCTTTATTATTATTATTATTATTATTATTATTATTATTATTATTATTATTATTATTATTATTATTATTACTACCACTACTACTACTACTACTACTACTACTACTACTACTACTACTACTACTACTACTAGTACTACCACCATCACTACTTTTTATTTAGATCGCCACCATCGCTCTAAAACTTTACACCAGCTAGTATTGTTTCGGTCGAGTTTGTTGAAAGCTCGTACTGCCACTGATGCAAGGGAAGTAACAACTTCCTTTTCTTAAGACGAAGGGTTGTCTCCCTTATTACGGAATCGTTAGGAAGGGATGTGAAAAGAGGTAATAATGGGGATAGTAATAGTAATAGAATAAAATAATAATTTTAAAACACTCCCCACGCACGCTCACACTTCCACTCTCCCACTAGCACTCTCCCATGGACATATTTCATATACTTTTTATTGCGTGTATTCGTTTTTGTGTATGTATTTATTTACTTCTTCTTTCTTCAGGTTCCCCACAGACTGCTGACCTTTCAGCTTTTGCGGGATGTGGAGATGTGTGTGATCTGTGGCCCTACACCCTCTGTCACCAAGCTGCAGATTGAGGTACCATGTTCTGTATCTCATTCTGTGGCTGCACTGCCATTGCTGACTTTCCACAGGTCGCGATCTTCTTTCTCCTCTCTCTCTCTCTCTCTCTCTCTCTCTCTCTCTCTCTCTCTCTCTCTCTCTCTCTCTCTCTCTCTCTCTCTCTCTCTCTCTCTCTCTCTCTCTCTCTCTCTCTCTCTCTCTCTCTCTCTCTCTCTCTCTCTCTCTCTCTCTCTCTCTCTCTCTCTCTCTCTCTCTCTCTTCTCTCTCTCTCTCTCTCTCTCTCTCTCTCTCTCTCTCTCTCTCTCTCTCTCTCTCTCTCTCTCTCTCTCTCTCTCTCTCTCTCTCTCTCTCTCTCTCTCTCTCTCTCTCTCTCTCTCTCTCTCTCTCTCTCTCTCTCTCTCTCTCTCTCTCTCTCTCTCTCTCTCTCTCTCCTCCCTCCCTCCCTCCCTCCCTCCCTCCCTCCCTCCCTCCCTCCCTCCCTCCCTCCCTCCCTCCCTCCCTCCCTCCCTCCCTCCCTCCCTCCCTCCCTCCCTCCCTCCCTCCCTCCCTCCCTCCCTCCCTCCCTCCCTCCCTCCCTCCCTCCCTCCCTCCCTCCCTCCCTCCCTCCCTCCCTCCCTCCCTCCCTCCCTCCCTCCCTCCCTCCCTCCCTCCCTCCCTCCCTCCCTCCCTCCCTCCCTCTCTCTCTCTCTCTCTCTCTCTCTCTCTCTCTCTCTCTCTCTCTCTCTCTCTCTCTCTCTCTCTCTCTCTCTCTCTCTCTCTCTCTCTCTCTCTCTCTCTCTCTCTCTCTCTCTCTCTCTGTGCTCTGTAATTGACTGCCCTCTCTCTACTCGTATGAAATTCTGTGCTGTACTCCCTCTGTCTATCTAGGTCTAAGCATACAGGCACAGACTACTCTGCTCATGCACTCATCGTCGGGATGAACCACAAAACAGAACGAAACTGTGTCAGATATAATACCGGTAAATATGTTGAATGACATTGAATTTTTTAATGTTTTAAAAGGGCCAGTTTTCACTACACAGGCGACCTTGATGCTTGCGGAGTGTCAGAGATCTAACAAGCGTGGGCTGTTTATAGGCGCATGCCCGCAACGAGCCTCTTGCACGCAGATTGGGATTATCGTTGTTTTGGGGCTAACTGCCTACATAAAGCTTAACAGATGAATGATGTTAAGGTATATGAATGTTTTTTTTGCAGGTGCTGCGGTTCTGGAAACCAGCAGAGGATACGCTGAGAGCCACGCACCAAGTCATCCCACAAAACTTCCCCCTCTCCGTTCAGCTGGATCACAACATCTTAGGGTAATGTAAATTTTACAGTTGGTGTATAGCGAACTGGACCAAAACACTAAAGTGGACAATTGGAGCTAAATTGTTTGAATGCTGAGTGTGAAGCTTGGAGCAAACTCCAAATGATTTATACAAGGTAGATTATCATATTTTTTTTAAAATCCATTAGTAGTAGTAGTAGTAGTAGTAGTAGTAGTAGTAGTAGTAGTAGTAGTAGTAGTAGTAGTAGTAGTAGTAGTATTTATTCTTATTCTTATTATTTTAGTTGTTAATGGTAGTAGTAGTAGTAGTAGAAATAGTAGCAGTAGTAGCAGCAATAGTAGTATTTTAGCTTTCATTATTATTTGTAGTATTAATATTATTATTAATTATTGTTAAAATTAGTATTATTATCAACTAGTAGTAGTAGTATTTTTTTTACAATTATTATTATCATTATTATCATCATCAATTATTGTTATTATTAATAATTAGTAGTAGTAGTAGTAGTAGTAGTAGTAGTAGTAGTAGTAGTAGTAGTAGTAGTAGTATCGACTATTATTAGTAGTTGTAATATATTATTTAAGATGATGATGATGATAATATAATGATGATGATAATGATGATGATGATGATGATGATGATGATGATGATTATTATTTATTATTATTATTAGTGTTTGTTTTTTTTAATTATTATTATTATTATTATGATTATTATTGCAATTTCACGTTGCTTTTTTTGTGTGTGTTGTAGGTTTTTGTTGGTCAACAATGAGACAAGCCGGTGCCTGAACTCGGTGTGTGTGAACAGAAGCGAGGCAAAGGAAGATGTGACCACCATTGAGAAACGGCGCGAGGTGCTCAGGGCCTTTTACAAGCGAGTGGTTGGAACTTATTTCTCAAGCCCTGTGGAAGGCAGCCAAACTGGTAAGTGGCAGTGCAGATGCAATACAATACAATACAATACAATACCGTACCATGCCATTCAATACAATACAATATGATTTTATTAATGTCACATGAAGCAAGTACTAAGTATTAAATCATTTTAAGTCGTTCTAGAACTAGGACTAACATATTGAATTTCACCCCATACATCGTTTTCCAACGTTTAAAAAAATGTAATCACTCTATAACTTTACAGCAAATGAATGTTGACACTTGAATTTCGGAAGACGGATTATTATTATTATTATTATTATTATTATTATTTGTCCGCACTTACCAAATAGCATCATGATCAGATGATCAGTTCTTATTCGTTACAAAGTGGGCTGACTGACTGACAGGCTTCTTCTACTCTTTAAGCTGCAGCATTGAAGCACTGTCATGTCCCTCTTAGCACTGTGATTGCTCTGGTGATTCAGTGTTGATTTAGTTCCCTACCCCCCTTTCCTTTTGGCATTGTTGTCCGCATCGGTCCTATCTCCAAAGCGGGTGTAGACGTTAATCCTCAATGTTCATTCACTCTTTAAGCGATTCTTGGATTCCAAATTGAGTGGATTTTATCTTTTGGATAATATTTGTTCCCCATTGATTGAGTGGTTGGTGTGACTGGCTGAATGATTGCTTTAATGAACTGAATGATTGCTGGCGGTACAGGTGCGGCAGAATTCAGCCACACAGCAACAGACACCTATGTGGTATGTGAGGGCTACAAGTGCTACGCTCTTTCTTCACCTCCCTACCAACTGTTTGTTCTGTACGCTTCCAACATCCCTACTTACGCCATGAGGTAAAGGTTATGATGATAAGTAAAATGCTACTCTGCACAAAAACAATTAATTTTTCATTCCATGTCTTTGTGTGTACAGTTTTGTTTATACACCTACTTGTACAGTACACAAGATATATATATACTGAAAACTCCTTGTTTCTGTGAACATGCTAAAACACTGTTTAAAGGTGACGGAAAGAGCAGAATTTTGCTACAAGGGTTCGGGTAAGGGTTAGTTGTATATCTATCCCTAGCCCTTGCCCTAACCCTTTTCTCTACAAAAATGCGCTTTTCCCGTCCCAAAAACCCATTTGTCTTCTTGGATTCTTAAATTGTATGAAACCAAGTGAGTACACTATCCAGAGTCAACAAACGGTTCGAAAACATTCTCAAACGGTTCGTAAAAGACAGTTGACCTAGAAACAAATAACCAAACAAAAACACATATACCTTGTTTCTGGGGACATTTTATAAGACTATAGATAGATGGATGGATGGATGGATGGATGGATGGATGGATGGATGGATGGATGGATGGATGGATGGATGGATGGATAGATGGATGGATAGATAGATAGATAGATAGATAGATAGATAGATAGATAGATAGATAGATAGATAGATAGATAGATAGATAGATAGATAGATAGATAGATAGATAGATAGATAGATAGATAGATAGATAGATAGATAGATAGATAGATAGATAGATAGATAGATAGATAGATAGATAGATAGATAGATCATGTGTGTGAAGTGTGCAATGTAGGTTTTTGATAATGGAAGCCAATTTTTATCTTCTCAGCTCTGTGGGGAATTTGTTTTTATATTGTTTGTGGGCCAAACTATTGTTTGATCATACGGACATGTTTGCATGTGTTCCTACCTTCTTAGACTTTGCGAAGAAATATAGGTATTGTCTGTTTCAGGTCTGCCACCACCAAAACACTCAACACTTTCACCAAAGACAG
Organism: Oncomelania hupensis; assembly: GCA_036898135.1. Classification (NCBI taxonomy): domain Eukaryota; kingdom Metazoa; phylum Mollusca; class Gastropoda; order Littorinimorpha; family Pomatiopsidae; genus Oncomelania; species Oncomelania hupensis. Next base: position 53,712,476 of record CM072517.1, on the reverse strand, counting down.
AAACTTTATTATTTGAGACAGAGTTGACAGCACGTTATAGGGAAAAAGAAATGAAATGTTCTTACACAGTGCACTTACCCGCTCAAAGAGTTGCTCAAGGTGCTGGCCAATGAACAGGATCTGTACCAAAACGCCAACTTGCAATATTAAGCGCACTGTCAAACGCCCTGGACAACTGAGCTAACCCTGTAGGACATTTCAGCATCTAAAGCATTTGAGCCTGCCATCTGCCCGTCGTCTCTTGTGGAGAAAAAAACAGCTGTCACCACCGGGGCTGCCCTGCATGCAAGGTGACAATTCTAGCACAGAGCCAGTGACTGTGCTAACCCAATAAAATCCTTTTGTTTTTGACTTAGGATTGTCTGTGTTACTCACACCCTGCGATCTCTTTGGGTGTAGATTGGATTGGTTAGCTCAGCGAGTGTTAGCAGGTGGGCATCTTGAAGAATTTCATCAACTCCTGTATGCATGTTGGATCTCAGCCCCCGTTGTGGTGCCGGGGGTTTCAGTATAAATAGTATCCCCACTTTCTGGAAATTTAGTGCTTTAAATTCCCACTGTCGCTGTCTTTCTAATTTGCTCTTTCTCATTCCTGCTCTTTTCTATCAATCTGCTATACTATCATCTTCTTCGCTAGACCAGTCTCCTACCTATTTTCTTGAAAACTCTTCCGGGACAAGACTCCTTGTTTGTGTATGGGGTCTGTTGGATCAGCTTGGGAATATTGGACGCTTTCTGCCAGGTGGTCACTAGGGCTTCCTATGATGTTATTATTTAGCAATGTAGGCATTTTATATGTATGTGTTTTGTTGATAATTTATAATGATGTTTGTATTCTATTTTGTTTTTGTAAACGGGGGTTCGATAAGTTGGGGTGAAGCCTCAGCCATCCCCTGCGTGGGATGTCTTTATTGTAAAATGAAAAGTGTAAAGTGACTGGCTGGTGGAGGGCATTCAGTTTTCCCACTAAGGTTGTTTCAGATCTTTTATGCGGATTGGGGGTTGTCCGGTCCTGATTTGGCTCGAAAGAGTCCGCTGGACCTAAAGCAACAATTATGTAATGTAATGTTATGTCCGGTCCTGATTTGGTTCGGAAGAGTCCGCTGGACCTAAAGCAATAATAATGTAATGTAGTCAGCATTTTGAGCAGCTTCTTTGACCTAGAAAGTGTGCTATGTAATATAGTGTAAATGTCTGGAGATAGCGCTGCTGACGAGTCTCAATTTATTTATGTTCTGCTTGTGAGATATGGCAGTACTGTTTGTAGATGGTAGTGTAAGACAGCAATGTGCATGTATGCTATCTGAAAACTGTGTGAAGAGGATGTTGGTTTGCCCCCAGCTCCAGCCTAATACCTGTCAATAACAGACAAAGTTATCTACCCTGGCTGTCCTGTATTGATAGAGAGCTGGTTTCCTAGTCCTAAGGTCGCGGGTTCGATCCCCGCATGGGTCAGACTTATGTGACTGAGGTACGAGACTTTTTAGGACACCGAGGGTTTTCTGCGGCTACTCCAGTTTCCTCCCTCCCTTGAATAATGGTATTGGATGCAGTCAATCTAAAATTTCAAAAACAAAAATTGATTTCTATTCCGACTTTTGTAATAACGATCTCTTCAGATTGCCACACCTTGAGTTCCATTGAAGAAAAAATGTGTGATAAAATCCTGTCTTATTATTATTATTATTATTACCTATCACAGGGGCATTATTGTAGAGCAGATCCCCGATGCCGCAGCAGTACATACTACACAGCCTTTGTATTATAAATAGAAGGGGACCAACTAAGTATCGATTTGTCAAAAACGAATGCGCTGCACTGCAGGACTAATAATAATATAACAACATTCTTAAATTTAATCCTTATCATAGCAGCAAGCTGCACTCTCAACATTGTTGATACACATTAAAAGTTGTACATAACAATAATTGTATTGTACCAGTAAAAGTTTTTAATCTTGGAAGTTCAAAAGCGAACGGCATTCTACTTTCGTTCTTGCTGCGAGACGGTTATATTAGATCTGGTATTATTTTATTTATGTAGTCTTTAAAATATATATTCACAATGCGTAATTCTATACAGCATATTAAAAACAAATACAATAGCAAACAAGGAAATAAACTCACAACTTGGTTTGAAGGTTAGCTTTATTGGTCTATTTTCGATAGGTAAGGATGTTTCAATGCCAAGTAGAGTTATTACAGTTTATTGATTTTGCAGTTGAAAAAGTCATATTTTGTTACGTAGTGGTGCAAAGAGTGTAATGTTGTGCAATGAATTCTTTTTATGCATTTGTTATCACATTTGTTGGGATAAGTGTCTTGTGAAAGCATGCAAATTGCTACTTCGAGAGCGCTCAGTTGGTCCCCTTGTATTTATAATACCAAGGCTTTGTGCTATCTACTGCCGATGTGTAATGTTCCTGTGTACCTGTTGATCTCGGCTTTCTAGACATGACTGCCAGATAGTGCAGAAGACTTTTCAAACAACTGTTGGTGCATAAATAAGTCAGGGAATGGTGGTTTATGTTATCTATCGGTGAATTCAGCTATCCAGTCAATCACAGGGAATCTATATTCAGCAACGTTTCAACCGTCTTGAGATTCTGCAGTCAAATGTTCATATGTAAGCATCCCTCCAGGTGTGGAAGATTGTATGCTTTGTAAGTTATTCATTCATTGATATATAATTACAAGTATGCATCAAAATCAGATCTGTGTTACTTAAATTTAACTATGCGTTCTCAACTTGCTTATTCCCGATGGGGACAGACAATTTCTTGGCCTTCATTATGCCGCTTTTTTTGTTCTTTTGATATCTATGCATGTAATTACAAATAGTTGACATAATAAAGAAATGGAGTTCATTCCATCACCAAAGTTGAAAGGATCACATGTTTGTTTAATTGTCACTATGTTGGGGCTTCTATTGTTCCCAAGTAGTACAAAAAAGGCAGCAGTATATATATATTATTTAATGAAACTTATAAGAATTTTGTTTTGCTATGGTAACATTAGAAAGATGTGATTTTCTAGGCAATTTATATAACTTGGCGAGTTTGGTAAATGTGTGTGTGTGTGCGTGTATGCTACAGACAGTGTGTGGTTGTGTTTACATTTATATTCATTATATTCATGTTGGCAATGGGGTTTCTGTATAATTGCACATACGAGTATAATAAAATATTAAACGCTGTATTTATTTTATGTGTTAATTCCGTGCCTACAGTCATTTCGTAATAAAGTAAGTGGGTTTTAACAGCAAGCAACTTTTATTGATTAACCGTACAAATACAGTCTTTGAAACCAACATCGAATCACTATTAAAAAAATTTTTTAAACCACCCTCATAAATATATCACATTATTGGACATACAAAATATGAAAGAAATTACGCATACAAGAATTTATAATTAACCATACAAATGCAGTCTTGAAGACAAAGTCCAGCATCTACTCAAAACATCTACTACTGAAAAGAACAATTAACATCCCCTCATAATTATATCACCTTATGGGACTTATATGTACAAAAAGTAAGAAAACATAACACATTACACACAAACCAGAATTTTACACCAACATGTTTACCAGAATTTACACATTCACTTACAATTATTATTATTATAACGTGCAAATGTTTTTTTTTGACAGTAGTTATTGGAAGCTTAATAATTTTCAACATTATTTCACACATTTTTACAAAAGTGAGGTAACATCCGATAACCCATACTATTCTATGTTTAAGTTCCCTCTGCACATAAAAAAAAAAAAAAGCTATTGCCAATTAACGATATACAAGCTTTTTTCTTACACATCTATTTCCTGAGGAGTGGTTCTCGGTTTTATTATTATTTACTATATTATACTAGGTTCAAGGCACCTGTTCCTGGAGGCATTCAAAAAGGCCATGATGATGAAGGCGGAGACTTAAAAGGTGCCTAATCAACTAAACTCGTGCTCGATCGAAGTACTACAAGGCACTGTTCCATGTTTTGGCATTTGTAATTATTTTACATGTGATATGCAAATCCAAACAAAAGCTAACATTATTCCAAAATTATTCCCATCGACTCTAAATCCTTCAGTTTCACACTCGGCAATATTAAAAGCCAACAACTAGGTACTTAGAAAGTGATTAGTTAGTTAAATGCAGAGTTGCCAACCCCCCAAAAAGTTTTCAGTAGTAAAAATTCTGAATTTCAGTAGTTTTATGACATTTTCAGTAGCCATACGTCCTCGCATTTTTTTTTTAACGAAGACATGCATACACAGTCTGCAACAAAGGTCGTGAAGAGTGTTTCCGCACGAATTATTGAGAGATCCATATCGGGCTTGAAGAAGGTGGCTACCGACTGAACAGGGACTAACTTTTCTGGATCAGGGCAACGACTTTTGTGACGGTTGCCATTCACGTGTCGCGTCACATCGTGGAAGCCGCCATGTTGAATGCTAAAATCTGCCAAGCACGCTGTACAATACACGCTGTGTTTTGATCTCGATGACGCAGTGATGCACGGAAATTTTTCAGAATACTCTTTCCTGTACTCTTGATTTGCTGTCCTCTTCTTTTTTTCATGGCTTTCATCGCTAATTTTCTTTCTTTTTGGCATCATGGATTCAAAATACACCGCACACAAACTTTTCTTCTCGCGCTGTAGAACGTGACCCGGAAACAAAAGTGTCACAGAAAGGTCGAGGTTTTGTGCACCAATTGGCCGTTTGCAAAACCACTTCACGGTGATTGGTTAAATTTCCTAACATGCACTGGGAGCGTGATCTATTACACAGTGCACATAAACCGAATGACCGTGACCTTGAGGTGCTACGGGAGGCACAGGCGCTCAATAAAACTCGTTAAAACTGTAATACTATCGTCAAAAATTGACTTTCCGTAGTAAATTTTCGATTTGCATAGCTCCGTAGCCGCGTATTTATTTCCGGAATAAACTACGGATATTCCGTAGTGGTTGGCAACCCTGTAAATGCACATATATCATTAGAAATAAAACATGTCTTTTGATTGTGTTGGTAAACCATTTCATAATCACATATTGGGCAAAGTACAGATCAACCAAAAAGAATGTTAATGCACAATGTTCATTCATAGAAAATCAATGGATGAACCTGACTAGCAATGCTCAACTAAAATCCCACAACTGCTGAAATGCTGAATAACGCATTTTGATTGTACATGTTGTATAATTATATTAAAAATACTTGACACTGGTTCTCCAAAAGATTTAAAGAGGAAGAGGGATGATGTAGAGGTTCTGATCTGTGGAAGAAAGAAAAAAGTGACTAATTTAAATGCAGTACAGAAGTACACAGCTTTATCTTCCATCTAAAGCATGATTAAATTTAAAGGCAAAATAATACTTTAAAAAAATTTTAAAAAAATTAACAAGTTCACCATTTATATTGAAATAAAAACATTTCTAATTAAACCTGTAATAATGTATGTACCAAGCAAATCAGAGATCAAACAATATAAATTCACCTACTGAAAATCGATTCACTTTCAGTAATAACCTCGTACAGAAGTACACACATCTATACAATTACTACATCAAAACAAGCACATCACTGACAATACAAACAATTAAATGTGGTTTTCAACAAAAATAACAAAAGTACTGATCTCCCTAAACATACCATGTCGAAATATGGAATGACAACTATTGAAAAAACACTAAACATATATATCACTGCCCTGGAAATAATGCTGTTCGAAAACAATGCGTTACGATGGCAGCATTTACCAGCCAGTGATACTGAAAGTATTCTTCAATATACACATCAATGATTGGTGGATTAAAAATACATACACCTTTATTAAAACACACAAAATCACAATGTCCCCTTCATCAAAAGAGCTCCATATATCACAGCAACACTAGATTGTGTGACTCCATGACAATATTGCCACCCAGAAACAAAATACTGCACTGCTCCCACTATTGACATTAAAAAAAAAGAAGGTAACATTAGGTTGACATTAGGCAGGTTTAATTTGGGTGGTGTCATTAAGCTTCCAAAACACAACACTCCCGCAAGAAAAAAAAAGAAGGCCCACATCTGTTAATACTCTGTAGTAAATCACAGGGATTGTCTTTGGAATGGATTTCACAGCAACTAAGCATGTAACAAAAACAAAACAACGCAAGACAACAAAAAACCAAACAACATTGAAGGTAGTTTTGCAAATGCCCAATTCTGTTCTGTAAAAAAATTAATCAAATTGTTATAAAAAAAAAATTACATTTTGACTTAGCAATAGGTTTGTTATCGTTTGTTTACTTCAGAATTGTGTTCCAATGGGTTGGTGTTTGTCCTTTGTACCTTCCTGCGATATGTGGTGCACACCTTTTCCCCTGTAAAGCTCGAGGACAAACAAAGAGCTGTATTGTGTAATCATGAACTCCCACTATTCATCAAGTCTTACAATACCCACAACTGGTGATACATACAAATGTTAATGATCATTAAATACATTAATTTGACACAGCTGCAAATGTTTATTAAAATCACATTATTAATTATCGGCATCTAGGAGAGGAAGGCTGATCAAGTAAAATACGAATTTGGCACACAACAGAAACTCCAAGCTTACATTTTGTTATTAGAGACCTGTATTTTTGGCATGATGAAAAAAGGAGACTAATAATTATGTTTACATCCTGCATCAATATTCAACACTGGACAGCGAGAAAAAATATCTACATTCCACAATACAAGTTTAAAAAAATTCAAATTTCTTCCCAAAAGTTGGAATACAAATGGACTCCAGTACTAATTCTGCTTGCATCCTTTTCAAAACACACTGCTGTGAGATTGTAGAATTCAGAAATACTTTTGCTGCATCCGAGAGTGAGTGAAAGAGTCTTCGTAACTGCTGCAATCTGACTACATGATTACAACTTGCTGTCTTGTGTGGACGAGGTACAGTCAACCTGTAGTCAGCTCTGTCCCAGCTTCTTCTTCAGGTTGTCAGCTAGAGCATCCATGAACTCAAATGTGTTAAGGTAGTCTTTCTTGGTGACACTGCAAATACACAATATACAACTGCAGGTAGAGAATGTTCATACATTTCACAGAAATGCATGGTTTGGGCATATTACACAACTTTAACGAAAAATCAATTAAAAAAAACATTTTTTTCAATTTGGTGGAAACTTAAAAGAATCATTAAAGTAGAAGGGCAAATATAGCCCATATGACTCACATGTTCCTTCTGGAACTCGCAATATTTAACATGAAAATGCGCGCCCAGAAAAAGCAAAAAAGAAAACGGTGGCATTAAAATGCAAAGTAATACCGACTGATCTTTTTATTCTTTTGACCTTGAGATGGCCATGACATCCGGCTTCAAATAAACTCATATACTATCAAATAAACTACAGCAAAAGTTGTATTATGCTAAACAAAAATTGACCTCAGGATGACCTTGACCTTCAGTGACCTTAATATTGGAATGACCTTGACCCTCATGTGACCTCTCATGCATGTCTGACCAAATAACCCAATGTTGTTGCATACTATGGGTTAAATAAACAGCTATTCCACTGTGTGATTAACTACTTTTTATATGTTTTTGCAAGGCCTAAACTGACCTTGACCTTCAAGATCAACGCAAAAACAGAACACTTATGAAAGACCAATTATCATCTCTAAATACAACAAGTTTAGACTTTATTTCTCTCATAGTTTAGGGACAAGGTCACTTCAAAGTACCTATACTAACTGACTCTGAGCAACTCCAGTGACGATCTTGGAGTGAGGTTGACCAAATTTGTAAAGTATGTATCTCACTGATATCTATCATCCATCAAAGAATCATAAGTTCAATAGTAATAACCTAGAAAAAAAAGTGAAATTTTGTGAAAATTTTTCATTTTTTGACAAACATTGGTTGACCCTGCAACCTTGACCTTGAAAGGAAGTCATTCATTCACTGATCATTTACGAGGTCTCATGGGTATACACCATCTTACCAACTAAGTTTAGTTGTGATAGCTGAAATAGATCCTGAGCACTTAGCCACTTTAATCATCTATGAGATCTCATGGGTATACACCATCCTACCAAGTTTGATTGTGATAGTTTAAATAGGTTCCAAATACTTGGCCACTTTAAAAGTTTTTGCACAGACAGCGGAAGACTTTTTTTTTTAGTGTCATTTTTGGACTATTTAGGACTCTTATCACAGATTTGCAAAAATCTAGATTTTTGTTTGTTTGATTAATTTTTTTTAATTGGGGCAGGGGGGGGGGGATTGTGGGGCGGGGGATTGTTGGGGGGGGGGGGAGAGGGAGGTTAAGAGGAGGGAAGGTGCAGAGATGCCAACCTGCAGAAAAATCTGTCAGTGAGAAATTTATATATTGTCGGTAGATTTAAAATTTTGTCAGTAGACAAGAGGGAGCAAAGGTCCCGGATTGAGATTTCTTATTAAAAATCATATCGGAAAAATCAAAGATGACTGAGCTCCGCAAAAGAATTCTATAATAATCTGTGGTAAAACTTTACCCCGACCGAAGTCAGAAGGATAAGCGATGTCAGTTCGCAAAATTTTTAACATCAACCTGCTATGAATCAGAATCATGTACAGCACAATGTTAGAGTTAATTAAAATAAATCACTTTAAGGTTGTGTATCGACATAAAATTGTAAAAAAAAAAAAAAGGTGAATCTCATTGATTTTTTTTCATTGCTCTGTCTGCTGCTTCAGCGCAGCTAACAAGGTTGCGAACTACGATATGCAATAAGTTAAACTAATCAAATAGATTTATTACCTTATAAGGTCATTATATAATATGCTGCATTATTTTATACTGTGACAGTGCCTAAGTGTAATCAGTCTGAAACGTGTAACAGTCCTTTTGCCGTAATCATCAGCTGGAAATATATATTCTTGTAAAAATTATTCTCCCGTAAGAAAAATGACTTCAGCTTAAATCCATAAAAAAGCTATTTGCCACCGGAAAATAATACGGCGAAACCTTGAGGGTTGGCATCTCTGAAGGTGGTGGAGAGAACACAGATTGACATTGTTATGCATGCGAGTCCACAAAATATGTTAAGCATTACATTCCTCTCCAGAAGCATATTTTACCTGATAAAACCAAAGTTATTAACATGTTCACTTATGAACATTTTCTAAGGTTTTCAAATCCTTGACTTTGCATATTGTACGAGTTGACAAACACCTTTTCATCCACCGACTTTCATCACATGATGTATTGAATTTCCTTCCAAAATATCGCTGGCAGGAAATCAATACAGCTGAATCTCAATTCTTACGCAATGTTGGGATAGGGGCAGCGTTATTTCCATGTCGAGATACACCCTACTTTGTGCAACCATTTATAAAAGAGTGTGAAGACTTGCCAAACAAACACCAACCTGTTCATGCCTTTGATACAGATGGCCAGGTCTTTGGTCATGACGCCAGATTCAATGGTCTCCACACACACCGTCTCCAGCGCCTCAGCAAAGGTGGCAAGCTCAGAGTTGCTGTCTAGTTTTGCCCGGTGGGCCAGGCCTCGCGTCCATGCAAAGATGGAAGCTAAAGGGGAAAAGACACAATTAAATTACTGTGATAATGACAAGGTTGACTGGGCTTGTACGACGATGATGACGATGAAAATGGTGATTGGTGTCTTGAGTTACACACTGCAAATTTTCACAGGACAATGATGATAAATGAATTCTACTCTCTCACCCCCATTATTTTGCCAAACAGCAAACGAAAGAAAATATGCAATATCATAGTATTTATCTCTTTATTTAATCCCCACTTATTTGACACACTTTTCATACCCCGTACCCATGCAAGGGAAACAATAAAACTTGCCAATTAATAAGATGGCACAAATTGTCTTTCATAAAATAGTTTTGAAAAATATTAAACAATGCATTTGTCATTATAATATGGCTAAAAATTTCTTTTGAAACAAAACTGAAGACAGGAACATCTATATTTTAATTGCACTTTGTGATTCAAGGGAAACAACTGCTGGAAAATTATCTATCACTAGCAACACACAATTTTCTCCCATAGAATAATTTTGAGAAAATCATTGTCACTAGAATGATTAAAATTCTAATATTTTTCATCTTTATGCAAGATCCCTGTATCGCTTTTTTCCTGTTTTTAGAAATAGACTATAACTGTTTTTCAGCAAGCATCTGACCACTGACGCTACAGCCAAACTCATTTCCTCTCTTGTCCTGTCACCCTTAGACTATTAACTCTCTTCTGGCTGGACTCCCCCTTCTGTTCATCTGCTCCAACGTGTTCAAAACTCAGCGGCTCGCCTGGTTCTCAAAATGAAAAAATCTGATCACATCACATCCCTCCTACATTCTCTCCCCATCTCACCTACAAAATCTGTACTTTCTGTTACATGGATTAGCCCCTTTCTACCTCACCCATGACATTCACTTCTAAAAGCCATCTAGAAATCTTAATTCTTCCTCTGACACACTCATGCTACAAATACCTCGTTACCAACTCTCCTCTGCAGGCTGTGGAACCCTCTTCCTCTCTCTCTTCGCCGTTCTCCAAACATAACCACTATCAAGTTCAACTTAAAAACTCATCTTTTTCTTAAAAATGTCTGACTTCGCCTCCCATCACCATCATCATTCCTTCTTTTACGATTCAGACCACCACTGTCACACCCCATCCCCCTCACTCCTTAACTGCTCTCCTCCCCCTCCCTCCCTCGTCTTTTATAGTTTACTTGTAAAAAAATTTTCATGTTCGTATTATGTCACTGCATAATTTATAAGTGTCGTGTTTTTGTTTCACTTCTTTTCCTATGTGTTTCGATGTTAACGTTAAGTATAGATGCATGAGAACTGCGCTTTGAACTAATATAATTAGGAAAAAGTGCTATATAAATACCCTTATTATTTTTTCTTTTTTTTTTCTTTTTTTTTTTTTCGTGTTGCACCAACCCAAGTAGTTCAGGTTGTTGAGTAGTTATAAACAATACCTCCTGAAACATTAAAGTCTTGTTTTTTAAAATTTACAAGGCTTTTTTCTTCTCCTAACCACGTGTCCTAGCAAATTACTAGTGTCAGACAAACACGAATCCTAGTACTTTGCAACTGCAGCAGTGCTATGTTTATGTGGACAGAAGATGGGAAAACAAATCAAGGCACACATCTGTCTCAAAACCAACATGAACACTAGAAAAAAAACTAGGATGATTTATAATATTTATAATATAATAGTATATTTTGTTTAAAAATCTTATCAAAACCCCCCATCTTGACTAACCGATGAAAGAATATTCGAAAAAGTTGAGTTTGACTGGGATGATTTATAATGTATATAGTTTCAAAATCAACGACGACAAGTCCAACTAGACTGACCAATGGGGTTGGTAGACGTCTCTTTGCCTTGCTGGTGAACTCGATAGTGCCGTGTGACTGTGCCGTGTGCCGCTTCTGCCTCCACTGTCTTGCCGTCAGGACACACCAGAACGCTGGTCATCATGCCCAGAGACCCGAACCCTAGGAAAAAGCCCATACCTTTCATTGCATGCCGGTTATAAAATATGCATGCTCTACATAAATGTTGGGATGTAAAAAGACAAAAAATAATAAAGGAAAAAATAACAGCCTTTAAATTAGTAATTAAAGTAATCACAAAAAACTATAGTAAATAAAATAACATAAAAACAAAATAACATTAAATATAGTAAATAAAATACCTTTTTTTGTGGGGGGTGGGGTGGGGAGTACTATAGTAAATAAAATAACAAAAACAAAATAACATGAAATATAGCAAATAAAATAACATACCTTTTTTTGTAAGTACTTAAAATAATGAGATTAAAAAAATAAAACAACCTAAAAATTAAGACTACATAAAATAAAAAGGGAAAAATAATGTCTATGACCAACCTTGAGCAACTGAGTCGGACTGCACATCACCGTCGTAATTCTTGCAGGCCCAGACAAAGCCCCCCTCCGATTTCATTGCATAGGCCACCATGTCATCAATGAGACGATGCTCGTACCAGATGCCTTTGGCTTCAAACTGAGCTTTGTAGGTACTGTCATAGATCTCCTGTGTGAAGATGGAAAGTCAACACTGAACAGAGGATTCCACTGCTTCAACAATTACTTTCATTACTTTCACCCCCGATGGCCTGTAAATAGAATGATGATGATTGAGGTCAGATGATGATGACGATTTGTCCACCTAATCTAACCAAAGCTCTAGGCCCTTCCATGAATACAGGGGAACTTTTTTTTTTTTTTAAAATACAACCCTAACAAAGAAAACGTCACACATTTCAACAGCTAACAAGCTAACACACACATTAACTTCTCTACCTCTTTCTCTCTCTCTTTAAAACACATCGCACAAGCTATGACTTTATGCAGAGTTTCTCTTTTCAATCGGTGGAAGGTAACAAGTTTTAAGGGAATGTTTTTGAAAAAAAAATCCAATCAATGCCCTGTCGAGATAGCTTTATTTGTAGGTATATCAAAAGACGTAAAAGTATTCTGCATTAATAATTTTATGACATAAATGAATCAACCTGGCGCATTCCGTGAAATAGGTTTTAAGTCATGTCGCAGATGAAATCCAGAGACTTAGCAATGGAAATGTCCAATCAAAGTGTCTTACCTGGAAAATGTCCTTGAAGCGACCGTCGTATTTCTTGAGAATGGTGTTCTTGGTGCTGAGGTACAGTGGCCACTCCTTCTGTATCGCAAACTGGAACGAGCTGTGAGCAAAGTCACGAATACTCTGCAGCAAAAACATAAAAATTTCAACACAATGATGATGATGATGACTGTGATGCTCATGATGATGATGATGACCATGAAGATGATGATGATGATAATGTGAGGATGATGAGGATGATGAGGAAGCATCATAATCATTATAAGGATGCTGGCATTGATGATGATAAACTTTACAGATAATGATGATGAATATAATGATGATGATGATAAAGATGAGAATTATTATGATAAGTAATTAAATTTAAACTCCCCAAAAGCAATATACAGTGATGGTTAGCTCATTAAGAGATTAATTATAGAAGATAACTGCAACGTCAACAGCTGAGTTCTAACTTTTATATTAATTAAATGTACTTATTTAACCGTTCTTATATAGCACTTTTCTAGTTCAAGAGCTGTTCAAGGCACTGATCAATACAGGATCTAATTCAAGATGCTCCAGGCGCCCACTTACAGCCTTTAAGGAGCATGGTCTGACGGCCAGACAACAGAGCACAATATTTATAATAACTTCCAAGTTACCCAGCAACTGGTACTATTTCAGTGTATAAAACTTACCGCATCTGTGTTGTACATGCCCAAGGCCACTCCACCTGACTCTTTGAACTCGTAGACGGTGAACTCCATGGGGGCGCTTCCATCAGCAGGGGTGAATTTCATCTCTAGCTTCCCACTTCCAGGAACCACAAAGTCTGTGGCGCGATACTGCAAGTCACCAAATTAGCATGCAAATAATGTTAACACATGGATACAATTTATTATTAGTATTATTATGACAAGGACAGATTTATACTAAGGACAGGATTGATGGAAAATTATCAAAATATGTATGCAAGGGTGACTCATCGACTCAACAGCCTGTCCTTCATCAAATGAACCTCAGATCGCAAATTGAGTGTTAGCAAACCTAGATCTTTTGTCTAAATCGGCACGTGATCTGTATGTGCTAGTTTGTGAAGATTGCCCTAATTAAGTCATATAATCTTATAATCATTCTTATCGGACGCTTTCCAAGCTCAAGATTCACATCTCAAATGACACAAATGCGGATCTATTAGACTATTTAAAAATAGGTAATCCCCGATTAGACTACTTAGCATCAGAAAATTTGGTTATGGATACCCTCTAACCTCATAAAATGACCTTCTCAATCTCCATGCAGTGCCATGAAGCAATTGTGTGGTTCTTTTGTACTTTTTTGCTTTGGATCAGCAATTTTCTATTACCTCAGTGACCACTCGCCGATAATTATGGGGAGAAATCTTTATCGGGAACACTGCGTTAAAGAGTTCACTTTCTGCATGATTATCCTCCCTTCAGGTAACAAACCTTTTTTTATCCATAGATACCAGACTAGGTATTCCATATGAACCCAATTGTACCTGATCTCCAAAGGCATGACGACCAATGACGATGCTTTTGATCCAGCCAGGCACAAGGCGAGGAATGTTTTTACAGATGATGGCCTCGCGGAACACTGTGCCACCCAGGATGTTACGGATCGTGCCATTGGGCGACTTCCACATCTGCTTCAGCTTGAACTCTGTTCACACACAAGGTCAAGGTTGAAGACATCCAAACTGTTGTGAACTAAGACATTATTATATAAATCATACTAATCCAAAAGAGAAATTTCAAAAGGAGAACTGTTGGTTTGTTTTTTTAATAATACTACATAATATAATCAATATTACAATAATAACAAGTTACAACATAAGTATATCTGGGCAGCTCTATACAAAAAAATAATTTGCTGTGAAACCTCACCTTCCATTCTAATCTCATCAGGGGTAATAGTGGCACACTTGATACCCACGTTGTATTTCTTGATGGCATTGGCAGCATCGACAGTCACTGGAAGGCATAATAATAATACATTTATAAAGCGCAAAATTCCAGACTAGTAGTGTCTGCTCTAGGCACTCGCACACAAGCACATAGACGCTCACAAGTAATAAAATGACATCAGCAGTTACTGTCACACGAGATACATAAAAAGACCTAAATTGTTAGCAAGTAATATACATGTTTCTATAGAGTCTCCACAAAAAAAAAGAAAACTCTCTGCATGAAGAAACCTTTTGGCCAGTATTAGGTTTTGTGTTCTACCACACAACCATTAAACGTACTCTTTTTAAAAGTACCTGTTTAAGGTACGTTTCATGGATATCATAATCATTGATATGACATTCAGATGAGACAATTTAGTTTTCTCTTTTTCCGTTCTTTTCAAAGCATACCCTGATCATCAGTGGTGTCTCTGTGTTCCATGCCCAGGTCAAAGAAGTGAATTTCGAGATCCACGAACGGCAAGATCAGCTTCTCCTTGATCAGGTCCCATATCACTCTAAAAACGACACAACACAAAAATTAGAGAATGTAAAGTGTGTTTGTTCATTTATCTTTTAATGTCGATATATACAACTGGTAGTTTACTGTTACAAACTTTTTTTCAGGGAAGGGTGAAGGAGGGTGTCAGGGGGAGGGAATAAGTATAATCAATGATCAGAGTTGGTAAACGTGAGAGCGTTCCACCCAGCATTGCAATCATGCCCATCGGTGAGGAGATATTTATGCCCTATACAAATTATCCATTCATTCATTCACACATTAAATTCACTTACCACAATATGACCCAGTAAAAGACAGTACCTGCTAACAACTTCCACACACACACACTCACACACACACACCCACACATATACACATAATCAACTGACATTCGTCTGCATATGTAAGGCAGATCATGATTCAGTAGAACTTGACAAAGTTAGCAGCAGCTATGTAAAAGGATGAGAGAGAAAAAGTTAAAAAAAAAAAAACAGATCGCCTGATGGACAAGAACGCTGAAAGTTTTTAGAGTAGGAGGGGTCATACTCTATTCAACCTTTATTATTCTATTTTGAACCATACATGGGAAAATGGATGACTGCTGCGTCTTGAGAAATGTGTTCAACAGTAGAAATTGGAAACTGGCACATTCTAAAAAAACAAACACTAATGCTATTAAACTGCAACCTCTTCAAAATTATTTTAAACATTCAATAATTACAACACTAAAAATAACTGCAAACTCCTTGAAATTATATTCACCAGTTCAATCAGCTACAAAAAAAATAACTGAAGCATTTTTAGTTAAACCATAAATTGGTTCAACAGAAGCTGCCCTACAGCAAATCAATTGCAAAAAATATATCCAGACTATAAAAACCTACAGTAACCTAGAGCAGCGTAATTATGTTCTGTGAACAAACGTGTTAAAACATCAGAATGTTTAGTATTGACCATTCTATTACTCACGCTCTTACACATGCACACTAATACATTTCACACACACACAAAATCACCCACACACATACACACACACTCACACCCTCCCTGTCTCTCTCCCCACAACCCACCACACAAATGCTTTAACTAGAAGCCCATATGACCCACATGCTCCTTATGAAACTTGCAATATTTAACAAGAAAATAAACGAGTGTCCAGAAAGAAACAAAATGAAACGGTACGGTGGCATTAAAATGCAAATTATACCGACTTTGATCTTTCAATGCTCTTGACCATGAGATGTTCTATACCTCCGGCTCCAAATATACTCGTGTACGATCAAATAAACTACAACAAAAGCATTATGCTAAAACAAAGTGACCTTCAGATGACCTTGACCTTCAATGACCTTGACATTGGGATGACCTTGACCTTCACATGACCTCTGATGCTCATGTATGATGAAATAACTCAATGTTATTGCATACATACAGCCATTCCACAGTACGATAAGACATTTTTAATGTTTTTATAAGGCTTGTATTTGTAAGGTTTAAAATGACCTTGACCTTTAAGATCAATGCAGAAACAGAACATATATCAAAGATTAATCTACTATCTCTAAATACAACCAAGTTTGGACTTAATATCGCTGTCATAGTTTAGGGTCAAGGTCACTTCACAGTACCTATACAAACCGACTTTCGACAGCTCCAGATATCTTGAACTTGGAGGTCGAATAAATTCGCAAAGTATGGGTATCTCATTGATATGTACCATGCATCAAAGAATCATAAGTTCAATATCAATAACTAAGAAAAAAAGTAAAATTTAGATTTTAAAAAATTGTCATTTTTGTTATTGGGCCCCAAAAAAAGTCTGTTTACGGTAACACAGGGAAAAATATAGGGTTGGTAGGGCAGCTTCTTCTTTCTTTTTTTTTTTCTTTTTTTTAAAAACATTTTCCACCTTGGCTGAGATTTTTTTTCACTTTTTTAAAATGTGTTTTCCAGGCGATCCCAAAACAATTGTAGGGTCGGGCCAAAAAATTAGAGTTGGTCGGGATACCGTAAACCTAATTTTTTTGGGGGGGGATCTTAACCTTTGTTGATCCTGTGACTTTGAACATGAAGTGAAGTCATTCATTCACTAAGTAGTTTTGAGGTCTCATGGGTATACACTATCCAATCAAGTTTGGATGCAATAGTTGAAATAAGTACTGAGAAATTATACCACTTGCCAGTTTTGCTCAGAAAATGGCGAACGACAGACACCGGACAGATGGACGGACGGATGGACAATGTTATTTTTTAAATGCCGTTTTTGGGACTCTTTAGGACACATCTCACACAGATTTGCAAAATTCTTGATTTTTTTTTTTTTTGGGTGGGTGGGTGGGTGGATGGGCGTGAGGGTGGGGATGGGATGTGTTTGTGTGAGAGTGTGAGAGTGTGCGATGTAGAAACGCTGTTATTCTTACACACTCTTTATACTCTACCTACGTTTTTTTGACGGCACCGTTATTTTGACTTCAAAACAGTGTTCCGTTAGCGTTAGGGTGGGCTTAGAGAGTTAGGTTAAGTTAGGGTTAGCTTAGAAAAAAAAGACAAATTTTTTAAAATGTCAAAACAACATATCTGGCATTTTATGAAAGTCATAACAATGGCATTTTTACATGGTTGTGTGTGTGTGTGTGTGTGTGTGTGTGTGTGTACGTACCTAACCATAACAGTGGGTTTATGCATAGGTTACACTTACGTGCAACTGGGTTTAAAAAAATACTGGGTTCCAAAATCTGAAACTCAGTTTTTTTTAAACCGGCTTTGCAATAGGAATAACAAAAAAAGTGTATACGCAAAGTCTGAGCGAGAAACCCACAATTGGGGTTGAGTCAACTTTGAGTTTGAGCCAGTTAACACTCCGCGATGTGTGTTCCCGCTGGTCAACCAGTCGAATACACGCACTGTCAGGGGAAGTAACTCGGAACGCCACACGCTACGTGCCGTCTGGCAAGATGGAGGTACGTGTTTTTTCGTTTTATTCAGTTGTATTTTGTCCTTCTGTCTCTGTAAATTGTTCTTTAATCTATATTTTGTGCTTCTAGGATGTGGCTTTAAAATGTTCCCTTGTTAAAATTTCAAGCTTTTTCGGTGTGCTTTTGTACTTTTAAAATCATATCAATTTTCGTGTGGATGTTGTGGTCGATTGTCAACACAGGGTCTGCATTTTTGTTTGTTACTTTTTGAAGAACACAAAAATAAATTTGCTGCATTTTAAGCGTCCTTGTATCTGATATTAATGAAGAGTCTTGTGAAGTCTCTTGAACATTGAAACAGTTACCATGAGAAATGTATGTCTCCTTTGTTCACACTGGGGTTTTCAAAACTTGCATTTTGTCTCATTTACAAAAAATACGGTCAGTGAAGATAGTACAAGAAGTAAATAAGGGAGGTATTGATGTGTTATTTTATTCATATGTAGATTGATTAAATAAATGTTTAAAAATATTTTTGCAGAATAACAATTTTAGTAGGCAAAATGCAATGTTATCAGAATAAAAAACAATAAGCTTTTAACGTGTACCGTTTATTATACTGCAACTTTTATTTTTCTGTATTTTCCTTGTGTTCTGATGTAATTAAAAAAAACCACATGTTGCAACAAACAGTAAAATACAAAATTCTGGCTGCCGTTACCTACATAAGTTATAGCTTTTGGTTTATAGTTCACCTGTCTGTTTTCCTTGGATGAAGGGAAATAGAATATGTGAAAACTGATTGATGCATTAAACTGCTTAACATTTGGATTTTTTGTGGAGACCAATCGTGTTTGCCAGTATCAAATTGTTGTATCTGGCAAACTCCAACAGTCTCAGACCCCTGTCATTTGTCTCGTTGTTGCAGTGGGGTCCACATTAATAGCTAGAGCACCATTTTCAGATCTGCATCTACTCCATTTCCCAAATTGTTAGCTGTAATTCTGAGTAAGCATAATTATTTTAATAAATTCTGTTATTCCTTTTTTTCCCAGAACATCCTGTTATGCCTCGAGTTTATCCGGTTGCGGAGAAGTCGCTGTAGTCCGACGACGACCCAGGAGGCGTTTGGAAGGAAGACGTCCCACTCCATCACCATCAACATCTTCATCGCCTTCATTGTACTCATCAGGTGACAGCTGGTGTGTGTCAGTACTTATTGAATTTTATAATATTGTTGTTCGCTTTGAAAAAAACACTCATTGATTGCTGTATAAAATCGGTGCCACAGCAAAGCAGTTAACAACTGGCAGCTCCACGCCTCAGATCAAACTGTGACCTGCTAACACAAGGTGTTGGTGGTATATTGTTTCTACATTGCAAAGGGGGAGGTGAGGAGAGCTTGGATGAGGGAGGAGAATGGGGGGGGGGAACATTAGTGTACATGGCAGAGCTAGACATCCTTGTTGAATAAGATCAAAGTTTTAGCTCAATTTTACAGTTGTTAATGGGGCATATGAAATGCAGATTACATTATTATAATGTACACAATTCGCTCTGGGCTTTTCAGGTTATATAGGTATGCTTTGGATTTTAAAAAGCAGGCATGTTGAGGAACCTTTGTACTTGTGTTTCATGGGGTGGCCTCGTGGCGCAGTTGATAAGTCGCCGGTTTCCTATGCCGAAGGTCGCGGGTTCGATTCCCGCAAGGGGCGAACGTATGTGACTTAGGTACGAGACTATTGAGGTCACCGAGGATTTTCTCCGGGCACTCCGGTTTCCTCCCTCCCTTCAATAATGGTACAGGATGCAGTCAATATAAACATTTCAAAAATAAAAAATTCGATTTTCTTCCGTCTTCTAATAGCGATCTCCCTGCCTTTACACCACCTGTTTGAGTGATGTATGTGTATTTGGTGTGTGAGAGGGTAAATGAGACAGGTGAGCGTGTATGTTGGTATAGATCGCCGCGCTTTGAGCCTTGGGGAAAGGCGCGTACATAGCATCCTGTATTATTATTTATTATTATTTACTGAGTAGCTAGTAAGCATAAGAGTTTCTATAACTATTTTATAACTTGGTTGCTAGTAGCTAGTGTGTCGAAGTGGTTAGTGGGAAAAAATGCTGTCCCACTTCCTCCGGGCTTTTGTGCCCTTTTTTCCCCAACCTCTACCCCCTAAACTTTAAATGTGTTTTGCTTGTTTCTTTTACACTTTAAAGAGGGTGAGTAGTACATTCATGTACAAGAAAATTAAAGTCCAGAATATAATATTTCATTGATGAATCAGTAGACAGTATTGTCAGTCAATCCCTTTTTGTAGTTGAGCCAGTTCAAGCCTCTACTCTTTTCAACTTCCATTCCCTTCTCCCACCCCAGGCCCACCACCCCACTCTTTGACCATCCTCATACCTTGGTTTGAAAATGTTCTTATGCCGTTGAATTTGTTCTGTTGTTTAAACCCTGTGTTCTGATGCTGCTACTTGTTCGCAGGAGGGCTGAAGAGCAGCATGAGGATTCTAAAGACTCTAATTCATCGGAAGGTTCAGTCAAGAAACAAGCTAGAAAAAGGCGTCAAAGCCAGCAGACCGAAATGCATACAACATCCCCATCATCAGCTTTGTTGCTGCCATCAGTGCTACCCCGTTCTCCAGGGTGTGAACCAAGTGCCATGAATCGTTTAGATATAGAATATATATTCAAATTTGTTTGCAAATCTATTCAAGATGAGTCCTAAATAGTAAAAAATTGCATGTTTAAATAATAATAATAATGTTCGTCATTTGTAAGGCGCCTTAGCCTAAGGATCAAGGCGCTGGCCGATACAGGATCTAACTCAAACCGCCCGAGACGCCACCCGCCGCCTTTGGGCGCATGGTCTGACGCCCGGACAACTGAGCACAATCCTGGGCAGCCAGGGATGGAGGAGAAGGACCAAGTGCATGCTGGGTGTGTTCTTGTTAATAATAATAATAATAATAATAATAATAATAATAATAATAATAATAATAATAATAATAATACAGGATGCTATACGCGCCTTACCCCAAATCATTCAGGCTCAAAGCATACACGCTCACCTGTCTCATCCACCCTCACACATACCAAACACACATCCATCACTCAAACAGGTGGTGTAAAGGCAGGGAGATCGCTATTAGAAGGCGGAAAGAAAATCGAATTTTTATTTTTGAAATTTTTATATTGACTGCGTCCTGTACCATTATTGAAGGGAGGGAGGAAACCGGAGTGCCCGGAGAAAACCCTCGGTGACCTCAATAGTCTCGTACCTAAGTCACATACGTTCGCCCCTTGCGGGAATCGAACCCGCGACCTTCGGCATAGGAAACCGGCGACTTATCCACTGCGCCACGAGGCCACCCGGCACTCACCCGTCTAGGACATGAGCGTCAGGATCTTTAAAGTCCGTTATGATGGAATGCATGCGACACAGACTAGACCTCGGTTTATACTCTCATCCGAAGGAGAAGGAAAACAGGAGTAAAGTGTCTTTCCCAGGGACACAACACAATGGCCCGGCCAGGGCTTGAACCCGGGACCTTCAGTTAATGTTGTCTGTCTGTCTGCCTTCCATCTGTGCAAAACTTTAAAGTGGCTAATTACACGAGACCTCGAAAATTATCAGTGATTGAATGACTACACTTCAAGGTCAAGGTCACAGGTTCAACAAATGCTAGTCAAGCTATGTCAATTTCCACAAAATTTCTTGTTAATCCTAAGTTATTAATATTAACTAAACTTCAGATTGTTTGATGCATGATAGGTATCAATGAGACGCACATGCATATTTTGTCAACCTTGCTCCAAGGTGAAGGTCATTGGAGATGTCCAAAATAATAAAATCTTTTGCTGTAGTTTATTTTATCGTACATGAGTGCATTTATAGCTGGAGGTCAAGGTCAAGAGCATCGAAATATCAAAGCTTGTATTACTTTGCATTTTAAACCCACCGTTTCAATCATTTAACTTTTTTTTCTGGCATCTCATTTTTGTGTTATTTATTGGGAGTTCCATAAGGAGCACGTGAGTCATATGGACTTGCCTTTCCAGTGATTGATGGTGTTCATCATGTTCAAAGCTTTTTGAGGTGCTACTTGTCATTAAGTAATGGAAATTTACTGCTCTGTATTGTGTAGACTAGTTTTTAGGCCCGTTTTGTTATGTAGTAGATTTCTGTCTTAAACTTAAGAGAAAGCGTGGATTAATCTGGCAAAGTACCAAATTATATTTGTATGTTATTCTCGGGGTTCTTGTTCATCAAAAAGCAATGTCAAGACTAATGACTATATAATAATATTCTGCTCTTCACATGGTTTTATTATACCTTTGAGGTGCTGGAAAAAAAAACGAATTATAAGTGGTTGCACTCAATTGATCCTTATTCAGAATATATTAACGTAACGGGAAACCATAAACAATTTATGTAAAACTTAACTAAATGAAGTTGATAAAAAAAGTAATAATAATATATACAAATTATGCTCTACTAGACACTTTCAAAATAAAAATGTTAACAAATTATGTCTGTGTTATGTTGTTCATATGTTTGTTTTACATTACAAATTCTCTGCTTTTTTATTTTTCCATTCCTCTTCTTTTCCAATGAAGATTTGTATACTTTTCCACCCTTCTCATTCTTTCTTTTCCTCTGGAGATTTTATGCTTTTTCTCCACGCTTCTCCTCATTCTTTCTATTAATTCTTCTTCATACTCCTCATACTTTTTCTTCTTTCTCCTTCTTGCCTTTTCTTCAATGATTTGATTTAAATCTGGAAGTAAAGTAATAAATTGAACATGAAAAAATTATCCACAGTTAACATTTGAGAACGACAAGATATCTTTTTTTTGCAGATCTTCCAGTCTGGATTCAAATTAAAAAAAACTTTAAAACAATACAAAGTAAATGTAAGCAAAGTAAATATGACAAAAATGTTTTGTTAATGCCGAATTTTTCTTTTCGATTTTTACTGACACCAGCTAATAATTTATTTTTTGGGCTATGGGGAGAAAAAGAGGGTCATGCACTGACCTATCCAGAGGTACACTGTAACAACCTCAGACCTTTCGGTTCTCAGTTCAATGCTTTAACCACTGAGCTACCGCCCAGTTCTTAAAGTAAATGGCAAAAGTCTATCCTTCAATAACAGCTCTAATTCTATACAGTAGCCTATATATCAACTGAAAATATTGTAATTGAAATTATAAAAACAAAATCAGAGGAAATTCTGAGCAATAGTAAAAGTTGTTTCATTAGTTGAATTAAACTAAAAGTGTCAGTGTACTGCACTCACGTACTGAAAATCTTGCAAATGCAACCTTGGCCATTTATACGTTTTGGTTGTGTCCGTGTGTGTGATAAACCCAGTTTTTCCACAGAAACCCAGATGTCCAATATGCATGTGTAAAAACCCACTGGTATCAAATGAACCCACTATTTCATAGCGCAATTTCTCCTTTTGTTTTTGTCAAAAATGAAAACGGTTGTGACAGATAACCTTAACAGAGGCTATTGTATCCGTTGAGTGAATAGGAATGGTCTGTAATGAAGGGAAAGGATGGAACCCAGTTTGCCTTGTTTTGAACATAAACCCACTATTATAGTTTTGAACGTATGTGTGTGTGTGTGTGTGTGTTTATGTGTTTGTGTATGTGAGTACATAACATAGACTCACATTGCTATGAATGCAAATCCAAAAGTGGCAATGATGTGCATCTGCATTTCTGATTTATTTTTGCTGGATAATGCTGGACAATTTTGCATTCATTCTGTCGTTTTATATAACATAAGTTTCTTTATTTAAAAAAATAATGTAACTGTCCCCTCAACTCTATTTGGTGTCTATATTTCAACTCCTAACTTCCTCAACCATGATCTTCTCTACCTTACTCAGTTACTGCTTCATAAGTGCATTATATATTTAATCATCATCATGGATGCTAATTACATGTTTCATAATAAATTAATTAATATGATTTATACTATGTTGTGTTTTGGTACCATATCCCTCTAGTGAAATATTAATTGGTTCAATGTATGAATGTGGAGAATGAATCATCTGTTACTTTTTATGCCTATCACTTTGAAACTCACCTATTACCTTTATCCCTGCAAGTACTGAATCAAACTTCATGCAAAATATATATAATTTAAGCCTACATGTGTGTATGGGCCTCCAGGCTATAGTCCAATGAATAACAGCTTATTGTTATACCGAAGTCAAAGTGCAAAGTCCAGGCCTAAGGTTAGCTTGCTCATTCAAATGATAACAATTTAAGTTTAACAGTACAGGACACTACACTACCCTCCAACCATACCGAATTTCGAATCTCGGTGATCCATCACAGTTTGAGTGTTGGTGTATACTTCAGCAGTTTCGGGTACTCTGTGTGCACCCCACACTATCAGAGACTGCCCACGCATACCTATACATACAGCAGGCCAAAGATGCATGCCTCCACAGTTTCGGATAGTCAGGTTGCTTCTCCCTCTTCCCAGACAGCTTACCTGAGCCTGCTACAGCATACTTATGCCCAATTTTCAGACAATGATACCCTGTATGAAATATTTCTTCATATTGAACCAGGGCCTCACCTTATGCTCCAAGGACGGGGGTTGTTAAATGACATTTACAATACAGCCTTGATCATATTTTCCAACGGACCCTTAATATATATACATTGCTCCATAGATTGCATCTTAAATCCAAGGCACATGCACATCTCTCCAGTCCTTTTTTTCACACTTTGAGGCCACCTATTAACAATATGTAGTTAATAAAACGTGTGACTAATGTAATTAAACTCTAAGGTGCTTCAAAATAATTGAAAATAACTTGTTTGTGTCCTCAATAGTTGCTGGGGTCACCGATTTATTATACTATCCTAGTTTCCACTGCTTTCCTAAGGCAAAGCTAACTACTATACATTTGCTGAAACTAAATGTTGGCCTAACTGGGGCAGTTGACTTGATATACTATCCTAGTTTCAGCAAATGGGTAACCCAAGACAATGGTGCACAAGCACCGTTCATATTCTCACACAAACCTCGTAGTGCATTTGGCCAAAGACCGACACACACAAAATAAAATAAAAATAAAAATAAATTTTATATATATATTATTTTTTATATATTTTTTTCAGCAATCCATTGATGCTTTACAATCCAACCCAATTATTGTCAGATAATAAAAAATTTATTTAACAAAACAAATGAGTTTACCATCAGGCGATCAAGTAAATGAAAAAATAAAAAATTAAGCCACCTACAAAACAAACAATACTGACTATCTTGTCTTTGGGTGTTGCAACAGCGTAGTGGGTTTGTGCACATTAGAATTTTTTTTTTTACGTAACATCGAGTTGCATTAGATCTAGTACTTGGAAGACACTAGCAAATGACACACCAGAATGAAACAAGTGCACAACCAGCTATGAATGGCGCTGTTTAGAACTGGGAAAAGGTTAAGGCTGTGAGGGAGTGGACATGAGGACTGCACCATCACTAAACTGGTCCAGATAAAAGAGGTCACACCAACAACCAAAATGGTCCAAGGAACACATTTTTTTGTGGTTGCATCTTGCCTTACAGAACTTTTAAACCAACCAAGCATCACCCCTCCGCCTTAGACATCTGACTCATTGTTTACCAGCTCTAAACTAATTTACTTCTAGCACAGTTACTAACTAGCCTAGCTTAGTTTTTCAGTATACCTGTACCCTAACAGTAAATAGTCTAGTGCGTTAGTACTGTTGTCAAGTCTTCCCAGTCGACTGTCTTTCTCAGTTCACCTGTCACATGGCAGAAGAAAAAAGGACCTAACATATTACAGCCTGCACTTGACCCATCAAATGCCCCTATAGGGCACTGTGTGTGAACACACACACACTTTCCTGCATAATGCTTAGTGTATGCTGCATTATAAAAGCCTGAGTACAACTCTGAGCTAACTGAAAGCATCAAAGTCAGTATAGTTTTATTCTAGTCATCCCATAATAATAGAGAGCACTGTGCAAGACTGCCCTACCCCCCACTCCCTTATCCCACCTTTCCCACCAAAAATATAGGTAATTAATTTTAAAGTACTTTTATTATAATAATAATAATAATAATAATAATAATCCTATCCTATCCTGTCCCATAACCCGAAGGTCGTAGGGGCACCACAGATGATCGCTTAACCAGCATACTCCATCTTTCTCTGTCCTCAGCAGCCCTCATGGCTTCGCTCAGTGTCAAACCAGTCCATTCTCGAATGTTGTCCTCCCACCTCTTTTTCGGTCTCCCTCTTCTTCTACCTCCTTGCACTGTGCCTTGCAGAATGGTCTTTGCAAGGCCTGATGATCTGGTGACGTGGCCACGTGACGTGGAATTATTATTATTATTATTATTATTAATATTATTATTATTATTATTAAATACTGTAAGCACAGGGATAGTGACACACATGCTGTGTTTCAAATCAGCTGCTCTTTCTATAATATAAAAGTATATTATTCATTGTTAGTCCATTTATTCTTAATTATTTATGCAAACATGTCCTTTTTTTTCCCATCCCTCATCTCAAATGTTTACATGATCAAAGACTATGTGTACAATGATGGAAACAGACCCTTTCACATAAGGAAACTGATCATTATAATATTAGCCATTTTGTTCTATCTCTGGTAAATTATTGGCAGATAAGAAATACATTATCATGATTATGCATGGTAGAAAATCAAATTGGTTTTTTAACATTTTTCCTTACAACTTAGGCCTACAAGTTTGTACATCTTTTCTAGCCGGCCTGCTACAGCATGCACAGAGTTCTACCAAAGAGCTTATTAGTTCTACCAGGGTCCAGTTGTTATTTTTTTATTATTATTATTATTTTTACTACAATACCCTTAATTCAAGTCCAACCACTATGTACTGAATATAACATGTGAACATAAACGATGGCAAATTCAAAGTTCAGTTGCATACACAACAGACCAAGGGACTGAAGCCAAGGAGGTTAGATAACAGACCTTGTCATTTCGTCTCCCTGCATTTCCACAACCGCTCCTCCTGCAAATAGATTAAAATCAATTGAAAAGACATTTTAAATAATACTGTAACATTTTAAACACGATTTACAAGACAAAATTATTAATAAGTTTAAAAAATATATAATTGCCTTTGATTTTGCCCATGACTACGAGTAAGTTCGTCTGCTACTCACAACCTCAAATGAAAGAATGCAAGCGTGAGACGTGTCAAGGTCGAATTCATGTCGCGACCTCTAAAACTGATTCATGATTGGCTGAACATAGTCTCGCCTTCCACTAGTGCATAGGCGCTAGTTAAAGAATGTATTGTATTATAGAGATCTACACTCATGGAAGTACAAACTATATCGAAGAGTCCATGACACACTGGAAGCATGAGAGAGAGAGAGAGAGAGAGAGAGAGAGAGAGAGAGAGAGAGAGAGAGAGAGAGAGTTCAGTCGCCCATCCGGACCACAGGCGCTTGTATCAGGACACGCGAGCACCTATGCCTGTGCGCGCTCGAGTGTCCTGATACAAGCGCCTGTGATCCGGACATGCCATGGGGAAGACATGAGAGAGGCCGGGGAACAGTGGAGTCTGAGCTGTACGTGCCGCTCAGTAAGGAAAGTGACTTGCTAGGCAGAACGCGGGGAAGCGCTGGCGGTGCTTGGCACTTGCAGTCCGGAGGTCGCCACTCTCCACAAGGGTCCCCACGTGGCCTTGTAGTAATGAAAGCAACAGGGCAGCCACGGAATGGAGCAGCGGCAGCAGAGCGCCGAGGTGCATATCGTCGACCCGCAGCCGCCGCCCAGTCGATGGAGCCCTACATGATGAAGAAAATGAAGGTTGAAGGGTGAAGCGGAGTGTCGTATGGGCATCTCCCGCAGGTCACTGTCGCAGCTTCAACTTCTGGACCGCCAATGCCTCGACATCAAACTTGCAAGAATGCTGACAGCTAGCTCTCCATCTCTGTAGATAAAGCGACTGTGGGTCTGAAAGCCTTCCAGAGCAGGTCTGCCACTGACCTATCTTCTCTTTCCTCCGCGTGTTTAGAGTTTCAGGAAGACCAAAGAACATCTGCGTTGTTCAAGTCTACGCCCCGACCTCCAACCATGATGATGACGAGGTAGAGCAGTTTTATGCCAAACTGAAAGAAACGATAAAGAATGTCCCCAAAAAGGACACCTTGATAGTACATGGCGATTGGCATGCTAAAATTGGCCAAGATGCGTACGACCACTGGGCAGAAACCGTTGGAAAATTTGGCACTGGCGAGACAAACGACAGAGGATTGAAGGTCCTAGAATTCGCTAAAAGTCACAGACTCACCATTGCGAATACTCTCTTCCCATACAAGCTGTCCCGAAGAACAATATGGCATACTCCAAACTGTCAGGTCCTTAACCAGATCGACTACATTCTGTCGCCATGCCGTTTCAAGTCGAGCATCAATAAAGCAAATAACACCCGGACGAACCCAGGAGCGGACATCGGAAGTGGTCACGACCGAGTGCTGTTGATAATGAAGCTGAAGTTACGAAAGAACTCCTTGATAGCCACCCCCATAATTAAGTTCAACGTGGATAAATTGCAGATTCTGAAGTGGAAGCAGTTTTCCAAGCTCAGCTGGGCGGAAGATTTGCAGCACTGGACCTGATAGACTGCGACATCAACGAGCTAACAGACGGCTTTAGCGAAGCAGTCCGAGAAACAGCAGAAGAGATTCTGGGGTGTCAGAAAAAGAAGATACAACCCTGGGTAACTGGCGAAGTACTTGACCTCTGTATACGCGCAGAGCTTTGAAAGGATCCAAGCATTCCAATCCGCAGTCAGCTGAAGAATACCGAAAAAGTTAACCGACTAGTACGGAAGAAGATGGCAGAAGCAAAAGAGAACCGGATCACCGTTCAGTGCGAGTCAATCCAGCAGAACATGGAGAGAGGAAACAGCAAAGAGGCATTCAACACCTTCAAAAGGCTGACAAAGCCCCAACAGAACAGACATTGACAGTCTCCTATATGCTCAATGTGTCGGGGACTATATATTTATCAAACGAAACAGAACAGAACCGTCTGCATCCCTCATGTCTCTTAAACGGCCTGTCCGGCTGCGGGACTTAAGTTACTAAACTGAACTGAGGGATGCCGACGAAGAAAGTTGTCGCCACTTCGATCTGTCTGCAGCTATAGTCTATGGAAGGCGGAAAGCGTCAAATGCCACGCCATTGCACGCCCATCTAGTAGCTGATTGGTCGAAAACTTAAGGCCCCGCCACACATACCGGTTTGAAGGCCGATTCTAGATCGGGTTTCGGATCCGTTTGCGATCGGGCCGGACTCCAAAACCGATAGCACTGCCACACGTTTCCGATCAGGTCGACCCGAAACTTCCACACAATGTGCATTGTTTATATTCACTTTCACTAGTGTCAGTGTACACGATCCCCAACCCCATCCAACAGTTTACCATCCCCATCCAACAGCTCATCTACTCTGAAACCACAGCAGAAATAATGTCTCTACATGCTACAAAAACTATTTAAAAATAAAAACGTAATGGAAAACCAAATCAAAACCATACAAAACATCGCGGGTTGCATCACAGGCTCTGAAGTCTTTTATTTCATCTTTGTAAACTCGTGGGCATCCTACATAGGTACGTAGTATAGTATATATAGTATGTAATTGAGGCCTACGAAAGACGAGACTTCCCAGCCTGTCACCTGTCACCTGTCATCAGCTTCGTTTGTAACGCCAAGTTGACAATGAACACGGGACGCATTCAGATCTGATTGGTTGGAAGCATACAATCGGGGCCGATTTTGCACAATAGAACAAGCTCTAATCGCACGATACCCAGCCGATTTCAAATCGGACCGCAGGCAAACAGTAGTTCTGACGTCATCGGGATCGGATCGCAAACAAAATCGTTGCACAATCGGCATGTGTGGCGGGGCCACGCCAAACTGCGCAAGCGTAAATGCACGCGCAATAATTTCACGCGCATTTACCTACGAGTCACATTAAAACTAGGAATCTCGGGCGACGTGGGTTCGAATCCTGACTTCAGCAAACTATTTTGTGATTGCTGGATAGTAGTGGCCAGCGCTTTGAGAAGCTCTCTGAGCTTGTAAGTGCGCTATATAAGAGCAATCTCTTTCTTTTAGGAATGGGAAATGTCCGGAAATACCTTATATGTACCCAAATAATTTAATATAAATTGACCAAAATTTACATTGAAATCCTAGCCAACCACACCCTCCGTGAATCCAACTCCCCAAATTAGTCATTGTTGTCAGGGTGGCGACGTGGTGATCGTCCTTAACGCTCATGCAATAGGACGTTAAGCATCGTTTTTCGTTCGCTCCCCAAATTAAATGTTATAATAATTTAGTTATATTTTTTGGGAACGGAAAAAGCATCGGGAAACCAGTGTAGTTATCGTAGGAGTTATTTTATTGTAGCCTTCATCTTGTTAGATCTTAGATGCTCTGAAAATATTAATTTGAGTAGCGGAGTAGGTTTAGTTATCATTTTAGACCACGTTTGATCATTTTTCTAAGGAGAATGTAGTTCTGACTGTGTGTTTAGTTATCTGGAAATCTTGATGTATTTTTCTAAAATTTAGTTGACATCACTGAACAATACGTCATAGCTGACTTTCGTCATCTAGAATTCTTGTGGGGAAGAGCTTTACTACAGATTCCCCCCCCCCCCCTCCCTTTCCCTGCCCGTTTTTTCATCGCTACGCTAAAAGTTTTCACAGCTACGCTAAGTTTTCATCACTATTTTTATCACCGTATGCAACTGTGACGTGGGGTTTTCTTGTTGCTGGGCTCTGCACAATGGAATGCTATTACCCACTCGTTTTTAGTCTATGGGGATCGCTAGTAATCGCCCTGTGACTTAACTTATTACATTTATTTGTTTAGCTCGGTCTGTGGTTAGGATGGGGTACAGAGATAGACAGAAAAATGGTAAAAGATCACTGTCACACTAGCTCTCGCACGGCTATGAAACATATGTAGTCCAGCCACTTGATAACAGTAAATATCACACATTTATTTCCTCTACTCTATACACGATCTTCGAAGTGCAAAACTAACTTAAACGTTCAAATGTCACTGCGAATGGTTCGCTCTTGAGAGTTCTAGGCAGCTACTTTATCTTCATCAGGCACTTGATACTTTCTGCCCTAATGGTCAGAGTTCTGGAAGAGTGGACTACTGTGGTCCTTTGATACCAGTTTTAGTGCACTGTTTCGAGGGGCACTTAACTGTGTGGTTGAAGCGCTGCGATGTGGTTGCTTCCTTGACAAGCTGTGTTGTCGTGGAGTTTTCTCCGTGTGGGTAGACTGGTGGGCTCTCGCAGCGCAATGCTGGAGGTGCCTCTGCAGACCAACGTTCAACGACGACTTGTTCTGGTCTTTCACCTTGTTGGGCTCACGATACAATGCCTGCTCGTCTGTAACACATGAGACGAAATTCTGCACAACCCTGTATAATAGGTGTGTGCAGAGCGTCTCACTGAAGGCCGAAGTAGCCCTCCATGATTAGCTCCACATCTCTATATATATAAGCGACGAACTTTCTGCTAAGTCCGTGGTCCACTGGAATCTCCACTCTAATTTCCTATACATATATAAATATAAATCATGGCTAACTATACACATAGAGAAAGAATTAATATTATACACATTCTCTGGTACAGCCACTGGTCTGCAAGCATACATATAGGTTAAACAACAGTGTTTCCGTCAGGTATACAAAATGGCGTCGGCTGGTCGTGTTCGCCACGTGGTCAGGTTGTCCATGTGGTCACGCAACTTCGAACTAACAATAATATCAATACATCACGATGAAACAAAAGTATGTTCATTTTACCTTTTTGACAATGTCAGGCCGTCGAATTTGTTTCAACAAGTTCTGCTTCCCTAGTCGGTCAATGGAGAGATTCTGTTCGAGCGTAACTGTGTACTGCTCGGCGTTTGAATGTAGACTGACCCTCTACCTGGCCTCTCACTGACCAGGCAGACTGGTTCTACCTAATCAAGCTGTGTTCTCATTGGATGAAAAATCTGATTGGCCGTAAAATCGAAGTGCAATAATGTAAGCAGCGATGATGTCACTAACTGCGCTTGCGTCAAGCTACAACTGTGTTACACTGACTAAACAAGGCAACGCTTACTGTGCGGTGTAAATCTCAGCTCTTGTTACAGCAATTGTGCGTGTATTTGCGCTTGCGCAGTTTGGCGTGCAAGTTTTCGACCAATCAGCTACTAGATGGGCGTGCAATTGCGTATGCATTTTCGCGTGCAATTGCACGCGCATGTGACGCTTTCCGCGTTCCATAATAGTCAGGAGGCGCGGCATGTTTAGCGCCGTCCAATGTTTGGACATTATCTGTTCAGCTCTTTCTTTGTTGTCCTCTGCGCCTGCCTCCTTCCACTGAGTTCATTGCAGGATAGTTTTTGCAAAGGTGTTGTGCTCGTGAAATGGCCAAACCATGCCAGCTAGCTTCCTCCTCTTCACAATGCCAAGAAGTGTTTATTGAGGACCTGCAAGTTGCGATTTACCATTTCTCGCGTCTATACATAGCACGCGTATGGTTAGAAGGGCCAGCACCATCATTGGCGATCCATCTCATCCAGCCAACCACCTTTCGAACTCCTCCCGTACGCCTCCCGCGCGACTTTTTTTTTCCTAAATAAGAACAGGTCCTGGCCTAAAAATAGCTGCGCCCGAACATTTCCGAAGTTGGCAGTCGTTACTCGTTACTTCCGCCTTCTGCCCAGAAAGTTTGATCAAAATGGCGCGATCAGCTCATCTATCTGTGTGTTCCTTATGCCCCCAAATTTTAATCGATGAAGCAATTTTACCTGCACTAGACTGTGGGCATGGCTGATCAAAACAAACAAACAAACAACCGAGCACTACTGTGCTAGGATTGTGACACTTGACATTTGTGACCGCCGAGAGGCCACAGGGTCACAGATTCAGACTGTAGTGTAACCAACTGAACAATCTGTAGTAGGCCTAATGCACTAAATCTAAAGCAGACATATGTAGTATAGCTGGTTTACTACACTATTATTATTATTATTATTATTATTATTATTATTATTATTATTATTGTTAATTAATTTATTTATGTATTTATTTATTAAACATTATTATTATTTTTAGTCATTATGCTTATATAATTTATTTGTATTTATATTTGTATGTGTGTATTTGTATTTGAATGAATTATGTATAGGTCTATGTAGCGTAATGTTTGTGTGCGTGTAGGTATACATTGTTGCATACACATACATTTATGTCAAGATACACATATTCTTTGTAGTACTAGGTCTAGATGTAAATTGTAATGCTATAGTTTACTTTTTGTTCATTTTTTTAAATATCTGGAATCGGTTTATTAGTACATAATAATGTTATGATCGCTTGTCCTATATAGCTTATAGATATTTTGATTATCCATCCTTTCAGGGCTGTATTTTGTACATGTATTTATGTAAGTAAAAAAAGGTGTTACTCTATTATTTATTTGTAAAGGACAATTTAGCAAGATCCGCACGAGAAACAACATCGTCATAGGAACCTGGAATGTCAGGACCCTAACTGCGGAAGGAAAATTAGAAGAACTGGCCCACGAGTTGGACCACTATCGATGGAATGTTCTAGGTATCAGCGAACTGCGCTGGAAAGGCCTAGGTGAAACAACGACCGACAAAGGCCACAAGCTCTATTTCAGCGGTAGGGATGACAGGCACGAACACGGCGTTGGATTCTTGGTCCACAAGAACATTCTAGCCACTGTCATGGGTTGCCGCCCAGTCTCCAGTAGACTCATTACCATCCGCCTGAGAGCAGCCCCTTTCAACATCACCATCATCCAGGCCTACGCCCCAACATCAGACTATGACGACAGCGAAGTGGAGGATTTTTATGAAAATCTACAGGCGGTCCTTGACCAAGTGCCGAAGAAGGACATAGTCATAGTGCAAGGCGACTGGAATGCCAAGGTTGGCCAAGATGCGCACCACAACTGGGGAGACACATGTGGACCCCACTGCAACAACGAGACAAATGACAGGGGTCTGAGACTCTTGGAGTTTGCCAGATACAACAATCTGGTACTGGCAAACACGCTTGGTCTCCACAAAAACTCCCGACGATGGACATGGCACAGTCCTGGCGGGAGCATCACAACCAAATAGACTACATCATGGTCAAGAAACGCTTCAGATCAAGCATCAACATTGGCAGGACACGTACTTTTCCAGGAGCAGACATCGGAAGTGACCACGATCTCGTGATGATGTCTTTCCGGCTCCACTTGAAGAGAGTAAATACAGCAAAGTGCACTAGACTGAAGTTCGACCTGGACAAACTGCAAGACCCGGAGGTGGCAGAACTATTTCAGGCCACAATTGGAGGGAAATTTGCACCACTGCTCATTTTGGGGGCTGGTGAAGTAGATGTCAACACCATGACCACCACCTTCAACTCAGCTGTGACAGATGTCGCCACTGAGATCCTTGGCAAGCACCGACCAAAGAAGAAGCTGTGGATCACACCTGAACTTTTGGATCTGTGTGATAAACGAAGAGAGATGAAAAAGAAAAAGAACACCTCACAGGGAGCTGATGTCTACCGAAAAATCAACAATGACATCCGAAAAGGCATGCTCACAGCAAAGGAGAACTGGATAGAAGATCAATGCCAGGAAATAGAGAACAGTCTGAACAAGAACAACAGCAAGAAGGCCTACCAGACTGTGAAGCGGCTGACAAGTGTCAAACAGCCCAAAGTCTCCACTATCCAAAGCAAGTCTGGCATATGCCTTACAGAAGAACAAGAAGTCTTGGACAGATGGACAGAGTACTGCTCTGACCTTTACAACCATACACCAAATGGAGACCCATCAGTTCTAGCATGTCCCGAGAACAGAGAAGAAGAAGAAATCCTCCCAATTCTCCGGGAAGAAGTTGAGGCAGCAGTGCAAGCGCTAAAGAAAGGGAAGTCAGCGGGAGTGGACAACATACCCGCGGAACTGCTACAAGCAGGAGGAGAAGCGATGATTGATGCCCTCACCATTATCTGTAACAAGATCTGGCAGAGTGGGGAGTGGCCTATACCATGGACCCAGTCGCTTGTCATCACTCTTCCCAAAAAAGGTAACCTTCAGGAGTGTGAAAATTACCGGACCATCAGCCTCATCAGCCATCCCAGCAAGGTCCTCCTGAAAATAATACTCAACAGGTTGAAACCCCAAGCTGAACAAATCATAGCTGAAGAACAAGCAGGATTCAGGGCAGGGCGAAGTACCACTGAGCAGATTTTCAACCTCAGAATAATCTGTGAGAAATACCTACAGCACCAACAACATCTATATCATGTGTTCATAGACTTCAAGAAGGCGTTTGACCGAGTCTGGCATGCAGCTCTATGGGCAACAATGAAAGTGTACAACATCAGCCCTAAAATTATTGAAGTCATCAAAAGCCTGTATGACAAGGCTACCAGTGCAGTCCTCCACAACAGAGCCATCGGGAATTGGTTCAGAACAACAATCGGTGTGCGTCAAGGATGCCTACTCTCTCCAACACTCTTCAACATCTTCCTAGAGCGCATCATGTCGGATGCTCTTGCAGACCATGAAGGCACAGTCAGCATAGGGGGTAGAGCAATCTCCAATCTTCGTTTTGCAGATGACATTGATGGATTGGCTGGAGAGGAACAAGAACTTGAACAGCTGGTACAGAGGCTTGACACCACCTCCAAAGCTATGGAATGGAAATAAGTGCAGAGAAGACCAAAATGATGACCAACAACACCAATGGCATCAATACGGACATCAAAGTCCAAGGCCAATCCCTCGACACAGTGCATAGCTTCAAATATTTAGGAGCCATTGTATCAGACAATGGGTCCGACAGGAAGTCCTCTCCAGGATCGCACAAACAACTGCTGCCCTGACAAGGTTGAAGCCCATTTGGAAAGACAGGACCATCAGTCTACATTCCAAAGTAAGACTGCTGCGCTCCCTTGTCATCTCCATCTTCCTATATGCTTGCGAAGCATGGACCCTCACAGCAGATCTCCAACGAAGAATACAAAGCATGGAGATGAGGTGCTACAGAAGACTTCTGGGCATTTCCTATACCCAAACACATCACCAACGACGAAGTCCGACAGACCATCACACAAGCCATTGGACAACACGATGACCTGCTAACAGTGGTGAAGAAACGGAAACTTCGGTGGTATGGCCACGTCACCAGATCATCAGGCCTTGCAAAGACTATTCTGCAAGGCACAGTGCAAGGAGGTAGAAGAGGGAGACGAAAAAGAGGTGGGAGGACAACATTCGAGAATGGACTGGTTTGACACTGAGCGAAGCCATCAGGGCTGCTGAGGACAGAGAAAGATGGTGTATGCTGGTTAAACGATCATCTGTGGTGCCCCTACGACCTTCGGGTTACGGGACAGGATAGGATAGGATAGGATAGGAAAGGAGAATATGAAATAGTTATATATACACATACTATTGTAATACAATATATACGTAAATGTGTGTGTGCTTGTGTAGTTAGATAGATCTAAGTTATATAGATACAGATATATATTATCTCTCTTTAGTATTCATGAGCAACTGACACGTACATGAATGCAGGAAGGTAATACTATATATAGGATGCCTAAAAAAGAATGAAAAAGCTTGTTTTTACAGTAGTCTTTCTACATTATGAGTGTGCTTATTATATAGGCCTACGCACTCTTCACTTTTCATGTAGGCCTACACAACATTACTATGGGATTTTTTTTTATTGTGTGCGACATCATGTATATAAGTAAGCTATGTTCCTACCACACAATAAAATAATCATAACCATTCTTCAACAAAGCTAATAGCAGACATTAATGCACAATTATTAAAATATATACAACAGTTTACTATCCTGAGAAGTCAATCATATTAATAATATTAAAAAAAGAAGAAAAGTATATATTTTGGTAATCTGAAAGATAATTGTAAAAGAAAAATATTGTAAGCCAAAAAATAAAATAAATAAATACATTAAAAAATGTTTAATCCAATTTAAATTAAATTTATTTTATTCATTACCCCAAAACAATACAGGATATCAGAGAGAAAGGAATCTATGAGGATATGTAGAATATAATTAAACATCTTAAGAGATGGAACACAATATCGAGTGCATGTATTTTTATGTACTGACTATATGTAAGGCTCGGTGAGTCTGGTCGTAGGCTGGAGTACAGCACTATATACAAATCCGTTATTATTAGTATTAATAATACAGTATCATTAAGAAACAAACAAACCAAAAAAATAACAAGATAAGTCCACATGCTATCATATCAAGCACATACGTAAAAATAAATTTAATAAGGTAATCATGTAAATTGAAAAAAAAATTTGCTTTAATTGATAAACATAAAAGTAAATTTAATAAGCTAGTTATCTAAAGTGTAAACAACTGGCTCTAATTGAGAAATATAAACACTCAGCAATACTGCACTATATTTTGCAAGGGGAAAAATATAATACACAACACACACACACATCATATACACCACACACACACACAACATACAGAGAGAGAGAGAGAGAGAGAGAGAGAGAGAGAGAGAGAGAGAGAGAGAGAGAGAGAGAGAGAGAGAGGAATTTTTAATGTTACATTAAAAATATGAACTCTCGGAGGGGGGTGAATAGTATTTTATCATATCATGCACACATCATAATACGAATAGTGGTGAGATCATGTGCCTGTAATCCTATATATAGTACTGGGTTTATCCGATTGTCTGAAACCAACTTCGGAAATGTTCGGGCGCAGCTATTTTTAGGCCAGGACCTGTTCTTATTTAGGAAAAAAAAAAGTCGCCTCCCGTACCGTCAGGCAAACGCTTCAAAGCAGTAAGTCGGTTTAAACACAGCTTCTTTGCCAAGGCTGCCCTCTCGGTACCAGTGACCTCATTCTGTTCGTAAAGCATGAATTTTTTCGCAATTTCTTGATGTTTAAATGCACATTTTATTATGTTTGTGCCTAGATTTATATACCTGTTACGTTAAAACGCGAACGATAGTATGTCTGAAACGCAAACGATAGATCCAATTGTTTGTATTGCAAAGTATTCAATAACAGAGTGTATTTACCTTTGATTTGAGTTTGCATTGTTGTTAGAAGAAGCTTTGTATAACGTTGGTAATTTTAGTTGGTCGATATTATTGGAGAATTCTCTAGAATTGCTTGTTTACTGTCGATCGAAGCTTCGCGTAATTAGGTGTAGATATTTGAGAACATTCTTGGACCGAAAAGAATGTTTTATGACGTAAGACAGTGATGACGAAATTTAGTTTGATTGGTTGTAAAGCGTCATCGGGAACATTCTGACGTTATCTCCAGTTTAGAGGAAAAACTATATAATGGATGCTCTGTGTAAAGTGAGGAGAAGGAAAGTGAAAAGGTGATTGTATGCAGTTGTTGATGTACGCTGAATAAAATTGGAAAACTTTATACGAAGACTCCGTGCCTTGTTGCTGATTGAACGGGTTGCGTGGATAAACGAATCCGAGTTACACTTGCCAGTATTTCAGCATTGGGGCTGAATCAACTACTGATAGAAAAACACCAAACGAGTGTAACAATACCCATATAGAATTGTGTACGTGTGTGTGTGTGTGTGTGGGCGTTCGTGCGTGCTCTATTTCTTAAAACAACTTAGATTATTCAATGTTTTAATGTCCAGTGAAAGCATGTTTGTTTTGTAGAGTGACTGAATGTTTTACCGCATCACCAAAACAAAATCCTATGTATTTGGAATTCGTTGGGTAATAAAGTGTCCTGACTTGACTCGACTTGTGACGTGACCATGGGGCTACACTAGAGGAGCAATGTCACTGTCCCAGAAATATCACCATCTCATCCAAGACCAAAAGGTTTACTGTCTCATCGAGTAGATCTAAAGAAATTTCACGTTTTAATCGAATCATGATGAAATGTTGATGCCAATTAATTCATTTAATATTCATAATGTGCGTATGTTTTATGGAAGGTATTATGGTGAAGTGTGTGTGTGTGTGTGTGTGTGTGTGTGTGTGTGGGTGTGTGTGTGTGTGTGTGTAACTCCGCCAAGGACGGTCCCAAGCCCGGCTGCAAAAGGAGGATGGTTGGGCGTGGGGTTAGCACCCCCACCCCGTTAAAAAGACTACGCTACAGACACGTTAACAATAGAAGAAAGAAAAACCTTTATCCTGGGTTGCACAGGACAGAGGACTCTGGAGAGCTGTTGTTGGCGGCCCATACCCTGGCAGGTGTGACGGGCATTAAGTAAGTAAGTGTGTGTGTGTGGGCATATGGGTGGGTGTGTGTGTGTGTGTGTGTGTGAGGTTGGAGTAGGGGTTGTGAAGGTGGGTTAAGTGGGGGAAAAACCAATTCAAGACTTAAAGACAATAATAATAGATAACATTAATACTTTCGGGGAGAAACGTGTTATTGATTAATAACAGCAACAACAACAACAACAACAACTATCATTATTATTATTATTATTATGGATGCTATACACTCCTTATTCCTAAATCACACTGAACGTGTGGCAATCTTCAACCAATTGCGTACCTGCTCACATCTTACATTCCCAACAAACGCACATTCATCACTCAAACATGTGGTGTAATTATAAAGACATATTATCACTATTAGAAGACAGTAAAGAAATGAAATGTTATTTACTTATTTTAATTTTTGATAGACTGCATCCAATACCATTTAATGAAATAGATCCCAAGTCCTTTTGCAGTGT
Organism: Oncomelania hupensis; assembly: GCA_036898135.1. Taxonomy (NCBI): domain Eukaryota; kingdom Metazoa; phylum Mollusca; class Gastropoda; order Littorinimorpha; family Pomatiopsidae; genus Oncomelania; species Oncomelania hupensis. The sequence continues at coordinate 53,672,594 of CM072517.1, read as the reverse complement.
CTCAAACAATCATTATTTCAGAAAAAATAACGTAGAGAAAAAGCGAAGAGAGAGAGAGAGAGAGAGAGAGAGAGAGAGAGAGAGAGAGAGAGAGAGAGAGAGAGAGGAGAGAGAGAGAGAGAGAGAGAGAGAGAGAGAGAGAGAGAGAGAGAGAGAGAGAGAGAGAGAGAGATTTTATGTATTTTTTCATTTATTTATTTTTAAATACTAACATTTGTTGACCCTGTGATCTTGAAGTTTCAGATATAATGGCCACAGTTATACCGGCCACACAAACCGTCTCACCTGAGCGGCTATTTTAGCCGTTGTTTATCGTATAACGTACATTTTACTGTATAACGTAAATTTGATGACATCATTTTTACAAGCTTAACCTCAAACTTCCTATCCTATCCTATCCCGTCAATGGGGGGTCGTATGGGCACCACAGATGGTCGTTTAACCAGCATACTCCATCTTTCCCTGTCCTCAGCAACCCTCATGGCCTCGCTCAGTGTCAAACCAGTCCATTCTCGAATGTTGTCCTCCCACCTCTTTTTCGGTCTCCATCTTCTTCTACCTCCTTGCACCGTCCCATGCAGTATGGTCTTTGCAAGGCCTGATGATCTGGTGATGTGGCCGTACCATCGGAGTTTCCGTTTCTTCACCACTGTTAGCAGGTCATCGTGTTGTCCAATGGCTTGTGTGACGGTCTGTCGGACTTCGTCGTTCGTGATGTGCTGGGTATAGGAAATGACCAGGAAATACCTCAAACTTCAAAACACATAAACACTGAAACAATAAAGCTGTGTTTAAAAATGCTAACTTCAAACAAGAAAGCTTATAAAAATGTCAACAACAACAAATGTTTTACAAAAGCTGAAAAACTTTTCTTCTCAATATTAAGTTGCAAACATCAAACAATATAGAACGGCCTATTTAGAAAGTTGTAAGTCATTGTTCAGAAAATATAAACACAATTCTTTACAACCATTAATGTTCATAAATTGTTTGCTAAACCTTATCGTGAAAAGAATAACTCCAGATCAACAATAAAAGCTTATATATCATGAACACAAAACGGTCGAAATCAGGTTTACTACAAACTGTCCGTTACAAAAGGAACAGCATAGGGCTCTCCACTATAACACTTGAGTGGAAATAGACGGACAAGATACACTCTAAATAAGCACTCACAGCGTGCACCCAAAACAATAAGCACTTCACAGTCGTGCTGTCTAAATAAGCATCCCAGTATAATAACAGTGTACTTTAAAACAACCAGGTCAAATAAAAGGTAAAAGGTAAAGGTAGTCCCATAGCCTGTGGCCGTAGGGGAGCGTTGATGTTGGAGATCACACTTATCTTGGGCCAGCGTAATGAGGGTGATGCCCATCTCTCTCCCTCGCTGCTTTACCTTCCCCACCCTCAAGAGAGTAGGTAGTCACAGTGGAGTCAACTGGGGGCGTTGTTATTTGTCGCTTCACGTTTTGCGGTCACCCATCCAAGTGCTAACCGCACTGGACGATGCTTAACTTGCGACACAGTAGCGAGTGCTCCAACCACTTCTCTATCCGACACCCCTGGCCAGGCCAAATGTTCAATCAAAATATTGCACACAACCAGCAGTCAAAATGCTAGAAGCCAGATTGGACAATGAACCAACTATGCCTCAATCCAAGTACTAACACTTTTCCCTCTTCTTTGGCAGGGGCCGGGTAGCTCAGTTGGTAAGAGCGTCTTGCTAGTAACCGAAAGGTCGCTGGTTCGAATCCCGGATTGGTCAACGTGTGATCATATTATTTTCCCCTTTACCAACAACTGGCCCGCTGGTGTCGGTATAAATCGGTCCAGTAGTCACCTATATGCGAAAGTGTCGTGTGACTATAATCTACAAACAACAACAACAACCTCTTCTTTCTGTCATTTTTGTATGTCGTCACCCATGGGGAAGCGGGAGGGATAGAGTGGAAGGGGTGGGGAGGTGTGTGGGAGGGGCGGGAGGTGGGCTCCTTGCAGTCCGCTGGACCCTATAAACAATGACTAACTTAACTAAGGCGGGACTAACTTGCCTTGTCCACAGGCCAGAACCAATGGCGCCTGATAGGTGTGGGATCGATCCCGCCTCTGCGCGTTACTTTTCTCCGAATATTATTTACTTTCGACTCGGGCAACGTCCCAGGGGTTTTCTCCGGGTACTCCAGTTTGCTCCCCAGCAAAATGTCAAAAACCCTACTAATATTAGGTAGGATGGGTTTGGGCGCGCCTCATGCTGCGGTTACGCCTTCCCCAGGGGAGGCGGCCCAGTTTCCCGATAATGAGGGACAATAAAGTGTCAAAAATTAAAAAGTCCAAAGTCAACAGTGGCTTGGGTACGTGCATGGCAAAACTAGAACAGCAAAGATCTATATTACTCACATGCACTTTATTGAACTGGCAATATTCTACATGAAAATGAGCGCCAAGAAAAAAAACTGAAATAAAACGAAGAGAGCAAGGGAGGGGGGGGAATGGGGGGGGGGAATCTTGTGGGGTCCTTGACCTTGAGATGACCTTGACATCTGGCTCCAAATGGACACTATTGTATGATCAAATTAATTAACTACAGCAAGTTGTATTATGCCAAAAGGCAGTGACCTTGATCTTCAATAACTTGACCTTGGAATGACCTTGACCTTGGAATGACCTCTGATTCTCATGTATAATCAAATTACCCAATGTTGATGCATAAGAGTGGTGAAGTATAGAGCCATATGATGACCAATTTTTAAATGTTTCTTTAATACGTCAAATGACCTTGACCTTCAAGGTCAACGCAAAAACGGAAAATATATGAAAGGTCAATCTATTATCTCTACAAGAAACAAGTTTGGGCTTTTAATCTCTTAAAGTTTGAGGTCAAGGGCATTCAAAGTACCCATATGAACCGATATCATTTTGGACCATCAGTGACCTTGACCTTGGAGCGAGGTTGACCAAATTTGCACGGCATGGGTGTCCCATTGACAATTTTAATTTTTTTTGACTAACATTTGTTGATTCTGTGACCTTGACTTTGAAGTGCAGTCATTGATTCTCTAATCATTTTCGAAGCCTCCTGGGTATACACCATCCTACCAAGTTTGATTGCGATTGATGACATAGGTTCAGATAAATTAAGCCACTTGCAAGTTTTGCACAGATTGACGTACGGCTGACAGGCGGAGGGACAACTTTGTTTGTTTGTTTGGAAATATCTTTGGGGGGGGGGGGGGGGGGGGGGGGGGCGGTATTTAGGACTCGTTTCGCACAGATTTACAAAAATCTGGAAGAAGATTTTTGGATGGTGAATGCATAGACTCACAATAAAAATAAAAAAAGAAAGAGATTTCTCTTATATAGCGCACTTACAAGCTCAGAGAGCTTCTCAAGGTGCTGGCCCGTAATATCCAGCAATCACAAAATAGTTTGCTGAAGTCAGGATTCGAACCCACGTCGCCCAAGACGCACTCACACAAGTCGTGCGCTCTGACCACTGAGCTATCCCTGCCGCCATACTATGCATGCGAGTCAAAAAGTTCATTGGCAGGATAACTAGAAGAGCAAAACCCATACGACTCACATTCTTCTCATGAAACTTGCAGTATTCTACAGTAAAATGAGTGTCCAGAAAAACTTTAACGGTGGCATTAAAATGCAAAGTAATGCTGACTTTGCTCTTGACCTTGAGATGACCTTGCCTTCTGGCTCCAAATGGACACTAAAGTACTATCAAATAAATACTGCAAAGTTTTGTTTTTTTCACTTGTTGTATGCAGAGATAATAGATTGATCTTTCATACGTTTTCATTTTTTCGCGTTGATTTTGAAGATGAAGGTCATTTGCTTTGCAAATTTGTTTTAAAATTCTTATCGTGCAGTGGAATGACACTATATTCAACCCATAGTACGATGACCTTTTTTTTTTGTATATTTTTTGCAAGGCCTAAAATGACCTTGACCTTCAAGATCAACTCAAAAGCGGAACATTGAGGAAAGATCAATCTATCATCTCTATAAATACAAGTTTGGACTTTTACCAACCGACTTTGGACAGCTCCAGTGACCTTTAGCTTGGAGTGGTGTGACCAAATTTGCATTAGTATGTGTGTCTCGCTGATGCCTATCATTCATCAAAGAATCATAAGTTCAATATTAATAACCTAGAAAAAAGTGAAATTTTGTGAAAAATTTTCTTTTTTTTTTACTAACGTTTGATGACTATGTGACCTTGACCTCGAAGTAAAATCATTTATTCACTAATCATTTTCCAGGTCTCATGGGTATACACCATCTTACTAAGTTTGGTTGTGATAGTTGAAATAGGCTCTGAGTACTTAGACACTTTAAAGTTTTTGCACAGACAGATGGCTAACGGCGGACAGACAAGCGGACGGACGGACGGACGGACATTTTTAAAAAAAAAAAAAATCATTTTTGGACTATTTAGGACTCGTTGCTATGCATGTGAGTCAGTAATAGCTATTCTATTTTCATTGTTTGTGTATGTGTATGTGCATAGAACGAATAAACACACACACTACATTTTTATCATTTTGTTTCGTTGGAAATTATATCAATGCGTGCACGCGTATTTTTAGAACACCATCTTTGGCAGTTGGGGAGGGCAGAGGTAGGGTTGGGTGAGGGGTGGAGGGGGGGGGTGGGTGGTGTTGATTGTTTGCATGCAGCAATACGTTGCTATGCATGTGTGTCAAACATGTTCTTGGAAACAACTGTAGCATGCTGGGTTGTAGAGAATTTCCAGAAGTCCAGTATTCCCTTGAAGCTAATGGCAGACCGGGCTGTAACAACACTGTCTGGCAGAATATTCCTAATTTTCGTGGATACTTGTTGCACTGAAATATAAAATAAAAGGAATATTTACCTTTCCAACATTATATCAACCTTTTTTTTTTTTTTTTTGGCTTTCTTCAAATTAAAATGCATAGAAATCAGAAACAAAATACACAAAAAACACCAAGAAAAATATAAAAGCAAAGACTTTCGGGCTACGCCCTTCTTCAGTGATGAAAAAAAACAACAAAAAAAACAAAAACCATGAGGTCAAATGAATACAAAGCATGGAGATGTCCAAAAATGAAAAAAAAAAAAAAAACCCTCTTCTGACCTGCGTATAAATCAAATCTCTTCTTCTACCTCCTTGCACTTTCAAATTAAAATGCCTGAACGTGATAAGGTACGGTTCTGCATTTGAGGGCATTTAAAGATCATATAATGGGTAATCGTTGCTCCCTAAGCTTTGAATTTTAGGCGTTATCCGTCTTTTCCTCAGTTTGAAATTTAACAACTTGGTCACTCTTTCGTATCAGTGCTAATAATAATAATAATACTGGATGCTATATACGCGCTATTTTTAGAATCAACCTTGATGCCATTAATAGGCACAAAACAAATTAATTTATCGATTTATATTAAAACCGTACTTTTGGAAGGGGTTATTTATTCAATTATTTTTATCCGGTCCTGATTTGGCTCGGAAGAGTCCGCTGGACCTAAAGCAATAATCATGTAATGTAATGTAATGTAATGTAATGTAATGTACTTCAATTATTTTTTACTTTTGTTTTGTTTATTTTTTATTTAATTTGTTTTGGTGGGGGGAGTGGGAGGGAGGAGAGAAAGGGGAAGGGGAGAGGCTGAACTTTAATTTTTGTTTCTTCAGTGTGAATTTAAAATGGTTTCGTGCCGCTGAAAGGAGTGATAGAGTTCCTTCTAGAAAAGTCAATTCACCTCTGTGAATATTGGCTGTCTACTCCTGACGCTTCTGACTCTCCCTGCGAAGATTGTTCTTGACCCACAGATGAATAATCTTCTGGAATGGGTGCCAAATTAAGGCTCTGTACCGACTGAGTTGACCTGCGTATGAAATCAAAGCAGCAGGACATAATCTGTTTGTTACTGTAGCTGTCGCGTAGGCCTCGTGACAGACAGTTTTAAACCGTCCTAAAACCCCAAAACCCGCACAGAGGCCAATGCCAACAGTTAAGAGTTGTAGTTAAAACACACAAACCGTGTAACGTGCTTGTGGTGTAGGCATGGCATACAGCAATACTTAAAACACAACACACATTATAAAGTTTGTAATCATGCTAACTAACACACACACACACAACTCGCCCCCCCCCCCTCCCACACACACACCCACCCACCCACACACACTACAACTGTGTAAAAACGCCGTTGTTATGACTTTAATGAAACGCCATATAGGTTGTTTTGACATTTTTTGAAATTTGTCCATTTTTTGAAGCTATCCCTAACCCAAACCCTAACCTAACACAGCCCTAACCCTAACGAAACACTGTTCTGACTGCAAAACAACGGGGCCATCAAAAGAAGGTAGGTGGAGTATAAAGAGTGTGTAACAAAAACGACGTTTCTACATCGCCACACACACACACACACACACACACACACACACACACACACATTTTGTAGAAACGACGTTGTGATGACTGTTGTGAAACTCTACATACATTATTTTGACATTTTTTGGGACATTATTTTGACATTTCCATTTTTTTTAAGCTATCCCTAACCCCAAACCCAAAAACAGCTGTAACTCTACCGGAACACTATTTTGACATCAAAATAACGGGGCCGTCAAAAAAAGTCGAAAGAAAGTATGTAGAGTTTCAAGTGTATGTCAGAGTAACGTCGTTTTTACATAACCCCCCCCCCCCCCCCCCACACACACGCACACACTCTCTCTCTCTATATATATATATATTTATTTCTCACACATATCGACGACCAACAGGGCAATACTGGACAATTATCTGTTGTTTTCTCAATGTTTACACTACATTCACAGGCGACAAATAACTCTAAACTGTACTTACTTTTTTCGCATGGCAGCAGCCTCAGCAGCTGAAAACATAGCACCCACAATGGAACATTTCAGTGAGTCTAATGGCTTTTTTTTAAAAGTTTTCAAACTTTTTACACTAGATTTTATGTATCATCATCGTCATCATCCTATCAGTTTGTATGGTCGTCGTCGTCGTCATCATGATCATCATCATCACCATCATCATAATCATCATATGACATGATCATAATGATCATCAATAATGATGATCCCCAGTATCATTGTCCTTTTGATCCTCCTCACCACGTGCCATCAATCACGCTATGCCCCATAAAGTACTGCACTAATACATAATAAGCCTACTACTAATAATAGGATGCTATCACGCGGTACCTCTTCAATCGAAATCAAAGCGAGGCGATCTGAATCCCTACTTAACAAGGCGGAAGGTAAATCAATTTTAATTTCTTAAATTTTAGATGGACTGCCTCCAATACCATTATTGAAGGAAGGGAGGAAACCGGAGTAACCGGCGAAAACCCTCGGTGTCCTGAAAGGTCTGGTACTTGAGTCTAGGCCACCGTGCTAAAAATAGTAAAATCATCATCATCATCATCATCATCATCATCATCATCATCATCATCATCATCATCATCATCATCATCATCATCATCGTTGTCATCATCCTCACTCACCGCGGCGCTGTGCGTTGCGTTTCCTGGCACGACGATAGCAGATGCTTACGGTGATAGTAATGATGACAGACACAGTAATCATCACGACGATCACTAATATAATCTGGAATACTGAAAAGTCGACGAACAGAGCTCCGTTATGGCATGACAGTATCAACGTCCAAAAGCAAATATGTTAGGGTAAAAAAAAAAAAAAAAAAAAAAAAAAAGGTAAAGGTAGTCCCATAGCCTTGTGGCCGTAGGGGAGCGTGATGTTGGGAGATCACACTTATCTTGGGCCAGCGTAATGAGGGTGATGCCCATCTCTCTCCCTCGCTGCTTTAGCTTACCTTCCCCACCCTTAAGAGAGTAGGTACTCAGTCACAGTTGAGTCAACTGGGGGCGTTGTTATTTGTCGCTTCACGTTTTGCGGTCACCCATCCAAGTGCTAACCGCACTGGACGGTGCTTAACTTGCGACACAGTAGCGAGTGCTCCAACCGCTGCGATATCCGACACCCCAACATGTTAGGGACCAGGAACCAATCTGTTGCCAACCCGCCAAAAAAAAAGAGGGAATACTTTTTTCGCATGAAGATGTTTCTTTCATGAGGACTTCATTCCGGCGTCTTCTTCTTATGCTTTAAAAAATCGGGCTTTTGGTTTTTTTTCAGCAAACTCGGCTGATACACTGACGAGCACAGCGAAATGGCCATTGTGTATCTATGGCACCAATCCAGAAATGCAAACCATTGGCAGCAGAAAAGGGGAGATAGCTCTATTTCCTATCATTCCCCGGAGGATAGCATCTATTAAGGATTATATCCGAGGGTTCTAGGACAACTACCCCCTCCCTTCCCGCTAGGACATCTATCCACTGGACAAGAGCCCTCCATCCACACATTAAATTTTTGCATCCATTCGCGACAACAGGTCAGATAAATAAAGTGATCAAATCAAATGGAATATAAAAAATAAGTAAGTCACATATGAGTAGTGAGTTGTGATAAAATAGGACAGGAAAAAAAATCGATTTAGTTTGCCAACTAAGGCTAAATATCATATAATTTTTTTTTTTAAACCATGGAATGTGTTACCTCTACACGCGGTTGCTCCAAGATTCTGTATGAGGGCTTTGTTGTATACGTGAAGTTTAAGACTGTCAAACTATACTACTCAAAATAATTGAAGGGCCACTCTCGTATTTCATGTAGTTTAATTATTTTTTTGCTGCTATCAATAATATCGCTTATATTGCTTATTTCAAAACTTATCCTGTACAGTAACATTCAAGACAATCTTATTCTGACAAGTAATCACATGTGTGAGTTTTGAACTTTCTGCACTGAGTTGAAAAATAAACCCAATTTTTACAAAAAAATTACCCTAATTTACTGTTGTCTTGCTAATAAAGCAAAATTTTCAACATTAAAAAGTGATTTGCACGCGAAAGGCTTGCATTTTCTGAGTTCAGTTCAACAATCGGCGCTTTTTTCTGGGTATAAATGGCAGCGCTTTTGCTGCTTTTCTAACCGTGCCCCCAAGGCAACGATTGACTGATGCGGATAGAGGCAGAGCTATTGCATGGCTTCAGGAAGGGGTGGGGGTGAGAGAAGTTGGCGGGCGGCTGGGAGTGTCCCACTCCGCTGTCCAAAGGCTGCGTGAGCGCTTTAACAACACTGGAAGCGTCCAAGAACCAAGAAGGTCCGGACGCCCCCGCGTTACCACTGCAAGACAAGACGATTTCATCACCCTGTCCGTACTGCCCCCCCCCCCCCCCCCCCCCCCCCCCCCCCCCCTAACCGGCTAGAGGGTCCGCACCA
>CM072517.1:53640766-53655766 GCA_036898135.1 Oncomelania hupensis | reverse complement strand
AAGCTGATCCAACAGACCTCACACACAAATGAGGAGTGTTGTCCCGGAAGTGTTTTGAAGAAAAAATGTAGGTGACTGGTCTAGAGAAGAAGAAGATAGTATTGTAGACTGATAGAACAGAGTAGGAATGAGAAAGAACAAAGGAGAAAGACAGCGACAGTGGGAATTATAAGCACTAAATTTCCAGAAAGTGGGGATACTATTTATAATGAAACCCCCGACACCCCATGGGGGATACAACTATAAGCACTCCTTCATTTTAGATAGAATAACAATGGCTTGAAGATACATAAAAATGCATTAATTGGCACTATTTTACATATTTCACTGTATACATGTCTCAACAGTCTACTAACAACGAAATCAGGACCACAAAACAAAATGAAACCAAGACACACCAGAGCCAGAACATACACGAAACAGTTTTAAGGTAATAATAATAATAATGATAATAATAATAATAATAATAATAATAATAATAATAATAATAATAATAATAATAATAATAACAATAATTTTAAAAAAAAAATAATAATAATATGAAAAAGTAGAAGACATATCATGTATAAAGCTCAGATGCGATTAAACAGACCAGTTTACAGTAAACATCCAACCCTAAACAGGCATTGACCACTGGCACAGACCACAGACCAAAATGTCATTAAATGAGAGTGATCCAAAAAACCTCACTCTCTCTCTCTCTCACTCTCTCTCTCACTCACTCACTCTCTCTCTCTCTCTCTCAGTGACAGCGGAGAACTGTATGAAGCTATATCAATATTTGTTTTTTCAAGCTCTGGGACATTGTTATTTCTCATGGCAAATTGAATATCTTGTGTACATGATGAGGACAGTGAAGTGATTTTGTACTCCTAATTTGTGCGTGTGCACGTGTGTGCAAATGCCGGCGTGCGTGATTTATTTGTCTTTGCCCCACTGCCGCTTTAATTGGTTAGTTAGTTATTCATTGCATACAGGGTCCAGCTGACTGCAAAGTGCCGAATCAGGACCACAAAATCAAGACCACAACTTCGCTGAAAGAGGATTCACCCTTGATCCGCATAAAAGATATGCTGAAACAACCCCAGTGTTAACACTGAAGGCACTCCACCAGCCGGTCCTATCCTATCCTATCCTATCCTATCCCATAACACGGAGGTCGTAATGGTACCACAGATGATTGTTTAACCAGCGTACTCAATCTTTCTCTGTCCTCAGCAACCCTGATTGTTTCGCTCAGTGTCAAACCAGTCCATTCTCGAATGTTATCCTCCCACCTCTTTTTCGGTCTCCCTCTTTTTCTACCTCCTTGCACTGGGCCTTGCAGGATGGTCTTTGCAAGACCTGATGATCTGGTGACGTGGCCATACCATCGGAGTTTACGTTTTTTCACCACTGTGAGCAGGTCATCGTGTTGTCCAATGGCTTGTGTGATGGTCTGTCGGACTTCGTCGTTGATGTGCTGGGTATAGGAAATGCCCAGCAGTCTTCCGTAGCACCTCATCTCCATGCTTTGTATTCTTCGTTGGAGATCTGCTGTGAGGGTCCATGTTTCGCAAGCATATAGGAAGATGGAGATGACAAGGGAGCGCAGCAGCCTTACCTTGGAATGTAAACTGATGATCCTGTCTTTCCAAATTGGCTTCAACCTCGCCAGGGCAGCAGTTGTCTGTGCGATCCTGGAGAGGACTTCCTGTGGGGACCCATTGTCTGATACAATGGCTCCTAAATATTTGAAGCTATGCGCTGTGTTGAGGGATTGGCCTTGGACTTTGATGTCCGTGTTGATGCCATTGGTGTTGTTGGTCATCATTTTGGTCTTCTCTGCACTTATTTCCATTCCATAGGCTCTAGAGGTGGTGTCAAGCCTCTGTACCAGCTGTTCAAGTTCTTGTTCTTCTCCAGCCAATCCATCAATGTCATCCGCAAAACAGAGGTTGGAGATTGCTCTTTCCCCTATGCTGACTGTGCCTTCGTGGTCTGCAAGGGCATCTGACATGATGCGCTCTAGAAAGATGTTGAAGAGTGTTGGAGAGAGTAGGCATCATTGACGCACACCGATTGTTGTTCTGAATTAGTTTCCGATGGCACTGTTGTGGAGGACTGCACTGGTAACCTTGTCATACAGGTTTTTCATGACTTCAATAATTTTAGGGCTGATGTTGTACACTCTCATGGTTGCCCACAGAGCTGCATGCCAGACTCGGCCAAACGCCTTTTTGAAGTCTACGAACACATGATATAGATGTTGTTGGTGCTGTAGGTATTTCTCGCAGATTATTCTGAGGTTGAAAATCTGTTCAGTGGTACTTCGCCCTGCCCTGAATCCTGCTTGCTCTTCAGCTATGATTTGTTCAGCTTGGGGTTTCAATCTGTTGAGTATTATTTTCAGGAGGACCTTGCTGGGATGGCTGATGAGGCTGATGGTGCGGTAATTTTCACATTCCTGAAGGTTGCCTTTTTTGGGAAGAGTGAAAACAAGCGACTGGGTCCATGGTGTTGGCCACTCCCCACTCTGCCAGATCTTGTTACAGATAATGGTGAGTGCGTCGATCATCGCTTCTCCTCCTGCTTGAAGCGGTTCCGCGGGTATGTTGTCCACTCCCGCTGACTTCCCCTTCTTCAGCAATTGCACTGCTGCCTCAACTTCTTCTCTGAGAATTGGGAGGATTTCTTCTTCTTCTCTGTTCTCCCACGCAGGGGACGCTAAGGATATACTCTAATTTATGGAACCCCTGTTTACAAAAACAAATATAATACAAACATTATTCTAAAATATCAACAAAACACATACATATAAAATGCCTACATTGCTAAATATTAATATCATAGGAATCCCTAGTGACCATTTGGCAGAAAGCGTCCAATATGCCCAAGCTGATACAACAGACCTCACACACAAATGAGGAGTTTTGTCCTGGAAGAGTTTTCAAGAAAAAAAAAGTAGGTGACTGGTCTAAAGAAGAAGAAGATAGTACTAAGTAGGCATATAGTAGATTGATAGAACAGAGTAGGAATGAGAAAGAACAAATGAGAAAGACAGCGACAGTGGGAATTTAAAGCACTAAATTTCCAGAAAGTGGGGATACTATTTATACAGAAACCCCAGGCACCCCCACAGGGGGTACTCCCGCCTTGCGATGGGCAAGATGCCTATACGCAATGAAGTATTACTTCGTTCGTCCTCTCTCTCTCTCTCTCTCTCTCTCTCTCTCTCTCTCTCTCTCTCTCTCTCTCTCTCTCTCTCTCTCTCTCTCTCTGATGAAACATATTGGAACACTCAGAAAACGAGTTAATAGTCTTTTTGCAACCTATTGGGTATTATGACTTTAAATACGGTGTTGCTTCTTAGACACTGGTAGTGGTACCTCCACCTTCTCCTTCTCTTACAGTCTATGAACTACAACACACAATTCAGGGATATTTTAAAAGTTAAAATTGCATTCCATTGCTAATGGTCCAGTTCTAGAAGATAATGTCATAACATTACAAAGCAAATTGCTGTACTAAATGCAATAGGTATTGCACTGTCCTAAATGAATGATTCCATAATGTCTCCATAAATTGCTTTTGCTGTTGTCATTTAAGGTTTTCTTTAAAAGAAATAATAATAAAAGTTTGTTTACTAAATATAGTTACAAGTATACTAGTTGTGATATATCACTACTACATACTAGTGTTAATAATATTCTTGCAATAAAGTTAAAATTAGTCATTACAATAATAACCACAGAAAAGAAAAATAATTCGCGTTAATAATCAATTTTAACATGATTGTGTACATGCCTAGCTAGGCTTTGTTTAGAGTAGACATAATTATGTATACACATTTTCATTATACTAATAATAATTGAACACAAAAATAAAGTATGCATTCTTGTGATATGGGTAAGAACCAAAATGCTAGTTAACTAAGAAAATGCTAAATATAAAATTTAAAAAAAATACCAACTGTAACACAAAAATGCAGTTTGCTGTAGACGTGCGGAGATCGGAAATACTCGGCAGTTTCCGGAATTGCTCGGAAAATTGGAGTGTACTCTCTTTTATCGATTATATTGGTTATCAAAAACGATGTTGTTTTTTTCTTCTTGTTTTATAAATCTTTATGAATTAACAGGTCTTCAAAGTATAATCAAATGCATTGATTGGTCTGGTGCCAACCCGGCAAAGACAAAATAAAAAAAAAAACAAAGTTTTCAATTTCAAGTAATTATTGTTAGAAACAGCAATGTCCGACTCAAAATACAAGCCACTACGGCGTATGTGTCCTCTCACATCACCAATCACAGCATTTACGAGAACATAGTCTGGCCCTCAATCTTCCTATACCCTTACGAAACATGGACCCTCACAGCAGATCTACTGTACAACGAAGAATACAGAGCATGGAGATGAGGTGCTACAGAAGACTTCTGGGCATTTACTATACCCAGCACATCACCAACAACGAAATCCCACAGACCATATCGTTTCTATGTGTAAAAGTTTATTTGAAAGAGAACTTTAAAAAAAGGGGGAAATTGACAAAGTAATACACAATAGCATTATTGTAGTCTTGTCCATCAGTCTATATTCCAAGGTAAGGCTGCTGCGCTCCCTTGTCATCTCCATCTTCCTATACGCTTGTAAAACATGGACCCTCACAGCAGATCTACAACGAAGAAAACAAAGCGTGGAGATGAGGTGCTACAGAAGACTTCTGGGCGTTTTGGCTTACTATACGCAGCTCATCACCAACAACGAAGTCCGACAGACCATCACACAAGCCATTGGACAACACTATGACCTGTTCACAGTGGCGAAGAAAGGAAACTCCGATGGTATGGCCACGTCACCAGATCATCAAGCCTTGCAAAGACCATCCTGCAAGGCACGGTGCAAGGAGGCAGAAGAAGAGGGAGAGAGAAAAGAGGTGGGAGGACAACATTCGAGACTGGACTGGCTTGACACTGAGCGAAGCCTTGAGGGTTGCTGAGGACAGAGAAAGATGGAGTACGCTGGTAAAACGATCATCTGTGGTGCTTCAACGACATTCTAGTACGGGATAGGATAGGATAGGATAGGATAGGATAGGATAGTCTAACCCTCCTGCTTTGCTAAATATGGGACACCGGTTCCGAGCTATTTTCACCCGAGCTGGGAGAATTTCTCCCCCTTGCATTGGTTATGGCTACTAGAACAGATCTAGAAGATAACAAACCTGTCACAAATAAAGTAGCAATTAAAAGAATCAGCGAGATAGTCTTGTCGTTCAACTTGATATTCGCCATGAATCCCAACACACGTCCAGCAAAAACGAGTACAACGCCTTCTAAAACTTCAGCTTTCTTGTTTGCACAGGCCCACCAGTGAAAAATCGTCTGAAATGGCTCTGACCGTTCGGCGGAAGTGACGTACAATACGAAATGACGCGACATAACAATGACGTTACCAAAAGCGCTTTCACTTTTAGTCACGGAATTTCATACCATGGAAGCGTGGCTCCAATACGATCCCAATAATCTATGATTACCGAAGTTCTCTGCCTCGTTGGATTCTGTCTTTTATTATGAAGGGATTTTTAGATTCCCAGGGCCATTGTAGCGAAAATAAGCGTCTCTTCGTATCACCAACATTGTATCTTCGTTTTTGTTTCTTGATGTTCATAATACTTGAACTTGAAATTTTCTATGATGTAGGCCATTACGGCCTTTACATAGTTCCTGGTAGTTATTTTAGCAACTGCCCTTGGTATTATGCGCTGCGCGTGGTGGCTCCAATACTAATGGTAGCAAGCTGGATCATAGAGGGTGGGGAGGGAAAGCCAGTGTGTATCCAGCCTGCTCTTAAAAGCGCTAACTGAGGGGGCTTCAACAGCACTCTGTGGTAGAGAGTTCCAGGTTGAGATAACTCGGTTTGAAAAGAAGTGGCCACGAATGTTCAGTCGGAACCTGTTATTTTGGAGCTTAAATGCCTACGTTGCTAAATAATAATATCATAGGACGCCCCAGTGACCATTTGGCAGAAAGCGTCCAATATTCCCAAGCTGATACAACAGACCTCACACACAATTAAATGAGGAGTTTTGTCCTGGAAGAGTTTTCAAGGAAAAAAAAGTTGGTGACTGGTCTAGAGAAGAAGAAGATAGTATAGTAGATTGATAGAACAGAGTAGGAATGTAAAAGAACAAATCAGAAAGACAGCGACAGTGGGAATTTAAAGCACTACATTTCCAGAAAGTGAGGATATTATTTATACAGAAACCCCCGGCACCTCCACTGGGGGGCTCCCTGAAATTATCTATTTTGGGGAACCAATATCCTCCCGTGCGTTGACAGTCATGCCAAAGAGAGTTCCATAACAAACTTTGTATTCTCTCCTTCAAACTGCCCAGACACGATGGTAAATTAATGATAGTGTGCACATTTTGTACTGATGTTATTAATTAGTGTTATTGAACTTTAACCTTGAAATTTACCATTGCAGAAAAGGCATTTCAATCTCTACGTTAGCTATCTTCTTGGGCGGCATGTGTACTAATAAGAAACTTTTTTTTTTCCCTTATTTTATTTTATTTATTTTTATTTGTGCCGGAGCCGGACTATATTTCCGGAAGATCTTTCAGCTAATCAGCTGACAGAATGCAAAATCAAAACACATTATCGAGTACACACCTTTAAAGCATCGAGGCTTACGATAGTGCACGTTTTCTCGTTGCCAATTCAAAGATGAACATCCGTCATTTTCATGTCCAATGATCTGTTTTATAAATTATAATACGCACCAACTGATTTTTTTTAATCACTTAGAAGTCTCCTCTCTGAAAATCCTTACGGGAAGAGAGGGGACTATAAACTGATAAACATAACATAACATAACACAACTGATTTTCAGTTAATTCTTTCCTCTGCTACCTATCGCATTCCCGCGAGCTGTCTTTTTTTTTTTTTTAAATGCTGTCACATGAGACACATGTTACCGACATTCACCAGTTTCAGCATATTTCCGGACGACTGACAGCCTGATAAAGTGTGCTAATCTCTGATCTAGCACAAGATTAGCGCGAGTAGCAATCGCAACAGCGGCAAGGATATGGTATAGAGCATAGGAACTAGGCTTATTCTCATATGCTACCGGAAATAAAACACACAATCCAACTAGGCTGAAAACTTCGAGCCCTCTACCCAAAAGCTTGTCATTTGACCAAATAAAAAAATTAAAAAATTAAAAAAAAAAGAATTATTGTAAGATAAGATAACAATTTTATTTAACAAGGGTTAAAAGAGTAAGCACTGGGTGTGCTTTTTTACATCTTGCCCTTGAGGCTTGTAACAATAACAAGTAGTATAAGAAAATAACTTTATAACAATAACATCATAATGTAACGATACAATCAAGACCTGTGCACACATAAACACGCACACACACATGTACACATACTCACGCACCACGTATTTAAAACAATCTAATGAATGTTATTACTGTAGAACAACCAATTATGTAACTAAGTTTTAATGTGTTGTAACAGGTGTTTTCTAAAGGATGTGTATGTAGTGACTGAACTACGAAGAACAGGAAAGTTATTCTATAAAGAGGAACCTGAATATGACACTTTTTTTTTTTAAACAGATCAATTCTTGGAAGAGGAATATTTAGCTTGGTTGAAAATCTGGCAGTTTTGATAGAAAAAAGAGAAGAAAGATATCGGGTGCATAACCAGAAAGGATCTTGTGCATGAAAATTTCTTTATTAAATGTTAATCTTTTGGCAAGAAGTAATAAATTAGGCAGTTATGTATTTTTGGAGTGTAATGTGGTGTCATCAGCAAAGAGTTCACACGAAGTAGAAATATGAAGGGGTAGATCATTTATATAGACAGACCCCCAGTAGGGATGCCGGGGGTTTCTGTATAAATAGTATCCCCACTTTCTGGAAATGTAGTGCTTTAAATTCCCACTGTCACTGTCTTTCTCCTTTGTTCTTTCTCAATCCTTCTCTGTTCTATCAATCTACTATACTATCTCCTTCTTCGATAGACAAGTCACCTACAGTTTTTCTTGAAAACTCTTCCAGGACAAAACTCCTCATTTGTGTGTGAGGTCTGTTGGATCAGCTTGGGAATTTTGAAGGCTTTCTGCCAAATGGTCACTGGGGCTTCCTATGATATTATTATTTGGCAATGTAGGCATTTTATATGTATGTGTTTAGTTGATATTTTATAATGATGTTTGTATTCTATTTTGTTTTTTTTTGTGTAAACGGGGGTTCGATAAATTAGAGTATAGCCTCAGCGTCCCCTGCGTGGGATGACTTTAGTGTAAAGTGACCGGCTGGTGGAGTGCCTTCAGTGTTATCACTAGGATAATTTTAATATTGATCTGAATACATTTTTAAAAACACTGGACCAAATTCTTTGGATTTTAATAACACGGCATCAATCATAGAACTGAAGTGATTAAACCAGTCTACATGTTCAGTTGGATGTCTATATACAAATCCAATGATAATGGGAGCTGCATGTTTTATGTCAATTTGAAACCAAACAGATTCTACATGATGATGTTCATGGAGATGAAGACGCTTATATTTTATTGATTCGCTTATATAAACTAATAACCCGGTTTCTTTATTTTTTTTTTCAATGTTATTGTAATCAAGAATAGCCTATCCTATCCTATCCCGTAACTCGAAGTTCGTTTGGGTACCACAGGAGATCGTTTAACCAGCGTACTCCATCTTCCTCTGTCCTCAGAAACCCTCATGGCTTCGCTCAGTGTCAAGCCAGTCCATTCTTGAATGTTGTCCTCTCACCTCTTTTTCTGTCTCTTATTTCTTTTTCTGAATAGCCAGGCACTGATATTTCTGAATCATACGACTTGTCAGATAACCATGATTCAGAGAAGCCAAAAACGTGAATTGGTGTGTTGTGATTATTAAGAATGGATGATATTTCAAGTGTTTTGTTGATTGCATGGCACATATTCAAATGACCAATTCGAAGTACGTCTTCAGATGGCCAGGTAGTATATGTCATTGTATACTATTATACAACAAAACAAATTATACTACTGTATTACAAATCCTACAACACCACAAATTATGGTACTTTCAACAACAGTTCTATGCTCCAGATGCTGTTGAAAATAATTACAAGAAATTTCAAAAAAGATGTGTGTGTGTGTGTGTGTGTGTGTGTATTTGTGTGTTAGTGTTTTTAATTGGTGTGTGTGTGCATGTATGGGTGTGTGTGTGTGTGCGGGTGTGTGTGTGTGTGCATGGGTGTGTGTGTGTGTGTGTATGAGGAGGAAGAGGACAGAGGAAGAAAGATGAGAAGAAGAAAAATAAGAGAGAGAGCAGGCATGAAAGTGGTGGAAGACCAAAAAAGAGGAAAAATTGTAGGGTCTGTAGAGCGCAAGTTATAGACTCTGGCGCGCGAACATACAATCAAATACCGAGCTATTTGACCTTTTATCTTCTATAAATACATAAATAATAATAAACTAATTCATTCATGTTTCAAAATAAGCACATTACATGTATCTTCCATGCCATGTCCATCGTCTGGACTTTTTGTGGAGATCAAGCGTGTTTGCCAATATCAGATTGCTGTATCTGGCAAACTCCAAGAGTCTCAGACCCCTGTCATTTGTCTCGTTGCAGTGGGGTCCACACGTGTCTCTCCAGTTGTGGTGCGCATCTTGGCCAAACTTGGCATTCCAGGTGCCTTGCACTATGACTATGTCCTACTTCGGCACATGGTCAAGGACAGCCTGTAGATATTCATAGAAATCCTCGACTTCGCTGTCGTCATAGTCTGAGGTTGGAGCTGCAGCACAGACCTGGATGATGGTGATGTTGAAAGGGGCTGCTCTCAGACGGATGGTAAAATTCTACTGGAGACTGGGCGGCAACCCATGACAATGGCTAGAATGTCTTTGTGGACCCGGAATCCAACGCCGTGTTCGTGCCTGTCATCTCTATCCTATCCTATCCTATCCCGTAACTCTGAGGTCGCTGGGGCACCACAGATGATCGTTTAACCAACGTACTCCATCTTTCTCTGTCCTCAGCAACCCTGATGGTTTCACTCAGTGTCAAGCCAGTCCATTCTCGAATGTTGGCCTTCCACCTCTTCTTCGGTCTCCCTCTACTTCTACCTCCTTGCACTGTGCCTTACAGGATGGTCTTTGCAAGGACTGATGATCTGGTGACGTGGCCATACCATCGGAGTTTCCATTTCTTCACCACTGTGAGCAGGTCATCGTGTTGTCCAATGGCTTGTGTGATGGTCTGTCGGACTTCGTCGTTGGTGATATGCTGGGTATTGGAAATCCCCATAAGTCTTCTGTATCACCTCATCTCCATGCTTTGTATTCTTCGTTGTAGATCTGCTGTGAGGGTCCATGTTTCGCAAGCGAATAGGAAGATGGAGATGACAGGGGAGCGCAGCAACCTTGCCTTGGAATTTAGACTGATGGTCTTGTCTTTCCAATTGAGCTTGCCTGATACATATGGCTCCTAAATATTTGAAGCTATGCAGTGTGTTGAGGGATTGACCTTGGATTTTGATGTCCATGTTGATGCCATTGGTGTTGTTGGTCATCATTTTGGTCGTCTCTGCACTTATTACCATCCATAGGCTCTGGAGGTGGTGTCAAGCATCCCTACCACTGACATAAAGCTTGTGGCCTTTGTCGGTTGTTGTTTCACCTAGGCCTTTCCAGCGCAGTTCGCTGATACCTAATATGGTCAGGTACGACTGCGCTCCCTTGTCATCTCCATCTTCCCATATGCTTGCGAAACATGGACCCTCACAGCAGATCTACAACGAAGACTACAAAGCATGGAGGTGAGGTGCTACAGATGACTTCTGGTCATTTCCTATATCCAGCACAACACCTACGACGAAGTCCGACAGACCATCACACAAGCCATTGGACAAAACGATGACCTGCTCACAGTGGTGAAAAAACGGAAACTCCGATGGTATGGCCACGTCACCAGAGTATCAGGCCTTGCAAAGATCATCCTGCAAAGGCACTGTGCAAGGAGGTAGAAGAAGAGGGAGACCGAAAAAGAGGTGGGAGGACAACATTCGAGAATGGACTGGTTTGACACTGAGCGAAACCCTCAGGGTGGCTGAGGAAAGGGAAAGATGGAGTATGCTGGTAAAAAGTTCATCTGTAGTGCCCCTACGACCTCCGAGTTACGGGATAGGATAGGATAGGATAGGATAGGATAATATGGTCCATCGATAGTGGTCCAGCTCGTGGGCAAGTTCTTCCAATTTTCTCTCTGCAGTTAGGGTCCTGACATTCCAGGTTCCTATGACGTTGTTGTCTCTCGTGCGGATCCTGCTAAGTTATCCATAAGTAGCACACTAATCATCTCCGTCCTGGTGGCCAACGGAAGGCGCGGTCTTTGGTGACCCGGGCGAAGACCGATCCGGTATGGAGCGATCGAGTGATTCTTTTCATCATAGGTCTTGGGCAAGAAAGACCTGGCAGGGCCCAATCCTCTCCTGGCTGTTGGCCACAGCCGAAATCCACGAGTACAGTGTGGCTCGCCTTGGCCCCGAGCACGTGGTCGTTGAACCTGCCGGTGACTTCTGTGTAGAAGACTTTCGCCCAGCCCAGTGCTGCAGTGCTGGCATCACACCTGTTATTCGCCTCTTACGACACGCCGGGAAACGTTGGGTATATTCTGTTCAGTGCCAGAACCCACAGAGCACAGAAAAATCCACTTCTCCAGGGGTGAGATTTAACCCAGGAGACTAACTAGCCCGCCGGGCTAGCTAGGAAGTAAAGTGAGGTAGCCCGCATGGATTTTAGGCAGCCCGACAATCACGTATTTACGGCAATGTGTACAGTGCATTAGACCAACTTCTTTATCGAAAATGAGCCAAGATCGATCTTCGCCATCTGAACGTTTCAGCCATGCAGTCTGAAATTGTCTTATTCTCTTCGATTCATACTCTTTGTGACGCTTTCTTCTACGAACTAGCATTCGCCTTCTTTGGCTGGTATCGTTGACCCCAGAAATAAAGTTCCACATTTTCGGATCAACAACCGTCACCTTGACAGTAGGGCCTACACGTAATTTGTAGCAGTTTTTCACAAACAAAGCAGACAGCGCGCTTGGCGCAAAAGGGAAGTAGGCAAAGGGAAATAACCCTCGCGTATGCTTCATACTCTAGCAGACGAACAGTGACCTAAAAACGCTCTCGCTTCGTAACGAGCTTCTAAAAAGTGTAAGGGTGAATCAGAAAGAGAGCACGCGATGTGTTTAGGAAATGACGCATTGTCTGTGATGTGACGTGTTGTGTGACGTTTGTGGGTGTCTGTTGGTTTTGCTTCTCCCCAGAGAGCACGAAGACAGTGACTGGACTGTGGACACTGACGGTGGACAAAGACAGTAGTTAGTTAGGTTAGACAGGTATGTTTGGAGTAGAGATCGAAGCGTTGTAAGTATGGTTTATTATATTTGCAGTGAATGAGAGTGTGAAAGAAGGTGCATGACGCAAGGCAGAGGCGAGATTAGTGATCCCCATGTTGTGTGGCTAGTGGCGTTGTGTAACTAACATTGGCGTCGCCGACATGTAGATGCGGACCTGTTAGTTTTACGACGACATTTGTTTGAAATTTTCTTCTTTGAATTCGGAAATTAAATGAATTTTTGAAACTAAGACCTGCACGTATCTGCCGGAATCCTTGGATTCGTCCGTTCCCAAAAGATGGCAGTTGGGGGAGAGGTAAAGGACGGACGAGTTCAAAGGTCACTAGCCTAGGTGCCGACGAAAACCATAGACTCTAGCGTCTATGCGAAAACGAAAGCTGTGGTATTTTTCTTGAAATTATTTTAGGATTCGGATCGTCGTGTTTTGGTCGTGATATTTGGTTTGTGTTGTGGTGCTTTGTCCTTTCTGTGATTTTATTGGTAGTCTTTAAATAAAGTTAGGAAATGCATAAGGTTAGGCCTAATTTGGGTGTGGTATTTTTCTATTTTAGGTTTATTTTATTATCTTATACTCAGTGAAAATGAATGAGGGTACAATTTTATTTGGAGAGTTTTGCTTGAATGCAGTCTATTGTTTATGTTAGGATGTGATATTTCAATCTGATTTGGAATTAAGTTTTTGATGGCGTCGCTGGTAGGGATGTTGCGTAAAAACATAATAAATTTCTTATTACCTTATTATTTATTGTGGGTGCCATTATTTCACAAATGGGATACAGTAGCGGTGATGTGGTGGTGATAGGTTTTTGTGACATTTATTGTAATTGTATTTTACAGAAATTATGTCAGTAAAAACTAAACCATCAATTCCATTTGTGGACTGTATACAATTGCAATTATAAATAAGTAAATAAATAAATAAGTGATATTTCTATGAATGTTGTAAGATTGTGGTATTTCAAATAAACGCACATCTATATATTAGTACATTTGAATATGAGTCATTCTGTTTGCAGTAAAAGTATTAAATAAAAATACTTTCTCAAAGAAATATTGCTTCTGTAATAGCGTTTGTTAGAGTTATTGGTATTGGTGAACTGGCCATTCATTAAATTAATAATGTCTACCGGCGCTATTGTTTTACCAAAATATTAGGAGTACTACTAATAATAAACATATATTATACTACATTGTAATATTCATGGAATAATTCACACTATTCAGGGTTTTATTGTAGGTATATTTTCTGTCAGTACAAGTTGTTTTGTGTGGTGTTTGAATATATCAAGTATTTTATTTTTTAGCTCCATATACATTGAGTACAGTGATTCTTAATTACCATATAATAGAAAGGTCCCCGACTGTATGAAATATCAAAATGTATGATTTGATGGGGAATTATATTTTTTGGTTGGTTTGCAGAGTTTATGATTTGATTGGAATTACATTTTTTGTGCTCCGAGTTACAATAGACTGAGACTCAAGTTGTTGGGTGGTGAGTTTCTCGGGGTTATGATTTGATTGGAATTACATTTTTTGTTCACTCCGAGTTACAATAGACTGAGACTCAAGTTGTTGGGTGGTGAGTTTCTCGGGGTTATGATTTGATTGGGGGGAATTACATTTTTTGTTCACTCCGAGTTACAATAGACTGAGACTCAAGTTGTTGGGTGGTGAGTTTCTCGGGGGTTATGATTTGATTGTGGGAATTATATTTTTTGTTTGCTCCGAGTTACAATAGACTGAGACTCAAGTTGTTGGGTGGTGAGTTTCTCGGGCATTATGATTTGATTGGAATTACATTTTTTGTTCACTCCGAGTTACAAAAGACTGAGACTCAAGCTGTTGGGTGGTGAGTTTCTCGGGGGTTATGATTTGATTGCAATTACATTTTTTGTTCACTCCGAGTTACAATAGACTGAGACTCAAGTTGTTGGGTGGTGAGTTTCTCGGGGGTTATGCTTTGATTGGGGGAATTATATTTTTTGTTCGCTTCGAGTTACAATAGACTGAGACTCAAGTTGTTGGGTGGTGAGTTTCTCGGGCATTATGATTTGATTGGAATTACATTTTTTGTTCACTCCGAGTTACAATAGACTGAGACTCAAGTTGTTGGGTGGTGAGTTTCTCGGGGGTTATGCTTTGATTGGGGGAATTATATTTTTTGTTCGCTTCGAGTTACAATAGACTGAGACTCAAGTTGTTGGGTGGTGAGTTTCTCGGGCATTATGATTTGATTGGAATTATATTTTTTGTTTGCTCCGAGTTACAATAGACTGAGACTCAAGTTGTTGGGTGGTGAGTTTCTCGGGCATTATGATTTGATTGCAATTACATTTTTTGTTCACTCCGAGTTACAATAGACTGAGACTCAAGTTGTTGGGTGGTGAGTTTCTCGGGGGTTATGATTTGATTGGGGGAATTATATTTTTTGTTCGCTTCGAGTTACAATAGACTGAGACTCAAGTTGTTGGGTGGTGAGTTTCTCGGGCGTTGTCATTGATTCAGGGAATTATTTTTAGTAAACTTTATTGGTAATGTGGTCATTATAACTCAGGAGGG
>CM072517.1:53520766-53635766 GCA_036898135.1 Oncomelania hupensis | reverse complement strand
ACAACAGCAAGAAGGCCCACCAGACTGTGAAGCTGCTGACAAGGGTTAAACAGCCCAAGGTCTCCACAATTTGAAGCAAGTCTGTGTTGTAATAGATTATTGTCAAGCTGTCCGTATGATATAGTTCAATAATCCATTTGTCCGTAGTTCATATCCAAGAAGGAAAAAAAAAGTTTACTGTGTCCATTAGGCCAGTGCCAATGTTGTTTGTGTTTTGGGTGCATGGTTGAGGAGGAGAGAGAGAGAGAGAGAGAGAGAGAGAGAGAGAGAGAGAGAGAGAGAGAGAGAGAGAGAGAGAGAGACCAAAATTGTGAATATATAAAAAGGTAATGACGGTAAAACTACAACACCCTATAACACACACAACACACAGACAGGCAAGCAAGCAAACGTCTTCAATACAGTGTTTATTTTGTTCATCGTTTCATTATGAGGTCTATAACAACCCAAAGCTAAAAGCCACATACTGTACAAGCACATAAACACTGCCATAGGTTTCATAGATACATCTGACTATCTTAACTCAGCTAGGCAGGCCTCTTTTTGTTTTAAACAACTTTGAATGCACACGGACATTCCACACCACGCAAATAATATATCCACCATTATGTTTTCTATCTCTCATTTTTTTTGCAACGAGTTCTTCACTCACGCTTATTTTACCATCCTTTCCTCAATTTTTCACACACACACTCCCACACACACATATATATATATTTATATGAAGACCGTTATAAACAAAAAATAATATATTTACAAAAATATAATGATTGGCATTCAAAAAGTAGTCTTACTTTTGCTTGTTATGAATTACAAACTAATATTTGTTTTTCTTAAAGTTAATCCTTGTCACTCCTATCATCTTAGGAGGTCAATCACTTATAAATACTTAAAACAATAAACTTATAAAAGAAATAAATTAAAAAAAAATATAACACAATTAAAATACACACACAAAACATACTCAAGAAACCAATTCTTTGACAAAAACTTTAAAATAAATCAACAAAAGTCAATAATTGTTTGAATAAAATTGTCGTTGTTCATTTATGGTTAAGGTCAATCAAATGGGAAGGCAGGAACGACTGTTCACACAGAATTTATAAATTAAACAGATCTTCTTCCAGTGTAGTTCTTTCCTGACCTCTGTCAGTCTTTTAAATGTACGAACAGAAACGCAAAATCACATGGAGGTAAAAACCGAATTGTCAGAATCTGGACAATTACAATCTGTTATTTGTAGTTTGCTTTTTTATTATAATATATAAATGTTCAATTTAAACATTTTCAAATCTCTCGGTCACATCACAATTTTTTTTAAAGTCTTCCCATAAACAAATGTGTTATTAGTTTTATTTTTTTTGCTAGTATAATGTATATACATTCTGTTGTTGTTCTCTTTCAATCAAACATCAGTTTGTAGAAATAAAAATCTGTAGAAAATTAAAGGGATCACAGAGAAATGTATAAACCAATAACAAATGTACACATTTAATATGTGCAGATTTTTAAACCACTGCAACAAAAGCAAACTTCCATCATTAAAAACAAATGAAACTTCCATCATTAAAAACAATCTAGACAGGACAATTCTCAATTAAATTCATGCCAGATTTAGAATTAGGTTCATTCCACCACTTCACTTTCCCGCAGGTTGAGATGTAGGGTAGAGAAGTCCCAATCTTCATTCTGAGATCTGGGTTAACAAGTTTGATTATTTTATTCAACTAGTCTCTAGGAAACTATTTACGGAAATTCAGTTCTCCAACTATCTTACCATGTGAGGAAGTATGAGGTAGATGAACTTTCAACCCTGGCCTTTGAAAATCCCCCTTAATTGCCCTGCCATTTGTTAAATCATTAATAAATTAAAAAATGTAATGATTGTTGTTGTAGCTCCAACCACATTTATTTTGCTATTTTATGTATTTATTTCTACTCTGGATCACGCCCCAAGCACATTTGTATAGCAATGATGAACAGGCCATACAAATGATCAACTTCAACAACACCAACTACAGGAATAAAACTCTTAACAAAAGTCAAAACCCAAGAGCACCACCCTCTCTCCCCCCCATCCCTTTTTTGGCCTTCTTGTAAAGCTGTCACTAAAACTTTTAGCGACTTATTTCAGCTGATTCTCTCATATATGTTCTTCAAATTTAGCATACAAACATACAATAAATGTTTTTATATTGGTTCTTGGTTGCTATATAAAAACATTAATTGTATGTTTGTATGCTTACAAACACTCCTGTTCTTGTAGTGTCCATGCAAGGGAAGAGAGAGAAAGGGGAGGTGTGCATGGGGGAGAAGGGGGAGAGGGTATGACAACTTATACTCATTCACTTCAAAACAAAGCTCTTGAAAAATACTGTGACACCTCTCCACATCAATATGAAGAAACATAATATGCCAATAACGCTTTGATCTCCTTATTTGCCAAGGGGTCTTTGTTGAAATAAAATAAAGAGAAAAAACACCACAATATATATATACACACACACAAAATGTAACTATAAAATGAATAATATCTTTTATATATATATATATATATATATATATAACACAATATAAAATCGAATAAAAATAATACGTAACAGAAAAACCAAGTTCAACAACTGCAGAAACAAAATACACATTCGAAAAAAAAAAAAAACCAACAAATGTCATCAACATCAACAACACTTTGTAAAATGGTTGCTAAATGTCAACGACACAAAAAAATATGGCAATTTCTTGTTAAAGTCTACTCTCCTTATCAACAAGCATCACAGGCCCTATCTATCAACAGGAGTAAAAAGAAAAAAAAATATAAAATCTGTTTACATATCACACATGCATCCACTCTCAACCAAAAATAATATTGAAATACTACAACAAATATAATAACAATAATATTACCAAAAACCAACACACACACACACAAAATAACAAAAATAATAGTTCCCCAGCTTTGCTTGGAAATAATAATAAAAAATAAATACATTTAAAAAAGAAAAAGAAAAAAATACCACTTTCGCACCTAGTGGAAAAAAAAAAGCACAAAAAATATCATAAAATAAATGTTTACGCTCAAAAACATGGAAACCAAATACACACAAAGCCAACATACCTGAATACAAAACTGAAATTAAACTGAACACATAATTACATTTTCAGTGGGGTTTTTTTGTGTTTTTTTTTTTTAATCTCTCTCTCTCTCTAAATCCATTTAAAAACTATAAGGGTAACACCCATATGACTCACATGCTCCTTATGGAACTCCTAATATTTAACATGAAAATGAGTGCCCAGAAAAAAATAAATGAAATGGTGGCATTAAAATGCAAAGTAATATGGACTTTAATTTTTCTATGCTCTTAACCTTGAGATGACACTGACCTTTGGCTCCAAGTACATTCATGTACTATAAAATAAAGTACATAAAAAAGTTGTATTATGTTAAAAAAACAAACCCAGTGACCTTGGGATGACATTGACTTGCAGTGACCTTGACCTTGGGATGACCTTCACCCCTATGCAATCTCTCATGCATGAATGATCAAATAACCCAATGATGTTGCACGCTAAGGGTTAAATAAACAGCCATTCCAATTTAGAATGAGCTTTTTTTTTCCTGGTACGTTTTTACAAGATCTAAAAATGACCTTGACCTTCAAGATCAACTCAAAAACGGAACACATATCAAAGATCAATATATCATCTCTAAATACAAGTTTGGACTTTATATCTTTCATAGTTTAGGGTCAAGGTAACTTCAAAGTACCTGTAAACACAGACTTTGGACAGCTCCAGTGACCTTGACCTTGGAGTGAGGTTGACCAAATTTGCATAGTACGTGTGTGTGTGTGTGTGTCATTGATATATATATCATTTCTCAAAGAATCATAAGTTTAGTAACATAAAAAAGTGAAATTTTGTGAAATATTTCATTTTTTTTTTTTTTAACTAACATTTGATGACTCTATGACTTTGTCTTTGAAATAAAGTTCTTCATTCACTTTTTTTCGAGGTCTCATGGATATATACCATTTTAGCCACTTTAAAGTTTTTGCACAGACGGCGGACGGCAGACAGATGGACATATGGACACTCTCCCCCGATATCATTTTTGAACTATTTAGGTCTAATCTCGCAGATATGTGATAATCTGTACAATATATTTTTTTGGGGGGGTGGGGGTGGAGGTGGGAAGTGTGTGGGGGGAGAGAGGAGGGGAGGGAGGAAGAGGAGGGTGGGGGGTGGAAGGTGAGTACATAGACTCACACTGCAATGCATGCTAATCAAAAAAGCAATAATCAGGTTTGTAGTTCCTTAACACCATTTCTTGATAAATTTAGATTTGTGTTTGTGTGTATGTGTGTGTGTTCAATTTAATATTTCCCTTGTTGCAATTGTAGGTATTCCAAACTGTGACCTACTGATAGATAACAAACAAATCAATAAATAAAGGGGCTGGCTGGCTCCTGTGGATACTGCTACTATTCTAAAACTAGACTGAAACAACCACCCAATACACAACGCAGGCACAAAACTCAACACACATAATTTGTACAAACACAACCAGTCCAATCAATTCATTATCTGCACAACCACATAACTGACCAAACCATTAATCAAGGAAAATGAACTCCGTTCGTCACTTCTGACCAATCAGAAATGAGGAATCCTTTCACTCGTGACCCCATTCGCAAATGCTGGCCAACCAAAAATATGGAATCCATTCACTTCTGACCTGAGATGAAATGTCTTGACTAGTTAAGCATGTCGACACTACTTGACAAAAATTTGGTTAAGTACGTCTTTTCTAGCATCAAACTGAGGGAAAAGAAAAAAATGCAAAGTTGTCTCAAAAAGTCACTGAAAAAAAAAATGCTTTATGAGCTATGGGAACAAAAATTACACCTATTCCTATTATTGTTTCCTAAGATGATGCAAGAGAGAAAAATAAAAAAGGTTAAAATCTTTGGCATTACAAGACACAAAACAATATCGCAGAGGTACTAGTAATGTGTTCACAAACTTAAATAAGACCATCATTTATACTGGTGCAGGCAGTCTATGGTAAAAGAAAAGTAAACTGTGAAATTGTTGCAAATAATCGATTATAGAATAGAATGAAAACTTAAAGCAAGGTAGACTAAAAGTCAAAAGCTTGTGCTTGAAAGGGCATGACAACTAGGTGTTATAAATACTGATCTTGACTGGTTGTGCACTTTGTGGAGGGATTTTGTGTCGTTCAATACCGCTCTGACTTTTCTGCATTGCCAAACACACGGCATGAGACAAAAATACACCAGTCAAGGGGCATAACAAAACAAGATTAGCAGCAATAATTACAGCTCTATAATCAAAATTAGGCCATGTGAATGTAATAAGGTGAGGTGAATAAGTTGCTATATACAGGAAGATTATGTTGGTAATTGTGAAACTTGCAAAAGAGTTTACAAAATATGCGAAATAAAAAAAAATCTTTGGTTTAATGCAGTCTTTCTAGTAGTGTAAGACACCGTGTCGTTGGTTTGGGACAAAACTCCAGTCAGATCTTGGGACAATCTGGAAAGGAAACAACTTCCTTTACACATACCATAAATACAGAACACAACCACAATTGGCCCTAAAGGTGAGTAAGGTAAGCATGGACTATAAATCTAGATCTACTAAATAAATGCAATAAAATGTTTATCACTATTAAAAACTGGCGAGAAAAATTGATTATTGACAAAAATATTAAATGCTATTATTTCACAATGACCACAACTGTAAGACTATAAACGGGCAAAGGAAACAAGATAGCCGTCATTACAAACAAAACTGTATGCCATTGGCAATAATTTCTATAACATTAACAGGTTTTAAATTGGCAGAAAAAAACAGCGAAATACAAAACAGTATGCTTTTCTTATAATGTTACCTAATAACACTATTAGTATTACCGCTATGTATTTTCACGTCACTATCAGTAACAGGCAACAAGGACAGATTCCAATAAATGGGCTGAAGGAATATTTCAGAGATCCATCACACACAGGTTGTCTGTAAGTGTATGCCTCAAGAGCTCATGACAAATCAGACTGGAGTCAAAGTCGCTTTCAGGCCAGCTGTGCTGACAGGCTCTATACACTAGTAGCATTCCAACGGGAGCATGAAAGCAGCAATCGGTCGGTCTACTGTCCTAAAACTAATGCAAGGAAATAACTGAACGCCAACAAAGAGACAACAATATCTCTTAAGGTATTTAGCAGTTATCTTATAAAGTTATATTCTAATAATTAATCAATTAATTCACTTAGTCAATACAGGAAAGTAGCAATGTGACGAAGTTAGGTTGATTATTAAACGATTATCATCTACATGACCTCAATGTATAAAACAATTTGCACAAAACTCACAAGGTAATGAATGGTACCACAAACAGGTCTCGTTCATGAAACGACATGCCAATACACAATTCAGTCAATAACGTGTCAGTAATTCAATACAACAACAGATACAATGTCAACATTAAAACAGTAAATGTACCAAAATACACCAGTTGAACGCTGTCTTTTCAGATCTAAACAATGCATAGAGAAACCTAGTGAAACTCACTGGCCAATGTAAATTGTCACTTGATGGCAGTTAAAAAAAAAAAATTCCGGCTTGTCAGTAATAAGGCAGAGTTTTGTGTGTTTAAAAATCATACCGCATATATTGCTAGTACATATGCACACATAATTTGGTATACAGGTAAAGTATACTCAATATTATTATACAACCACACACATGTATACATAGGCAAATGTCTCTCTCATTCTCGTTCTTTCATTTACAACAATAACCAAACATACACTCATGATTTGCACGCAGGCCAATCAGCTCTTGTGTATCGAACACTCCCTTTCTCTTTTGACTCGTTCACCAAAACATTCACGTATCACAGAGAAGATTCTGCTTCTCTCTACTACCAAGTTATCACCACAAACTAAGTTGCATCTAACACACATACACATCTTCAATCGATCGCACCATCACAAGTCATTTCTCTGAGGATAGTCTTTCAGTAGTGTGCGCTGAAAACACCAGGTTCTTTCGGAAAAAATCACTTACCATGAAAACAAAAAGAAAGAAAGAAAACCAAATCTGCTCTAACATAACATCCAGCTTATGAAAAAGGTGGATGCCACGTTCAAAATGCCCCTATCCACAAACACTTGTCAAGAAAGGCGCTGAGCTGTACACCATCCTTCCACTGTGGCCTTTCTGCCAACTGCTAGCAGTCCGAGTTGCCTACAGGGGACGGAGGGGGTGGGTAAGGGTTAAAGTAGCTGCGGTCTGTTGATGGGGAGGGTGGACAGCTCACATCGTCCGAGAAATATCGGCGAGGTGTGGGAGGTGGGGGGTAGGGGTCAGAGTCATAGCTCAGCTCCACCAGGGAGTTATTGAAGTAGTAGCGATAGCGCTTGGCTGGGTAAGGCTCGCTCTCTTCGCATACGTCCGTGGAGCAGGGAGTAGTAGGGGGCGGGGGAATGTGGCTGTGGTGACTGTGGTGGTGGTGATGTTTGCGGTGGGGGCGGTGATGACTGTGGTGATGGTGTTTGCGAGCGGACCTGACAGTGCTGACACTGTGAGAGGAGCAGTAGTGCCCGCCCCCTGAGCTACCCCCGCCTCCGCAGGCTGTGTGAGCCGAGCGCTCAGTGACAGGGCTGGGCGGGGGGTTGAGCGTCTCTTGCGGGTATTGCGTGCCTGTGGAGGAGCTTGATGATGCTCCCGTCACGTGGCTGCGGTCATAAAATGGCGCCAAACCGCTGGCGGATGACCCGCCAAGCGAAATTATTCCAGACTGGGATGACTTGCCTGTCCGGGAAGTCAGTGTATGTGGGGGTGTAGGGGGCTGGTCCGTGCCAGTTGGAGGGTTGAGCGGCTTCTTGGCCATCAAAATGTCATCATCTGTCAGCGGCACATGCCGTGTCTTGCGTCGGCAGAAGAGGATGATGGCAATGATGAGGATGAGGAAGACGATACCCACCACAATAGCAATGGCATAATGTGTGACGTTCTGGTGGCCTTTGTCTGCCTTGCCCACGTCTGGCACGCACTTGCCTCCATCCCCACATTTAGAAGCTCCAGTGTCTGGAGCGCAGTCAGGCTGGTCGGGGCCTCCACACTCGGAGCAGGGTCCATCTGTGCAGCAGTTCTTCTCATCGCTGCCATCCTTGCAGTCTGACTTTCCATCACAGCGTATAGAGTCGCTCACGCACTCCCCGCTCTTGCACTGAAACTGGCCCTGGGCACAGACGGGACAATCTTGTTCGTCAGACTCGTCTTCGCACTCTGACAGATTGTCACACCGCCACACCAAGGGAATGCAGGTGATACCCCCACTCTTGCAGGTGAAGTGGTCAGGGGGACAAGTAGGGGGGTCTGCGCAAGTGAGGTCATCCTTCTTCAGTACCAGGTTGTAGGGGCAGGAACAGCGAGCCTTGCTACCAGTGGTGCCAGGGCCTGCTGGTTCCTCAGCCAAACAGATGTGGGAACAGCCACCATTGTTGTTTGAACATGGGTTGGCAGAGATGTCCAGGCGATGGCGCACAGCAATCAGGTCACTCAGACCCTCCATGCGACCCCTCACATACAGCCGCTCACTGCCCGTCTTCTTGTGACACCTGAAATAAGAAAACACCTCACAGTTATACATCACTCTTTGAACAGATATGTCTTGTCCATTATAATACATTTGTATGGCAATGACGAAGCAACACTCAATTTAACCCTTTAACACGCGGAGCGACCTAGAGCGACCGAAATTTTTCCTGTGTGCACACTTGCGGAGCGACCGTCAGAGGACGGTAATAACGTGTCCGCTCAGCAGCTGCCATGTGGAAATCTATAAATAGCAAACGTGCGAGACCTGCGCACACGTGATCGTGATTTCCTGCGGTTTCCAGTCGAGTTTTCACTGCATTTTTAGAGTGTGTAGATCGCACACAGTGAATTTTTGAAAGTTTGATTAAAGTTTGAAGTTTGAGAGGCGGAGAATTATGGGCTCAGATCCTTGCAGAATCTGATGAAGAGGATGACCCATTTGAAGGATTTTAGGAGGCTGCTTTGGTACAGGTGAATATTGGAGAAGAAAGTGATTTGGACTTTCACCTTGACGATCTGTTTCCGTCGGATTTGAATAACAGCAACGATGAATAATCGGCGCTTTATTATTTGTGGCAGTGATCGTATTACTGCATGTTGTGCAGTATGCAATGTTGACATTTAGATTTTTTTTCCAGTTGCAACACATTGTAAAACTGTATGTGTAACATTTTCCTTTAGAACAAAAATATATAATTGATTTATTAATAAAGATTGGTGGAACATAATTTTGGGTGGTGCATTTTTAATTCATTTTTTTATGTGCATGGTGTACCATTTTGACGGAGTTACTTGCCTTGGCCTAGGAAATAGAAGCTGATAAGGCTTAGTGGCCCCTGGGGTTTAAGGGGTTAAGAACTGTGTCAAGGACATTTCATATGAAGCAGAATGTTTTCTTACTCTAAATTCTATCACAATCCTCTTTTAATGAACACTCGTAAACCCTAAATCCCAAATGTTCTCACCTCTCCATCAGCTGCTGCGACTTGTCCAGCCAGTACAGGTACTTGCCGTGCAGCGCCAGGCCGCGGGGAGCAGACACCCTTCCATCCACCAGCACCCTGCGGTTGCCTCCCATGATGTCCGACATTTCGATGCGATTGAGATCCGCATCAGCCCAGTACAGTTTGCTTTCTGTAGTGTCCACGGTCAGGCACCACGGATGGCCCAGCTGTTTGATGAACAGCTCAGTTCTCTCAGATCCGTCCATGCGAGCTTTCTCGATGCGAGCGGACTTAACCATGTTGGTAAAGAACATGTACCTATAGACAGATAGGGTGGATCCACATTGTTACCGAGGCTTTTGACAGCATTTGACAGGGTCCAAATTTCTAAGTAAATTCTGACAACTTTTTACAGATCACGAATTTACTTTAGCTTCTTATTAAAGTTCCATAAATCAAACACATCAAATCAGGATGTGTGCATGCGGTAAGTGCATTTCTATTTATATATTTTATAAAAATAGTATTTTATATTGTGTTAATAACAGTCACACAGATTTTTTTTTGAGGATGGGTTGGGTGTTGCAACCAAGAAAAAAAAAAGTTAGCTGTAGTAACAGTTTTTGTTTTAACACTGATTATCGTAAGCAAAACCGGCAGCTACTCTACAGCCCTTCGCTTGTAACTCCCTACCAAACTTTTAGGGAAATACATGTAAACAAATTTTTAAAAATCTAATGCGGTACTTTTATCTCCAGCAATCTTTCAAACTCATCTTCCTATGGCAATTGTTAACAAATAAAACGGAGAATCAACAAAGACCTACCCTCGTTCAGGAAAGAGGGCGATGGAGCGTGGCTTGAAGTTACTGGCTTGCAGCACCACGCCCACCGGTGTCATGTCCAGCCTGGTCACATTGACCACGTTGTTGACCTGACAGGTCCAGTACAGGGTACGAGAATAGGGGTCTACTGCAATATCGTACGGCTGGAACTGACCGTTGGCACTGTTCAGGAAGATCTCCACCTATGAGCCAGTAATAAATTAATAAAATTAATAATAATAAAACTTTTCATAACTTCAATAGACAAGTTCTGTCTTTACAAATGGAAATAGAAACCCCAACAAAAAAAAACTAACAAACAAAATCTTTCACCATAGAAATCTCCCTTGCCCTCTAAAGTATCTTGCACCTAGTAAAAGGTGTGATGATTACTTCTTTAATTTTTTTTTAATATCACCAACCAACAACTAGGCAAATAGGAATAATCTATATAAAGGGAAGTACGATGGGGAAAAAAATGTTGGTTTTTGCATCTTAATGCAACAATGCACACATGTCACGCTTGAGGTTAAAAGAACAAAATGTCCCAATAAAGTTCAACTAGAATTAAACTTCTAATAGAGTAATACTAATAACCAAACACTTACGGAAGTTCCATTGTCATGAGCTCTCTTGATAATCTTCTGCCGTCCTTCGATCCAGTAAATATGCTGACCCACAGGATCGTAGGTCAAGGTCTTGATATTCTTGAGGCCGTGAATAGGCAAGGTGACCTCAGGGTTGTCCACTTCAGCACTGCTATCGTTATCACTTGTGTCCATGACCAGGCGACTGATCTCCGTCTTTTGGCTTAGCAGCAGGTATTCTTCAGGAGCTGTAGAGTAGATAGCATTTTCAATAATAAAGGTTAAACATGTTAGTAGCAGGTTGAGGATGAAACAGGTCATTAAGTCTTTCTTTTGTGCATATTTGTATATCTGAAGTGAGAAATACTTCACCAGACTAAATGTTTTTCTTCATTTACACCATATTTATTGTTTTCCCTTTTTCTTGAACTTTACACTTTGATTGTACATATAATTGTTTTTCCATCATTCAGCATGTTGCAAAACTAACATTTCTGGCAAAAACTAAAATTCCTCAATAAATTAAAATTCCCGACAAAAACGAAAATTCAGTAAAATAAAACAAAATTCATAGCAACAACATACAATTTCTGGCCAATACTACAATTTCCGCCAAAACACAAATTTTTTTGGGACGAAACTGTTTCTACACAAATCAGAAACACACCAGAGCAAGTGAGAGCATCATTATTGAGACGATAGTGGGTTGGGCAAGCACAGTGACGAGTGGTGTTGTCTTTGTGGTCAGCTGGGTGCGCCATGCACAAGTGTGAGCATCCACCATTGTGGTTTCCACATGCGTTTGATCCTGCACAGACATTTCAATGCGTTAAGACAAAATAAATCAAAAAGAAAGGCTTGTCTATCACCGCAAACTACGAAAACTAAAAAAAACTGCTGTGTAAATGGTTATGGTTCCTGCAAAGATTTGTGCGGCATTTAGGATAAACAGAGAAGAGATTCACCCCCAATTTTCTATCTTGGAGCAAAGCTACTCAAGATAAAACTGCTGTATAGTTATGGTTCATGTTAAAGACTTTTGTGCAATTTGATACATGAATGGCTAATATACATAGAAGAGAACCCTCGATTCTCTAACCCTCGATTCTCTATCATTCTGGAGCAGGCTGTCAAAGAATTTTGGGTACAGAGCTGCACTGATGATGACAATGTTTGAAGAATGGGATGTTGGTCGGCAACAGTTTAGTGATAAAGGAGAGACAGCCAATCGCTATGAACCTGACTCACATGCATTTTCTCCCCCACCAAAGACAAGAACTAGGCTGGGTTGTAGCTCTCTATTTAATCCAAAACTAATTCAGTCCCAGGGGAGCACTTGCAAATAATTCAGTACAAAGTTAAGGCCTACTTCCAGCGTTTTATGTTTTGACATTACTAACCAGCTTGTCTGGAGGCGTGGATGACAGATATATCCATGGGAAGGTCAACACCTTCCTGAATGACAGAGGCGTTTTGTCCAGTGACTTTGTGAGCTCGCTGGATGGTCTTGCCCTCAGTGTCAGTCCAGTACACGTAGTTTTCATACTGGGTCAGGCCCATAGGATGCTGCAGTTGTGTGCGTGTCACTGTTCTGCGATCCCCACCTGCAATAGCAAATGCCATGGAACATACAGTTATGCAATTATGAAGAAAAAAAATGCAGCAGCAAATGCAGGTGTATTACAATACCTTTAGCAGTTCTGTGATCTCCTGTCAAAGCAAAAAAAAGACAGATCCAACACACACAAAAAGCTGACAATTGAGACGTATGACAGAACATTTAGTTATGCTCTTGTGAAGAAGTTCAGTGATCGTCCTAGGGATTTGCAAAACCGGTACGACGTCACAGTAAACAAACCCACTCGAACGCAAACCGGTAGGCCAGTCACGGAAACCGGAATGACCCATAGCAAAGCTTAATAATGCGTCACTAATTTTTGCCACCGAAAATCTGCCGACGAATGCAGTGATTAATTTATTGCTCACCGTAAAGCCTACTAACAGTCTCTCTCCTCATTTCTCCTGTTTTTCTGTCTCTTTTCCTTTATTTTTGAAACCAGTCAAACAAAATAAGAGCCGGTACGCTCTACCGGCTACTGATTTTTCAACCGGTATTTTTATTCTCAAACCGGTAAAATACCGGTCATTTCCGGTTAAATCCATCCCTGAAGTTGTTGTATCAATTTTTATTCATCAGATTAACATAAGTTGTACTGGTAAAGAAGAACATTGACACACTTAAAACTAGCAAAGTGACCCATGCAACACAGCTCCAAGTATTTGATATATACAAGTTTCAAAATGAAAATCTATGTAAAAAGCCTATCACTCACCTACCTACCTTCTTTCTCTCTCTCAGGCACACAAAAATACATGTAATGTCACACTCTCCCCCCTACCCACAGTCACTAAATACTGCTTTTACAGATGCAATATTACTACTCATCAATAACAACAAAACAAAACGAACAATACTAAATAATGTAGATTTTTTCCCTGCAGTAACAAAACAAGACAAAACACCACCACCACCACCACCACCAACTCAATCTTCTAACCTAGCATGTTGGAAGACTGGATACTCCTGTTGTCAATGTCAGTCCAGTACAGACGACGGTCGATGTAGTCGATGGTCAAATCCTGTACACGGCCCAGGTTGCTGATGAGCACCTTTGGCTGCGTCCCATCCAGGTTGGTTCTAACCAGCTGAGGTTCCTCTCCCCACATAGTCCAATACATGTACCTGCAAACACACACACAATGCATCAGCACGCAAGACAACATCGGCAAATGCATAAGCTCACAGACAGTGCATATTGTATAGATTCACAAAATCATCAGTACTGTCCTTGGAAACATACAGACAATGCCTAAAAGCACATAAATAAAATTAACTGAACTGTTCTTGTATAGTGCACTTACAAACTCACAGAGCTGCTCAAAGCGCTGGCGGAGAACCGGCTGGATCTAACTCACGTTAAGTTGCAGCATAGAGTACACGGTCTCTCACATTCCAGGCAAGCATTCTTACCCATGAGCCACTCAGCTCTAATTAATTCATTTGCCACTTACCCAGAAGGGGGGTCCAGGACCAGAGCTCGAGGACTATCCAAGTTCCTCCAGACTAGGACTTTGCGGGATGAGCCGTCCAGCCTTGCCATTTCAATCCTCTTCTTGTTCATGTCAGTCCAATAGATGTTGTTAGCCACCCAATCCACTGCCATGCCCTCTGCAGAGCTCAAGCCAAACTCTATGATATGCTCCAGGGCACTGCCGTTCATATAGGCACGACTGATACGCTGTTTGGACAAAGAGAGAAGTGCCACCATGAAAGGCCCCAAAACAACACCGACAGCTACACTGCAGTAATCAAAGAATTATGAAGAGCGAAACGCGTCATCAAAAACTATTTCTCAAGACCTTTCGCTCACCATAACAAATTATTTATCCCATACCTGAAGTGCTGTCAGAAATGCTACAACCAGTAAGGATTCTTAAAATCCTTCAAGTTGTGCATTCCAGTGATCTTTCAAGCAGGAGTGGAGTGGGATGTTAGCAGTCTAACAAAACAGCACGGAACGATTAACATCTTTATCTCTCTTGTTTTCTGCAGAACCCCATAAAAAACTAGAAGGACAAAGCCCATATGACTCACAGGCTTCTTATGGAACAGGCAATATTTAACATGAAAATGAGTGCCAGAAAAAAACAAAAATAAAACAGTGGCATTAAAATGCAAAGCAATACTGACTTCGATCTGTCTATGCTCTTGACCTTGAGATGACCTTGACTTCCGGTTCCAAATACACTCATGTAATATCAAATAAACTATAGCAAAAGTTGTATTATGCCCCCAAAAAAGTTACCTTGGGATGACCTTGACCTTCACATGACCTCTCATGCTCATGTATGATCAAATAACCCAATGTTGTTGTATGCTATGAATCATATCTGCCTATCCCAAATTTATGCTTTCAGGGACAAACATGACAAAAATCATGGACACACTAACTTTTAGGTACATACCAAAAAGACCTCGACGCAGTTTTCACTTATGAAACAAATGCTGAGAGATATAACGAAAAACTTTAGGCTCATCAGGATTTGTGTGTGTGTGTGTGTGAACGCTTTATTGTCCCTTTTTATCGGGAAATTCTGGGTTGCCTCCCCTGGGGAAGGCGTAGTTGCAGCATGGTGTGTCCAAACCGACCTACCCAATATTAGTTGCGTATTTGAAATTTTGCTGGGGGAGCAAACCTGTAGAAAACCCCCTGAGACGTTGCCAGAGTCGAAAGTAAATAATATTCGAGAACCATAATGCCCAGATGCTGGATCGAACCCACACCTGTCAGGCGCCATTGGTTTCTGGCCTGTGGACAAGCCAAGTTAGTTCCGCCTTAGCCCACTTGGCCACAATGCTGCTGTGGTCTCCAAAAATGTGCTGATCTTTTTACTTTTCTGTTGCTGGATTTTACTGTTTTTAACAATGTTTTTCTGCTTCTATATGTCTCAGAAAATTATCCTTCCGGGTTCCCTCAAGATTTGACTGAAAAATCACAAGCACAAAAATCACAAAATGTGAAATTATGTGTCTTTTCCCCAAGTTTACTGAACAGCCACTTCTCCATGAAGTTTGTTTTAAATGTTGTGCAACGTTTCTTTGTCAAAGTAGAGGAAGAGGGAGACACTAAACCATCATTGCATGCAGCTTTTCTTTTAGACGACGCCATTGTTTTTCACTTGTAAGCTTCTGTGATGCAGCAGAAAAAAAACTGTGCATGACTATCAACACAAATAGAACGCATTATGCATGCACTCACTTGGTACTGTGACCTCAGTAAATTTCAGAGCGAACGGAAATGGCTCTATGGCGACAAGTGTACTTGGTGAGTACACTTGCTTTGCACCAAAACTTTCTTGCATATGTGGGTTGATTGTTTTCCGGGACACACCATCGAAAATCGAGATTTCGGGACACACCGTGTATATTTGAGATTTTACGGGACAAATACAGTGTGATGTTGTGCAGGCCTGATGGGTTAAATGGGGCCATTCCACTGTATGATGACCTAATTTTTGTATGTTTTTGCAAGGCCTAAAACGACCCTGACTTTCAAGATCAACGCAAAAAAGGAACATATATGAAAGATTAATCTATCATCTCTAAATACAAGTTTGAACTTTATTATCTCTCTCATAGTTTCGGGACAAAGTCATTTCAAACTGACTTTAAACAACTCCAGTGACCTTGACCTTGGAGTGAGGTTGCCCAAATGTGCGTCTCATTGATATATATCATGCATCAAAGAATCATAAATTCAATATTATTAACTTAGAAAAAAAAATTAAATTTTGACACAAATTGTCAATTTTTTAAAATTAACATTTGATGACTCTGTGACTTTGACCTTGAAGTGAAGTAATCATTTATGAGGTCTCATGGATATACACCATTTTACCAAGTTTGGTTGTGATAGTTGAAATAGGTTCTGAGATATTAATCCACTTGCAAGTTTTGCACATCCAGACAGACCGATGGGAAACAATTTTTTTTTTTTAAGTTTGGACTATATAGGACTCATTTTGCACAGATGTGCAGAAATTTGGAATTTTTTGTTTTGTTTGGGTGAGTACATACACACTCACATTGCTATGCATGTGAGTCAACAAAATCGCTCATTTTCAAATCGTATTTCCTCACTAATTACCTCAAGGCAAATGCACGCACCCACAGACACATAGACATACATACTCAAAAGAGACTTTCTGTATAGCGACTAAGCCCTGACCTCAGAGCGAATGTCAGTCATGTAGATGCGGTTGTCCTTGAAGTCAAAATCAATGGCCACGGCCTCCTTCACACCCTGGATAGGGATGGGCTGGTTGTAGTGACTCGACTCCAATGAGATTCTCTGGATGTTAGCCTGTGACGAGTAGAGAAGGAATGCCTCAGGTACAATGCACGTGGTGCCATTGGAGACGAGCTCCAACCCCATGGGACAGGCGCAGACAGCACCTTTAGGTGCAGGGCGGTACAAACAGAGGTGGCTGCAGCCATTGTTGTTGCGAGCGCATGGGTTCGTTCCTGCACACACAATGAGGAGCGTTTATAGTGCTGTTAAACTCATACTGAATTTCTTCAGTAATTTTATATTTTACTGGAGGTGGTCTGGGGAATACTGGAAAGTCACCAGCCAGTAGCAATATTTTGTTGCTGAAAGATAAGACTAGGTATCTTTTTCCAGATTAAATTTATTTTTCGTTTTGATTGATTGATTTATTGTTGCTTTAGGTCCAGCGGACTCTTCCGAGCCAAATCAGGACCGGACAACCCCCGATCCGCATAAAAGATCTGCTGAAACAACCCCAGTGGGAAAATTGAATGCCCTCCACCGGCCAGTCACTTTACAATAAAGACATCCCACGCGGGGGACGGCTGAGGGTTGACCTCAACTACGCGAACACCCCGGTTACAAAAACAAAATAGAATACAAACATCATTATAGATCATTAACCAAACTGTAACGAAAGGGGTTATTTCAAGAATTGCGTGTATGCGTGCGTGAATATTCTGCGTGTTCGCCCGTCTCACACTTCCTAACTCTCAAGAATTCTTTTGGCTGTCACACCCCCTTCTATTACTAGAAAAATAAACAATAATCAACAAAGTTCACAAAAGTTCTTCCAACTCAATCAATAATATGGAAAAATGTATATATATATAGTTTTGTACTCACGTACTTTGTAGAACAATCCGTGAATTAAATATACCATTCACAAAATCACACACATAAAGTTCCAAGGAGATAATCCGGGAGATTGTACACTGATCTCACAAACCCACGAGTAATATTCCAGAAAAGACAATCCAAGAATCACCAGTCACAAAATCACCAATGAGGTCCAGTCCCGTCGACAGAGAGAATTATTCCCCAGAGTCTCACGGAGGCTATGAATCGCTATGTCTTTCCTTTGTTTTAAATCCTCTGTCTCTGTCCATGGATAGTTCCTTCGTTCCTCTCAATGTCTCCTTATCCTTTTCTCTATCTGTCCTAGGCCTTCCCCTCTCTTCACCGTCCTCTTCACCTTCCTTCAATAAACCCCCCAGCCGCTGTCGCTGCTACTGCTGCTGTGGCGGCTGTCATCGCTGTGGCCGCTGCCGCTGTTGCTGCTGAGGTAGCAATGGTTGCTACTGCTGCTGATGTAGCAGTGGTTGCTGCTGCTGCTGATGTAGCAGTGGTTGCTGATGCAGATGATGTAGCAGTGGTCGCTGCTGCTGCTGATGTAGTAGTGGTTGCTTCTCTCGTCTTCTTCTTCGTCTTCTCGTCTTTGGCTTCTTCTCTGGCCCCTTCTCGATACTTCCACCCCTCCTTCTTCACGACTTCTTCTTCTTCTTCTCGTCTTCGTCTTCTTCTTCTTCTTCTCCTTCTCTTCTTCTTCTTCCTTCTTCTTCTTCTTCTTCTTCCTCTTCTCATCTTCGTCTTCTGCTCCTTCTTTTCTTCTTCTTCTTCTTCTTCTTCTTCTTCTTCTTTCTTCTTCCTTCTTCTCCTTCTCTGCTTTCTTCTTCTTTCTTCTCCTTCTCTTTCGCCTCGAGGCCCCTCAGCCGGAGACTTCTGAAAACATACAAGTTTTCCCCCACTAAATATCTTGATACATAGACTTCTCTGTATTACCACATATATCTTTCTCTCTCTCTGTGACAGGACCAGACCAGCAACATATAATTCAAATCTCATATGTGTAGAACACAGTTCACACATACGCAAAAATTGTAACTCTAATTATTACACTAATTATTACATCTTGCCGCTAATTACTTTCATTCACACAAATGAATATAATGCTATGCATTGCGAGTTGAGGTTTCAACCTCAAATCAAATAAAAATCCGATTTCAATTCGTTATTCAAAATAATATACAACGATCCACCACCTCCCTAATCCATCCTTCATACTAATATCAAAAATTATCTATTCTTACTTTTATTCCACCACAAGTAGAATATAGTCATGGTTAAATATTCTTACGTTTCATAATACAATATTTCAATGATAAACCAATAAATATATACCTGCAGACGCAGCTGCCAGAAGTACAAACACAACCACACAGTGGTACACACCAGAAGAGACTGCCCACCAGTTTGAATGTGATTGGCCAGTCGTCACATGACTAGCTCAGCCAATCAGCATTCAGTTAACAATAAAAAAAATACTATCATTTATGTCTTCACACAGGAATAGACTACAATACACCAAAAAGTCATCGGACCGAAATAGTATAAAACCGGTCCGTGACACAAACACATACATATAAAATGCCTATAGTGCTAAATAGTACAATCATAGGAAGCCCGAGTGACCACCCGGCAGAAAGCGTCCAACACTCCCAAGCTGATCCAACAGACCTCATACACAAACAAGGAGCCTTGTCCATGAAGAGTTTTCAAGAAAAAAGGTAGGTCATTGATCTAGCGAAGAAGAAGATAGTATAGCAGAGTGAAGGACAGAGCAGGAATAGGAAAGAGTAAATGAGGAAGACAGCGACAGTGGGAATTTAAAGCACTAAATTTCCATAAAGTGGGGATACTATTTATACTGAAAACCCCCGGCACTCCAACGGGGGTACTGTTGCCGCAGTGAATCTGTCTTGCCTATAAAGGAAAGACAGGTTTTCAACTGTGGCTTTCACTGTTCCCTTTATAGGTTTGAACAATCTACAGTGGCAAGATTGCTCATGACCCCAAGGGGTATTTTTCGTTTAGTAGGGCTGTGAATTGGCACATATAAGATAAGATAAAAATTGTAATTAACAAGGGTAAAAGAGTAAGCACTGGATGTGCTTTTATAAATCTTGCCCTTGGGGCTTGCAACAAAAACAATTAGTATAACAAAATAACTTTATAATAAAAACATCATAATGTAGCAATACAATTAAAATCTGTGCACACATATATGTAAATACACATGAGTGAT
Source organism: Oncomelania hupensis (assembly GCA_036898135.1). Taxonomy (NCBI): domain Eukaryota; kingdom Metazoa; phylum Mollusca; class Gastropoda; order Littorinimorpha; family Pomatiopsidae; genus Oncomelania; species Oncomelania hupensis. The sequence continues at coordinate 53,615,808 of CM072517.1, read as the reverse complement.
TGATCTGATTATACAGAGAAATAAAATGACAGTGCAAGAGGCAGTGGTGAACTCCAGCCTTTTGGGGTTCTAGAATTTAGGAGACCCATGCTTCCTATGAATATACTAACAACTAGAAGGGCAAAACCCATATATGGCTCACATGCTCCTTATGGGACTTGCAATATCACAGGCGGCGGAAGCTGCTCAGGATTGGGGAGGGGGGGGGGGGGGCACACACACATTGTACTCACTGACATCAGGGCCAGACCTGGGAAAAGTCGAGGGTGGGGGTGGGGGTTACAGATTCAGTGAAGGCGCAAAGCGCCGAGCCTTCTAGGGGGGTCCGGGGGCATGCTCCCCCGGAATTTTTTTTTTTTTCAACGATGCAAAATGGTGCAATCTGGTGCAATCTGAACCTTGAAAAAGCCATCTGTGATGGTCTGGGACTTTGAGCTTTTTGAACAATTGAACTGACAAACTCTGGGGTACAAAAATTATCCTCTGCCCCTCCCTTAAAACACACACACACACATTTATTTATCAGCAGAGATGTTTTGTATACTATTATTATTCACTACTTTTTGTTGATCGTTAACGGTATAAAGCTTTACCTTGTAGTTTATGAACATCACCGCCCTGCTTTCACTTAATTCAGTCTTGCTGCACTAGGTTCCTCGGCATTAGTACCATTTGTGAATTGTATCTTCTGGCAAAACGGTTCACTGCCTCTTTATCAGTACAACTTATGTTAATCTGATGAATAAAAATTGATGCAACAAAACTGCCTCTTTGAAGTCAATATCAACATCCCTGTGCACTTTCAGTAAAGCAAGTCCATTTAGTCTCTGTTGCCCCATTGTAGAGCGCAGGTAGTTTTTCAGGTTGCGCAACTGTTTGAACGCTCACACTCGGCAGTAGTGACAGGTAGGGTGCAAATGTTCTAAAGTATGATGAACAGGTTGGCATAAAAAATCCCTGTCACAATGTTTCAGTGCTTCTGATGCCGTGGATGGGATGATAGCTGTCGCATTCTCAGCAGCACTTCGCCATTTGCAAACCCACCGTTGGTATTCTGCATCAAGGGTAGCGTTGTCTGGTAGGTCAGACTCCCACAACATTGCCAGCATCACCCCTTCTGGAACATGCATGAAACCATCCTGGTTGTCTATTAAAGTGCTTGGTACCAGACATAGACCATCAACTGCTAGACCAGCATTTTTGAACCTCGAGTCCAATTCGGTTGACAGGTGTTCCAAGAAAGGAATGGCAATGCTAATCTTGAAATATTCTTCTGGAGTGGCAGCAGGTTGGTTGTCACGGAGAGTCTGTCGGGATGCTTGACGAGGAACAATAACACCAGTTGTCAAAGCATTTGCCATTTTGCTGACTTCTTCACTTGTAGTCGAGAAAATTGCTGATATTGAAAACGGTAGACTGTAAAAACTGACAGCAAAATAAAGTTTTCAAAACGCGACTGTGACGTGCACGATGTCGAAAACTGTCAGTCACTTTGATCTAAGGCTAAGGATTATGACGCGTCGACAGGAAATGAGGACGAAGGGACGAAGGGACGAACTTCTCTCACTGATCAGAGGGTGATGATGATGATTATGATGATAAACACTTGTACTGCTTGATTCCATTTGAAGAAAAAAAATAATCCTTTGACGCCCTGGGAAAAAAAAAAAAAAAACACTACTCATTATTGGAGGGGGCAATATATAAGGCTGCCCCCTCCAACATTTTTCTAGGGGGGGGGGGCATGGCCCCCCTGCCCCCCCTGCTTCCGCCGCCTGTGAATATTTAACATGAAAAAGAGTGCCCTGAAAAAAACCAAAATGAAACACATTTGTTGACCTTGTGAACTTGACCCTGAAGCGAAGTCATTCCTTCACTGATCCTATATGAGGTCTCATGGGTATACACCATCTTGCCAAGTTTGGTTGTGATTGTTGAAATGACAATTAATTTACTTGCAAGTTTTGCACAGATGGACGGGGGACAGAAATACGGATGAAAGGACAAATTTTTTTTTAAAAATGTCTTTTTGGGGGGACTACTGAGGACTTATCTCGCACATATTTGAATAAATATGGAATTTTTGTGTGGGGAGAGAGGGGTGGGTGAGTAAGGGTGGGGGTGGGTGGCCGGTTGAGTACTCACCTTGTTATGCATGTGAGTAAAAGAATTACCATTAACTTTAACATACCCAAGTTTTAAAATGGATGATAAACTTTAGAACCCCATGTCCCCAACACCCTCCCTCCAAACCCCTGATTTTAGAGGGAGGGAGATGGTCGCATTCTTAACTCTTAGCGTCCTATAGCGCGGTAATGCGCGCCTCGCCCATAATCCTGAAGCGCGGTAAACCGCGCCTCGTTAATGCACCTTTTAGTCAGTAAATCACAGGAAATAGGAACTCTCCTGTGCGTGAGAGAAGGTTTAGTCAACTTCCGGGAAGGTTCCCGTGTGTTTTCCGCTATCGTTTTCGCAAGTTTGACGTGGTTTTGTGAACTTTTTTAACGATTTTGTTTGAGGTTTGAGTTTGCGAAATTTTCGGCCATGATGGCAGGGGATAGCTCCGACAGTAATAGTGAGTTTTGTAACCTTTTTGATGAGCTTATTGCTGAAAGAGCACAAGGACTTGGTGTAGACAACCAGAGTGAGTTTTCTTGTCTGTGTTGACTGACTGTGCACACGTTCACATGCAATCCACACTGTCTTGTTGTTGTTTTATTAACATAGTCCGTAAAATACCTATAATTATGAATTAATTACAAGATTCCAACAGGTAAAAATAGTACTAAAGTCAAAATGGTTCTTTGGGTACATAGAATAACCATTTTGTAAACATATCCTAAAATATGAAGTTAATGTGACAATAAATAAATTTTTTGCAATTTTTTCAAATTCATAACCCAATTTATTGCAATAAACTTGAAATCCTTACAGGATATAGGCGCAAATGTACAGAAAACCTTATAGGACGCTAAGAGTTAAGGGATTAGAGGCTTTCATTATGTTAATAGCTTTTATTCACGTTATTATTGTTTTTTTAAAAATACCCCATCAATCAATCTGAAGGCAGTGTATGGGGTGTTCTTGTAGGTGGGTACATGAATTTACAGCAGTGTTGTTTGAGTGCTAGTCTACTACACCTATACAACAGCACACCTGCATAAACAAAAAGGACAGTTACCTATCACCCGACCCCTCTTGTACTCCAACTCTGAGACTACACATCCATGTTCACCATGACACAAACACAACATGATCCTAATCCAACCCAAGAAAACCTGGCCCTTTTTCTTGACACTAATACGGCTGTTAAAGCCAATGAGAATCCTTCATCAAAATTAGAAAATGGTCATAAAATGTATATTTTGCGCAACACAATAACTATCCTGCTTACTTATAGTCCTGTCCCCCCTTCCTCATCCCCTTCCCCTCCTCCCCCCACAGTAACGCTAATGAATGAACTCTTTAATGATCATACTACCTAGTGTGCCCCCCCTCTAACACGAAAAAAAACCCAACTTATTTTATGATGACTTCATTACACTCGGAATCCTATGCTCCAAAACAACTTCTTATTCTTCTTTGCCCCCCCCCCCCCCCTCCTCTCCATTTTATATTGCATCACCACACCACCTTATATTATACAATTATTTCAATTTTAGCAGAAATAGGTATAACCCTCAAAAGAATGGCTCTGAGAAAAGGGATATATATATATATATGACCTATTTTTTATGCTTTTGCAAGGCCTAAAATGACCTTGACCTTCAAGATGAATGCAAACATGGAACATATATGAAAGATCAATCTATCATCTCTAACTACAAGTTTGGACTTTATATCTATAATAGTTTAAGGTCAAGGTCACTTCAAAGTACCTATACTAACTGACGTTGAACAGCTCCAATGACCTTGGTCTTGGAGTGAGCTTGACCAAATTTGCATAGTATGTTTCATTGATATCTATCATGCATCAAAGAATCTTGAGTACAATTTTAATAATCTAGAAAGAAAGAAAAAAGAAATTGTGTGAGAAATGTTTTTTTTTTTTTAACTAACATTTGATGACCCTGTGACATTAAACTTGAAGGTCATTCATTCGCGGATCATTTATGAAGTCTCATGGGTATACACCATCCTTACCACGTTGAAATAGGTTCTGAGTACTTAGCAACTTTAAAAATTTTGGAGGCAGACAGACGGATGGGCTTTTTTTTAATATATCAGTTTTGGACTATACAGGACTCATCTTGCACAGATTTGAAAAAATCTTGAAATTTATTTAAGGAGGGAGGGGGCCAGGGGAGGAGGAGAACGGAGGGGTGTGTGTGTGTGTGTGTGTGTGTGTAAATACATAGACTCACATTGCTATGCATGCGAGTCAAAAAGGGGCTATCACAGAAAAAACCATCAACTTATACCCCTCATTGTTCAAACCTTCAATACAGCTCATTACAATATTAATACAGTTAACAATATCAAGCCCTCTCGTTTTTCTGAACAGTCTCAAAACAATTTTCAACCAGTTTCAGGTATCAACCTCTTGTGCATTTTCACAGCACAATCAGAGATGGAATTCCCTGTGACTTGCGTGTGTGATCCATCAATCAAGATCAGGTTGCGATGTGCTCGCTCAGGCGTATACCAGGGGGAAACTTGATGCGTCTCATTCACTGGCAATTTGAGATCAGACTAATGCCTGTTCGTCGCTCAAGATTCACATTACCACCAAATCTAGTCCTCGCATTTTCATGTGCTAATAAAAATAACGACACTTTCAAGTGTTTCTTCTGTTTCAAAGTTTAAATCCTTTTATTTTAAACTTCATGATTTACTGACAATCGTTTCTTCAATTTCAAAGTTTAAGTTTCTACATTTGTCTTTCTTTCTTATTTACATAGATAAAGGCGTGTATATAATTTACTTACATAAATGTATCTGCTGACAACTGTTTCTTCCATTTCAGAGTCAAAGTTTATTTATTTAATTTTTTTTTCTTATGTATATAGAGATATTAATTTAAAGTACATAATTTACCTACATAAATGTATCAATTTGTTAAATTAATTATTATTTTAAATTAATGTATTACGTTGTTAAGTACTGCAATAAACTGTATAATTTTTAACTTTTATATTGTAGTCAGTATTGTATTGTGGTGCGTAAGGTGTGCTGTAGTATAAAAAATATCATATAGCCAAGCACTGCTTACTCTGTATTATTTGATTTCACTTCTTGTTTTTTTTTTAATTCACCATTTTACATATTTTCTTTTTGTTTTTCATTATTTATTTCTTTATTTTATGAATAAAAAAAGTATTATGCAGTTTCATTTCAATTTACACTTCCAAATTAAAACGATTCATTTTGATTGGGGTATGAGATGTCAACACAACACTACATAACAGAAAATTCTGCATGTTTATTTTTATAAAGCACAGAAAGGAGCTGAAGGAGAGCAGGGAAAAAAGTCACAATTCAGTCAGCTCTGACACATGACACCAAAGCCAGCAGCTTGTGTCCCTAAAGCCAGCGATAAGATAAAGTAGCCTGTGATTAATCTCTAATGGCAAGCTGGATTTAGGCCTGAAACCAATAACATCTGCTTTCCTTTTTTAGTTGAGGAAGGTGGAAAGGGGGAAAATTGGGATCAGGTTGGGGAGCTGGGCAGGGGAGGGGTAGGGAGAATAGGGGAAAGGGAAGAGGGGAGTGTGTGTGTGTGTGTGTGGTGTTTATAATTTATTTGCATCTTATTTAGTGAAATGGTAAGTCAGTCTTCAGAGAGAGAGAGAGAGAGAGAGAGAGAGAGAGAGAGAGAGAGAGAGAGAGAGAGAGAGAGAGAGAGAGAGAGAGAGAGAGAGAGAGAGACAGAGAGAGAGAGAGAGAGAGAGAGAGAGAGAGAGAGAGAGTGAGAGAGAGAGAGAGAGAGAGAGAGAGTGAGAGAGAGAGAGAGAGAGAGAGAGAGAGAGAGAGAGAGTGTGCACAAGTTTGTAAGTATGTGCATGTGTGTTGTGAATGAGTGGATAGATATTACTGCAGACTTGCCTACCCGAAAAACGTGTTGACAGTACTCTAGGCAGCTCAAAACCAGATTTTGGAAGCTTTGACCAGATTTTTGCGTAACGGACATTTTGTCTTCTTGTAACACATTAATCCTGACATTGTGCACAAAGTGTACTGAAAAACATTTAGAAAAGCATGTTTCCTAAGCAAATAATATTACAAAGTATAAAATGAAAGGACAAGTGAAGAGCTCAGTTCAAGGTTTTGCAGAAGAGGGCAAATAAACTTTCTTTCACATAAGCAACACATTACTCATACTCCAGATTACAATGTATGCATGTGTTCGGCACAAGTGGTTTTCGTCTGCACCTGGAAAAGGCTTTTGATGGACGTATGGTCTTCAACAGATTCTTCAAACTTTTCATATGATTTTGATGATACGTGCTTTCTCAGACCGCCATGTGCAACAATTAAGTGGATTTAGCACAATGTGCATCTTGCAAAATCTGTCCCTTTCGGAAATGTAGTCAGGCAAGGCCACTTTTCGTTGTAGGCTTTCAAAAAAGCCTTTTCCTCACCTGCTGTTTTATTAGCTTTTGGTTCATCTTTATTCGGATCGGGAGAACGGCCTGCATCGCGGTTTCGCTTCATTTTTCGCGCTAGTACACAGCACTGAGCAGAATGGAGGAAACCAGAACACAAGTGTGGCGAACTAATGATATGCGCGCATGCGCCAATTCAGTAAAGGAAGACACTACACTGCGCGTCTTTAATTGGAATTAAACTTTTTTTAAAAACTGTACCAAAAAAATTGACCGTATTTTTAGCGGCGTGGCCGGACAACCGTACTCTATAAGGTTAACTTGCATATGAATACGACGAACAAAATTGGCAGCAAATTAATGTCAGTGTCAGAGTGTATGTGGCCTACACACACTCTGACACTTGCTGTCACCAAACCTAATGGTGATGAACAATGTCTGAATGAATGGAATCTTATAAACTCTAGACGTGTCCAGTATCCAGTTTGATGATGATTATTCATATGTATGTTATGAAGTAATTACTGAAACAGGACTCTAAAACACCAAGGCGCAGTGTGGTGTTACCTTCTGTGGTCAAGACGTCCACTGCTTTCAGCCCCATGAGGTCGGGCAGCTGATCGATGATTTTCTCTCGCTGTCCGCCAGTGGACTTGTTGACCCTCTCAATAGACCGCCGCTGCCAGTCTGTCCAGTAGATGTAGTCTCCTGCAAAAAAACCAACAACAAACAAAACATTGCAACACCATGTTGTGAAATTCACAAAATTTCCATAACATGAACATACAAATGCTGCTCAAAAATAGAATAACTTCGTTACTATTGTTGTACCATATAAGTACAAAGGACAAAAAACACCCAAACTTGCTTAGACACAACAACAAACCTAGACATGAATACAAACCTCATTCAAAAAAACATGAAAGAAAACAAACATGGCTAGCTTCACTTCTGTTTGTGAATATACCTTATAAAAATGCCGAACAGGTCTAAATTTATACTTATAGACAGACATACAATGCACCAACACAGAAGAAATTTCTAAATGTTTTCTCACCTAACACTGTAAAACCAAAGATGTGTGGCAGGCTTTCCTGCACTAAGACCCTTCGATCTTGCCCTAGCAGGTCAGAGGTTTCAATGCGGTCAGTCTTGGCATCGCCCCAGTACATGCGTCCACCTTTGTGGTCTACAGCAAGACCGTTAGGCCACCCCAGGCCCGAGTTGATCAACACCCTGCGGTCACTGCCATCCAAGTTTGCTCGCTCAATCTTGGGCTTCTCACCCCAGTCCGACCAATACATGTAGCTGGAAAAGAACATGAATACATGTAGCTGGAAAATAAAAAATAAAACATGTAGCTGGAAAAGAAAATTTATAAATAAAGTAAGAGAGAAAGTCAAGTGATAAATAGTAGATAAAGTAAGAAAGACAACTGACAAAGAAAATGACGTTAATTTACTGTGAAATTCTACAACAAAACCTGCAAAATCTCTTCTCTGTACTTAAAATAATTACACCCTCTCAGCTCATGATTCCTTAACCATGCATAGTCTTGACGACATCTTACACACAAGCCATTCACATACACCAGCAATCTGGCTCTAATCTCCCATCCCGTCTCCGTCTCACACACACACACACACACACACACACAAAATAGATGTTTTATGTATTTGCATTTAGCAGCTTAATCAAAACACAAGTTCAATCATTCTTACATTAGTCTAGACTCGCAATTCCTGTAACCTCATTCCAAACACACACACGCACGAAGTCATACTGCGGTTCTGCAAGAACGTATTAACAGACCAAAAACACATGCATCCTTATTTTCACACCACCCACCCTCTCCCGCCTCATAATTACCATACCTCTCCTTCCCACCCTCTCTCACTACAACAGAAAAGCTCATTCTCACCCAGATACTGGATCTAGACAGATGGGGCGAGGTTCATCAAGATTGTCGGCGATGAGGACTTTTCGTGCTGTGCCATTCAGCCGTGCCACCTCGATACGATCCATGCCGGTGTCTGTCCAGTACAAGTTGCGACCGATCAGGTCAATGGCCACGCCGTCCGGATGATCAATCTCTGTGGTGATGATCTTCTCTTGACCTGAAACAAGTATGGGACTTCAATGAAAATTATCCATAAAACTAAATTGCACAAAGCAGTAAGTTATGATTTTCCCTATATTAGTTATGGTTTTCCCTTGGCATGAAATGAAGTATCTGGACTTGGATGGTGAAACATTTATAAACAAACCAAAACTTAAACTAAAGCCATGATTTGTAACATTGGTACATTGTTGTCAAGATTCACTGAATCATGCTGTCTCTAACCACGTGCAGAAAATTTCATTTTCATTTTATGTGAAAGTCATGAGTCTGGTGGGCCATTCAAATATCCTGGCTCTTAGCACCCCTGATATGATGAAACTCCTCAGTCAAAGTAGCCATTACTACAACAATCTGACTCTCAGTGCACTATATCAGAAGAAGTTATAGTTTTACCTGTGCCATCCAGCCTGGCCCTTTGAATAGCTCGAGCCTCATCGTCAGTCCAATAGACGTAACCCTCGACGGGGTCATAGTCGATAGCGATGGCGTGCAGAATCTGTTCCAGTGGCAGCACAGTGGCGGTGTAGTCAGGTGTGTCCAATGAAATCATACGTAGGTCACGTCGTCGCGCCAAGAAAAGAATCTTCTCTGCGCCTGTGTAACAGAGAGTAACATTACTGAACTGGCAAGGGGTAACATTTGACAGAAATCTTTTTGTTCTTATGTGTACTTTTGTTTGTGAGAAAGAGAGAGGGATGAATAGAGGGTAGCCTTGAAGGTGGGGGAGGGAAGATTTAAAAAATAAAACCGACATGGTGATTTTGCAATGTTGATGAGAAAAATATTAAGTTTTCTTTTATTTGAACTATGACACTTTGACCTCAAGACACAGGGAAAGCACAGTTGCCTTCAAGAGGTAGGAAGTCCAACCATTATCCTATAATTCCAGATCCCATTCACTGGCATTCATTTATGCATAAATTTCTGCTGCAAAAGGATGACCACCACAATTATTTCTTATTTATAATTAACCTCCAAATGAAAAAGCTTTAAATTACACACTATTAAGTACAAATTAAAAAAAAAATAATATGAAACCAATAGTACCCCCCCCCCCCTTTCTTCTCGCTTTGCCTGGGAATTAATAACTTCATATAAACTTATTATAGCTCTGAAACATTAGGCTTCATACCATCTGCGCAAGTCTTTCCATCCACAAGAAGTTTGACACCTGTGGGACACGCACATGTATAGAAAGGTGCCACCGGCGACATAAGGCACAGGTGAGAACAGTCCCCATTGTTGCTTCCACAGGGATTCACACCTGCAAATCATCATTGGTCATCATCATCAACCATTATCATCATCATCATCATCATCATCATCATCATCATCATCATCACATAATTACTGGGTAATTAATATATCGCTTGGAGTCTTATATAATATAGTCTAATATAAATATACACTGCTAAAAGCAATGCTATTAAGGCAGCACATGATCTATTTCTAAATGCAATCTCCACTGCAACGGTCATTTCCCAGTAAAGTAGAATACTCAGCATGATTCTATTTTATTTGTATTTATTTATATTTATTTTCTCTATTTATTTAATTATTCATTTCAATTATTCATTTTTTTTTCAATTAGTAAATCGGATCAGGAGATTTATTTGTACTAGAAAGGCCACAATGGAATTGAACATTCTCTGTTTACAATTTTGCTTTGGATGCCGGATGGTTCTTGGGTTTGCTCAGTCCAGATATCATTATAATGATATATATTTTTATTCTTATTAATTATCATTTCATTTTTAGGAAGTAAATGGAGGTGGGGGGGGGGGGGGGAGAGGAGGATTAACATTTCAAGGTTAAGCATTACTTCCATTATCACTACAAAACCCTCCTAGTCAAAATCAATCATTTCAAAAGACACGTAACCGTAAATTAATCCTCAGCTATAGCCTCATAAAATACATCATAAAATACAACATGACAGCAGGGTAAACGAAGGCAAGAACGACACATCCAACAGTATTTTTATTATTGAAAATAACGTTGTATATTTTTTATTAACATTACAAAGGGTACATTTATTTTATCAACTGCAGTATCACTATGATCGGTCTTCATTTCCCATAAACATGCACACACCAACAAGCATCTTACCAAGTGCAATATCACCCATAATTCTGAATAGAAATGCACCCTTTCAATTTCATTGTAAATTGTTACAATAAATTAAAGTTGTTAAAGTTGTTTTTTTTTTAATATTTTTAATTTTTTTTTTTTTTAACTGATACTGGACAAGTTATAATAGAATTTGATAGAATGAACTCATTATTTGGGGGTACAGAGTTGTCTGCAGAAATGTTTAAAAACAACTGTTTTGAACTACAAACTGTTGCACTATAAACCAAGATTCTGTAACAAAGTCTAGCCTTCCAGAACTGAGGGAACATTTGCTGAGCTCAGTTAAAAATTCCCTCCTGCTCCCCTCCACCCCCCACCTCAATAAATGAAAGAAATAATATTTTGCTTGGTGATTTTGTATTCTAGCAACAGAAAACTTCCAGAAAATGATTAATTGTTATTGTAACGTTAAACAAGGAATGTGGATTAAGTGTGTAATATTATAAATAAAATTATGACACTGGTCAAGTGATGAAGAATTTAAAAGAAGTCAAAACAGGTTTGAACAAAAATATCTGCAGAGAGACAACATTTGTGCATCCAATCTGTGCCCAGATTTAAATAAAGCCTTACTGTGAACAGTGTAGCCATGCATAATTGACAACAAACACCTGACCAGAACGTCCAAGTAAACAACATTACAAGAAGACCCACAGAAATTACCAACACAAAAAATTGAATGCAACAGACAAGTAGGCATTAATAAAATGGTGTAAACATCAAAATACCCCCCAAAAATAAAAAATAAAAGCCTAAAAAAAAAATAAATTAATATACAATTACAAAACTGCAGGAGACAGAGGCTGAGTAAAATGTACAGGCCAAGTACAACAGTTAGTTTACCTTCTGTATTCTTGAATTCTGCATGCATGGGGAAAACAGAAGAAGAAAAAAATTGAAAAAAAAAATCTACTTGTTCATACAAACATAACACCATGAAAATTACTTGCACAATGCATCTAGTAGTAGTAGTCATAGTAGTCATAGTAGTAGTAGTAGTAGTAGTAGTAGTAGTAGTAGTAATAGAAGTAATAGTAGTAGTAAACTTGTGTTTTACACACTAGAACAGCCCGAGTCTAACATTATTGAATAAGAAACAATACTATGCATGGAAAAAGCTCGCAGTCTGACAATCATGCTTCCTGTGCCAATCAATTCCTTGTCCATGCTCTCAATACCCACAAAATAAGATCCATTAGATTAGATTAATCATTTAAATCTCATGTCCCCACTGTCTAGCCTAGACAACAATACACATAAACCATCCCCCCCTACCCCACCCCCCACCCCCCAAAAAAAAGTAAAAAAAATAAAGAAAACACAAAAAGTGCTGTATTCTTTAGTGAAACTAAAGTTATGAATATGATGATGGTAATGAAGGGATTTTTTGGTGGGGGGGAAACTTTATTGTTCCTTTTTAATCGTGGAGATTCTGGGCCGCCTCCCCTGGGGAAGGTGTAGTCACAGCCTGTGGTGCGCCCAAATTCTGTGAACCTTACCCAATAGTAATATTAGTTGTGTTTTTTTAAATTTTTGCTGGGAGAGCAAACCGGAGTACCTTGAGAAACCCCCGATATGTTAATATTCAGAGAAACATGATAAAGCCCAGAGGCCCACGCCGGTCTGGCGCTATTGGTTTCTGGCCTCTGGACAAGGCTTATGTTATTACTGATGGTGATGATGATGATGATGATGATGATATGTATATAAATGCAATTGACGGGTGTGTTCTGTAATGCACAGCAAAGCAATTACATGAACCACATAATTGATCCACACCAATGACTAATAACCAATGTTTAAAAACCTAATACATCCTTAATCCTTGTACATACTACAATGGGACGTTCAAACTTGTTCTTCGGCCATAGATTTCCAATACTGATCATGCTTCCACTAAAACAAAGGGAATAACTTCTCCTATATAAATTACATTCAATAAATCAATATTATCAAAATGTAACAAACGTATGCTAATAAAGTAATTAGTAAAATTGTTGACACTAGAAAAAAAAACAACAAGGCATGAATCTCACTTCACATGTCTTAAACTACTAGTCTTGGCTCCAAAACTTTTTTCTTTTTAAAAAAAAAAAAAAAAAGAAGATAAAAGCTTCTATACATGCCTGCCATTGATAACACTAAAAAACCACCAACAGAGAAGAACGAAAATTAAAGAAGTGGCATTTTGACACACCAAAGAATGCAAAATAACAGTGGGCTATAGAGAAACGCATTTATGTATTTATTTATTTATTTTTTAAAGAGGAAGAAAAAGAAAGAAGTGAAATTGTCTGCCAAACTCCTTAAGGGTGGTCTGGTTTGTACTTCAGCAACGAGTTTATCTAGTGCAGCAATAAAGTTGTCAGAGCTGGCCGATAACATTAGTGCACCAATCTGGACCTTCACAACAGCACTCCAAGCCTCCTTTACCACTGTGGAAAGCAGGGAGCCACTTGAACAAAAGCACCCTAATCCTCAGCCCCACAACTCTATCTCTAACCCACCAGCATAAACCACCATCAACGTGATAGCTCCAAGATTATACCTCCCGCTATCACAACAGGTTCCTCTAAACGAGAAATAATCACAGGCATGTTTGAATATAAAGTGTGAAACAATGTTACCTGACTGCCAACCCCTAGCTACAGATCACCCTTCTCTCTACATTCATTATCTCACCTCTCACTCCTTGTCTATCTCTCATGAAGAGTTCAACTAAACATTATAAGTTGCCAAGTAAACACATTACTAGCAGTGAGAAAGGATATAGTTTTAAAATCATTTACATTACTTTGGGAGTGTGGGGCAGGGGGGGGGAATTAGTTGCTAGTTGTTGTTCTCTGAGAAAGCACAGCTGCTAACTGTACCGTGTGGTACACATGACAAGCGGGAGGCGGGTACAATTCGATGCAATAACATTTCAACCATATGACATTGGCACAGCTGTAAACTAAATATCACTGCATCCGACCAGCTGATATCGTGAAAAGGCTGCATGTTTACGTGGCTGCATCTTAATGTTAAGAACAGTGTTAATTCTTTCCAAAAAACAATAGAGGGTGGGTCAAATTTGGTGTGGAAAATGTCACTGGAAAATTTTGGAAGGGCCACTATGAATTGTTAATGTTGAGAGAGTTCACTACTAACCTCGTCTTGAAATTTAACACGCACAGCGAAATGCAATTGCAGCCTATCAAGAAAAAAAGTGCCACTTTTTCCACAACCTTCCATAAATAACATCATATTTTTGGACCAACAATATGTTATCCTGTAAAAGTTTAGGGTTAAGCCTACACAGACTTTCTCACCAGAGTTCCACAGGCCTAGACTTCATCATGTGTTCGACGAATATCTATTTTACACACATTCCTACACAAAACATTAAACTTTAATTTCTTCATGCGTTTGACATAATTATCACCTATAAAATATTATTTTCATTTATTTATTTCCTAAATTCATGAAGACCACCGTGCCAGCTCTGAAAACCAATACCAATACGCTTCATCCCTTCAAAGATAAAATGAAAATTTTAAACATATCTCCTCGTCAAAGAATAAATTACTTTTATAAAAATCTTAGCCACATCATACATAATTCACTGAGGGCATTTCTTCGCATTTTGCAAGAGGGTTTGTTATTTTAGGCTTGAAGCATCTGCGCACAGCAGCATGCTTACAATTTATTTGTCAGAGGGGCTACATGTTACCCTACACCCTTATCATCCCAATAAATCAGGGCTCTAATCTGATAAGGCCTGCATCTTGCCAGCCAAGCAGGTGAGCTTAAAGCCAGCTTTTGAAATGAAAAATAATTTAATAATTTTCAAAACACAGCATAGTGTTCTAGTCTGTTACAATTTTGAGTTTTTAAATAAATATCGCACATACAAACACACAAGCAAACAGATAGACACGTAAAATGACACAGACATCATACATACAATAATGAGCATAGACACACCACATACATAACACAGCTTGAAAGATAATGAAGTTCTGGTTTGTTAACATCTAACACTGATGATTGAACTTTTGAATAAATATTATAAAACACTCAAACGTGCACGCACAAGAGTTCTGCAAGTCTTTTATTTATACTAGCCTACTATGTTCTGTTTTAAATCCGCTACTGTGTCAACATGAATTTCAACATGAAATATCAGTATTCATGAAATGATTTTAAGATCAATTAATTTTGTAGCAAAAACAAAACAAAAAAAGACCAAACAAACAAAAGGTATATATAGCCCAAAATAGTATCTTTTGTTCAGGATATTGTATTCTTGTGAAGCCCATCTATAGATCTATGCAAGATGCCATTATTAAGTATCAATAAATCTCTCAAACAAGGTGCAATTTCCACATAAAATCAAATAACATTATTTTTTCAACTTAGTCTGCAAATAGTTTCACTGAACTCTTCTAATCAATCCACAGTTATGATCTACATGTTCTAATGCAGACTTTCTTAAAACAAAACCACTTTTTAACAAAT
This sequence comes from Oncomelania hupensis, assembly GCA_036898135.1. NCBI lineage: Eukaryota > Metazoa > Mollusca > Gastropoda > Littorinimorpha > Pomatiopsidae > Oncomelania > Oncomelania hupensis. The sequence continues at coordinate 53,600,508 of CM072517.1, read as the reverse complement.
ATTAACAAATATGTTAGTCACAAGACATCACACAAATCACCTTTATAAAACCAAACGCAAATAGGTAACGAAGTAACCTTTGCTCTAAATACTTCATATAGCCAAGAGTAGTTTGAACTTTCATACCACCACTAGCAGAACTAGCAGATCAACACTACCTCTGTAATATATACATATATGATTTTCAAGATGCAATGCATAGAAAAGTGGATGCTATCAACGAATTTGAACGACCAGAAGACAAACCAATATCAAACTATGAAAAATCACCGAAGATCGATGGATTTTCTTCAAAGTAAGCATTAATGTACAACAAGTAAATAAATATCAAAACTATCCTCTACCACCAAACCCTGAAACTTCAAAAATAAAAAAAAGACAAAACTCTGTCTCCAAGTAAAAACTAAATAAATCAATGAACAAATAAATAGGTGAATGCCAATAAAATGGTTAACTCACCGGACGGCTGGCGCTTGGCATGGAAGACATGAATATCCATAGGAGAGTAGATTTCATCCTGAATGACCAATGTCTCCACAGCAGTACGCTTGTTGCAAGCGTGGATGGAATGCGAGTACCAGTCTGTCCAATACAGCGTGTCTTCAAACAACGTCAATGCAAAGGGGTGAGGTAACCCATCCTGATCTTGAATCACAACACGACGGTTTGAGCCGTCAAAGTCTGCACTGTGGATGTAGTGGAGTTTAGCGTCTGCCCAATAGATCTTGGAGTCTTCGTAGTCGATGGTCAGCCCGTTCGGCCAGAAGATGTTGTCCTTGATCAGGACCTGACGCGTATCTTTACTTCCGTCCATCCCGGCTCGCTCAATCTTTGGCACCTCACCCCAATCCGTCCAGTAGACATAGCTGTAACACAGAATGGAAACAAAAAACAAACACAACATTATCGTACTCCGAATTAGGTGATGGACTTTTCTGGGTCCGGTTGTCATAAATGTTTGTGCTTCAACATTTTTCATGGTTGAGATGGAGTCATGTAATTATCTTTTCCACCTCAACCCCTTCCCACCACTAGTCTAATAAAACATATGTATTAGTGTTTGAAAAAGATGTACCACAGCTAAAGCATATCGCTGCTCATTACTAAAGCGTATCAATGAAATGTCTACACTGCACCAATCGTTATAACAAATATATGTGCAAAAATACCCACTGCTGTACAGATTAATACTATAGTTTGGATGGGAAGGGGGGGAGAACTGGTTTGGTTTAATAGGAGAACATTTGAAAAAAAAAAATACAGAGACAATGGTTGTAGGCAAAAAGAAAAGAAAGCCAATGATGGTCTGTGGATGGTGGTTTCTGAAGACAGGGAAAGATGGAGTACGCTGGTTAAACGATCATCTGTGGTGCCCCTACGACCTCCGAGTTACGGGACGGGATAGGATAGGATAGGATCGGATGGTGGGGAGGAGGGATGGAGTGAGGAGGAGGTGGATTAGAAAGATAACACTATACACAACTGCAGCAGATTAGCCACAAGGGAAGTAAGCATACAGGTAGTTTCCATTACTGGGGCAACATAAATCAAGCAAGTTCAGCGACCTCGGACTTTTTGGCGTGTAGCTGGGAGTCCCATAGGTGCATTTCAATGCATTTTGGGAGAAGAATAGGCATAGGTACATGTGTTCACTACATACTAGATGTACTGGCCCTGGGTAAAGAGGAAAGGGAACACTCTTCAGGGAAAACTTGTATTGGAAAAAAACTCCAAATTGAATAGGGAAGGCCAGCTGAATAAAACCTGGTCTTGTAAGAGCAGCTAAGGTTTGGGGATAAGTGTACAAAAATTGTGAAGTATTTTGCAACATACAAGTACTATATATATAAAAAAAATTAAGATAGGTAAACACATTTGAAAAAAACAAAACAAGAAAACAAGAAAAAATGCAATGAATTTAGTTGATTTCCCAGGCAAAATATCGAATATATTTAATAATTTATACAGATCAACCCTGCACCCAACAATTCATCACTATGCTGCTGCCTTTAATCAATCGTCACATTATTTTTTAAAAATCTCTTTTAGTTTCTAGAATATGAATATCATTTTAAAAAAAAAAAAGAAAAAAAATGAGCCATCTTTTTCACATGTTCCCTTACCTTCAGTCAAAACATTTTAATGAAATTGAAAATAATTGAAAACTAGATTTTCGCAACAATTTTTGTAATATTAAACCCTTTAAGGTGGAAAGGGTTAAATATTAAAGTAAAATTTACAGGGAGTTACAAAATGTCATTCCCCCCCCCCCCCCCCCCCTAATTGGTCCATACAAACACAGCACTGCAACAAACATCCATCCTCTGAGAAGATAAAACAGCAAAGGCAGGTTTTAGTCCCAAAATCAAAATAAATAAAAATTTGAACAGTCCTATACCAACCCAGAAAGCCTCAAGATAATTCAAAATACTAGAAAATAGAGGGAAAGGGTCTGAACCAGGCGATGGAGGAGGGTGATAGTAAATGAACTAGTTGGAGGGTGAGGCGTGGGGAAGCTGTTGGGGCAAGGAGAGGGTCAGGGTCAGTGAGGGGGACAATGCAACAACAGGCAGGAAAGGATTAGGCCAACTTGAGAGGGGGATGCTGTGTTGTTATAGGAGGGGTCCAGGAGACAGGAAACAATAGTGGTGGTAGTTGTAGTAGAAACAGTACTGTGCCCAGCAACTATAAACTGCTTTGAAATGGTGTCCACTAACACTGGACACTTGCACAGCAGGCAAAGAAGGATAAGACCCCGGGACATTGATTACTCAAAGCAAAAGACCATGACAGTAACAGGCAGAGGGACGAAGTCCTGAAAGGCAAAAACGTCACAAGAAACACTGAATAAGGCAAGAGAACTAAATAATTATGACTAGACTGACAGTAACAAGTACTTAACCGCTTGAAAAGCACCCGACACAGACACATGAGGACTTCTTAGTAATCTTTAAAACTTTCTTTTCTTCTTTCTTCTACAGTTCTGGTGACTTGTTTCTTTTTAAATAGAAACTGGACATGTAAGTTACTTTAGAATTTTTCCTGGTCTGATTTCCCATATTTCTACTTGCATGCTGTCTACCTTTTAACACTTTTGATAATGTGACATTTACTTGCTTTCTAATAAAACTGCAATTAAACCTAGCAAACTATTGAGGAAATGTTTGTCACTCAAAACTTTGAACAAACAAAAAATAATAGCAATAAATAAAACAGCAACCACTCACACGCATACACACACACATACTCAGTCTAAATCACACACAATAATCAAATAAAAATGTCTTCAGAGATATAAAATTAAAAAAAAGAGAACAACAACAACAACAACAACGAAAACACAACCTAGGATTAGGCAAAAGAAAAATGAAGTTGGCAGTTGAGTGTTGACAGTTGTGAGTGGAATAATGTAATTTAGTGTTGACCAAAGCCAGACGCTTGTTCAGGCCAGTTTACCTCCCTATCTGTCACTGACAGTAAAACAAGCTGATATTGAGTACGACCCTTCAAATAAAGCAAACACCTTGTCATTCCGTTCAAGATTTTGGCAATTATTCTGCCCTTCAATAAAGCAAACATTAGGTCTTTCTCTTCAAGCTCTTGCCCATTACGATCCTTGCTGGAGGCAGACACCACTTCAGGCTTTTTAATCCATCATCAAAAAGAACTGATGGTTTTCACCTATTAAGCCTTTTGTCTTCACTCTTTAATCAGTCTCTGCTATATATTACTGTGCACTAGTCTGACATGCAGTAATTGCATCGCAAGTGTTTCTATATCATGCAGGGATCCCAGGGTCTCTAAAGTATAGAGTCTATTTTTATGGGCACTCTTGACTGATTTTGTTTATACTATAGACAGCACACTTCAAACAGATAAATGCATGTCTTTGCATTAAGTTCTGTACGCTCCTGAAAATCTGTTTCCCTGCCAATATTCATACCTCTGTTCATCTCTAACCTATTAAGATGTCACCAGGATCACTGTAGGGGTGTAGGATAGCGCAGTGGTTGGAGCACTCGCTACTGTGTCGCAAGTTAAGCACCGTTCAGTGCGGTTAGCACTTGGATGGGTGACCGCAAAACGTGAAGCGACAAATAACAACGCCCCCAGTTGACTCAACTGTGACTGAGTACCTACTCTTCTAAGGGTGGGGAAGGTAAAGCAGCGAGAGAGATGGGCATCACCCTCATTACGCTGGCCCAAGATAAGTGTGATCTCCAGCATCACGCTCCCCTACAGCCACAAGGCTATGGGACTACCTTTACCTTTTACCTTTTTTTTTTCCCCCTAGGATCACTGAATTCAAGGAAATATATGTGATGGAAATTAACAGACAAGAGGTTGATTGCAGTTTTCATTCATGTATGTGGGAAAACTAAAGCTAAAATGGGAACAAAATACACAAATACAAGCAGAACAAATTGCAAATTGCTTCAGAAATAGTTCCAAAATACGAGGAAAAGTAAGGAAATAAAAGCGGGTGTATCAACTCTGCGAAACTCTTGAGATGTGCAGGATACAAATGTAAAGCTAAAATGGGGAAAAGAATGAAAGCACTCACCCATTCTGTGGGTCTAAGGCAATGGCTCTGGGCTGGTCCATCCGCTGCCAGAACAGAACTTTCCGGAATGTGCCATCCAAGTTGCTGACTTCGATGCGATTGGTTTCAGAGTCAGTCCAATACAGCTTCTTCCCCAGCCAATCGCATGCCAGGCCGTCTGGCGAAACAATACCTGTCGATATTACATTGACGCTTGTTTGCGAGCTGCACAAAAAACACAAATTGAATTAATAATCATAAAGTAGTCTTATGGTTTTCTAGAAATGTATCATTCAAAGAAACTGTTTCAAGCAATCTATAACAGTATAACTATAAGGGACCCCACAATATGCTTTGAAATAAAAGTTTCCAGTGCAGGTAGAGCTATACAAAACTGAACTGAAAAAACAAAATATAACCAAAAATACGAAAAATAATGAATGATATGATCTTGACATGCATATGATAATGAGCAGTCATGTATCATCAACTGATGAAATAAACCAACCGACTGACGGAAATGTTTTTTACATTTTGTAAGAATATAATTTTTCGACTATTTAGGACTATTTAGGACATCTTGCACAGACTTTCCCTAAAATCTGGAAAGCTATTATTTGGAAGTGACTACATAGTCTATCACATTGCTGCATGCATGTAAGTGAAAAAGACATACAACAAATAATTAATCCATTCAATACTGACCTGTTCAAGTGGGTGCGCTCGATGTACTCTCGGCTGACATCAGTCCAGTAGATGCCGTTGGTGGTAAAAATGAAGTCAACAGCAGCAGCATCCTCTCTATTGCTGATGACGATGGTGGAGTTGGACTTCGGGTCCTCTGCGTCTATGATGCGAACATCTTTACGGTTTGCAAACAGCAAGAAGGGGTGGCCTTAAACAGTCAAGATTTACACTATAATTATAAAAGTAACCACAGGATATTACAGCAAGAAAATCTATACTATAAGGGTGGCCTAAATAAGTATGCTCTTTCAGTAATGACTGACCGCAGAATCTTAACATGAATGTCTTTACAGCTCTTCTTCTTCAGAATGCTGTGTATACCCCTGACTGTTTGAAGGAAAACAAAATTGGCAAACAACAGAAAAAAATAAAATTAATGTTCAAATACAAACAGTGGAGTGTAAGGTGTACTCAATTAATAATTAATTCAGTAATTGTACTACGCCTATAGGAGTGATAGTTCAAAATGGATGGCGACATTTGGAGTAGAATTAAAAAAATGAAGTGTTGTACTACCACAAACATAAATAATGAAATGATCTGCATAGTAGCCTGTTGAACGAGTGTTTGGAATATTGACGTCACACTCTTAATACGATATATTAAGGTGGATTTGATTGGTCAATTGTTTAACCTTCAGCCAATGACAGTACTCCTTTTATCAATACTACACTAGTGGGGCGATTTCGGATATATCACATCATATTTGATTAATCAATTGTTCAGACTTGTCCACCAATGACGCACGCCTTTTATCTCAATCTTTTGTGAAGTGTGTTCTCGCTAAAAGCCAAAATGTCGCTTCTAAAATTAGGATTTTTCCAGCAGCAGTGACAAAAAAGACTTGGGTGTTTTTTTTTAAAGTTTTTTGCTTTCACTATGTGGGCAAGTCAATTTCTGAGCAGGAACGTTAAAAATGACATTTTGCTCTTGTTCACAAAATTTGGCAAACCCTGAACCTTCATTACATTAGTTTTTCAAGAATGTGACAATGAATGATAAAAGTCTTCCCTAACATTATTATTAACAAATTAGAAGTCAACATACTTTCAAATTTCTTGATTTAAATTTGCTATATATTAATAATTATTGTGATTATTCATTTAGAAAATTTTTATTAACATTTTTTAACATACTTGTATTTAAACAAACAAATATGTTAGATAATGCTGTTGACATCTGAAGAGAGTGTAGAAACACCACTCTGTTTACTAGTGCTACAAGATAAAAGTCAACCTGGCTTCATTCCAGTTTGCTAGGCCTTATCAGGGCTCACCAATAAATGAATGTGTTGAGGAAAATGTCCGCCCAATGCTACATTTGAACAGAAACAGTCCCATGCAACATGGTTACATGGTATGTTTTGTTTATTTCTTCTCTTGCTCAAAATGCTGAAATAATTTCAAAGACAAATTTATGCAAAGGGATTAAGATTCACATAGTTTGTCAGATAGTTTATTACAAGTGCTTCCGATGTACAGTTTTACGCATTTGATTTAGCCTTTTTTGTTTTACCTTAAGAAAGGGTTTTAATGAACTCGAAAGCTTGATTTTATCTGATGACTGCTTTTGTTGTAGTTGTAAATGTAATCTTTGCTTTTTAGTGTTGTTTGTTTGTAGGGGGAAACAAAGCTGTCATGGAGAATTTTTTATTAAAAAAAGACACTGGGTCAATGACAACGAAGAATGATAACTAGTGGTGTTCATGTTGTCTCTGTATGATTTCTGCTTTACAGACTTCATTCATTAAAGTTACTGAGGGAGTGACCCTCAAGTGTTCCAGGTGCATGGACATTACCCCATTTAACATTCGTTTTCATGATTCCTCGGGATCTCTCTCTCTCTCTCAAAAACGTCAGGCACCCACTCTTATTTTACAGAGAGGCCACGAGATCTCAAGGACAAAGGCAGGCGCTGTATGTGAATGATGTTAGAACAGTGTATTTAGTAATTGCATCAGAACGCAGACAGAATATATCTGTCAGTGTCAGTATGATTGTGTCTCAATTACACTTGAGCTGTGAAGGCGGTCTATTCTGGGAGCAGGCTGCTAAGGAAACACTTAGTGCCAGTACTGCAACTGCATAAATATATATCTGTGACAGAAGTGTAACATTGTATGCAAGTATGCATGCATCCACATAAATATTAAATGCAAGATCATGCTCAGAGAGAGAGAGAGAGAGAGAGAGAGAGTGAGTGTGTGTGTGTGAGAGAGAGAGAGTGAGAGAGTGTGTGTGTGTGTGTGTGTGTGTGTGTGAGAGAGAGAGAGAGAGAGAGAGAGAGATTCATTGTTTATAGGGTCCAGCAAACTGCAAAGGGCCGAATCAGGACCACAAAATCAGGACAATAAATTGGTTGAAACGGAAAGAGGAATCACACCCGATCCGTATAAAAGATCTGCGGAAACAACTCCAACGAAGGCACTTTACCAGAGAAAATGAGAGAAAGAGAGGAGAAGGAAGAAGAGAGAGAGAATGCACCTACACCATCAAAGTTCAGTGGAGTTACTATTACCCAATTTCAGCAAAGAATATACACTTCCAGTTACATTTATAAATCTGTATATAGTGCACACTTGAGTAAAGATCGTAACTTGTAATTCACCCATTCATCAACGTCATCAATATTACCGAAATTGCAAAAACAAAAAGAATTCTTTTCCAAAGGACCATTATTCCACAACAGTGTCACAATGACACTTTCTATTTATTTAAAAAAAAAAAAAAAAGAACACAGGCTTACTATGCATAACACTCAACCATTGTATTCTTCAGTGCTCAGTGGTGAAAAACGTCTTAAAGACAACAAGCTCGTGAAAAAGTTATTAACACCATCACAAAGTGAGTCAATGCAACCTTGTCCAAATTAATGTGAAATTTCATAGTGGCACTTTGAAGTAATCAACTGCCTTTAGAATGAATAATAAAACAATATGCTCAAGGTTTGAATTACACTGCAAGTGTAACTTATAGCCCAATAGCCACATTCAGGCATTAAACTCATCAAGTACTCACAAGACAATTCATCTCTAATCGTTATTGCCATCATCATTTTAAAAAAACAAAAAAAAAACATTTACAGATCTGCAAGAATGAACAGGTAATGCAATTATTCCCTGCCTGCAACGAAATCTGCATTTATCATTTATTATTTCTAAACCATAACAATTAGGCTACTTCATTCCATTCCTCCATGGAAACATTACAATAAATATATATGACAGGAATTCATGAAACGATCAATACCTCTGTCAAGTGTCAAGCCTGCAGCTCTAAGTGTCTTACGTCAGTGTCAACACCACATGCCAATACTCTCTACATGATTCTTTTATTGGAGTTCTTCATTCAAAGCAAATAAAGGGTATAAAAAAAATCTTTTTATGGGAACTGGCATGATAATGTTCTAACTATATATTTCATGCATTTTTCAATGAAGGATGGCAAATCCAAATAAAAACCGCTCAACTGAATCCAACGTTGCTTGAAGTTTGACATGTGTCAAGAAAAACAAGCTGGCCAACCTACTCCAATATGTACCCAGGTCTAATACACCACAGGCGGAAAAAATTCTCTTTAATACTTGTCCTTATTGTGCAATCTATTTATTCCCCCCCCCCCCCCCAAATCTCTTTCCGCCCCCTTCCCAGAACTAGCTCAACAATGTTTATCTGTCAACACTGATCACTGATCGTTGTAACAAATTGCATCATGCAACTGCACATACCAAAAATTCCAACCCAACAGCATATTACATTCCGTTTCTTTGCCCGACAAAAATATAAAGATTCAGTTTAACGTTTCTTGAGGTCAAAGGCAATGTTCAAAGATTGACTAAAAACAGAACAGAACAAGGAACGCCATAAAATATTTGATTGAAGGAAAAACATAATAGCCGCGAACCAAACAAACTGGGAAAGACAAGTGTCACTCTAGCTCAAAGTTTCCCAAGTTTGTTGCTCCAGTCTGAGCAAAGACTGCCAAGCAGAGTGAAAACACAAAAAGTGTCAGACTGTTATATAGTACCTCTGTGTGTGTGTGTGTGTGTGTGTATGGTGTGCGTGTGTGTGCGCGTGCGTGCTGTGGGATCTGTGCGTCTGTGAGAAAGGGAGGAAGAAGGGGAAGAAATCCCGGCTGCTAGACTGCAGCGACAGAGGCATTTGTAATGTGGAAGGCAGGTGTGATAGATCATTTTGCTTCCCAAGTCTCAACCTGCCGCGCAAGAAAGCCACTTCGGTTTTCTAAACGCGCCCACACGGCCTAACAGCTACAAGGGAAAGGAGGAGAGATGTGACCTTACTGCACACAAAACCTGACCCGTCCGCGACCCCTCAAGACTGCCAAGCAAATGGAGTATCAGAGGCCGGCCGAGTTGGATGATGAAGGCAGCGCTGGGCTGACGAGAGCCCCTAACACTCGGTCCGCCTGCCACAACCGGCAATCAACCCTTGACACGAAAATTGGTGTAGTCAAAAATCTCGGACCCTTTCACCTTCCATAACCTCACCCTCTCGCTGGTCTTCACGTTGATCTTTCCTTCCCGTTTCTTTCTTTTTCTCAGTGTTCCTGTCATTCAGGTCTTGTACTAGTACTGTACAGTATTACTACCACTATCAGTGTCAGGCTGCCCACCTACAGCAATGAGCACACTAGCAGGTCAAAGAAATCATTTTTGTAGAATTTGCAAAGCGATAAGACCCATTGGCTTTAGTTTAATTAATGCTATATCATTATGCAGAAGTTCAAGTCAATTTACAACCAATCCTCCTTAAATCGATAACCCTAACCTCACTCCCCCCCCCTCTCTCTCTATCTCTCTCTCTGCGTTTGTCTGAAGTTAAGGTGTAACGGAATGGGTTAGATTAGTACCCTTGTTCCCGTTTAAAACAGAATTTCTTAAGGTAACACTTTCCATCAAAAGAACACTAGAAAATTTCAAACTTGTAAATGTCTTACTTAGAATTAATGAGTGGAGGATGTATAGAGATCTGTGAGTTTTGCTCACCCCTGTTGCTATAGCGTTCTCTGCCCTCCTCCCCCCCACCCCCCACCTCTCAAATTATGCAGTGAGTAGGGTAGTACTGTAGACTAGAGCAAAGTCGAAGCTTAAAGCAGACTGATCTACAGAGCTGCTGGCAAACTGCCTCTTACAGCCAGGCATACATCAGTGGCAAAATTGACATGCCCTGCGCTGCATGCACCACACGAACATTATGGAGGATAGATCGCAGTGAGTATCAAGGACTACAATGCGCTGCACCGTGAATACCTGAATGAATCTGTTGACAGTGATATTCTGAACGAAAATGTGTGTTAATGTCATGGTGGAGGGATTTAGGGTGAGTGGGGAGGTATGGGGGGGGGGGAGAGATTCATCAAAATAAATACCACAGAAAATAGCATCACATTTAAAAATACAGACTATAGCATCAAATTTCAAAAGACATAAAATATCAACAACAAAAAAACCAACAACACACAAACAAATGCACAAACAAACAAACAAAACCACATTGTATACATTTTTTGAATTTAGACTTTCTTATCTCAATATACCCACCCTATCTCCCCCATCTGACTTGATTAAAACATAATACATGTATTATCTAAGAGATTAGAACCATTGCGTCCCCTCTATGCATACGTGTTCGGGGACGTAAATCTACAACAAGACAAGAACCATTTACAAAGCAATTCTGGTAAGTTATAACTATAACCTAGTAATCAAGCATTCAGCATACCTTTGACATCACCCTTACATTCCAATGTTGTACGTTTTTTAAGTTCTTGTAAAGTACTCAAATAACAGCAACAACAACAACAACAATAATAATAATAATAATAATAATAATAATAATAATAATAATAATAATAATAATAAGTTAATTAGTGACTCCATCTCATTCAATATACTTTATTTTTATTCTAAAGATAAATAAAACTTGATACCAATGGCAATCGTAGGATTTAATAGGGAATTACCTCATTAGCTTTCACAGCAGTAAGCCTTCACTTAATCAACTGAGCAATTAATAATCTTATCAAGCAATCCTGAACATTGCAATTATTATCAACCACCCTCTAATGTTACTATTTAAAAAAAAAAAAGAGCTAATCACTCAGAATTAACGTTCTGGATACAGTGAGAAAACATAGCAAGGCATAGATCTATAGAAGACTAATAGATGATAAGCTCTGTACCACAACCCCACTACACTCCCATACAGTGATGCACCCTAAAACACTACTTCTTCTGTCTTATTCAAAGACTGTCACAGTGTGTGGAAATGGTTGTACAAAATTAACTCCTTTGTATTATACTAAATTACTAATACATTGGACTTGGAGAGACTAATTGAGGAAAAATGCAGAACAATAATGCAGTTTTAATTACAACCATTTGTGCTGAAGAAGAGGGGGAAAGAAATGAAAAGGAAAGAAAGATTTGCCTTGCTTGCATTGCATACATTCAACAAAATGCCACCATAAGAAAGAAAAGGTGCATGAACTAAGCAGGCCCTGACACATTACTAATAAAGTAAACACAACACAATGCACCCAAGCCCCGCTAGCCTGCTCAGACAATTTGACTTTTCTTCTCTTGGCATGTGTCAGCGGGCGCAGCGTTGAAAGATGCCATTAAAAGCCCAGGCACCTGGGATTTATAAAGTGTATAGTGTGCAACCCCCACTAATAACAGTTTTTTTGTGTTCAAGAATCTTTCCTCCGTGCTGACACCACCAATGCCTTTTGTTTCGCACAATGCGAGCCTAATTGGCCGAATCAGAAAAGAAAAAATGAGAGGGTTTAGCAGTTTAGACTTGAGGATTTAGGTAGGGACAAACAGCAGAAGGTAAGCTAGCTATAGTAGGGTGGGGTGGGTGTTTGGGGCAGGGGGTGCTGGTGGTGGAGAGGGTAAGTGGGTGGATAATTAATTAATTATATAAAATTATTTTTTAAATTTATCTCTCAATCTCATGACATGTGTATTGATTGTTAGGGAAATATTGTATTATATAATATAAATTCAGTCAATTTCCTGTTTTAACAACTACTCTACTACAGGTTGCAATTCTATACATAATAATAAATGTTGATTTTTCACTTGAAGACTAGTTCCCCAAGGTATCCAAAGTCGAAGATAAACTTAAAGAGGACAGCAATTAATAATACTAACTGATGTCAATGGCATACTGAGTGTAATGGTGTTCAAGACTGCTAGATACTGAGAGCTAAATAGGGGGAAGAGAGAGAAAGAGAGCGAGAGAGAGAAAGAGAGAGAAAAAGAGAGAGATGGTTATAATATTATTCAGCAGTGCCATTCATTCTAGGACAACCACTGCAGCAGAATAAGAGGTTCAAACAAATATATCTACACAGATAGATACTATGGAACTATGGAAGCAAACAAGATGTGCGAGCTGGACTTTAGTTTGTTTTTGGCCCACCCTGTCTGACGTTCACTATACATGTATAATGACATTGTAAAATCAAAGCCGTTGTACCTGTAAGAAAATATCCAACTCCGGCCTCATTTTACAGAAATTATCATGCTACTACAATACGTAACACTAAACCATTCTCCACAATTCATGCTCAAATCAAATGTACAAGAAAGCCACGATGAACAAGATTGGAAATTCACTAGTCATGGCACGACTGTGACAGTTCTTTAAAAAAAAGGTAAAGGTAGTCCCATAGCCTTGTGGCCGTAGGGGAGCGTGATGTTGGAGATCACACTTATCTTGGGCCAGCGTAATGAGGGTGATGCCCAACTCTCTCCCTCGCTGCTTTACCTTCCCCACCCTCAAGAGAGTAGGTACTCAATCACAGTTGAGTCAACTGGGGGCGTTGTTGTTTGTCGTTTCACACCTTAGCACACACAGTTCTTTGTAAATTATAAATGCTTAAAACATAAGTCGTACGACTCGCACAAAAATTGAAACATTTAAGAAAATCGACATTATAATCAGTATATAAAAATGCTTATTTTCTGAGGTGGACTGAAGCAGTGATTAGAAAATTTAGAGTTCTTGAATGACTTTTATGCTTTTTGAGAATAAAAATAAAATGTATCATGTGTGGGTAAATTGATAGTAATAACATGCCGATCAACCCCAATCAATACTACATAGTACAAACTGGCAGCGCTAGTTTGGCGCATAAATAATAATATCAATAATACTAGGATTTATTAGTGTTGTGATATAATATCTATGATTGTGATATTAATTTGGCAGCGGTTATGCATATGTAGGGGAAGCTTGCTTAATATACTTTTGTTCATGACACCAATTTTATACAGTAATATGTTGTTTACATACATGTACCTGCTCTCTCATACCTGGAGAGAATTGGGCCCTGCCAGGTCTTTCTTGAAATATCAGGACCCTAACTGCTGAGGGAAAATTAAAAGAACTGGCCCACGAGCTGAACCACTAACAATTTAACATTTTAGGTATCAGCGAACTGCAAAGGTCAAAAGCTTTATTTCAGCATGAGAGATGACAGGCACGAACACAGCGTTGGGTTCACAAAGACATTCTAGCCACTGTCATGGGTTGCCGCCCAGTCTCCAGTAGACTCATTACCATCTGTCTGAGATACCATACAGAGCAGCCCTTTGCAACAACATAATCATACAGGTCTATGCCCCAACATCAGTATGACGACAACGAAGTCGAGGATTTTTATGAACATCTGCAGGCTTTCCTTGACCAATGCCGAAGAAGGACAAAGTCATAGGGCAAGGCCACTGGAATGCCAAGATTGGCCAAGAAGCTTACCACAACTGGGGAGACACATGTGGAGCTCACTGCAACAACACAAATGACAGCGGTCTAAGACTATTGGAGTTTGCCAGTATACAACAATCTGTTACTGGCAAACATGCTTTGTCTCCATAACTAATCCAGACGATGGATCTGGTACCCTCACAGCAGGGAGCTTCATAACCAGATTGACTAAATCCTGGTCAAGAAACGCTTCAGATCAAGCATCAACATTGGCAGGACAGGCACATTCCCACTTTCCGGCTCAATTTGAAGAGAGTAAACACAGCTGGGCACCAGACTGAAGTTCAACCTGGGCAAACTGCAGGACCCGGAGGTGGTAGAAATATTTCGAACCACAATTAGAGGGAAATTGACACCACTGCTCATTTTGGGAGCTGGTGAAGTAGATGTCAACACCATGACAACCACCTTCCAACTCATCTGTGACAAATGCTGCCACCGAGATCCATGGCAAGCGCCGCCGAAAGAAGAAACCGTGGATCGATATCAGAAAAGGCATGCGCACAGCAAAGGTGAACTGGATAGAAGATCAATGCCAGGAAATAAAGAACAGTCTGAACAAGAACAACAGCTAGAAGGCCTACCAGACTATGAAGCGGCTGACAAGTGTTAAACAGCCAAAGGTCTCCATGATCCAAAGCAAGTCTAGCCTTACAGAAGAACAAGAAGTCTTGGATAGCTGGAAAGAGTATTGCTCTGACCTTTATACCCACTTACACACCAAACGGAGACTCATCAGTTCTAGCATGTCCCCAGAAGAGAAGAAGAAATCCTCCCAATTCTCCGAGAAGAAATTGAGGCAGCAGTGCAATTGCTGAAAAACATACCAGCAGAATTGCTTCAAACAGGAGGAGAAGTGATGATTGACGCCCTCACCATTATCTGTAATAAGATAGATCTGCCAGGTTGAGGATTGGCCTACGCCATGGACCCAGCCACCTGTCATCACTCTTCCCAAATAAGGTAACCTTCAGGAGTGTGAAAATTATCGGCACCATCAGCCTCATCAGCCATCCCAGCAAGGTTCTCCTGAAAATAATACTCTGCAGGTTGAAACCCCAAGCAGAAAAAATCATAGCCGAAGAACAAGCAGGATTCAGGGCGGAGCGAAGTACCACTGAACAGATTTTTAACCTCAGAATAATCTGCGAGAAATACCTACAGCACCGATAACATAGATTATATCATGTGTTTGTAGACTTCAAGAAAGAGTTTGACCGAGTCTGCAGCTCTGTGGGCAACCATGAGAGTGTACAACATCAGCCCTAACATTATTGAAGTAATCAAAAGCCTGTATGACAAGGCTACCAGTGCAGTCCTCCAAAACATCGGGAACTGGTTCAGAACAACAATCAGCATGCATCAAGGATGCCTACTCTCGCCAACACTCTTTAACATCTTCCTGGCGCGCATCATATCAGATGCCCTTGCAGATCACAGAGCCACAGTCAGCATAGGGGGCAGAGCAATCTCCAACCTCCTTTTGCGGATGATATTGATGGATTGGCTGGAGAGGAACAAGAACTTGAACAGCTGGTACATAGGCTTGACACCACCATCAGAGTCTTTGGAATGGAAATGAGTGCAGAGAAGACCAAAATAATGATCAGAACATCAATGGCATAAACACGTACATCAAAGTCCAAGGCCAATACCTCAACACAGTGGATAGCTTATATTTAGGAGCCATTGTATCAGACTACACTTCAAGATAAGGCTGCTGCGCTCCCTTGTCATCTCCATCTGAAAAACATGGACACTCATGGCAGACCTACAACGAAGAATACAAAACATGGAGATGAGGTGCTACGGAAGACTTCTGAAGTTCTGGGCATTTCTTATACCCAGCACATCACCAACGATGAAGTCCGGGCGACAGACCATCACACAAGCCATTGAACAACACGATGACATGCTCACAGTGATGAAATAACGAAAACTCAGATGGTATGATCATGAGGATAGGATAAGAAGTACGCTGGTTAAACGATCATCTGTGGTGCCACAATGACTCCCGAGTTACAGGATAGGATAGGCTCTTTCATGTTTAATATATAAAAAATTATAATGCCACATTGTCGGTTTTATAAGGTAAAATGAAATATGTGTCACTGTGTGTCAGGGGAGTTGAAAGTGCTTCAATTTGAAGAATGTTATGTGTGCATGCATTTTAAATTGTATACCTTGTATGATTTTCTAGTCTACCATATTTTTTTTTTTTTAGCAATGTTTAATGCTTGTCATAATTCCTTGTAAGATTTAATAAAGAATTGTGAAACTGAATTGAATTGAATAACTAGTGCAATAGACTCATCCCAATACCTCAAAATTAAGTTCGAAGTGCTTACATTCTCATGAAGGCTCACCAGAAGAATAAAAATGAGTTACACAAGTATAAATAAGATCTATATAAAGCTATAAGGCAGCTAAAAATAGTGTTAAGTACTCTTACTAAAGTATTATAACCCATTGAACTAACAAAGTGAATGAAAAAAGAAAAGTGATGGGGACAAAAGAGTGAAAGGAGGTGGCGATGGAAAGAGGATAGAAAGGAGGAGCACTTGCTTGTAAAACCAACAAACTGCTGTCAGCCACCCCACTATGGCAGGTGCTGACAAGACAGGCAAAGCTGGGAGGATAAAACCTGGTCAAGTCAAACAAACCCCTACACACATGTTGGCCTTTACCCCTTACATTCTTAAACATCCACATGCAAACTTTAATGGTAACATCAGGGTGTACATTATACAATAGTAATATTCTCGTGCATTGAAGTAAACTAATTATTACAATCAAAACTGAAATAGTTACTACTCAAATCCAAACTTCGCCTTGAATCACTAGATCTTGTGAGATGAGTGCGCATTATAAATTCTTGTTTTATCATTATTATTATTATTAATAATTCTCAAGCCATAAATGACTTGAAAATTCACAAGTTTACACTATGGAAACTTCACAATAGGTAATAACTGGAATTAAGACTCAACAGTTTAGCTCTGTCGTTTGTCTCTCTCAGAAGTTTATTCAGACGCTTTAATATGCTAATATGAACTTATATGAAGTGTTCGTCAGATTGTTCAGCGTTCTTATTTCAGGACTGATTCATCTTAGACCTTTTATTTATCTCTCACTCACAGACATACTGGTTTATTCTATCAATTTGCAGATGTAAAAACTGACTTGCTATAATGGCAAAGTGCATGTTTGCATTATAAATCAATAGACAATTTATTTTTCTTCTCATTATTACTACTAACCCCATCACTGCTTTTTCACTTTCAGTGAAAATTCATCCCAACACAGCCAGGTGAGAGAGGATGGACAAAACCATGAGACAGGGCCACGGAGTCAATGAATGGCCAGTCATCAGTACAAAGTGACACCTCGCTTCAGTGGTCATCTCACTTTGCCTCACCCTACTGTCACTCCACCTGTCGCTGACCTTTCAAGCTTTATCCCTTAACTGAAGTTGTAGTACTATTCAGCATTCACCCATATCCTTTCTCCACATCCTCAATCATCTCAATCACACCTGCTCTACTTCACAATAAATTTAATCATCATGTGTTCCTAAAATCTGCACAAATAATGAATTAATAGTGACTACACATAACAATGATCAAAGAATAGTGATGAACATGTATAGAACTTTTAATTTCTAAATCTTCCTATCCTATCCTATCCTGTAACTCGAAGGTCGCTGGGGCACCACAGATGAACGTTTAACCAGCGTACTCCATCTTCCTGTTCTCAGCAACCCTCATTGCTTCCTTTAGTGTCAAGCCAGTCCATTCTCAAATGTTGTCCTCCCACCTTTTTCTCTCTCTATCTTCTTCTGCCTCCTTGCACCGTGCCTTGCAGGATTGTCTTTGCAAGGCCTGATGCTCTGGTGATGTGGCCATATCATCGGAGTTTTTGTTTCTTCACCACTGTGAGCAGGTCATCATGTTATCCAATGGGTGGGTGATGGTCTGTCGACTTCGTTGTTGGTGATGTGCTTGGTATAGGAAATGCCCAGAAGTCTTCCGTAGCACCTTGTCTTCATGCTTTGTATTCTTCGTTGTAGATCTGCTGTCATCAGGTCTTGCAAAGACCATCCTGCAAGGCACAGTGCAAAGAGGTAGAAGAAGAGGGAGACCGAAAAAGAGGTGGGAGGACAACATTCGAGAATGGACTGGTTTGACACTGAGCGAAACAATCATTGAATCAGGGTTGCAGAGGACAGGGAAAGATGGAACACGCTGGTTAAACGATCATCTGTGGTGCCCCTACGACCTTCGAGTTATGGGATAGGAAAGGATAGGATAGATCTGCTGTGAGGATCCATGTTTCGCAAGCTGAAGAAGATAACAAGTGTCTGATACATGGCTCCTAAATATTTGAAGCTATGCACTGTGTTGAGATTCTAAATCTTAAAACATATGAATTATGATATTTATTGTTCAAACATCAATTTAAAAAAATTATTTTGCTGCTCAGTAGTGTTAACACTATGTTGATTGAGCACTATCAATCTTGAGGACAAAGTTCTGTAATTCATCCTCTTTACAAGATACAGTTCAACTGTTCCAAGATCAATAAGAATTTTAGCTGACACACCACTTCCATTTGCAATGTCAGATCATTGTCATGTTGAGGCAACTATTTTTATTTAAAAACCTATCTCCTTACTTAAATACAAAGTTCACTTGCAAATTAAATAAGATAATCCAAATATTTGTATTTCAAATGACTAAACTATGAAGTAAATAGCATGCAAGTCCAAACCCATCTTGAAGCTTATGAAGGACTGACAATTGTTTTTGTGTGCAAGCTAAGTGTATAACTTGCGATGTTGATACTTGATGTGTCCTTGTGTTGCATACATACATGTGTATGTGCATATGTTCGAGCCAGGGCTCTCCATTATGCCATATCAGGCATAATCACGGAAATAACTTAGACCCTCAAAATCATGCCTTAAAATCACCAATTGAGCGTGAGAAGTACGTCTTAAATGTTGCTGACAATTTGGTGCTGACATGCCTGAAAAATCTACCTATGGCATGAGAAGATTATGAACGCAATTTTAAGTAAGGCAAAAAGACTTATCCCACCGAGAGAGTGTCCGACTGAAGAGTGTTTACCGTTTTGGGAAGAATCGTGTTTAAAATTAATTAGCATGGCAATGTGTCATTCATTGGTTTACCTTCTGCACTATCAGTATCAACCAATCACAAAGAAAATGTTTCGCGCTTTGCTTGATGTGAAGTTGGTTTGTGACGCATTGTATGCAGGGATTATTTCCCTTCTTTCACTACGAAACCATCAATTATCAATCAAGGCGTATGTCCATAATTTGTTTCCCACTCCTTAATATACTTTTTAAAAGTCCTTAAAATTGTAAAATGGATGTAAGCTCACCCCTAGTCCTTAGATTCATTGCAATATGGGAGAACATGCGAGTGTTACTAATATTGTTGGGAACTGTTTTGAAAACTTTCATCATCATCATCATCATCATCATCATCATCATCATCATCATCATCATCATCATCATCATCATCAAGAAGTGGGAGTTTATTACTGTCAAGGAAGAATGGTCACCAGGTCTTTTATCAAGTGTCAGAATGTTGCATAGTGTTATGTTGCTGTCCAAGCTGTCAGTAGTGTCACTTGCAATGCATATTTTATACACTGGATGTATATTTTTTAGCTACGCATGTGAATGTCTGGAAATACATTTTAATAACTCTCCATCTTGTTTCTCTATAATTCTGTTGTTGAAATTGTTAACGTCAACAACAAAATTATAGAGAAACAACTATATTAACAACAAAATTACAGAGAAACAAGATGGCAAGTCATTTAAATGTATTTCCAGACATTGACACACATAGCTAAAAACTACCCATTTTTAAAAGTGTTAATTTTCTTGGTGCAGTGTTGTCAGACGTCTTAATCCTAACAAAACAAAAAGGAAAATATGGAATTATTATAATTTATATTGACCACAGTTGAAGTATACAGAGCTTATTCTAGGATTTTGAAGAAGTGGGGGCAGGCCCCCCTTCCTTGAAAAAAAGGGGGGGATTAGGCCCCCCTCTGACCAAAACAGTGGGGGCGTCTTCTCAGCATATATTATAGGGTGTACACACAAACAAATATCTATACTTGTTTTCTCCCGTGATGTTCCCGGATAAACTGTGAAACAGTCAAGTATCGCATTCTCTCCAAACAGTAAGTACACACAAATCGCAGACAAAATATATCACAAACTGGTATCTGTAACCTTGCTTTCACAACTGTTGCATAAAAGCTCTGCTATTTTAGAAGATAAGTCATGGGAAAACAGTGTGACTGTTTTCTTCACAGTTCCTCCACTGAATTCGAAGTCGAAAAGCGTGCGCTTTTTCGAAGCCATTCTGATTCTGAATGTAAACCAGTTCCAACTGGTCAGGTTCATCGATGCCACACTCAGAAGAAAGGTGATTGGTCAAAAAGAATAGCATTGGCCAATGAAAATTTGAGACACATTGCATATACAAGAGAGCAACTTCCGTTTAACTCCAGTTTCCGCTACGCCCTAGTAGACGACAGAAACGTCACAGTAAAGCCCGCTTCGATCAAGACATGTAGCGGGATATTTCCAATCTCTGCGGGATCGCGAACGCGCTCATCGAATTTCTTTGCGGGAACAAAACTTTTTGTGCGTGATCCCGCGCATCCCGCGCCCTGGAATAAGCTCTGTATATTGATATATAATATGCAAAAGCAAACATGATCAAAATCGGAATATATCAGCCAATTTTTATAATCTGATACAAGGCAAAACAAATTTAATTAAATAGAAAAGGGTGAAGCACAAGGGTCTTGACCTTTAGTTAAACTTTAAGTATGTATACGAATGACATAACATGCTTAAAAATAGTTAATGTATAGATCTACAAAATAAAAGGGATAAATTTCGGTTTAGTTAATCTTAAGATAATGCAAAAAGTGTTTTTAACTAAACAAAAAAATAAAATTCAGAGCGACAGACAAATAGCCTACAGGACAACCAAACAGATACTGACAAATGGCTCATGAGTAACCTGTGTACCAAATGTCATTAAAATCGGTCTAACAATTTTTGAGATATATATATATATACATTAAAATGTTTTTTTGCAACAAAATAACTCCAGTGACCTTGACCTTTTAAGGTCTGCCAATCCCATTTCCAGGTTCCTGAGGCAAGTAAAAAACAACGCAACTTGATCATTGGCACCGAATCGTGTTTACTTTGATCTGCATAGTAGCCTGTGGAACACGCGCTTGGAATTTTGACCTCACACTCTAATCCGATATAATTACAGCGGATTTGATTAGTCAATTGTTCAACCCTTCAGCCAATGATGGCTATCCTGTTACCAATAGTGGGATTATGCTTTCACTATGTGGTCAAGTACATTTTTGAGTGGGAAAGTTAACAATGACCTGTTGCTTACCCGTGGGCAAGCTCTTGTTGAAAAAAAATTGGCAAACCCTGCCTTTGCATTAGAGTAAATATGATGGCACAGGAAACAGGCCAGTAACCTAGCCAATTTACCTATGAAGATTGGTGGTTCTTGAGCCATGGCTTCCAATGGACTGACAGACCGACATTTGGCTCGTTCTGATTCCCTTAGACAATTCCAAAGTATTTCCAGATAAGTCTAGAAATAACAAATAATAATTTAAAAAACTTTTAATCCATGGTACATTAATTTAGTGTCAAAATGTTTAAACTAATAAGTTAAACTGCCTACATGAAATGCAAATTGTGCTTTGCCTTTACTAGAACTTTGCAAAGTAGCTAATTTTAAAGACGATGATGATCTCTATTAGTATTAATAGAGTGGAACCTCCGGTATACGACCGTCCAAAATCTGAGAAAAAACGGTCTTATATTAAGAGGTGGTCTTATAGTACCGGAAACAAGGGGTGGTTGGGGGGGGGGGAGGGTCAGGCTCGGAGGGGTATGTAATCATAATTTTCACACTCATCAGCATGTAATGATGTATTCTCTGACAAAGAAAACTGTAAAACATGTGTCATTTTTAGCTTTGTCTTTTATTCACAACTTCAAAAATAGAATACAGTCGTATCGTGTCTTCAGATATTTTGAACAGGGAAAAACTTTCTCTCTGCCAAACTCAAAACTTTCCTCTTGGGGGATGCCATTTTGACAAGCCAGTGTAGGCGAGTAGTGTCCCTTACTTGCGAACCGGAAATTATAGCAGACAACAGCTGGCGTACACTAACATGAGAGAAAAAACGAAAGGTACAGACAATAAATTAACTGATCAATGTCTCTTTTAAATTGCCTAAGAGGATCGTATAAAGGGCTTAAGACACGGTCGGTCGCATAAACGAGGTTGTCGCATACTAGAGGCAGGGCTCGAAATTAGCGGGGGCCCGGGGCCAAAAACCCGCAAAGTTGATTTCGGGCTCGGAATGTTGAAAAACGAAGGGCCCGCTTGGCTCGCAAAATAATTCGTCTGCTACAGCTAGCTCTACTCGGCAGTTTCGTATTTGGGCCAAGGGAAGCAACCCCAACCGGTGCCCTAAATTTGGACAGGAAAAAAAAAAACAGAGAAAAGAAGCAAAAACCCTTTAATTTAGCACTCAAAAGTTTAATATACACTTCAATATCTTTTTAATATAATAAACAAAAGGCCATGGCACAACATAAGCGCAAAATGTCCATCTTTGCAAGTTCGAAAGTATGGCTACATATCGTCGCCATAGAGTTGCTAAAACAATCGGCTATGGCGTATTTTCCAATTTGCAGGCTCACTAGTCACTGGAATATGTGTGTCACTGAATGTGTGTGTGTGTGTGTGTGTGTGTGTGGGTGTGTGTGTGTGTGTGTGTGTGTTTTCCCCTTTTTTGTTGGTAATGTTTGAAAGTGAAAGAAAAGGCAAATAAAAATGACATCACTCAGCAAAATTGGAAATTCAATCGTTTTTATTTTAGATTATCAGACAAATTGTACTTTCTACTTATTATATTGTCAATAATTCTTTTGTTTTTTGTTTGCATTATTTTTCAAGTTGGGCCCCAAAAGTTGCTTGTGGGCCCTCAAATTTTTCAATCAAGGGGCCCGGTGGCCCCCAAAGAAAAAAGTTAATTTCTAGCCCTGCTAGAGGTAATTTATTATTGGAAATGAATCCATCAGAAGTTTTAAGGTCACATAACGGAGGGAGTCGTATACCAGAGAGACGGATACTGGAGGTTCCACTGTATTACTAAGTGTGTACTAAAAACTATACATTTTAAAGTATGTATTAAAAATAAATAACTAAATAATATTAATATTAATAATAATAATAATAATTGCTGTCATGCAGAGTTCAAAACCGCAATGTGTCTGCTCCAAGTGTCAAAACAAGGACTGTTTTGTGCTGCTGTCAACAGTGCCCCCCTCCCCCCCCCTTTTTTTTAACCTACTCTCTATTTCTTTGGGCCCAGGTAGGGTAGGTTCAGGTATGGGTTCTACCAGGGAAGGGGGTAAGAGGCAGATGTTTTGCCTGCAGATAATGAGAAGTGCTGTTGCCAGCTGGTGTTGCCATGCCTGCCTGTCAGTGCCACATGCCTAGGGCATAACTGATGCCTGCTGCCCTGGTGAAGGTGAGAGTCAATACTCTATCACAGGATCGGGATGAGGCGGGGTACAGCAGAATAGGGATTTAGGAGTCAGAAACGTTGGTGGGAGACTTGAAGAGGGTTTGAACTTTAATAGATGATGATAATGATGATGATTTGTAAAGTTATGCTCTAAACGCACAGTTGACCAAAAGAAAAAAAAATCGAACTATGAAAATAATAAATTCATTAACAAATTATGGAATGTCACACACAAAATCATTCTAAGATCTTTAAGTTTAAAAACGACAAAGACCAGTTCAAAGAACTGAACAAATTTACCTTTTGCCTGTGTACTAGTACTACATCACACCTTCCTCCACATCCAATCCCCCTTTTATTTCTCCCCACTAAATATATCTAGATATATATATAGCATGCTGCACCAAAAATATATATATTCTTCAAAACTCTTAAAACTACTGTGATAATTAACAATACAAGACTATGCAGATCTATATTACATACTTATCATTTCACAAAATCAAACTCCATCTAAAAGTGAAAAGTTAAATAGCTTATTGAACGAAGATGGGAAAGAAGATGGAGTGGGAAATCAAAGAAGCAAATCTCTTCTTTCTTGTATTATATTTTTATTTCTTTCTTTTGTATTATAATAATAATAATAAATTATTGAAGTTTGTACAGCTACATAACAGATTCCTTAAAATTGATACAGAGGGAAACTTCATTTGATACTGTGATAAAACAAGACAAGGTTGCTGAATGTCCGTTACCGCTTGACCTCACGTAACTGACCACTGATATTGATAATGGTTGCCTTGCCAAATAATTGAGGTCACAGTTCAGACAACCATTTCAGGTCGGTTGCCACACAACGCTTGTCGCTTATATAACATACTGGCCCTTATACACTGAGCTTCCGGTATAAACAAACTGACCAAAAGAAACATCGAATATAATGAAAACACAACAATATAAAAAGTTCCTACAGTGGTAGAAGAAATCCTTTAATCACGTGACTAAACGGGATCCCTCAGCTGAAGGGTTTCCCCCAATTATAGCGCCCAATGTCCCGTTTTCGCAGTTTCATGCTTTACTGTACCGTTAAAATACCATTATATAATCATGCACACACTTCCAGTTTACAGAATATTTCCTTTGGTTACAAAAGTCTAAGAATCTCAAGGTCTATTGAAGCATCCGCCATCAGTAAAAAGAAGTAAACTTTCTTACCAACCTTAGTAAAATAAAAAAATTAAAAAACTCTCCAATATGGCCGACCATACAAAAAATTAACAGATACGAAAAACTGCGCCAAATAATACGATAAATGCTTCACTCTTTGCCAATTGAAAACATGATCGATTGTAGAATGTCCATTTCATACACACTGTAAATAAAGTCTCTAAGGTAAGCAAATACAGATAAGTGTGACATAAATAATGCATAGTTCATTTCGGCTACAGATAAACAATGCGGCACACACTTACCTCTACAGAACGACAAAATCCAAAATACACCAATGATGATTGTAAGTATCCCCATGCTATGATCCTCAAGTGTAAAACATGGTTACGAGGATAGAATACAAGTTGAATAAAGCCGGCGAAACCGTCGACATGAGGAAAAGCGTGCATTCATCGCACTGATACACAACTCGACCGCACACAACATTTTAGAACTACTTCTGTATTGGAGTATTACTCCGCGGGATTTGGAGGCTTGAGCGGATTAGACGTGACACTTTGTAAATTAAGGAAGCAAGCATGGGCAAATTAATAAAACTTGCAAAGGAACCCTCCAGAGCAAATGAAAAGATCGCCGGGTAAATTGGACTTCTAAGAAAAATGAAATAACATGACGGTAGGGCAGGCACTTGCTTTTCTGCGGAAGAGCATCAAGGTATACGGGTGAGGAATGGGGCACCTGTTTTGTGAGGCAAGTCTGAGGTCACAGGCAGATTTGGGGTCGAGGCAGGTAGACTGAGGACAGCGGCGCGAACACGGCAAAAAAATATTAGTTTTGTTTTAAATAGAAATTCTGCAATTACTATTACAGATTCCAATAAAACAATGAACGACATTGCTGGTGATTATCAAAAAGTTGTATTAATGTAATTGTTTCTATAGAAACTAAAGTAATTACATGGAGAAAAACATCGCTCTTGGGGGAAAAAATACAACACATAAAATATAAGCGGCAAAAGCTTGGATGGAAAAGAGTGTTAGGATGTAGGGGTATGATCGATCTAAAAGTAAGAAAAGATCTAGCTTCTTTTTTTTTTTTTTTTTTTTTTTTTGAGCTGGTCAACTTTATTTGAACTGCCATAGAACACAAAATTCGAACTGAAAGTTCACGTTTTATTCAAAAGTTACGTAATGCTAATCTGAGAAAGTAGTTTTTTTTTATAACATAGATGCTAACTACAGTATTAATACAACCTACCTATATTGCTCTTTTAAACAAATCTCAAAACTTTAATATTTTCAGTAATCAGTTGGACGTACGTGCTCTCACATTTTAAACATTAGTTTTGTTCCATTGCGTATCCTATTATGGCTAGGAAAATCAAATTAAAAAAAAACAAAACAACACCACATAACCCATAAATAAATAAATACCTGCCAAAGAAAAGGCACTTTAAAGGCTTAGCGGCTTGTTCTACTACCCTTATTCTTGTACTATACCAAAGATACTAGAACAGTATTTATACTATCTTTGACTATACTACCACAGTGGCGGACCACGGTCAGAGCAGAGAGGAAGTGAAGAGGGGCTGGGGAGAGGGAGGAGGAAGGGCGGGGGATTGATGGTAGTGCTGGTCCTGATATGGCTCGGAAGAGTCCGTTGGACCTAAAGCATGTAATGTAATGATGGTAGTGGGAGGAAGGTGAGGGAGGAAGAAGGGTAGGGGAACGATGTGGGGTGGGGGAGGTCCCGGAGGTGTACCAAAACTTTTATAAGATAATTTTCGGTTTCCGGAATGGACTACTGAGATTTGACAGGCAGTGGCCATCAATATAGAATTGTCAAAAGCTGTAATATTGTACTTTTGTTTTTTTTAATTTTTATTTATTTAATTTTTTGGGGGGGAGTGAGGGGGGGGGCGTGCACCCTCCCCCTCTTCTCGTCCGTTCCTGTCGTGCCACTACTTTTTAAAGTTTACGGGAAACGTATGTGGATTCGCGATTCACTCCCTTTGATACACCTTGAAACCTAAATCGGGTCGCAAATTCAATAAAGAGTTGTCTCCCGTATAAAATGTAATCTTTTCTTAATGAATGCATAAAATTACTTATATTCCGTAAAGTTTTAATATAATTCATATTATTAAATAAAATAAAAACAATAATTGATTATACATTAAAAAAAATAAAAAACACAAACTTGTTTTAATAAATAACTAAAATCTTTTTAATTTTACAATATTCTACAACATTTCAGCAATTTTAAAACGACTCCGTTTTTTGTCTATAGCAGATTAAAAAAAAAATTAAAGACGTTATAGTTTCCCTTAATTATAAGAATACAGTATATTTGTATCGCGCGGTACCTCGCAAACGGTAAGGAAAGCTAGCTCGCCGAGCTTAGCAACACACGTGCAATCACACACACACACACAAAAAATAATGGTTAAGTAATTACAGTACAACATGGGCGTGCAAAACAACAGATAATATGAATACCAAGAACCGAGGCGATGCCGCCACCATCCATGAACAGATGACGTGACTTGGTAAAAAAAAATTACATATGGGGATGGAAGGGAGGGGGAGTGAAAATTATTGAGTTTGCATGTTAAAAAGGTGGGTCTTTAATTCAAAATAAGTGAAAATAAGTCCAAAGCTCTGCCGCCCGCCTTGTTCTTAAAGCTAAAAAACGAGACCATGCCACCCCTCTACTCCGCGATCCGATCTCTTCATTGGCTCCCTGTTCGAGCTCGCATCTTGTACAAGCTCTCAACTATTGTTTTTAAATTCTTCACTGGTTCTGCCCCTTCATACTTTACTGACCTTCTCTCTGTCTACTCTCCTGCAAGACAACTCCGCTCTTCTTCTGATACAAGACTGCTTTCTATCCCCCGTGTTCACTCAAAGACCTATGGTGAACGATCTTTCTCTTTCTCTGCTGCAACTGCCTGGAACTCACTATCGGTGCAACTCCGACATGCTCCATCACTTTCTTCCTTCAAGCGCCAATTAAAGACCCACCTTTTTAACATGCAAACTTAATAATTTTCACTCCCCCTCCCTTCTATCCCCATATGTAATCTTTTACCAAGTCACGTCATCTGTTCATGGATGGTGGCGGCACCGGCTCGGTTCTTGGTATTCATATTATCTGTTGTTTTACATGGCCATGTTTTACTGTAATTATTTAACCATTTAATAAGTGTATACGTGTTCTGTGTGCGTGTGTGTGTGTGCATACACAAAAGCCTTAAAATGGGTGACCGACCTTGCTTTTTGTGCAGACAATGGGTGTCTGAAAATTTCTGGGTGACCAAATGAGACACCCATTTTTTTAGGAATAGATTTTGCGATTTCTTTCGGTAAAAAGACGTAAAATTGAAGAAATTCAATAAAACCCATTTTTGTGGTTTTACATACTTTCGTGTGTATCGTCAATCGGTTGTGTGTATTCAGACCTGGTCGGAACACACACGGCGCGAAGAGAGAGGGAACGCTGTCATTGAGTGATGTCCCTTTACACTTTTAATTACTGGGCCGTGTGGATGTTGGTAAGTTTTTCATTTTGTTTCTTTGTTTTATTATCATAATCAATTTTGCAGAAGTTTTGTTATATCTTTAGGAGAATGTACCAAACCTACGGAATTTAACATCACAGCAAATTTCGATGTTTTCTAACAAAAGATGTGAACCATACTTATAACAGTAGTTTGCCCAGTCAGCATGTTTTCTAACAGTTACAGGACTGAGAAAGGCTTACTGTACGAACCTTCTTTCATTTTCCACCCTGCCATTATCTTGAAGGAAGAATAGTTAGTCGTGTTATGACAATTCAAGGTAATGATAATGGCACTAGCAAGTAGCAGTTTTGACACTGCATGGAGTGTTGTGGCACCGTGACCGAGTGAAAAGTGAAAGAAGGCTCGTACGGATCACATATTTATACAACAAAATGCAGAACACTCTAATATGCTCAGAAAATAAAACGTTTTGCCAGTTTCAGCAGAATATACGAAAATAATGATGCATTTATATATATTCATAAAGCATAGTAATTAATTGTTCGACAATATGATCTTGTGGGGAGGGGGGTTATGGAGTAAAATACAACACAAACAATAATATATTAAAAGCCTGAATTGTGTTTAAGAGTTATAACTTGGGACCTGTAGACAATCAAGCGACATTAATCCACTTACAGACCTAGTATTGCTACTGCCGTAAAAGAATAACTAGGCCTACTAGTAGTAGGCCTAACTCACGCAAGATTTAATAATGCGAAACGAAGACCTTGCAAAATTCACAGAAATAAACATAAAAGAAGAAAGAATATTGTTTTGCAAACAAAACTCACGCATTGAGTTGACATAACTTCATAACTAAATGTGAAACGCATGAGTTCTAATCTGAATGCATGTGTGCGAAACTGTGACAACGAATGAAAACAACATGGCGGCGACTCGAAAGGTGCGTAAACATTCGTCGTGTGGTCTTGAATTTTGTATAATTTGAAAGGCTTTAAGCTCAAAAAGTTTATTTTTTGTTGTTGTATTATTTAAAAGACACATCAGGTTACCTAATAAAACAAAAATTAGAGCCAAGCAAATTTTATAAAGCAAAAAAAAAAATTAAAAAATGTTTAACAAAGTTGAAAATGCATTTTCATTCAATAAAAGTAGCTGTAGGCCTACAGATAACGTGTATCAATACCTACAGAATACAGAAAACGGCGAAGTACCACTGAACAGATTTTCAACCTCAGAATAATCTGCGAGAAATACCTACAGCACCAACATCTATCTATATCATGTGTTCGTAGACTTCAACTTTCAAGAAGGGGTTTGACCGAGTCTGGCATGCAGCTCTGTGGGCAACCATGAGAGTGTACAACATCAGCCCTAAAATTATTGAAGTCATCAAAAGCCTGTATGACAAGGCTACCAGTGCAGTCCTCCATAACAGCACCATCAGAAACTGTTCAGAACAACAATCGGTGTGCGTCAGGGATGCCTACTGTCTCCAACCCCCTTCACCATCCTCCTATAGCGCATCATGTCAAATGCTCTTGCAGATCATGAAGGCACAGTCAGCAAAGGGGGTAGAGCAATTTCCAATCTTCGTTTTGCGGATGACATTGATGGATTGGCTGGAGAGGAACAAGAACTTGAACAGCTGGTACAGAGGCTTGACACCAACTCCAGAGCCTATGGAATAGAAATGAGTGCAGAGAAGACCAAAATCAAATGATGACCAATGGCATCAACACGGATATCAAAGTCCAAGGTCAATCCCTCTACACAGTGCATAGCTTCAAATATTTAGGAGTCACCCCCCACCCTCCCTCTCAGCCCCGCCATTCTCCTGTTCTCTTGTATATAAAACAGGACGGCAAGCCATTCACATGTATTTCCAGACAGCAAAACCATGTTATAAAATCCTTTTAAATAGGGGGATTGTTCTTATATAGCAAACTTAAAAGCTCAGAGAGCGTCTCAAAGCGCCAGCCACTGATTTTTAGCATGTACAAAATAGTTTGCTGAAGTCAGGACTCGAACTCACGTCATCTAAGATGCACATAAGGCTTGCAACCTTCTGTTTCCTCTTCATTTGTTTGTGTTTTTCTGTTGTGTGTTCTTCTGTTGTGCAGGCTACACAAATGCCTTAAAGTGGGTGGCTGCACGTACTTGCTTTTTATATCAATACGGTGTTTACTGTTTATGTATAATCCTGGGGAACTCTTTTTTTCCGTGGAGCAATTTCCAGTTAGACTCATATTTCAAGCCAATTTATATCCAGTTGTTTTGTGTGTTAATTGTATCAGTTTTTATTTAATAGAGAGAGAAATGAAGGTTGAAGTGTTCACAAGGTATTTCTTTTTGCTTTGATAATATTTATTTCAAAAAGAAATAAGAGGGTTTTTTATTACTAAAATTGTATCAAGGTGTTTCATAACCCTATTTGTGCTGTTTTCAGGGAGAGGGGAAAGGTCACCAAGAGTTCTGTCTCTGCTCGTGATGACAAAGAGTTCTGGAGGACTTCCAACATATCTTGGATAACCAAAACACCAGACTGCCCATCGCCAACACATTCCACTGGCACCCACTCTTCTAGAACACAGTGAGTTATGATTCACAATTGATGATCCAACTTTTTATCTTCTGTTTGCTTTCTTTAATAAAATCTTGTATTTTCTATCATACATGAGTGCTATCTCTGCCCTCCCCTCTCTCCTTAATTTATAAAAAGTACTTAATTTATACTGGTCACTCATTTTCATGTAGAATATGGTGAATAAGTTCCATAAGGAACACGTACAGTGAAAGCAAAGAGAAAGCAGATATCCTTAACGAACAGTTCTGCTCAGTATTTACGCAGGAAGACCTGGACAACCTACCAGATCTTGGCGACAGCCCCTACCCCGATATGCCCGACATTAACATCTCTCTCATCGGAGTAGAGAAGCTGCTGCAGAACCTAAACCCAAGAAGGGCTGCAGGCCCCATCTCCCTCACCTCCGTCTGCTCTAAACTTATGGAGCACATCGTCCGCACAGGCATTAGTGCCATTACCGACCATCTCACCAGGAACAGCATCCTCAGTAACTCCCAGCATGGGTTCCGTAAGAGGCATTCTTGTTTAACCCAGCTCATTCTCACAACTGAGCTGTACAAGTAGCACATGAGCTGGACAAGGGAGGACAGACGGACACCATTCTCCTAGATTTCGCCAAAGCATTTGACAAAGTGCCCCACCAATGCCTCATCATCAAGCTCCACCATTACGGCATCAGAGGGAAGACCCTGAACTGGATACAGATCTTCCTGGCTCAAAGAACCCAGCAAGTTGTTGTGGAGGAGGAGTCGTCTAGTATAGGCCAGGTGACCTCGGGTGTCCCTCAAGGATCCGTCATCAGCCGACGCTCTTCCTAGTCTACATCAATGACCTGGGCAACAACATCAAGGTCAACGTTAGATTATTCTCTGATGACACCATCCTTTACCAGCGCATCAAGACCCAACAAGATGCTGTCTCCCTACAAGAAGACCTAGCGATCCTGGAAAAGTGGGAGGAGATGTGGCAGATGGAGTTCAATGTTGCCAAGTGCCATGTCCTATCTCAGTATCTGTTACCAACAAAAAGAAACCTACCCGCTCAAACTACACCCTCCACGGTCACACGCTCGAGCAGGTGGTACAGTGTTAAGTACCTCGGTGTCGAGCTTACAGAGAAACTCCACTGGGGGAAGCATGTCCACGCTTTGGCCGCCAAAGCGAACCAAACCAGCACCTTCGTCTACAGAAACCTTAAGGGGTGCCCCACTGCCATCCAGACGCACTGTTACAAAGGCCTAGTCCGACCAGTCCTGGAATACGCTTCGCCAGTGTGGGATCCCTTTCAACAGAACTTGAGCGACACCCCGGAACTGGTCCAGCGAAGAGCGGCCCGAAGGATCCTGCATGACTTTAGTCCCCGGTCTAGCGCCTCTGCCCTTGTCCATCAGCTAAACCTGCAGACCCTGTCTGAGCGTCGCAAGATCGACAAAGCTGCAATGTTGTATAAGATCATCAGTGACCAAGTCGATATCCCTGCTGGCTCACATCTTAAACCAGCAGAACGTGCCACCAGAGGACAGCAGGTGAAGCTCCAGGTGCCCCAATCTAGAACCAATGCTCACCTACATTCCTTCTTCCCCTCTATCCGTCTCTGGAACTCCCTCTCTGATGCAATCATAACCACTAAGTCAGTCCCTGCCTTCAAATCAGCAATGGCAGGATGGCTCCATTTGTAAATATCTCATTGGAAAATATATATATATATATATATATATATATATGATGATTTAATAAGGAGCGTTACTGCATGTGTTTAGGAGTATTTAGCAGTAAGTAGAGACTCAGTTTGATATCTCTACCAGTAGAATTAGAAACTCAGCCTGATTAGAGTCTCTACTCTGACAAAAATATATCTCCAGAACATGTAAAGTTTTGCTTTTGTCCAGTTGCGTTAGAGCAAATATTTGGTTACTTGTTACAAAGGTGAAATTAAAAAAATCAGTCAATATTGCATTTTTGAAACAAATTTTTAAAATGCCGTTTATTAATATTCACATGTTTGTCATTGTTTTGCCTTACAGAAATTCATTTTTGAAGAGAATCAAGTGCTTTTCAGAATGGCAGTGTTCTTGTGCTATTGGTATGAGTGGCAGGTGTGGACATGTCTGTGGCCTCTTGTATCAGCTTGACCACTTCAAAATGATGAAAACTGATTTTGTTCCAGAGGTAAATGTTTGTCACTCCCCCACATCTCTCTCTCTCTCTCTCTCTCTCTCTCTCTCTCACTGTGTACCTGCTTGCGCACATGAACACACATCAGACCAAAAGACAAAACAATTGTAGGAGCAGTTAAAAATGTATTTATGAATGGTTATTTTACTACTAACATATATTTATATTATTTTGTCTCACTGTGAAGTGCTTTTTACTTTTAAATATTTTTTATCATTGCTTCATTATGTATTCTTAATGTGGATATATATTCTTTTATGGTGTGTGTGTGTGCGGACGTTATACATGCTGTTTATTCTTAGATGTGATATAATCTTTATTATGTCTTACAATGGTTAACATGTTTTATTTCATGTTTTAATATTGTTTAAATATTTGTCTTTGTGAATGTATGTCACCTTCAACTTAGCTGTGACAGATGCCGCCACGGAGATCATCACTCTTCCAAAAAAAGGTAACCCTCAGGAATGTGAAAATTACCGCACCATCAGCCTCATCAGCCATCCCAGCAAGGTCCTCCTGAAAATAATACTCAACAGATTGAAACCCCAAGCTCAACAAATCATAGCTGAAGAGCAAGCAGGATTTAGGGCAGGGTGAAGTACCACTGAACAGATTTTCAACCTCAGAATAATCTGCGAGAAATACCAACAGCACCAACATCTATATCATGGGTTCGTAGACTTTAAAAAGGAGTTTGACCGAGTCTGGCATGCAGCTCTGTGGGAAACCATGAGAGTGTACAACATCAGCCCTAAAATTATTGAAGTCATCAAAAGTCTGTATGACAAGGCTACCAGTGCAGTCCTCCACAACAGCGCCATCGGAAACTGGTTCAGAACAACAATCAGTGTGCGTCAGGGATGCCTACTCTCTCCAACACTCTTCAACATTTTCCTAGAGCGCATCATGTCGGATGCCCTTGCAGATCACGAAGGCACAGTCAGAATAGGGGGAAGAGCAATCTCCAACCTTCGTTTTGCAGATGACATTGATGGATTGGCTGGAGAGGAACAAGAACTTGAACTGCTGTACAGAGGCTTGACACTACCTCCAGAGCCTATGGAATGGAAATGAGTGCAGAGAAGAGCAAAATGATGACCAATGACACCAATGGCATCAACACGGACATCAAAATCCAAGGCCCATCCCTCAACACAGTGCATAGCTTCAAATATTTAGGAGCCATTGTATCAGACAATGGGTCCCGACAGGAAGTCCTCTCCAGGATCGCACAAACAATTGCTGCCCTTGCGAGGTTGAAGCCAATTTGGAAAGACAGGACCATCAGTCTACATTCCAAGGTAAGGCTGCTGCGCTCTCTTGTCGTCGCCATCTTCCTATATGCTTGCGAAACATGGACCCTCACAGCAGATCTCCAACGAAGAATGCAAAGCATGGAGATGAGGTGCTACAGATGACTTCTGGGCATTTCCTATACCCAGCACATCACCAACAACGAAGTCCGACAGACCATCACACAAGCCATTGGACAACACGTTGACCTGCTCACATTGGTGAAAAAACGGAAACTCCGATGGTATGACTACGTCACCAGATCATCAGGTCTTGCAAAGACCATCCTGCAAGGCACAGTGCAAGGAGGTAGAAGAAGAGGGAGACCGAAAAAGAGGTGGGAGGACAACATTCGAGAATGGACTGGTTTGACACTAAGCAAAACAATCAAGGTTGCTGAGGACAGGGAAAGATGGAGTACGCTGGTTAAACGATCATCTGTGGTGCCCCTACGACATCCGAGTTACGGGATAGGATAGGATAGGAATGTATGTATGTTTATGCGTGTGACCGCTTAGAGCAGACTTTCATTTTGGTTTTGCGTTTTACAAAATAAATAATAGTAATAATAATAATAATAATTATTTTGGGGCTGGGGCCAACAGAACTGTATGCATGCTGTTTAAGACAACAAAAGCCTGAGAACACCTATTTTGCCCACTTTTTATTGTGTGTGTGTGTGGGGGGGGGGGGGGGGTAAGGGATCGGGCGTGGGTAGGAGGGGATGAGGGATTAAGACTTTAAAACTAGAAAGTCAAAATGTCTATTTTCTTGTGTCCACAGATGACCCGAGGGTGTATGAAAAGCCTAAGAGTCTGGCACAAAGGCTACAGGCTGGAAACTTCCGTACTACGAAGTCCATGAGAGTAGGGTTGGAGAATGAACTCATAGCTGCAGGACACTATCTCACAGTAAGTTGGTAAAGCTGTGCAAACTTAAATCAAAACGTGTCATGTATACAAAAAGTGTTGGAGAGGGGGAAAAAAAGTAAAATAAAAAATATAAAAGAAAAATTTTATTGTGCTACAAAATTGATCCCTGAAAAAAACAAATACTTTCATATTCAATCCAAGTAGACTGGTCTAACTAGACTTTTCCCATTGTTGGAGATGAGTACAATGCAAATGTCCGAGTTTTATTTTATTTTGTGACAAAGTGGTGCAACTAAATCTGTGACACACGCTGAGGTAAATGCATCCGAAAAAAATGTACTTCCCATTGCTGCCAATGTACACTAACACGTTTGGTGTAATAAAAAAAAGAAGACAAAACAAAAAAGAAAACAAATGGATTAATTGTTATACTTCTCAATTATAAGCATATATTCCTTGTTTGTGCAGGACAAAGCTGAATCTGTAAATATCTACCCAGTAGGCATCATCATCCATCTCAAGGCCTTCTGGTTGGCAGTATCACCCGACAGACGGGTGTATTATGCTTCAAGTGTAGAAAATTTTGGCCTGTTGGAAATCAAGTGTCCTGACATGGAGAAAAAAAGCTCTTTAGAGGAAGTTGAGTACTTTGTAAAACACAATGACAAATATTCACTGAAGAGGTGCCACAAATATTTCTACCAAATTCAGATGCAGATGGCAGTGACTGGGTTGCCTTGGACAGACTTGTACAGTTGGTCTCATAAGATGACCCACTTAGAAAGGATTGTCTTTGATGCTGCAAAGGTCAAATTGACCATTAACAAGTTTTATTTTCTCTTTTCTTGTAACAGGATATGGTTTAGGAAACCCTTGCAGGACTGTTGTGATTTGAAAATAACCGGTTCTTTTTGGTGCTGCAAACAATATTGTATTAACTTCTGTTTTGTTTCAATCATTCCCCCGTTGGGGTGCCGGGGGTTTCAGTATAAATAGTATCCCCAATTTCTGGAAATTTAGTGCTTTAAATTCCCACTGTCGCTTTCTCATTTGCTCTTTCTCATTCCTGCTCTGTTCTATCAATCTGCTATACTATCTTCTTCTTCACTAGACCAGTCACCTACCTTTTTTCTTGAAAACTCTTCCGGGACAAGACTCCTTATTTGTGTATGGGGTCTGTTGGATCAGCTTGGGAATATTGGACGCTTTCTGCCAGGTGGTCACTATGGCTTCCTATGATGTTATTATTTAGCAATGTAGGCATTTTATATGTATGTGTTTTGTTAATTTATAATGATGTTTGTATTCTATTTTGTTTTTGTAAACGGGGGTTCGATAAATTAGAGTACAGCCTCAGCGTCTCCTGAGTGGGATGTCTTTATTGTAAAGTGACTGGCTGGTGGAGAGGTTTCAGTTTTACCACTAGGGTTTTTTCGGCAGATCTTTTATGCGGATCAGGGGTTGTCCGGTCTTGATTTGGCTCGGAAGAGTCCACTGGACCTAAAGCTATACTCATGTAATGTAATGTAATGTTTCAATCATGTCTCAGAGGTATTTTATTTGCCAAGGCGCAGACTTTTTTCCACAAGTAGAAATTGTTTATCACATTCCTAAATAATTGAAATGTGTATTCAGAAAGCAGGCAAGTTTCGGAGGATGTCTTTGGCTCAGGGTGATAACCATCATGTTGCTCTATATCAAAGGTCAAGGTTGCTTGGGGCATTTATTTGCTAAACATGTTTTGCTGTTGATCTGAAAAACGGCTGAATAAGTTTTGATGATTTTTTTTAATAGAGGTACCTCCTCACGCTAGTCATTATTATTATTGAGGATTTTTATAGCGCATTTATCTTGCCGTACTTGACCATACTCTAGGCGCTTGCCGATACAGGATCTAACTCAAATCGCCCGAGACGCCCACCCGCAGCCTTTGGGCGCATGGTCTGATGCTCGGACAACTGAGCACTATCCTGACCAGCCAGGGATGGGGGAGATGGACCAAGTGCATGCTGGGTGTGTTCTTGTTACCGGCACTCACCCATCTAGGACATGAGCGTCAGGATCTTTAAAGTCCGTTATGATGGAATGTATGCGACACACAGACTAGACCTCTGTTTATACTCTCATCCGAAGGAGTAGGAAACGGGAGTAAAGTGTCTTTCCCAGGGACACAACACAATGGCGCGGACAGGGCTCGAACCTGGGACTTTCAGATCCGCAAGCCAAAGCACTAACATTAGACTACCGTGCCTCTCATTATTGTTTAATCAGTTGGTTGGCTGGTCACACCATCGTTTGGTATTTCATTTTTCTGTTCAAAACACTTATTTTTTGCATTATCTTAGCTACTGTATGATGACTGATTTTGATTATTTTTACCCGGTCCTGATTTGGCTCGGAAGAGTCCGCTGGACCTAAAGCAATAATCATGTAATGTAATGATTATTTTTACTATGTTAATACTTAAACTATTGCTCAGTAGCCCTTTCTCAAGGTTGCTAAGGTACATTATTTTCTACACACATTTTATTTTAAAACTGCCAAAGCAGAATTTATTTTATATGTATTATTTTTTTGTTTTGCTGTAAAGCGCTATGAGCTCTAGTGAGGAAGGGCGCTGTACAAATGTTAATGATTATCATTACAATTACTTTACGAGCTGCAAGCAGAAATTAAATGGTTTCACTTTATGATACCTTGATGTAAGAAACTTCAAAGGGACATAATCTATTTAGGTTGTGTAAATCTGTTATGTTTTTTTTTCTTGTGGGGTGGGGGGGTGTGTGTGGAGGGAGGGAGCGTGCATGCATGCTCACTGCGCCAGTCTGAAAACTTTGCTTTTATTTATGCATGAATCATTGAATGTGTAAATTTGTTAGTTAATATATTTCTCTTATTTTGTAAATTGTTTTATTGTAAATAAAGATTGTTTTATTATTATTTTGTAGTATTGATAGTATGATTGGAATAACATTTTATGAAAGAAAAAGATTTCTCTTATATAGCGCACTTACAAGCTCAGAGAGCTTCTCAAAGCGCTGGCCCGTAATATCCAGCAATTACACAATAGTTTGCTGAAGTCAGGATTCGAACCCACGTCACCCAAGACGCACTCACACAAGTCGTGCGCTCTGACAAAAATGGAAACTAAAATGAAGTTGGCGTGTCTCTTCTTTCAGGTTTGTGAATCTATTTTCTCACATGTATTTAATGCAACTCAATTTCACCTTGGTAATAATACAGTTGTTAAAATAAATAAAAATTAAAAGTAAATAAAAAATAAAAAAAACCTCAAAACCACAACTTTCATCAATCTTTTTATTTGCATGTTAGGCAGTGTGTAGGTACTGTTTACTAGTCCTATTGAGCACAACCAGGAAAACATGTATGCAGTAGAGTAAATAAATTCACCTTTTACATTGACAACAACATCACATCACACAAATTATACCTTGGACTTGTACTGACCCTAGTTTTCTGTCCGTAAAAAAAGTGTAACATTGGATCTTTCTCAGACACTATCAAGCCTTAACACTGGCAAGATGGTGTATGGTCACAAGACCTAAAAAAAAAAAACATGGTCACAGGGTCAAATAATGTTGCTTAAAAAAAGCAATATTTTTCACTTATTTCCAATTTTTGCACAAATTAATGATTAACAATGGTTATTATAACTATATATGCTATGGTAGGGCAAAGTAAAGTCTTTATTTTCATAGCAGTCTGGATGACCTTGTTTAAGATTCAAAATTCTTTATTGTCCAAACACATGGCATGGATATTTGTTTTGCAGTGCAAAAAAAAGAAATAACATCAAATCCATCAACAACAAAAAACAAAAACATAGACATACAATTACCTACATTTGATATACTATCAGACACAACTTCCATACCAATATATACAAATCTATCACCACTAGTACACAGGCATAAACAGATATCCAATCACATACCCATGCGTACACATTTGACACACAGATAATTATTCCACCATACACAAGACCACTCACACTCACCCATTCTTTCATGCCTTAGACCCATCCAAGCCATCCACAACACCTCACTCCTGTATCTATACACTCACACTTAAATACTTTTCATCCTTCCTACCACTCAACTCGTTGACTCATAGTCCCACATACATCCATGCACACCCATGTACACATATATACACACATTCTTGCTCGCGCACTTACCCCTCCATTCATGTCTTCATACACCTTGCACTAACGACAGCTACAATGGAATACAATATAATATTATTATGTTCCTGGAATAACTAGGTGCGACAGAGTACTAATGACTTCAGCAAAACAATCTTTTGAAATTACAATACTAAGTACTGGTGGAAACCTGATGAAGGTGACGATGGTGATTTATTAATAATAATAATAATAATAATAATAATAATAATAATAGTAATA
Source organism: Oncomelania hupensis (assembly GCA_036898135.1). Lineage (NCBI taxonomy): Eukaryota > Metazoa > Mollusca > Gastropoda > Littorinimorpha > Pomatiopsidae > Oncomelania > Oncomelania hupensis. The sequence continues at coordinate 53,560,740 of CM072517.1, read as the reverse complement.
ATACTAATAATAATGATAATAGTAATAATATTAATAATAATAATAATAATAATAATAATCATAAAAGTTATAATTAAAATAAAAATATAATAATAATAATAATAATAATAATAATAATAATAATAATAATAATAACAATACAAGTACATGTACTAAAAATAATACAACAGCAGCAACAACCACAAGACTAATATTTGTAATAATATATGGTAACAATGAATCAATGACACTAATAATAACAATACTACTACAACTAATAATAAAAACAACAAGAAGGATGCAAAACCAAGCTTCATGATGATCTTGGGGAACAAAATTAGTGAGAATAATGATGACACCACGAACGACAATACATCCGAAATAACTAATTGATACAATTTCTTGTCACAGTTGAGTAAAAAAATACACCACGTTCTCACATAATTATTTGCAGCAGATGTGGATAAACGCACAAAAGCAAAGTGCCTCCTTTATTACAAGGGTGAGCATTCTTATCGCTGTCCGAGTGTCGAGCGTGTCGTTTGCCAGTCGGATGGCTGTTGGTAGGTAGGAATTCATTAAGCGTGTTGTGCGACACTTCATGGAGAGGAAGCGCATGCGAATCAAAAAAAGTTTTGCGTTACCACATTGCTATTATTTAATTATATAATTTATAATAATATTTAGATCTATTAAAAAACAATTTCAACACGAGGTTTGATAAATGTTAAAGTATTTGTAGAACGAGTCGAATGTTTACATTTTGTAGTTGGCCAAAAAAGGCAATACATGCTTGCATTAATAATATAAAAATGCACTGCCGTGATTGGTAGGCTTGTAAAGTTGCAACAACAATTGTAATCACTAATTGTAATAAAAACCTTTATCGTCTTTGTTGGTCAATTTCATCTGGTGAAAACTGTCCATTGTAGTAGCGGAAAGGAGGTATATTCAGTCCCACTTTCTGCTTTCGGAGCACTTCTGCAATCAAGAACTCTTAGTCGGCCATGACGCTGTCGCCTTCATCAAGCAGGGGCAGAAGTTCCAATTCCTACACAATCTGTACATCGGAACAGCTTCCTGTCATGAGCTGAGATATGAAGGTTATGGGCCCATTCGGTGCAATGCCTATCAGTTTCTTTAATGTGCTCGTGGACTTGTAGTTGGAGTATATCTGTGAATTGAGCTTCAGTGATGAAAGTGTCTGTCATTTAATCTCGGTACAATCGAGGATCACTCGTGTTGTAGGGTACTCGTCCTTGAAGCTTTGTGGCATGTGTTGGTTAACCAACTGTCGGGATGGCCAGATGCTCATGGAGCCCAGTGAAAGTAGAGGAAGTTTGCCCAAGCAATACATTTTTGATGGGCAGCTGACTGCGAGATGTTGAAGTGAACTCCAAGGTCAGTTTCTGTGAATCTTTGTCGAACCCGGCAAAGGTACATGAACAGTTTATCTGCTAAAGGTAGGGCTCGACTCTGCTGGCTCTTCATACTAGGGTCACATGTGACATATGTGTGGTATGGCTGCCTCATAGTTCCTGCACTTGGTGACAGAAAGTCAAACAATATCTTAAAAGTTCTGTAGCTTGGTAAGCCGGTGTAATGTTCAAAAGTGTTATTGTCTGAAGAAAAGCGCTCTACCCCAAAGCGTTCCAACCTCATAACAGCCACTTTCTCCTGCTCTTTGTGGAGTTGGTCTTCCAGTTCTTTAATCTTGGCAAGGAGACTGTCTGTATTGGAAGTATATATCTTCCTCAGGTTTCTCACTTGGTCTTTTGAGATCAGTGAGCGTGTCTCCAGATTGAACATTCCGTTCCGCTCTCTTTCAGATTCACTTCTTTCCCGGTGTTCTGTCTTCTTCAGATGCAGTTGCTTTCTGTTTCCTGAAACACACAAAGAAATCAACACTGAAAACATAATTTATTACTAATAGTAATAATTATACTATCTTATCCTATCCTATCCCGTAACTCGGAGGTCGTAGGGGCGCACCACAGATGATCGTTTAACCAGCATACTCCATCTTTCTCTGTCCTCAGCAGCCCTGTAATACTTAAAGTCTTAGGAAATAGTTTAATCACAAACAAATGTTACGTTCCACAGAAGGAATTAAAGAGCCATCTTCTCACATGTGTACCACCGCCAGCCCTCTGCTGCCAACCTACACTTCCTCTTTCCACACAGACTCGGGCAAACCAGGAGAATAAGGGGGCGTTACAGCTATTGATTAATGAGCTAAGCATCTTGGTTTTTGCTTTCCCTTTTTATAACAGTTTTTCCTGTCTTTATTTAATAAATAAGAAATAAAAATTACTCTGTCCACAGTAAAATGTAACTAACATTTTACAGTGACTATAATACCTTTCAGACCGTGCAAATAAAACTAAATGATGCAAACAAAATAACTATGCTCACTTGTTCCCTGGCATTTGTGGTGATAGGACAGCTCGTTTGCTTGGTGGTTTGCGACTTGGAGCAGGCATTGTCCACTGAAAAATACTGGGGACCGCATCAGCCTGATCAGGTTTGGGGGTTTTCACCACTGTTGTCCACTTGAAATCCTCATGACGAAAATGGAGGGAACACACAACAGTGTGCGGAAGAACCTGTTGACACAAATGACAAAAAATAAAGCAAATATTTTAGCTGCAATGGAATAGATGTTTTATGTGATGAAAGGGTCTAAAGAGGTGAAAATTGGTAATCCTTGGAGTTGGACTCTTCAATCTCAAAAACAAAACTTTCTTTGAAACATAAAATTTTAATAATGATAATTCCACGGAAGTGAAAGTTATTCTTACAATTCTGAGAAGTAGCCTTGAGTCATGCGAAGAGCCAAATGAATGGCCAACTTGATAGATCTACTATTTAATACTATTACATTTAGGCCTACTCCATGCTTACCTTCTGCTTCGTTATGTAGCGTATTCTTTCTTCGGCCGAGGTCAAGGACATCCTCCTCTTTTGGCCTTCACCTATCTTTCTTGCCCCACCCAAGTAATCTCCCTTACAATATTAAGTTCAGTCATCAGTTGACTAGTTCTACTTAAAAAAATCTCAGTACATGAGCCATCTTGTTGAGATATTACTGCTACTTGTAGCACAATCAATATAAATAAAATCCGAGAGCAGAAATTAGCGGTTCGTGTGGTGTTTGATCTAAAGTAGTAAACAACGTAACTCGGTACCAACTTACCTTGATGGCTTGAACGTTCGGACCCGTATCTCGACGAATTTTTATTAATATTATCCATTCCTTCCTACGATTGACATCTTTTGTACTGGGAAATTTGTGAAATGAAATCCTGTTGTTTTTGTCTGATTTGGTTCGAGTTGAAGCACACAATGGCACGCAACAGACAGTGAACAGTGCTGCTTTGATTTGGACGATGGAACGACGCTTTAGTACTTCCGATTTGCCTGCTATGACATTTTCGCTTTCGTCAAACGACCTTCACCTCATTAGCTATGTGCATATTGCCAGAATTAATGCAACCCTTTTGTGTAATTTTTAAACATAAATTAATCCATGGCACACATTTTCATGTAAGATATTGTGAATAAGTTCAAAGGGCGTGTCAGTCATGTGGGTTTTTCCCCTTCTATTCTGATTCATTCAATGTGTGAGAGTTATGTTTTGTTTGTTTGAGACAGAGACATGTTTTATTGTTATGTTAATGTGCATTTTTATTCATACTGATGTTTATTATTTATTTGTTTGTCTTTTTTCTTTTTGTTTTTTTTAAACCTTGTGATATATACACATTTGTCCAGTATGATTGGGAATTTTAGGCTTGTGTTGAAATTATGTTTGCCTGTGGGGCATGTGAGTCACATGGGCTTTGGCCTTCTATTCATTCAATGTGAGAGAGAAAGAGAGAGAGAGAGAGAGAGAGAGAGAGAGAGAGAGAGAGATGTTTTATTTGTTTTAGAGAGAGAGAGTGAGAGATATTTTATTTTTATGTCACTGCACACTTTTATTCTAATGGGAAAAATGAATGTAGTTATTTGTCAGAATGTGATTGTTTTGTATGCCGACTTGAACCTGTTTTATTACATTCATGCACGCTTTCTTCAAGACTTCTGCAGCTTTACGAATTTCTTTTCTCTTTCACTCATGCTGTCAGATGATGAGGTCTAATTGTGCTAATAATAATAATGGTATTTATATAGAGCGTCTTCCCAGACATATTCCCCTTAAGCATAATTCTCACACATTGATGAAGAATAACATGAATGAATGACAATTTAATAAGCACATATAAATGATCCACACACAAGGCATGTTCGCAGCTCTGGAAGAAAAATGAAATAGTAAAGAATAAATCCTAACACATCTGTAATAAGACTGAATGTGATACAGTAGAATAGCGACAATGAATTCAATTGAATAAATAAACCTACTGCACAGTTACAAGTTGGACAATAATAAAAATACATTTTTTAACTAAATGACAATAAAATGAACAACAAATGAAAATAGGAAGAGAAAAAAATAAAAAGGCTATGCAAACGCTATACAAAATGTGATAGTGCGCAATCTTCATTTGGACTTTGAGTTTGCCCAACAGCTGTAACATTGCAACAAATCTAATAAAATATTCTTTACAAATTGGAAGAAGACATAAACATGCACATTTTCTTTGAGATTTACGCAGCTTTATTTACAGACACATCAGTTACCAATATTAAAATTCAACAAATCTAAAATGTGATTTTCTACACATGAAAAAGGATACAAAGCCTTCACAAGAGAATGAAGATGATTGTGTGGAGGGTAGAAGAGAATGCAGTAGCATTATGGAAAACAAAATAGAACCCTTGACCACATTTTTAGTAAGCACCCAGTGTAGTTGCTTAACTTACTTGTGTATATACACATGTACTAATAGCATCACCCATTTTTTAACAAACAACCCATTTTTACTCATTTTTTTAATAAACAACCCATTTTTTGAAAAGTCTATAACTCTGAGGAAATTTATAATTTTTATAATTTTTGGTCACCAGGACAATTAATTATAGCTCCTGATTATTCACTGTTCTTTCTGTTTAAAACAATTATGTTTTAAGTAAAGAACCCATTTCCCCATAACATGGCAAGTAACCCATTTCAAGGCTTATACCTCTATGTGTGTGTGTGTGTGTGTGTGTGTGTGTGTGTGTGTGTGTGTGTGATTGCACGTGTGTTGTCAAGCGCGGCGAGCTCGCTTTCCTTACCGTTTGCGAGGTACCACGCGATACAAATGTACTGTATTATTATTATTATTATTATTATTATTATTAAAATCTTTCACCTTTTACTAAATATTTCCGTGGAGAGGAACATTAAAACGAGTTTATAGATAATATTTCAAACCCTAAACATTAAAAATATAACTATCAAATAAATGAAATCGTAGAAAACATAATTGATAAAAAAAATAGGAGTAAAGGTTGCTATACTGTATGAGGTTCATAGTAAGCTGGTTTCCTACACAGAAGATTACGGGTTTGGACCCTGCATAGATTGTACAAAAGTAAGTTTAGTTTCATAAAGGAGGAGAAAATCCATTTTCTCCACTTATATTCTTCTATCCTATCCTATCCCGTAACTCTGAGGTCGTTGGGGCGCCACAGATGATCGCTTAACCAGCGTACTCCATCAGTCTCTGTCCTCAGCAACCCTGATGGCTTCGCTCAGTGTCAAGCCAGTCCATTCTCGAATGTTGTCCTATCACCTCTTTTTCGGTCTCCCTCTTCTTCTACCTCCTTGCACTGTGCCTTGCAGGGTGGTCTAGTGACGTGGCCATACCATCAGAGTTTCCGTTTCTTCACCACTGTGAGCTGGATCATGATGTTGTCCAATGGCTCGTGTGAAGGTCTATTGGACTTAGTCTTTGGTGATGTGCGGGGTATAGGAAATGCCCAGAAGTCTTCTGTAGCACCTCATCTCCATGCTTTGTATTCTTTGTTGTAAATCTGCTGTGAGGGTCCATGTTTTGTAAGTTTATAGGAAGATGGAGATGACAAGGGAGCGCATTACTACCATATTATAAACGTAATAAATAATCCATTAACCTAATACATTTTATAATCCACACCCACCATTGGCGATGAGGCAAACAGATTCTTTTTAGTTTTATTTATTTAACACACAGAGCACTGGGCTCCACACATTTAAAAGGGGTAAGCCAAGGGGAAAAGGGAATATGAGGTGACCAGAAATAACAACAAAGAATTAAAAAGTGAATGCCACTTGGTCAAACAAAAATAGTCAGTTTTCAAGGAAATTGCAGTTTCGTTTTTATTCATCATCAAAAATTCAATTTCTGCAAATGTTCTAATTGTAAAATGATGTGTAGCAATGTGTATGATAAACTACAAGTCATCATCATAAACAGGTGAATCGGCATCCTAAATATCTTGGGGAAAAAAATGGTTGTATAGTCCACTTAACCTCATATCAACATTGTGGCTGCCTGTAGTATCAGTCAACAAATCTTAGTAAAGACGAACATATAAGACAAAAATTGTCTCCGGTACAGAACACTACACTATTTTGCGCTGTGTCAAACGTCACAGGTCTCAGATTATTTCATCCCAATAACAATATTATCGTCATGATGTTCAAAAGCACAATGCGCAAACTAAGTCTACCCATCCAAATACCTTGACACATATATACACTCTATATAAACTTTCTATTAGAGTCTTCAGTTCTCTCCACCATGTCAAAGTTACTTCATAGGCTTTAAATTAACCCACCAGCATTACGATGCACATAAAAACTGTCCAGTGATGCAATGTACTAAAATGACCTACACACAAATCATGAACGCACTCACTCAAAACTCCTTTTTCCACTATAATCATCTGCCTCAAGCCTTTTGACACAACTACAAATGCATGTGTATATATACACACCCATTCATACAGCCATATGTGCACTTCAAATTCATTTCACATAAATATACTCATCTAGCTGCAACAAGCCTTTTTGCCTTTGGGGCATTCACATTGTCGCAAGCAGCAATCGTAAAATATCTCAGTTGACTCCATGTTTAAAAAAAAATCTCTTACACATAAGTCTGTAACTTTTTTTTTCCCTCTAAAACTAATTGTAAAGTTTCAGAACACTCAAAGGTTGAAGTTTCAGAACACTCAAAGGAGGAAGTTTCAGAACACTCAAAGGTTCATTCTACTTGTTTGTTACCATCGCAGTCATTACCTATAAACAACCGTTCATTTTGAAACTTCACTTGCATTAAATGTTACAAAACTCTGCACAAGGAAAAAATGTTTTAAATCATGGACACAATGACATCAGACAAACTTTTATTGTGGAGGTCTCGGATCACAAAAAGTAATACAGTCAATCAAGCAAATAAAAAAGCACACCAACCAGCCAATCAACCAAACCACACATTGCAGCGGACACACATAAAAATTTCCCAAAACTGTTTTTGAGCGAGCCACATACTTATTCCACGTTTCACCACATACAAATCCACCGGCATTCTCGATCTCCAATTCTATAATGTTTTTTATTTCTCAAGATTCTTCATGCAGTATGCTGGTCCATGAACAAACATTCTATTTCAATTCATGTCCGTTAGTTTTTTCTTTGAATGAAGTAGTCAGATGAACAAGGGAAAACACAGTCAAGCAAGTAGTAGCGGTTTCTTGCCTAGACAAAATATTGTTGTCTCCTATCACAAACATGACATCATCGCCAGTGACACAATCACTCTTTACACTTTTGTCCTTTCATTATATACATCAACACATGCAATCTTAACACTGTCAATGGTTTGAATGTTTGAATTTGGGTATGGACTTTGACCTCTTGTCCTTCTTCATCTTCTTGCTGAATGTGGGAGCATCTCCACCTTCCTCAGGTTTCCTCTTTGCTCTAAAACAAAGAAAGAAAGAATAAGAACGTTACTATACAGTAGGATAAGGGAGATCCATAACGCCTCTATCCCATAGGACTGTGCGAGGAACAGTAAACTAGTACCTTAAACCTAATATTCCAGAAAGATTTTCACTTCAATGCACCTCAGCTATCGTCCATATGAATTTAAGGAGCTTTAACATTTATTAGCAACATGTGTAGATGTAAAAGTGTTGTACATATTTTTTTTCTTCTTCTCTTTATGTTACTTTTCGATCACTGCCCAAATTGTCATGGCAACCTTGGGAGTGGAGATATTTAAGCGCATTAAAAGTCGTACATACAATCACCCATAAATTCATCCATTCATTCATAGAATGCGAAAGCTACATACTTCATGCCTCCTTTGATGCTGACAATGTTTTTGACGGCGCTTTTTCCACCAAGAACTTTAGACCAGTCACTCTCAGAACCCTTGATGGCATAGCGAGACATGTCCACTGCTGCTGCTGCCTCTCTCTGTTGTTATATCAATCAAAATGATAAATCAGTCAACTACCCAACCACACAACTTGTCGACTTTTGAAAACAAAACTTCAAAGCTGCAAAGCTATTGATAAAATACGAATTCACTTGCATTAAAAAAAACACAACAAAAACATTGCTTTAATTTCAACGTTATTATTATTGGCTGCATTCACAGAAATAGACCTAAAAAAAACCCATAAACCTCTAAACATTTGCTCAATAATAATAATAATAAAGCTGAAAGTTAACCTTATCATCATCTTTATTATTATTTTTTTCCTTTGAATTTCATTTTTGGCATCATGAACAAACTGCCAACTTGGGAGCTATGTATGAAACAAATCAACATCATCATCTTCAAGTGAAGTTTGCTAATGACAAATCCTACTATTCTAATTGCGGAGAATTGTCTTCGTTCGAGTTTTTATCAAATGTTTGCATTTCCTTCTATGCTTTTCTTTTCTCCTTTTTTAATTTTTTTATACATACTATTCAAATTTATGCCCGATTTACATATTTGATGTTAATTGCAACAACAACAGAATCCTTTTTTAATATATGAGGATAAGAAATGGGCTGCTATTGGAAACAATAATTTACATGAATCAATGGTCATGAATCGCCATGTACTCATGATATCTGTGCGCTATATAAATCGTAGACATATTATTATTTTTACTATTACTATTATTATTATTATTATTATTATTATTATTATTATTATTATCATTATTATTATTACCAAGTCCTCATCTAGGGTCTGCTTGAGAGGCTTGAAGGACAGGTCCGTGTCATGGTTGACCTCGGGTAGTGTGGCCTCCACTGCCCTGTGCTGACGTTTCTGCAGTTCCTGTATACACAATAGTACAGACTGATGCACAGGAACCCACTGAAACTACTAAGGAGGCTGAGATTAGGAGAAATCACATTATTGGAAGGCTCGTATGTAGAGACTGAGCATGCCACAAACAACTTGGATGTTAACAGTATGTTACAGTAACGTCATTAATGAGTACAAAATCACCTTAGTTAGTTTGATTGATTGATTGATTGTTGCTTTAGGTCCAGCGGACTCTTCCGAGCCAAATCAGGACCGGACAACCCCCGATTCGCATAAAAGATCTGCTGAAACAACCCTAGTGGGAAAACTGAATGCCCTCCACCGGCCAGTCACTTTACAATAAAGACATCCCACGCAGGGGACGGCTGAGGCTTTACCCCAACTAATCGAACCCCCGGTTACAAAAACAAAATAGAATACAAACATCATTATAAATTATCAACAAAACACATACATATAAAATGCCTATATTGCTAAATAATAACATCATAGGAAGCCCTAGCGACCACCCGGCAGAAAGCGTCCAATACTCCCAAGCTGATCCAACAGACTTCATACACAAACAAGGAGTCTTGTCCAGGAAGAGTTTTCAAGAAAAAAAGGTAGGTCATTGATCTAGCGAAGAAGAAGATAGTATAGCAGAGTGATGGGACTGAGCAGGAATGGGAAAGAGCAAATGAGGAAGACAGCGACAGTGGGAATTTAAAGCACTAAATTTCCAGAAAGTGGGGATACTATTTATACTGAAACCCCCGGCGCTCCAACGGGGGTACTGTTGGCTCAGTGAATCGGTCATGCCTATAAAGGAAAGACAGGTTTTCAACTGGGGCTTTCATTTTTCCATTTATAGGTTAAAACAATCTACAGTGGCAAGATTGCTCATGACCCCAAGGGGTACCTTAGTTATTCATTGCTTACAGGGTCCAGCGGCAAAATAACCTTGGTACAGCTACTATGTACACATAACATAGTACAACCACTGCACTTCACACTGAAGAATTATTAGAAAAATGATGTTAGTTACCTAAACACAGTCATGTGGAGTATCCAAAATTCTGCCTACAATTTTTTGATAGTATATACTACTATAAACTGTTTGTTCCTACACTCTGCAGCAGACCTGGCCGTATTTTCTTCTGGCACTGTACCAGCCGGAAAGCATAGCAAAAATGCACCCAAACCTAAAGAAAGAAAACCTTTTTTTTCTATTAATGTGGCTTAGTCTCCCACTGTAAAGTACAGAAGAAGACGGAGGATCTGTGAGAGAGAGAGAGAGAGAGAGAGAGAGAGAGAGAGAGAGAGGGAGAGAGAGAGAGAGGGAGAGAGAGAGAGAGGGAGAGAGAGGGAGAGAGGGAGGGAGAGAGAGAGAGAGAGAGAGAGAGAGAGAGAGAGAGAGAGAGGAGGGGTAAGGTGGAGGGGAGGATCCTTGGTCTACAAAATGGCAGTTTACCTCAGTCATCTTGTTGACGACTTTTTCGAACTGTCCATGCACCGCCTTGGTTGGCAGCTCCAACTCTTTGGCTACATCGTCCAGCTCCCTATGCTGCAGGCCAAACATCAGTAGCACCGACTGCAACACAAACATGCAGCAGTCATTAAATCAACATAAACAAATCTGATATTATCTTAATCATCTTTAATCTTACACACATAACCTATCTAGATCGACCGACCGACCGACCTACCTACCTATCTATATCTATTCGTAACACACATAACATAAAACACTTTGAAACGGCAAAATATTATCCACTCAATTTAATTTTCTTCGTTACCCATTCAATTTTCTTTGTTTATTGTTATTTTGCCTAATTTTCAGGTTTTATAAACCTTCTTCAGGGCATTCACATGGCAGTGAGATAAATGTATTAAATGTCTTTCCTTATAAAAAAAAATGAATTCATTACTATAATTCACCAAACACCATAATGAAAAACACATTCTGTAAAAAGGAAGAAGAAAACAAACTCAACTCTGTTACAACCATAACCCATACACACACACACACACACAAACTCACATACAATAGAGAGAGAAAGAGAGAGAGAGAGAGAGAGAGGGGTGGGGGGTGGGAGAGGGGTGGAGTGAGGTATAGAGTGGGAAAGGTAGAACTCCATCTTTGGGAAAAGAGGGGGTGCGGTGTTAAACAAACAAAAATCAACTAAATTCTAATCATAATAACAAAACAAACTTTTTCAAAACTATATCAAACCTAACTTACCATAACTCCTTAAACCATTCATCATATATTCATCAAAACTAATTAGCAAGCTAAAAGCACAACACACACACACACACAAACCCTATCCTATCCCTATCCTCTCCTATCCCATAACTCGGAAGTCGTAGGGGCACCACAGATGATCGTTTAACCAGCGTACTCCATCTTTCCCTGTCCACAAACCCAGCCACCACTAACCACCCTACCTGCAAATAAGAAAGTACAGTGACTACAGTTACACCAAATACAACAACTATAATATTCTAAAAATATAGTGGCTAAAAAGCATTAAAAAAAAAAAAAATTCAAAGCAAAATCCATACCTCCAGCATAGCAGGTATCTTGACCCGGATCTTGCCATTAAAATACAGACGTGCCAAGGTCGGTACAAGGTCAAGGATCATATGGTAGTCCACCAAGTTACGCTTGTACTTGTCCAGCCGCTTGATCTCATAGTCTGACAGCAGGGTGTCTAAACAGACCAACCAAACAACAACAAAAATAATAATTAAAAAATAATAATTATAAAATTAAATTAAAACAAAAAAAGAAAATGAAATTTTTTGTTTAATTAAAATTTTTTTTTTTATATCTACATATATATAAATTATTAATTTTTTTAATCAAAGTTGGAGCACTCGCTACTGTGTTGCAAATTAAGCACCGTCCAGTGCGGTTAGCACTTGGATGGATGACCGCAAAACGTGAAGCGACAAATAACAACGCCCTCAGTTGACTCAACTGTGACTGAGTACCTACTCTCTTAAGAGTGGGGAAGGTAAAGCAGCGAGGGAGAGAGATGGGCATCACCCTCATTACGCTGGCCCAATATAAGTGTGATCTCCAACATCATGCTCCCCTACGGCCACAAGGCTATGGGACTACCTTTACCTACCTTTTTTAAAAAATCAAACAAGAGTAAGGGTTCTTGGGAAACTCTCTTCAGCAGCTTGCTTATGCAATGACTCCTAAAATTGAGTAAAAAATGTTTCGCACAATTTTAACTCCTTACTTTGAATGTTCTACATATTGGCACCCTTTATAGAAAGATATACATGTGTGCCCATTTGAACACCCTGTGCAATCATGCTAAAATAAATATACCTGTGTCAGACGACAAACTGCTGTCGATATCACAAATGGACAAGAACCTCTTGTGATCCAAAATAGTCAGGGCCATGGCTGGCTTCATCCTGCGGAAGCTGGCCGCAAGCAGCGACATGAAGCGCCCATGGAAATCTGGAAGAAAATAAAAAAAGAAGCTAAAGGAGAGGATAAAACACAGAAGTTTGTTACACATAATCTGAGTTTTCATCGTTGAAATGACTGCCAAATTAACAGATCAGGCAAAGGTAACAACATGACTTGACTTGGGTGTGCAAAATTGTTGTATCACTTTGTGTGTGTGTGTGTGATTTGTTTAAAAAGAGTTGGAGCTGTATTTCTGAATGACTTGGACCCAGATTTTATTGCTCAGGAAATCCTGACTTTAAAAAAAGGTAGAAGTGCAATATTTACCACCTTGAGGGTTCAATTCCTCATTGGGAATAAAATATTTAACTAGGCATGAGATTCATTAAGTTACCAAGAGGTTTTCTAGGTTTTTGAATGTAATTAATGTTGAAACATGCATTTTTTCCCCCCCTTAAAACACAGCAACCTGTCCAGAAAGTTGTTAATGTTAATTCATTTTGAAGCACTATTTCTCTAGAGCTCTGAAATAAGGCTGCCATTTTAAAAACTTGTGAATATAAATAATTTTGAGGAACGTTTTTTCCTCTTTCTAAAACACGGTTACCATTCAAGAAAAAGTGAAAGTAGTTAATTTAAGATACTTTTGTTTTCTTCAAAAACAAGGACAATTTAATATACTTTTCTTTTCTCTCATAACATGTCGACCTTTCCAAAATGTTAAGAATGTAATTAAATGTTGAGAGACAGAGTTTTCTATAAAAAAAAGATGTGGCTACCTTTCCAGAAAGTTGTGAGCCAGTCGTCTTTCTTGTCTTCTTCCTCATCCACGTTGATTCTCTTCAGCATGATGCACGTGTGCTCTCCTGTCAATTCGTTCTGCAACAGGAAACACAAACCCAGTTACCAAGGAAGCTCAGATCAAGGAAGACCATTCAGGAGAGGTTAAGGATGAAAATGAAAAGGAAGAGAAGAATCTAACCGTATCTCTACAGCAGACATTGTGATTGCAGCATGAACTTGTTACTATTTAAAGTAATGATCAAGGGTTAGTTCATTTTGATGTTATTCTTTTGTGTTTTGCATGGGCGGAAATCATTTTTACAATGTAACCTTATGTACGAATCACATTTCTTATGTCTTATATCTGAATGAACGCCAACTTATGTAGTGCATGAAAACTTTTATCACCAAAGGTGTGCTCACATTGCATATAGATGTGAAGTGGGTCATTCAAAAGAAATGTGTGAAAAGGTGAGGACTGTGATGATGTGGAAGAATAGACAAGTCAACATAACAATGAAATATGGTTAATAACGTGTATTTCTAATTCTATATTTAATTGTCCCCTTATAGAAAGCCAATTTGTTTATTCTATTTTTTTTAAAAAACAAACAACAAACACAATCGCTGTGACAAATACCAAACAAAAATCAACATTAATTAAATTTTTTTAAATTCTTAACATGGTCATGTTTTCTCTTATATTATTTCCAGTCTTTTGAGATGAAACTGATTGAAGACGTTCAAACACAATAAAGAGCAATGAATGCACTCACCCTCCCCAACTTGGTACGCACATCTGTCAGATGTTTGAAAGCTTACTTCAGTGACAAGTGTGCTCTCTATACTATAAAATTATATAAAAAGTAAATAAAACCCACCTCTGTTTGCCGGAGATAGACTGGTGTGAAGTGAGCCTTCCCCCAAAACCTGCAACAAAACAAGAACAGAATCAAAGTTTACATTATTCTCTTTTTCTTTCTCATTAACCCTTTTAAAATAATTACTCAACGAACTCCAAGTTTTGCATGAACGACAGAGAAGAGATTTAGGAAAAAAATACAACAACAACAAAAAAAAAAAAAAAAAAAAAAAACTAAATAAAAAAATAAAACTAGAAGGGCAAAGGCTATATGATTTACATATTCCTTACGGAACGGGCAATATTTAACATAAAAATGAGTGCCTAGAAAAAACAAAATAAAATGGTGGCATTAAAATGAAAAGTAATATCGACTTTGATCTTTCTATGCTCTTGACATTGAGATGACATTGACCTCCAGCTCCTAATACACACATGAACTATCAAATAAACTATAGCATAAGTTGTATTATGCTCCAAAAAATGATGACCTTGGGATGATCTTGACCTTCAGTAACCTTGACATGACCTTGACCCTCTTGTGATCTCTCATGTATGTCAGATCAAATAACCCCTGTTGTTGTATACTATTGCTTAAATAAACAATGTACGATTACCTATTTTTTGTATGTGTTTGCAAGACCTAAAATGACCTTGGCCTTCAAGATCAACGCAAAACCGGAACAAATATGAAAGCTCAATCTATCATATCTAAATATAATAAGTTTGGACTTTATATCTCTCATAGTTTAGGGTCAAGATCACTTCAAAGTACCTATACTAACCGACTTTGGACAGCTCAAGTGACCTTGATCTTGGAATGAGGTTGACCAAATTTATAAATTATACCTGTCTCATTGATATTTATCATGCGTCAAAGGATCCTAAGTTCAATATAAATTACCTAGAAAATAAGTCAAATTTTGTGAAAATTGTCTTTTTTCCTAACATTTGATGACCCTGTGACCTTGATGTGAAGTAATTCATTCCTGATCATTTATTAGGTCTCACGGGAATACACCACCTTACCAGGTTTGGTTGTAATAGTTGAAATAGGTTCTGAGTACTTAGCCACTTTGAAATTGTTTGCACAGACCAACGGCGGACAGACAGACAGACAAGATGGACGTACATCTTTTTTTAAATATCAATTTTGGATTTTTTATGACCGTATTGTCACATGTAAAATGACAATGTACTATATTATGTAAAAAGTTTGGGGGAATAAATTACTTGATATAATAAACCCGTGTTTGTCTGTTTGATAACTGCAGAGTATGGCCTAGCATGGCTACTTTCGGATGTTAAGTTTTAGCCGTGAAGTCCGTGCAAAATGCAAGTTTTGAAGAAAGGCGAGCGATAGGTTTCGCAAGCGCAGTAAGAATCGTCACTTCTTGGCTGTCTACTAGAGTAGAAACACGTTGTAACACGTTTGTGGATTCTCGCTAGGTTAGCGAAGATCTGTGTTTGTGAAAACTGGCGTTTGTTAGTTCGTTATTTATGCACAAATAACGGAGCGCTGTTAAAATGATAATTATACTATTTCTGTGGCAGAGATAGGTTTACAGCGTGTGCAGTTTTCAGTTGACAAAGCAAAGTGTTATGTAAAACCTCTGGACATTATTGCAGTGTCAGGTCAGGGGCGAGGTTCACCTGACTACAAGATTCAAGTCAAAGGGAAAGTCCGGATGTACCATGCGAATCTCTTGCGACGATACATCGAACGAGAGGAAGAAGTCAGCGCCGAGGAGGAGGGGGAAAATGATTCGTCGGAGGAGCAGAGGGTTGACAACGTCGAGGTCGTCATTGATGAGACAGAGGTTGAGCTTGAGTCAGAGCAGGTACCTACGTGCATCTTGACAGCAAAAGAGAGCCATGTAGATGTCAACATAAACCCTGGCTTGGAACCAGACAAGAAGGAAGAGCTAGCGCAGCTCGCTTGCGAAAGCCAGCGCATCTTGACAGATTGACCTCTCAAAACTGAGTTGGAGGAGATCTCATTCAACCTTACGCAGCAAGAACCAATCAGAACCAAACAGTACCCACTTCCTCATGCTACAGTCCAAGTTGTTAAAGAAGAAGTGGAAAAGATGCTCAAGCTTGGAGTCATTGAGTCGGCAAGTTCGCCATACAATTCTCCAGTAGTGTTAGTGAAGAAGAAGGACGGTGCAGTACGATTTTGCGTCGACTATCGCCGCGTCGTCCACATGACTGCATTCGATGGTGAACCCATGCCGGACATAGACATGCTGTTCGGTAAATTGGCCAGAGCACAGTATTTCTCCAAGATCGACCTGGCGAAGGGTTATTGGCAAATCTCGGTGCGAGAAGAGGATCGACCTATCACCGCTTTTTCCACTCCTACCGGTCAGTATCAATGGACAGTCATGTCTTTCGGACTTCAAAACGCAGGTGGACTGAGGAATCAGAACAGGCATTCCAGACGTTGAAGCAACGCCTAACCAGTCAGCCCATCATTCGGTTGCCAGATTTGGAAAAGGAATTCGAATTACGTACAGATGCGTCCCAACAAGGGCTCGGAGCAGTACTATTGCAACAGGATGACGAGATTTTGATGCCATTCTGTGGCATACGCTAGCCACAAGTTGACCTCAGCAGAGCAGAACTACTCAATGGTTGAACAAGAATGTCTTGCTGTAGTCTGGGCGATCAAGAAGTTCTAGCAGTACCAAACCAGCAAACGGACGTCTTGCCCGTTGGGCTATGTTGTTACAGCCTTACGAGTTCACTGTTCAAGCCATCGCAGGCAAGGACAATGTGGGAGCCGACTACCTGAGTCGAACCTTCAACTAGGAAGCAAGGGGAAGGATACAGAACAGTTTTGAATGAAACTCCCAGGTTTCATCTTGTGTTGGAGGGTATTGTCACATGTAAAATGACAATGTACTATATTATGTAAAAAGTTTGGGGGAATAAATTACTTGATATAATAAACCCGTGTTTGTCTGTTTGATAACTGCAGAGTATGGCCTAGCATGGCTACTTTCGGATGTTAAGTTTTAGCCGTGAAGTCCGTGCAAAATGCAAGTTTTGAAGAAAGGTGAGTGATAGGTTTCGCAAGCGCAGTAAGAATCGTCACTTTTTGGCTGTCTACTAGAGTAGAAACACATTGTAAGACGTTTGTGGATTCTCGCTAGGTTAGCGAAGATCTGTGTTTGTGAAAACTGGCGTTTGTTAGTTCGTTATTTATGCACAAATAACGGAGCGCTGTTAAAATTATAATTATACTATTTCTGTGGCAGAGATAGGTTTACAGCGTGTGCAGTTTTCAGTTGACAAAGCAAAGTGTTATGTAAAACCTCTGGACATTATTGCAGTGTCAGGTCAGGGGCAAGTGACAGTTGTGTCAGAACAGAACAGAACAGAGCAAAATAGAATAAAAGCAGGTCTAGATTTTTGGAATATAGTAGGCCTGGACTATGAGTTACACATGCATTCGTTGGATACTCTTTTATAAAACAACATAATCTTTTGAGATTTTCCCGGATCCTGATCTTGGGGAGTTTTCCCGGATCCCGTGCCTGAGGAGTTTTCCCGGATCCATAGCCAGGGAAAGGGAGGACCATACAACCCACCAACCACACCACTATACAACCACGCCACCAACCCTTCAGCCATCCAACCACCTAACCAGTCATCCGTCGCCGCCAACACCGAGGCAACCCACCACCATCATCAGCAGCATCATCACCGACAGGGGCCACCACCGCACTTCCTAGCTCAGCTAAGTAACATTGCTGAAGCCAACGGTATTTCTGATGCCCCACCAGATGATGTGAACTATTTATCTGATCGAACTTTAAAGAAGTTGGGGTGCCAAACAAGACTGTAACTTTAAGAATATTTAAAATATTTCCGGGTTGTTGTACATATCAATTGGAAACATTTCGGCAGGTTTTGTAAATCGGGAGCCAGTAGTGTAAATAATAACAAAAAGGGAAATTTTACACCGTTGTTTCGAGTTTCTTTACTCTTCAACACTACCTCTTATCTATACTTAACTTGTTCTTGGAATGAGACGTAGGAGGGTCTCTTCACAAAAACTCTTCACGTGACAGAGATTGCTCTACCCCTTATGCTGACTGTGATTTCGTGATCTGCAAGGACATCTGACACGATGCGTTCCAGAAAGATGTTGAAGTGATGGTGAGAGTAGGCATCCTTTACGCAAGCCGATTGTTGTTCTGAACCAGTTCCTAATGGCACTATTGTGGAGGACTGCACTGGGAGCCTTGTCATACAAGCTTTTGATGACTTTATAATGTTAGGGCTGATGTTGTACACTCTCATGGTTGCCCACAGAGCTGCATGCCAGACTTGGTCAAACACTTTCTTGAAGTCTACAAACACATGATATAGATGTTTTTGGTGTTGTAGGTATTTCGCCCTGCCCTGAATGTTTGCTCAATTTCGCAATGAATGTACACTAGTTTAAAAAAAAACACACAAAAAAACAAACAATGGAAGCCATCCAAAACCAGTGTAATCCAGCCTAACGGTGGAACAATGCCTTTCTATCCTTAGATCGTTTTTAAACTTATTTGCTCCCCAAATTTTCTCAAAACATGAGGGGAAAAAAGAAGAAGAAGAAAGAAATGAGACCCTGCTTAGACAGTGATGAACTGATCTTCTGTGTATTACCTCAGTAGTTCGTAGGTCAGGCCGTAGGATACGCCCAGATAGTCCAGTCTCTCTGGAGTACGAGAAGACAGGCTGTAAAACAGAGGCTCTTTGTCTTTGGCAGGTCCATAGGTCTATAGCCAAAAGCAAGCAAAACATAATGGACCATCAAACAAAAATAACAACAGAAACTTCCATTCAAAAACAACAACAATAACCTCCATTCTAGAACAACAACAAAAATGACCATTCAATCAATTTGAATTGAATTTAAAAAAAATCTGTATTACCACCAGAGGAATTATGTTCAGCCATTAGTGTCACATTTGAATAGATAAAAGCAGGCAAAACAAACCACAAATGTTAAAAACTAACACTTACATAACAATATATTATTTTAGAGATTCATTTATTATAGGTATAGTGTTCCTATATTATCTTTTATATACTAGGTGGAAGAATTTTAAAATATACGCTTAAATAGTGCGTTTTTATGGAATAAACATGGCAAAAAAGTTCTGCCTCCAATGAGTTAAAACAGTACAAGTTACTAAAATATGAGGGGCCGGGTAGCTCAGTTGGTAAGAGCGTCTTGCTAGTAACCGAAAGGTCGCTGGTT
Organism: Oncomelania hupensis; assembly: GCA_036898135.1. Classification (NCBI taxonomy): domain Eukaryota; kingdom Metazoa; phylum Mollusca; class Gastropoda; order Littorinimorpha; family Pomatiopsidae; genus Oncomelania; species Oncomelania hupensis. The sequence continues at coordinate 53,541,199 of CM072517.1, read as the reverse complement.
CGAATCCCGGATTGGTCAACGTGTGATCATATTATTTTCCCCTTTACCAACAACTGGCCCGCTGGTGTCAGTATAAATCGGTCCAGTAGTCACCTATATGCGAAAGTGTCGTGTGACTATAATCTACAAACAAACAAACAACTAAAATATCACAATCACAGCAAAGGGAAACAATTCAGTACAAAATTCACCAGCACAAGGGAGGCAAATATCAGAAGGACATCAAGCACGCACCACACACACACAGTGTATATATAATAATGCTAACGAACAAACACAAAAAAGACAGGAAAGAAAACAATAGGGCAGTCACCTGATCACCATTTTCCTCAATCTTCTCCTTGGAATCATCTGAAGCGGCTTCGGAATGATCCAGACTGATCAATTTGCCCTCGTAGTATTGCTGCAGTAACTGTAGTGCCTTGGATCCATATTTCATCTAGTCACACAAAACAACACAGATGAAACAAAATTCGCCACATTTTTGTTGTACACAGACAAAACAAAATGAACTATATCTACACACACAAATGCTTCCCACCTGTATTTCATCTATTCACACAAAAATAACACCCCAAAATTCCTTTGATATTTTTGTTCTATATAGACAAAACAAAATAAGCCACATTTATTTCAACTCAAATAATACACTATAGTGCAGTGAGCAAAGATTAATCTCCACAGGTAAAACACATATACTAATGAATGAATAATCAATAAGTGAATGACAATGTGGTTTTTATATATCACTATATCTAATGGGACAAACATATACAGACGTGAGGAGAAAATCTCTCAATTTCCCCATCTTGCCAGTCAGCTTCAGAATCGCAACAGCAGCGAAACTGAATAGGGTCTCAAGCCATGGTTAAGGTCTGCACTAGTCCCCTCAAAAACTTTCAGTTACTCTGTGCTCAGTTGATCGGGGTGTTGAGACGAAGCACCTAAGGCAGCAATTTGTTGTCTTGGGCAGCTTGAGTTAAATCCTGTATTGTCCAGCGCATTGAGCCACTCTTGATCTGGAAAACCTCTATACAGGAACGTTAAAGTAAATAAATAAATAATTAAAACATCGATTGTACGGATTACGGATTTTCAACCCAAGCAGAAGAAGAAGATCTGAACAGTAGAATACCAGCCAAGGAAACTGTGACGACCATTGTAACAATATGAGGGGAAAAAATTAAAACTAAAGGTTATGGAACTGCGGAAATAACTCGCAACTCTGGCAGTGGAAACTACTACTACTAGGTTGCAGGAAAAACAGAACTAAAAAGAAATGAATCAATAACAGCACAAAAAAAAAAGAGAAACAAAAAGAACTTACCCTCACGCAGTCAGGATGTGTGGCGATGCGGACGATGCGAGCGCCAGATAATGACCCAAAGTCGCTGCTGTCAAACTGTAAGACACACAGACCCTCACACAATACAGTCTCTCATAGATATTTTGATAACAGTGGACAATGGGATAAAAGCCTTAGTTTACAGAAAAACTACAGGGTTGGTGAGCAGGTAGAAAGGTAGGGAGCATGCTTGCATTCACACCTGTGTAAGAGTGCTAAGCTCTGGGTATCACAACAGTTACAGAATGAGAGGTTTGCGAGGAAGTGGAAGCTGCTGTCAAGGAAGATGAAGAGAAACTAAGTACACTAAACATCAGCTCCTTTCAAGTCCAGACCAGCCGTTGTGATGGCCTTTGTCTTGATGTTGGAAACATTCTTTATTCAAATATCTACTGAAGCTGATGTTTAAATACTAGTCCAGTTGGTGGTTTGAAATTTCTGACTTGAAGCACTCCTGCAAAAGTAATAGTGAAGCCAAAAATACTTAATGGTACCTGCTGGGCTATAGTCCAAGGAATGAGGTCACCTGAGGGCCGCTTGCCTCTCGCCAGTTCATTCATTATGCTGGTCTTGGAGATCTCTCCTTCCAGGCACACCTGCATTAGCATCAGCACACACACACAAATAAGTTTACATAGATGAATGAAAGTGTTGCTGTGAAAGTTTTCCAATACAGTATGCAACTCTTGGTCTCCCTTATAAAGATGATAGAAAAGGGGGTAATGGATGAAACATTGAAATAGGACAGAAACAAAGGTGAAAATGTGCAGGCCAAAAATCAACACCTGATGGGATAAAGCGTTACAATGATTACAATCCGATTGAAGTGAAAATGACACAAAAATTCATTCAGCCATTTTGTTTCTGTTGGCATAGAGAATCATCATGTATTCCAGTACTTCTAACATACATACAACAATCTTATTTATTATATATATAAAAACGATGGCAACAGCAAAGCATGGAGTGAATTTATTCTTCTTACCCCAACACCCACTACATTTATATCAAAGTGAAAACGTTTTAAAAAAACCCCATGAAACTCTGAAATGCCTAGGCACTTTCTCTCCAGAGCTTGAAGAAATGTGGATTAGTAAAGCACGTTATTATAACTAATAATATTATTACTATTGTTATCTTTATATTATTATTGCCTAGATAGCGCATGGAATCCAGGTCACCCTGTGCTGTTTTCATTCCACACTGCTTCGAGCATGAAGTCTGGAGAATGACAGGTAAAATAATTGGATTGGATGCAGTCAATTTAAACTTTCCAAAATAAGAAAAAAAAAAAAACAACAGAAAAAGATTTCCATTCCGACTTCTGTACTAGTGATCTCTATATATCGCTGTGTCCTGAGGTCAATTGAAAAAAAAGCGAGTGATAGCATTCTGTATCATAAATTATGTTAAAAAAAAAGAAAGATTATGATTATTACCTGGATAGCACACAGAATGTCAGGCAGCCCCTTGCGTTTGGCCCCAACTGGTCCAAACAGAACGAAGATCTGATGTGCCGGTGCGTCGCATAGCATTTGTAGATCGTTGGGAGAATTCTGCAAAGGCAAAGAAACTCAAAAGATAAATTAATTAAAATTAAATTATATTATATTCAAAATAATGAAACTGTATTAACCACATCATAGGAAGAGTTCACTAATTCTACAAACCATCATAAACAAATGTGTGGACATTTACAAAGCACAACAAACTTTATTTCAAAAGAAGCAAATTTGTAACATTATTTTGGCAGAAGGTTCTGTTTAGCTACCCGAATCATCAAAGGTTGTAGCAAATCTTGCTGAACAACTATAAAATTAATGTATTTCATAAGGACTAACTGGAAAGGCTTTGGGGAGGAGGAGGAAGGGGAGGATTGTGGAATGGATTTGCTTCCAATACTAAATTAGCTGAAGGTGTCCACACACACACACAAAGGTTATGTTAATGCACGAAACCCTTGGTATTTTAACTCTTTCCCTGCCAATCGACGATATATCGTCGATCTGAGCCGCCATGTTTGTGCCAATCGACGATATATCGTCGATTTCAGTATTCCGTTTCGTTCCGGTTTTTTGCGCAGTCCAATCCAAGTTTTATTTTAACCAAAGAGAGATAACTCTTTCTACTTTCGTTCTCGATCGACACGCGCGTGGTTTCTTCAAATTGATTTGTTTTTAAGAGTGTTTTTTGTGCATTTTACTAAGCATTGTGATGGGCACAATCGACAGTGTGTCAAACTCTGCTAATAATCAATATAATTTCAAACTGTAAAGTGTATTTTGATCCTAAATAAATTTTCTTTCTGGTGTGTGAAGCTGATTCAGTGATTGGAATTATTCCTCCAGATTTTTTTTATCACTGTGGTATGTAGAAATATTTTTATTTTATTTTATCATTTCAAAAAGTCAACATGCTTTCAAAACACATATTTCAATAACATAATCAAATTAACATTTTTGTGGGTTTTTTTTCTTATTCTTCACTCTTTTACCTTTAATTTGATATGAAATATGTCTATTTAACAACTATTATTGAAAGAACAGTAGCTTAAATGCCTAAGGTAATGAACTTTCTTTCCGGTGCCAGAGAAATGTCTGGCACAAACGTGGAAACATGCCTGGCAGGGAAAGAGTTAAAATAAGATGATGGATGGAGAGAGGGTGGGGGTAGGAGTGGGGAGGGGAAGGAGAGGAGAGGGGTGGACATACGAATGTTGTGTATTACAGTACTTTGCCTAAGTGCTTATACCCACCTTGTAGTGAGAAGCCACAAAGAGAGCCATCAGCCGCTGTAGAAAGGCCTCGGACACATTTGTGTTGTTGAACAGCGTGTCCCGGTTCACCAAGAAAAGTTGGCACGCGTCTGGCAGGCAACATTCAGGCGTCCGGGAAAGGGTGGCGTCCAGGCACAACAGATCGTTAAGCCAGCGCTCCACTACGTCTCCATTGGCGTAACGGATCGACTCGTTCAGGGACATCTCCACCAGTTTCCTTCCTGGTAATGAAAATGACAAGGGTCGTTAAAAACACGGCTAGCAACCACACACTATTGTTGCATGTTCAGTGGTTTTTTTTATTTTTGATAAGCAAAATAAAATAACAATAAGAAATGTACATAAATATATAAGGACTAGGCAGTATATATATACTAAAAAACTACATAGACCTTGACACAAATGTCCACGGCACGAAACATCAAGGAAATGACAACTACCTAGCCCTTGATATCATGTCCCAGTACGAAACATCAAGGAAATGACAACTACCTAGCCCTTGATATCATGTCCCAGTACGAAACATCAAGGAAATGACAACTACCTAGCCCTTGATATCATGTCCCAGTACGAAACATCAAGGAAATGACAACTACCTAGCCCTTGATATCATGTCCCAGTACGAAACATCAAGGAAATGACAACAACCTAGCCCTTTATATCATGTCCCAGTACGAAACATCAAGGAAGTGACAACAAAGGTAATAAACTACCTTTTACACATTTTGAGCTATTAAAAATTGAAATCAACTTAACACAATAAACTTAGATAATGAAGGCAGGGTACACGTACCTGACAATGCGATATCTTCTCCAGCACTAGCTGATCGTCCAGCCTGCGTCCTCAGCTGGGAGATCAGCTTCAGTGACAAACTTCGTCCTGTACCCTCATACCTGCCACCGTCAATCAAACAATAAATAAATAAATAACTCATACACTCCCACTCACTCAATCAGTCACTCAACACATGTGTGCCCAAATATCTTAGTCATAAGTCCACTGAACAAGCTTGCATTCTCACACATACCAGAGCAAAAAATGCATGCCCTAAATATCCAAGGCAGTCACTGCTAGTAGCTTGCATTTTCAAAAGTTTCATAGCTTTACATGACCGATCAGCCAAGCAATGAATGAAAACCACTGATGGAACATCACACAGGCCAGCTAGCTAAGTGTCAGAGATCTATCAAGCATAGATTGTGTGTAGACGAATGCTCTCAACAGCCTCTGACTCTCAGATTGGGGCCAGTGTAGCTTTCAGGCCCACTGTCTATATAACCTTATGATGGTGGCAAAATGGTCTATTACCTGACACAGCAAGCAGTCAGTCAAACAACAAACGTAGTCAATCAATCAATGAATAAATGATTCAAGGAATTATTGCATGCACTTTTCTTGTTAATACCACTGTGTTATTGTTATGCACCCTGAATCACAGTGCGCCATGAGTTATGAGCCCTATACACATCTTTGGACTATTGGCCGGCATGCCTACCCTCAATTTGAAGTTTCAGTATTAGCTTTTTCAAATTTCAGTATTACTATTACGATTTCCGTATTTACCTTTACTACCTATTGTTTTTGCACTCATCCTTTTTGACATTATGCGAAGAATCCAGTGATAGATTGATTTGCTGCCATAATCTTCTTTTTCTTCTCCAAAGCCTCGTAATTCTTGATATGCTGTGGGCCTTCCACGTGCCGCTTGGTGTCGTTCATACCACCGGCGGAGATGCCAGACTGGTTGGCACAAATCGTACTTTTGAATACGAGGCAATATACTGTATGTCTGCCCCTTGCACCGTTTCTCTGAAGACTCAGATTCACAATCACTTTGCTTAGCCATTCGTTTTGACGCCATGTTTTGAATCCTGTCTCGCGAGCACCGATCTTCACTGCGACTGCGCAAAAACTGGTTTGGCAAACTTCGATGCCTCTATTGGAAACTTCGGTGCCTCTACCGGAAACTTCGATGCCACGTGTCTCTACTGCGACTGCGCATTGCGGCATTAAACCAGGTTCGGCCGTCTTTGGAAAAACGTCAAACGCTGCATTACTACAAGCCAACAAGTTCGATTTTTTCCCCCCAATGTTTTTATTTATTTCCGGACTGTGAAACAAGTATTTGTATTTGTCAAATTTCCTGAAAAAATACAGAAATTCTGTACGGGTAGGCATGCTTGTATTGGTATTTTACCAACAACAACACACCCAAAAACACAAAATAGGTGCAAAAAAATGAGCTGTTTGTGCTAAGCAAAACGCAGCTTTCACAATGTTTTAGATGAATTTTTTCAAGACTCTATGTTACCAACCCAAAGTCCTCTTCATACAACTTTAAGACTATTTGTTTTCGCTTCTTTGGAGCCCACGCCATGATGAGATTTTCACTCCACTTGAAAATGGTACATTTCAATAATCATAGTGCAATATATATGCAAAAACAAAATGGCTACTTCCATTTTGCAATTAGTGGATGCAAGGAGCTGCATTTTCAGAAACTTGTTTTAGTGAACATTACTTTCGCATTGTTATTACTGAAAAATATGTTCACATTTTGGGGTTAAAGCACGCAAAAATCGTACAGGTAAGTAGATATACTGTGATGTGATTTATGCTATATTTTGTTAGCTATGCTATATTTCGTTATCTTAATCTATGCTGCAATATGCAATGCTCGAAGTTGTACGTACCCACTGATGGTGGAAGAGAGAAAGACAAGATAAGGTCCCAGCATGGCTTTGACTAAAGGCAAGGGGATAGCGGCCGCTTCATCAATACACACCAACTCTGCCTGACCCAGCTTGGCACTGTCACTGGGGTGAATGTACTGTAAGGGAAACAACAATGTGGTGTTAAACGCTTTGAACAAAGTAGTCTCCCTTTATATTTTTTTCTCTCCATTTTGATTTATCTGTAGAATCCCGAGATCTTGGCATTGACGCAACGGCGGAGTGTGCAGATCTTAATTATCAACGTCAGGCACCTGCCAGAGTTGATTTAAAAATGCTCACGTTGTAATCTTTGCTGTTGTTGCATAACCATGTTTCACCCTTAACCGACAATAGAAGTATTCCCTAAAGAGGAAGTAACTCGTCTCACAGCAGTGATTTCCTTAAAACGCAAACATGGCAGTGTCTTGGTTTCAAGCATTTTTGAGAGATCGTGGTGAGGTTGTGTAAGGCCAAATAAAGGCTGAACCAGCGGAACTGTATAGAGATTTCAAGAGGAATTACCCTGGGGTTTGATCTTGATGGGTTATTTGAACGAGATCATTGTTGACAAACTGACCTAAGGCAATGTCACATTACCAAACCCTTCTCTACAGGTAGCATGAGGTATAGTTAATTTAGAAATAATTTTTTTTTACTTTTATATAAAGCCTGATAGTATGGTCATCAGAAATAAACAGAAGTTTAAATGTTTGAAATAAGTTAAAATTAAAATGTGTACGATTTACAAAAAAACAACATACACAGCCTGCTCAAAAAGTGGCGATAAAATTTAAAATGTTTTTTGGCTATCTAGTAAGATATTTTGAGTCATTAGAAATGTAAAGCTGTACAACTTTTTTTAATCCAATTATTTGGAATTTTGATTTTTAATGAATTGTGTAAAGCTTGCAAGTTACTGTAACGGTGCTTTGTGTGACTGTGGTACTAGGCCAATTACTAATAGGAAAGAAGCAGATCGACTCGGCGATTGAATTGGTCTTTCACAGGGTGTAGAGTTCCAAATCTCACATAATAATAAACTCTACTGTTTATATGGTTCAATGTTCGAACACTCTCAAAACACTTTGAAAAATACAATTTCATGATAAATATGACCCGTCTTAGGAACAACTTGCCTCAAGGTGTGCTAGTTACGTGACTCAATGCAGCAAATGAACGTAGTTTTTAGGTCAACAAAGTCCTGTCATGTGAGGAAAAGTCACGTTCAGGCCTAAAATGGAACCTTCTAGCACATTTTTCCAGGGTTTTTCTTCCTCCGTCGAGTATAATAGAAGAATGCCCCACTATGTTTCAGTCCACACAATTTTCCTCCTCCGAGAAAAATGGGCTTAAAATTATTACAGGTTATGCTTTGCTTGAGATTTTAACAAAAAATATTTCGGCTAGCTAAATTAAAATTACAAGCCGACACAGGAGTACTGCTCAGGATACCTGCTATCTGCATTGCAAGTGCCCCAACTACAGCGTTTCACCATGAAGCATGCTATAAAGCTAGAAAAAACACCCCTATAACACATGCTCTTCAGTGGCAGAAATCACCCAAAGCCTTGAAGTCTGCCTGCAGTTTGGAAACCGTAACTCTTACAGGATCATCTTCTCTTCTTTATCGCAATAAACCCCTATTGGGCCATGCATAAACAGTACAAAAAAAGGCCGATATGTGAAAAGAAGATAGGGAGAGAGAAAAAAATTTCAAAGGTGTAAAAAGTCCCATATAGGAAATTGCCGAGAGAGAAGAAAAAAAAAAGTATCACCTGAATAGTTTGCCTGTGGGACATGGTAATGTTGACTGTTACCACTGTGTTCTTGAACTCTGGGTTGGTGGACTTGATAATGGTGTAGTCCTTGTTGTCCTGTATACATACATAACATAACTTATTACTCACAAAGCATGAGTATTATACCAACATAAATACCGACATAAATATAAGGCAGGCTGGCCAGGCCACCTACTTCGGATGAACAGGACAAATCTGAGGTCTATTCCATGCACGCATGCATTCCGCTGCATGAATCTTAAAGATCCTGACGCTCATGTTCTAGATGGGTGAGTGCCAGCAACACCAATACATGCACTATAAGTCCTGTTTCCCCTCCTGTCCTGGGTGGAGCTGCACTTCAGCTACCACACTTTTGTTAAGAAGGCAGCCTGAATTTTACCCGCATGGGGGATGAATAAAATCCCCAAAATATTTACAATCCATTCTCTAATAACCTTGATGATGCGTTTTTAACCCAAAAGCTGGTTGTCAGGACAAAAGTTGTTCTATACAATTCATTAGGTGCTATTTGATCAAGGTGATTTTCATTTTGTGATATCTAAAATGAATGGCATCGCTTTCATCAGTACACATTCAACGAAGATGAACCTGAACGTGGATTGCAAATATTTTGAAGACCGTTAGGCAATGTTTTCAAATAATTGAACAGAAAACCATTTCTCTCCTTAAAGAATGTTGGGCAATCACACCACGGTAAGGGGTACTCTGGTGTGTTTTATATCCTTCAACCTTTTTCACTTGTCTTTCTCTAATAAAGCTCCATGTGTTCACAACTTACCTCAAACGGGAACACCCGACTCCACAGAAGAAAAACAGTTATCAAATGATGTCATACATCTTTACAAATAAGAATAATAACAATCAAAACGATCAAACTAGTAAGATAACAAAGGTCTTATACCTTGTAGCCTAGCACATCAAAGCCGATGAAGACAAACTCGAACAACGTCTTCAAGTTCTCAGGAGACGGGGCAGTCACAAAAATGTTGCCATACCTGCCATAAACCACAAAAACTTGAACGATAACGGCTAATTTTAATTTCATCATAGTACACAATCCTCTTACTGCAAACAAAACAGATAAATGTGAAACTATGAAACTACAGATAAAGCAAGAGTTTGAGACAATTTTCTTTTTTAAGACTACACTAGACAAAGAAAAGAAAAAAACCACACTTCTACAACAAAGTTAACACATGTATTGGGTTTAATACGTACCACTAACATCCACTCTACTATTGCATGCTCAGCACGGTCAAGACTCGACAGCACTGTTTACCCTTTGCAATTCCATGATACAGATACTTCACACATTGGTAAAAGATCTACCTAGGAAAGTTGAGCCTCTTAACTTTGACAATATTATTCACATTAGCCATCTTAAAACATTGTACACAACTTCCTCAATGCACCATTCATTATCATTTTAGGATAATAAGATCATAATGACAGGCAATGATGATGATAAAAATGATAATAGCGATGAAAAAGGTGATGATGATGATGGAGATGACGACAATGATGATGAAGATGACGACTTACTGATGAGCAACAGCAGCAGCGATAGCCAAACCCAGGGCTGCAGATTTTCCCCTCCCTCTCCCAGCCGTCAAGGCAACGGTCGTCCGCAGGCTTTTCTCAGCTATAATGTCAGTCAGCTTCAACACCGCGTCTCTCTGTGCACATCATACATGCTGAATTTAGAGTTTGTCCTTACACGTAAACACAAACACCAAAATACACCACCAGCAATCAAAATTAATTAACAGACAACTGACTCTAGCCAAGTGCCAGAGATCTATCAAGCATAGGCTAGGTGTAGATGTAAGCTCTCAACAGCCTCTGGTACTCAGACTGGGGTCAGCGTCGCTTCCAGGATGACTACTGCTATGAGCTTAAAGACAGTCCAATAGCTGCAAAAAGGTCTATTGACTGTAGGAACGTTTTACTCTATTGCTTTCACAACAAACCTCAAATCTTGGATGTTCCCAGGGTATTGTTCTTCTCTTTATAAAACGGAATTGCTCACGTCAAGTTGTCTGGCTTTGGCACTCTTTAGTTTGTTTTATAATACAGGAAGCTGTACACATTTGCAAAATCGACACTACAATCTGAGGCGATTGCTATTACAGAAAACTGAAAGGAACTCAAATTTGCTTTCTTTTTTTAAAATTTAGATCGACCACTACCAATATCTTTGATTAAGATAGGGAGACACCCAGGGTACCTGGAAAAGAAATCTCACTGATCTGGAAAGTCTCATACCTAAGGAATTTGGTCCCTCTTGGTTTGGGTGGAGCCCACAAACTTTGGCTTTGAAAACTAACCTAGTGCTTTAAAAGCGATCCCCTTCATATTAAACCGAGTGTAGGTAAGAATGCTGCTCATAATACATACTGTGAATGTACGCCGCGTTTGCTGGTGAAACAACCAAGCAAGTAAAAATACATCGTCATTTTTTTTCTTAGGCAACCCTGATATAGTTAGAAAATCAGTGATACTGCGTCTGAGAAACCCAACCCAACAACAGGGAATAAGATGTAGATACCTGATCAGCTGTGGCACATTTCTCAACAAGAGGTTTGGTCATTTCATTCACTTCAAGCCCTTCCAAAAGACTGGGTTTTTCTTCCTGCAAATCAAAACATAAATTAGAAATTAAATAAATAAGCGAATACCAAATAAAGAAAGAACAGAAAGCAAAATAATACAGAACAGATGGATAATGGGGTAAAACATCATTTTTGGACTTTTTCATGACTTACCTTGCACAGATTTGTGGAAAGACCCGCATTACTGCAAGCATGTGAATAAAAGGGAATTAAACAATGAGCTCGTTCCTTGAGGGATATCAGATCAGTATGGCAAAGTATTAAAACAGACGAGATAAAAGAAGAAGAGGAGACAAAAAAAACAGCAGATAAACAACAACAAAACACACACACACTATTTCGATAGCATAAATCCAGACTTTTGGGGTGATATATAACCTTACAGGTAATATCAGCAAGCAAAGTAAAAGTGAAAATGTCTCAATCTTTACAGCAAAAAAAAACACAACAAAAAACCGTCATCAATTTCAGAGTCACGCCCTCCACTTGCAACACACTAGAAAAACAAACTGCTAAGGCAGGGCAACTTTGAACAAAAACGATGGCAGTGACAAACAGGGCAACTTACGATAGATCTGGGTAGGACTGGGTCCAAATCCCATTCGTAATCCATGACTTTCAGCTTATCATCAATCATCATACATGCCGAAAACTTCGGAAGAAAATTCATGAATCTGGAACACACATATATAAAATAATGTAAAAATACACACCTCAATCAAATGACTAAATAAACAAAAAAAAAACAACAACACTAAGCCAACCTGATAAATAAATAACAAATATATAAAATAGAAAAACAGGGGAAAACAAAAAGCATCTTAACTTAATGCACAAGACAAAACAAAATAATATTTTGAAAAGATTGCATTTGGATAAAGAAACCAACAGAAGAAACAGCAGCAGAGATAAGAAAAAAATAAGAGAAGAAGACAGCGGGGAAGGGGAGATAAAGCTTTCCGTTCTTTTCCGTCATTCTCCAGCGGATAGCAACTAATAACGATTATATTCAAGATGATATTAATATACTCCAGTTCTATCTTTTTAGGCGAGAAACCCATTATTTTGTTTTTTTACAAACTTTTTTTGTTTCCAGAGTAGATAGAGACACAAATAAAGAAGAGTAGAAAAGAAGAAAGCGAAAAACAGATGTCCAATAGATCTCATGATAAAGATGATGATGATGACGTAATTTTGTAAAGCGCAGTTGTCCCTGGATAAAGTTCATGCTCACAGCACCAGAGAAGAAAGGAGCAAGCTAGAATGTCCATAAGACATGAGAATATTGCAAAAGCCGTCCGAGTTCTTTTCATAAGTCTCTGACAATCTTACTTACCTCTGGAGGAAGCGAGGGACAACATCCTGATGTGCCTCCGTTCTGTATCTTCGATGTACATCCTGCCAGCAAATACACACTTCTATCTTAGCCTCAACAAGGTAACGCGCAAATGACAAGTTTTAAATCCCCAAAAGAAAACCACAGAATAATGACAATCACACTACTTCACTCTAATCAAATAACCAAATGAATATTCCTTGTGCGTTCACTTAGCAAATAAAATATGTAGTATCTTGTAATCTAATCAAAGTTTGCAAACAATGGATACAAACGCACACAAATGTGTGAATATATACCTTGTCTGTTATGTTTTAAAATATAAATACCGAACAGTTCTACACAGAAAATCCATGATAATCTATGAAACACATCTTGAATCTTTTCTGATGTAACTAACAGCCCCAAACTGCACAAATCCTGGGTCCTATGGTTAGAAAATAAAACTGGTAAAAACACAGCACAAATAAGCATAAGTATTATATGTCAAATGTGAATTATTACACTGCTGTTCACATTAACTTTTACACAGCTAATCTGCAGTTCACAAAGCTCTGGCAGTTAAAAATGGAAATAAATCAAGGTCACAATCACCACCTTGCTGTTACAAAGGAATATTGTGCAATAAGATCGCGTTTTGAATATCATTAGAAGCATCAGTCTTACCATTGCTAGAGATTTGAGTGGTTTTTCTGGCAGCAAAATAACAATCACACCTCCTCCTTGTACAGTCTCCACAGAACGAGCAAGCAGATTTGGTGTCATGGCCTCAAAATCCTGTCAAAAGAAAACGCAGACGTTTAACATAGATACAAATTGTATGCAAGATCTGTGCAAAAGAAAGCTTTTTTAACCACCCAGTTGACCTTATTATATGTAACTTTATGACAGTTTTGTATTAAAACTTAAAACTTTCAGAAGCACTGTAAGGACACGTCTACTTTGGGTATCATGTCCATTTAGTCTTTACTCTAAAATCATCTTCATTTTAATAATATTACTGCACCTTTAACTTCTAAAATACAATGCATACATCATATCTTTATAGTCAAGTCAAGAAACTTTATTACCCATTGATTTTAAAAGACATAGGATTTTGTTTTGGTGATGCGGTAAAACATTCAGTCACTCTACAACAACAAACATGCTTCCACTGGACATTAAGATATTGAATGATCTAAAAAAAAGTTGTGTTAAGAAGTAAACAATGCACACCCTCACACACACACACTCCATCGTACACAATTCTACATGAATAAACTGAGGCATAAACATCATATAATGTGCATTAAAACATCAAGAAATTTTGCAATGCACATGACATTTATTGTCGAACTTTCACATTCTACATAACACACAAGTGAAAAACTAGATTAAAAAAAAAAAGTTCTACTAAAAAGAATGAATGAAAAAAACGACTGAGGGAGAATCAATAACTGAAAAGAAACTAGGAGAGAATGAAAGAAAGGAAGAAAGAAAGATAAAGGCCAACAGGAAAGGGAATAAACCGCAGATGGATATGAGAGAAGAACACAAAGAGAATGAGGCAAGAAAAGGAACAACTAAACCAAAAACACAAATGAACAGTTTAGTTGTTAGTCGTTTTCCTATCAATACTATAGCTTCAACGCAGCTTACTTGCAGAATGGCCATGGCAAAAGTGTTTCCCAGGATGCGATGGGAATCAGCGTACTTGCAGTACGTAATGGTGGATGAAGTGATAAAAAGCTGGAAAGGGTCATCTTCGTCCACAATCCCGCTTCTCACTTTCTTCGACAACTGTTTCATTTTCTTGTTGCGGTGACTGAAAATCGAGAGGACAAATATTTGAAATAACTGTAGCACACGCAAAGCAGAAAAGTAATCGTTTTCAAATAATCGAAACACACAATGGGAACATTATTTTCTTGCAATGACTGTATCAAAAAATGTATAAATCTGAACAAACTTATAAACATACCATCCATCAGATGGATTCATAATATTGCTATTTCCTGCTAAAAATAGCAAAAAACAAGATGTGTGGGGACACTAAGCAAATGCCTGATATGGTTACCCTTACTGGCTATACAATGAAAATTCAAAATTGCATTTATGTTTATAGCTCATAATGTACATCGTACAAACTCGATTCCATTCACATTTTCAAGCAGTTTGTCTTAAAAGTTTTACTTGCTTGATCAGCCAGCAGACAAATGTTTTTAATGTTCCATAGTTCAAGCCATTCCATTCGCCTTCTACAACTGAGTTTAGGGCTGATGTTTACAAACAAACGAGGCAACAAAGAAAGAAAGAAAGATGAGAAGAAAGTAAGCCAGCAAGCAAGAAAGAACATGTTTCAGTAATACGCTTCCCCCTCTCTCCCCCCTCCTTTTCACCTTGTGAATCCCAAATCCCTTTTGTAACACCACAAGATTCTCTTTGTTCCTCTGATGTCCTTGGTAGCCTTGTCCAACATGTGATGAAGAAACACCACCTTCAAACAAAATCAAACACAGATGACAGAATAACAAATGTTATATAGCATCCAGTATTAACATTATAATATATTTAAATGAATAATAAAATCTCTCTTTCTCTCTCTCTCTCTCTCTCTCGAGAGAGAGAGAGAGAGAAGAGAGAGAGAGAGAGAGAGAGAGAGAGAGAGAGAGAGAGAGAGAGAGAGAGATAGGCACTGGCAAAGAACAGGATCTTACTCTGGAGCTACCTCACCTGATTGACAACCCCTCTCGAGAGCCCTTTAGGTCTGGACAAGATCACAGAAAGGACATAGTAGACATCTTTCATAATTAAAGACTGCAATTCTGACTTAAGTTTCATTTTCAATTCTAAGAGATAGCAATGCCTGAACAGACAGTGGGATATTGCCCAGTGAGCTCCCCTGACAACGTGCACTACAGAAATATTGAAATTTTAAAAAAGCAACTCACGAGATCTTTGCCATGGTCACCCATTACGACAAACAAGGAGCGTTGGTTTTTAGCAACTCCATTCTCCACCAATCTTCGGATCCTGTCATCCACTTTCTTCAGGTTATCCATCTTTGATTTCTTCTCCTTGTGCGCCATTGTTTTCACTTTCAGTGTTGCCAGAATTAGCTGAAAAAGGGTGTAGATAACAAATAATTTACAGAGAACAAGTACCACTCAGCACAGAATTGAAAATGGCAGCTCTGCTAATTCATTTGTTGACTTTGTAAAACATTTTGGAAAAAAAAAAAACCTTTAAATTCAGCACCCTGTATTGATTTGCCAAAATTTTGAATTGTAACTCATGGAAAAAGTGTAGTATACATCTTTCAAAACCTGCAATTCTGACGTTTTATGTTAAATTCTTAGAGAAAGCAAGCAGGCAAAGCGAGGTTCCTACACGCATACAACGATGGCAGTGCCAGTGGGTGGACTTTAATCTACTTTTAATCCCAGTACTTTGCTTTCAATGAAGTTTTAATCAAAACGAGTGTAGGCCCCCATGTTCACATTTAACAAATTAAAAATTACATAAGTCTGGATGTCATACAATCCAAGTAATAAACAAAATATATACCCACAAAATCAACTTCTTGACAATAACAAGTTTTACAAAACCACTGCGAGTGCGCTCGCAAAGCTCATAATCTTTTACCTTAGTTTGAGTAAGTACTAATGAGCTGCATAAACTGCTAAGCTGATATCACCAAAGGATACAGCCCTCCCTCATACCCCTATCCCTTCCTCTACCATGAAATGATGTAAAGTTAGAATCATAGACTTTCAAACGGCCCCTTTGAAAGGTCCCTACTTTCTGGGGTTTGAGTAATGGCAATCCTCAAGATCAGTACACTATATCCATCCACTGCAAACAGTTCACAGAAAATGCATGGAATGAATCTTATTTTATTTGGGTATTTGGTTAGCCAACCCTAACCTTAACCATATCTAGCTAACCCAGAATAACTGTAACGGTTCTTCTGGTTCGTCATGAAGTTGTAATTTTGCTCAGTCAACGTGTTATTTATTGGGTATCTGGACGTTTCGGCGGTGGGCACTTTCGGCGACACCGTCGAAATGTCCAATCTACTTTTCCGCCAAATCGTCCATATGATTTCTTAAGAAAGTTCCCGTCGAAAGCGCACTGGATCTTAGCCGCGCTAAAATACACAACCGATGTAGTATTTAATTTTTCTTTTTGTATTATTTTGTCTACTAAAACACTCAGTTTCATTTCACTTGGCTAAATATTTCAGAAAAACCGCATCTGTTAACTTAAAAGAAAAAAAAAGAAACCAAATCTCTCATACGTTTTTCCGCTCGTGACTTGGCGGCCTTTACCACCGAAACGTCCAGCCATGTAACAATGTATAAAATATAGTACCGCCGAAACGTCCAGCCATATAGCAATGTATAAAATACGGCACAACCGAAACGTCTAGCAATATAAATTATAATATTAAAAAAAAATAATAGACTTATGTGTATTACTGTACATGATATCAATTATAGTACACGTTATAACTTTTATATTGCAAAAATTTCGACCAACGTTCTCTATTATTAAAAACAAAAGGCAGTTTTTAGGGTGTAATCATTGGAATTTAAAACAGTGATAACACATTTATTTATAGGCCTCTACACGGCACCGCCTAACGGTCTCGCCGCCGAACCGTCCATCGCCGAATCGTCCAGGGTGTGACACCGAATCGTCCCGCCGCCGAAACATCCATAATTCGTAGAAGCATTTTAAATTTTTTAATAAGCAATGAACTATTCGTAAATGAACACCACTGGCACTTGCCAAAATGAAAATGACACCGATCACAGTGATACAAACACAAGTTCTACTTCAAGTTGAATACAATTTTGGAGAAAGAATTTTATTTTAAAAAAAGACTACAACTTAAAATCTTAGAAGAAGAATGATTTCATTTGGTTTGAACATGTAGGTGCAATAACGGACATATAATGATGGGATCTCACTCAATCGTCACGAAACCAAATCCTTACATACTTACTTGTTTCGCACTGAAGTCTTGTAGATATACGCCATGTGGTTTTGCAACTCCAACTTCCTGTGTTGATCAGTCCGCCCCAGTGACTAAATAACGCGCAGACGCTACATTTTGTATCTTGAACTTAAATTTATACATCTATAAAATATTACTTTGTATCAATGCGTTTGGTACATTTCCTTGTGCTTTTGTTCGCTCTCTCTCTCTCTCTCTCTCTCTCTCTCTCTCTCTCTCTCTCTCTCTCACTCTCTCTATCCCTCTCTCCCTGTTGTTCTAGCTCTCTCACAAACAGAGCTGCTGACTTTGAGGCCTAGCTGTTCCCTCTACAGTTGCATCCTAACAGTCTCAGATATGATGGAAGAAGAACGAAAGTAAGAAAGATCGAGAAAGAACAATAATGAAGAATTAACGAACGAACACAGAAAGGAAGAAACAACAAAAGAAGTGAATGAGAGACTACAAAAATACAGAAACAAACAAACAAAATAATAAAAAGCCATACAAACTTCTGCAAACCAACTAATCAAACAGACAACTTTCCTATCAACCAACATTAACCACTTAAAGTATATAGAGGATTTATAGATTTTTTAAAACACTAAATCAAAAGCTGTACTATTAATCAACTCGTCTCCATTAAAGCAATTTGTTTTATTGATTTCTTTGATAAAAAATATTTTTGTGAAAATTTATTTTGAAATAAATAAAGAAAGAAATGAATAAATAGTTTTTGTTTGTTTGTTTCATTTATTAGTAGTACAGTAATAACATTACATGGATATACAAATATTGACACATTTGACAGGAAGCTGCATCACCCCAACAGCACAACCAGGGCGGCCCGCGGTAGGTTTTTGATCGGAACTTGTCGGCGTCAACTTTGCTGATTGTCTTATCACATTGGGCCGCCTGCACATTTTAGTCGCTATAAGGTAGACAATCCCATATCGAGTGTCAACAAGATAATATGATCAAGTAAAATTCACTCCCTTCGTATTCAGTGCGAACATTTTTACCGAATTTGTATTTGTCAAATCATAATAAAGAGTGAAAAATATGTCACTGTGAAGAGTTTTATCCCGAAAAATTGTTTACACTTGCTTTATCGCCTTCGATCACAGAAATTACATAACTTTTTTTTTTAAAAATATATATATGTACAGTGTGCGGTTCAGCAAATGGCGCAATTTTCTTCTGGAGGTGACTCACAGCAGATCTACAACGAAGAATACAAAGCATGGAGATGAGGTGCTACAGAAGACTTCTGGGCATTTTTTATACCCAACACATCACCAACGACGACGTCCGACTGACCATCACACAAGCCATTGGACAACTCGATGACCTGCTCACAGTGATGAAGAAACGAAAACTCCGATGGTATGGCCACGTCAAAAGATAAATTATCAGGCCTTGCAAAGACCATTCTGCAAGGCACAGTGCAAGGAGGTAGAAGAAGAGGGAGACCGAAAAAGAGGTGGGGGGACAACATTCGAGAATGGACTGGTTAGGAAGGAGATACAATGCTGCAGACAGATTTAAAGATTCTCTGTTACATTGTATTTCGTTAAGAGCGCTTCGTCAGAAGTTATACAAGCCAACTCGTTCTCTCTCTCTCTCTCTCTCTCTCTCTCTCTCTCTCTCTCTCTCTCTCTCTCTCTCTCTCTCTCTCTCTCTTTTTTTTTTTTCAAGACCTATCCTATCCTATCCCGTAACTCGAAGGTCGCTGGGGCACCACAGATGATCGTTTAATCAGCGTAGGCCTACTCCATCTTTCTCTGTCTTCAGCAACCCTCATGGCTTCGCTCAGTGTCAAGCCAGTCCGTTCTCGAATGTTGTCCTCCGATCCCACCTCTTTTTCTGTCTTCCTCTTCTTCTATCTCCTTGCACCGTGCCTTGCAGGATGGTCTTTGCAAGGCCTGATACTCTGGTGATGCGGGAGTTTCCGTTTCTTCTCCACTGTGAGCATGTCATCGTGTTATCCAATGGCTTGTGAGATGGCCTGTCAGACGTCGTTGTTGGTGATAAGCTGGGTATAGGAAATGCCCAGAAGTCTTCTGTAGCACTTCATCGCCATGCTTTGTATTCTTCGTTGTAGATCTGCTGTAAGGGTTTATGTATCTCGTTTAAGCGCTTAGAGCTAGATTAATAGGTAAGCGCTATATAAAAAGGTCTGTAATAAATAAATCTCAAGCGTGTAGGAAGATGGAGATGACAAGGGAGCGCAAGCTAGCAAGACATTTATGGACATTTATGTAGAATAGTTAATAAACTAAATTTATGGAACACCAAGTTTGTGTGTGTATGTATGTATGTGTGGATGGATGGATGTGTGTGTGTGTGTGTGTGTGTGTGTGTGTGTGTGTGTGTGTGTGTGCGCATGTTTACACGGCGTTCTTTGGACAAACTAGTGCACATCTACATACGTTCTTTGGACAGACCTCCTTGTTGGGACGTCCATTTAATGATCCGTTAGGGTTAGGGTTAGAACACTTAAAAGTACTTAAAAAGGGGGTCGTAGCACGACCCATTGTCCACACAACGTATGTGGCGTTTGAGGAAAGTCCAAATAACGGTGTCTGTGCAAGTATGTGTGTGTGTGTGTGTGTGCGCGCGCATGTTTACACGGCGTTATTTGGACAAACTAGTGCACATCTACATACGTTCTTTGGACAGACCTCCTTGTTGGGACGTCCATTTAATGATCCGTTAGGGTTAGAACACTTAAAAGTACTTAAAAAGGGGGTCGTAGCACGACCCATTGTCCACACAACGTATGTGGCGTTTGAGGAAAGTCCAAATAACGGTGTCTGTGCAAGTATGTGTGTGTGTGTGTGTGTGTGTGTGTGTGAGCGTGTAA
>CM072517.1:53498266-53515766 GCA_036898135.1 Oncomelania hupensis | reverse complement strand
TGTTATATACCATATTTTCAATTTTCCTATCATATCCTATCTATCATATCCCGTAATTCGAAGGTCGTAGGGGCAACACAGATGATCGTTTAACCAGCGTACTCCATCTTTCCCTGTCCTCAGCAACCCTGATTGTTTCGCTCAGTGTCAAACCAGTCCATTCTCGAATGTTGTCCTCCCACCTCTTTTTCGGTCTCCCTCTTCTTCTACCTCCTTGCACTGTGCCTTGCAGGATGGTCTTTGCAAGACCTGATGATCTGGTGACGTAACCATACCATCGGAGTTTACGTTTTTTCATCACTGTGAGCAGGTCATCGTGTTGTCCAATGGCTTGTGTGATGGTCTGTCGGACTTCGTCGTTGGTGATGTGCTGGGTATAGGAAATGCCCAGAAGTCTTCTGTAGCACCTCATCTCCATGCTTTGTATTCTTCGTTGTAGATCTGCTTTGATGGTCCATTGTCTGATACAATGGCTCCTAAATATTTGAAGCTATGCACTGTGTTGAGGGATTGGCCTTGGTCTTTGATGTCCGTGTTGATGCCATTGGTGTTGTTGGTCATAATTTTGGTCGTCTCTGCACTTATTTCCATTCCATAGGCTCTGGAGATGGTGTCAAGCCTCTGTACCAGCTGTTCAAGTTCTTGTTCCTCTCCAGCCAATCCGTCAATGTCATCCGCAAAACGAAGGTTGGAGATTGCTCTTCCCCCTATGCTGACTGTGACTTCGTGATCTGCAAGGGCATCTGATATGATGCGCTCTAGGAAGATGTTGAAGAGTGTTGGAGAGAGTATGCATCCCTGACGCACACCGATTGTTGTTCTGAACCAATTTCCGATGGCGATGTTGTGGAGGACTGCACTGGTAGCCTTGTCATACAGGCTTTTGATGACTTCAATAATTTTAGGGCTGATGTTGTACACTCTCATGGTTGCCCACAGAGCTGCATGCCACACTCGGTCAAACGCGTTTTTGAAGTTTACGAACACATGATATAGATGTTGATGGTGCTGTAGGTATTTCTCGCAGATTATTATTTTCAATTTTAAGAGCGTATTCTTTGCAACACATCATCATTTTCTATTCCGGTAGCCTTATTTTTTTCTTGGTGTAGGTCTTCAGGTCTATATCAAAAGTAGGTCTACCTTTTTGATTGTGAAGCATTGAATTTAAAGCGAATCAGATCTAAGCGCAACGGACACTTTTTTTAAGTAAAAAAAAAAAACCCGAAGAAAGAAACGACAGCGAAGTCGAGGATTTCTATGAACATCTACAGGCTGTACATAACCAAGTGCCGAATAAGGACATAGTCATAGTGCAAGGCGATTGGAATGCCAGTCTGTCCAAGATGCGCCCTATAACTGGGGAAACACATGTGGACCCCATTGCGCAATAACGAGACAAATGACAGGGGTCTGAGACTCTTGGAGTTTGCCAGATACAACAATTTGATACCGGCAAGCACGATTGGTCTCCACAAAAAATCCAGACCATAGACCTGGCACAGTCTCAACGGGGAGCATCACAACCAGATTGACTACAACATGGTCAAGACACGCTTCAGATCAAGCATCAACATTGGCAGGAAACGCACTTCTTTAGGAGCAGACATCGGAAGTGACCACGATCTCGAGATGATGTCTTTCCGGCTCCATTTGAAGCAAAGTGCACCAGACTGAAGTTCGACATGGACAAACTGCAAGACCCGGAGATGGCACAAATATTCCAAGCCACAATTGGAGGAAAATTTGCATCACTGCTCGTTCTGGGAGCTGGTGAAGTAGATGTCAACATCATGATAACCACATTCAACTCAGCTGTGACTGATGCCACCACTGAGATCCTTGGCAAGCACAACCCAAAGAAGAAACCGTAGATCATACCTGAACTTTTGTACCTGTGTGATAAACAAAGAGAGATTAAAAAAAAAAACTCACAGTGAGCTGATGCTTACCGGATTAAAAAAAAAAGAAAAAAAAGAACACCTCACAGTGAGCTGATGCTTACCGAAAAATAAAAAAAATGACAATCAAAAAGGCATGCGCACAGCAAAGGAGAAATGGACAGAAGAGCAATGCCATGAAATAGATAACAGTCTGAATAAGAACAACAGCAAGAAGGCCTATCAGACTGTGAAGCGGCTGGCAAGTGTTTAACAGCCCAAGGTCTCCACGATCCAAAGCAAGTCTGGCATATGCCTTACACAAGAATAAGAAGTCTTGGATAGATGGACAGAGTATTGCTCTGACCGTTACAATCAAACACCAGACGGAGATCCATCAGTTCAGAACAGAGAAGAGGAAGAAACCCTCGCAATTCTCTGAGAAGAAGTTGAGGTAACATTGCAATCACTGAAGAAGGGGAGGTCGGCGGGAGTGGACAACATGCCCGCGGATTTTCTTCAGGCGGGAGGAGAGGCGATGATTGACGCCCTCGTCATTGTCTGTAACGGGGTTTGACCGGGTGGAAAGATGCCTGCACCATTGGCCCAGTCGCTTGTTATCACTCTTCCCAGGAGGGGTAGCTTCGGGAGTGTGATAATCGCCGCGCCATCGGCCACCCAGCGGGGTCCTTCTGGGGATAATTCTCGACATGTTGAGACCCCAGGTTTGGCAGATCTGGGCTGAAAAACGGGCGGAATTCTGGGAGGGGCGGGGCGGGGCGGATTTTCAACCTGGGAGTAGTCTGTTGGGGGATGTCTGCAGCGCCAACGGCGTCTGTGTCATGTGTTTATGGACTTCGGGAGGACGTTTGACCGAGTCTGGCATGCGGCTCTGTGGACGGCCATGAGAGTGTATAGCAACAGCCCTGGAAGTCAATTTCGAAAGACATGATCGTCGGTCTACGATCCAAGGTGGGATTGCTGCGCTCCCTTGTCATCTCCTTCTTCTTGCGAAACATGGACCCTCGCGGCAGAAGAATGCAGAGCATGGAAATGGGGTGCTGCGGAGGACTTCTGGGCATTCCCTGTGCCCGGCACATCGCTAGCAAGGAGGTCCGACGGACCATCGCACAAGCCATTGGATAGCACGATGGCATGTTCGCAGTGGTGGAGAAACGGAGGCTGCGATGGTGTGGCCACGTCACCAGATTATCGGGCCTTGCAAAGACCATCCTGCAAGGCACGGTTCAAGGCGGCAGAAGAAGAGGGGGGGGACGAAAAAGGAGGTGGGAAGACAACATTCGAGAGTGGACTGGCTTGACACTGAGCGAGTCCATGAGGGTTGCTGAGAAAAGAGAAAGATGAAGTACGGTGGTTAAACGATCATCTGTGGTGTCTCTTTGAATTACGGGATAGGATAGGATTCCAATTTGGAGTATCTACTGATAGTAGGTATCCGCTGAAATAGCGCAATATAAAAAAACAACTATTAAGATTATTTACCGCCCATTGGTCTTTGTGAGAAGAAAGCCTTCAGTTTCTTTCTTAGCGCCAGCTGCATCGGCAGATTTAAGATGGGTCGCTTCGGCATTACCTTCAGCTTCCTGCCCGTAGCCACTTCTAAAAAAAGCCCCGCTAGTACACTTTTTACTGGTAAACGAAAGTGAGAGCAACGCCAAGGGATGTAACCATGCCGTAGTAATAAGATAGTCTTTCTTAGGCTTTGGATGTTTGTGGTAGACATCGCGTTATATAATTATGTATGCATAATGTGCTAATACGTTTTTTAGTTCTTGTCCATGTACTCTCAATTTTTATGTCGGATTGCCGACCATGTATCGAATTTCTCAGTTTGAGATCAATAAAGTTATATTGTATTGTATTGTAAGTAACACCAAAAGACAGGACACACATTTTAACAATTTCTTTTTAATTTAATTTAATTCTTTCTGGGGGAGGGAGGAGGCGGGGGATGGGAGAGATGGGGAGGGGTGGGTGGGTTCCGGACCTCTGGACCCCCCCTCCACCTCCTCTCCCCACCAAAATCCGCCCCTGTCAATCATCATGATCACAAAGGCAGCAGTTTCCAGGTACTGCGCTTTAAGCCGTTCTCAAACGTGTCAACTTTCGGGCATTGAATAGCCTTCCAATAGGCGTTCTCAAACGTGTCAACCTTCGGGCATTGAATAGCCTTCCAATAGGTGTAAATTGAGATGATCAACGATGGATGAAGCCTTCGACGCTTCGAAAGCACTGTTGACTCACTGGTGAACGCAGTGTACTCGATCGTCATTGTAGCCTGTACCGACAGCGGTTAAAACCCCGTTGACGACCTGGAGTAAAAAAAAAAAAAAAAAACAGCAACTACTACAAACTTGAGACACTGCGCCCCAACTCCTTTCGGATGAGAGTATTAACCGAGATCCAGTCTGTGCACGCAGCATTCCATGGCACGAACTTTACGATCTGGGGTGGAATTCATGGCCAGTTAAATTATAGGCGATGGTTAACGTTACCAACATTGGTTTTGTAACCAACAATGGTATCGTTAACCATCGTTTAGCAGATCGCAATTCATGAGCGAGTGTCCACGCATTGTTACTTAACCAAGGCTATTTTTGGGCTGTGCGGGAATATCCGTAAGGGGGCATAATTCAAGCAGCTGTTTTCCTTCTTTCGTCAACAAAATAGGCCTATAACCCATCGGAATCGTGCAGACTCACGATTAAAGTCTGGCAATGGTGGCGTGATTAGCAAGCCTACCGACAGCATGCTGGATATCATAGTGAGCAAGGAGAGCGAGCTTTTTGTTGGGGTGAAAGGAGAGAAATCACTTTTGATCACTTTGTAGTTTGTAATGTTAGGCCTACATTTTGTTTTTAGACTGAGGTGTCAATTTCTGCCGTTTCTGGGTAGTTTGGAACTTGAAATGTTGTCTTTATTTCGTAGGGTTGCATTACCCTACGAGTATAAACTATACAGATACACAATAAGCCTACACATCACCAGTCAAAATCCAACAACAATATTTTAATAATAATAATATTAACCCGTTTTATTAATATGACAGATTAATAAAGGTGCCAGAGGCATAAAAACAAAGAGTGAGACACACATGTAAAAGTGGTGACAAAACGCCTTGCCGATCACACAGTTTCAGTCTGTCTACCGCGTTCGTTAACGTGATGATATCATGCCGACGAAAACGAAATTTTGATACCAGTTCCACATCATCAAATTTGTCAAGTGGATTACTTCTGTCGCGAAATACTCTCTCTCTCCTCGGAGCTCGTCTCTGTCGAAGTTGCCACCAAACGATGGCCGCCATTTTTAACCAGTGTTCCATTGGTTATCGGGTGGTGCCCCCTCCGTTAAAATAACCATGGTTAGCAACCGTCGTTAACTCTGCTAAGGCCTCATGAATTTAAAATTTCCAGCTTAACCAACGTCGTTAATTTTACCAACATTGGTTAAGCCTTAACCAACGGTCATGAATACCACCCCTGGGGTGGTATTCATGACCCGTTAAATTATAGGCGATGGTTAACGTTACCAACATTGGTTTTGTAACCAACAATGGTATCGTTAACCATCGTTTAGCAGATCGCTATTCATGAGCGAGTGTCCACACATTGTTACTTAACCAAGGCTATTTTTGGGCTGTGCGGGAATATCCGTAAGGGGGCATAATTCAAGCAGCTGTTTTCCTTCTTTCGTCAACAAAATAGGCCTATAAAAATGGTTGTGGCAATGGCAAAGAGAAAAGCAATTTTTTCGTACACTGAAACTAATGCAGCCGCACGATTAAAGTCTGGCAATGGTGGCGTGATTAGCAAGCCTACCGACAGCATGCTGGATATCTTAGTGAGCAAGGAGAGCGAGCTTTTTGTTGGAGTGAAAGGAGAGAAATCACTTTTGATCACTTTGTAGTTTGTAATGTTAGGCCTACATTTTGTTTTTAGACTGAGGTGTCAATTTCTGCCGTTTCTGGGTAGTTTGGAACTTGAAATGTTGTCTTTATTTCGTAGGGTTGCATTACCCTACGAGTATAAACTATACAGATACACAATAAGCCTACACATCACCAGTCAAAATCCAACAACAATATTTTAATAATAATAATATTAACCCGTTTTATTACTATGACAGATTATTAAAGGTGCCAGAGGCATAAAAACAAAGAGTGAGACACACATGTAAAAGTGGTGACAAAACGCCTTGCCGATCACACAGTTTCAGTCTGTCTACCGCGTTCGTTAACGTGATGATATCATGCCGACGAAAACGAAATTTTGATACCAGTTCCACATCATCAAATTTGTCAAGTGGATTACTTCTGTCGCGAAATACTCTCTCTCTCCTCGGAGCTCGTCTCTGTCGAAGTTGCCACCAAACGATGGCCGCCATTTTTAACCAGTGTTCCATTGGTTATCGGGTGGTCCCCCCTCCGTTAAAATAACCATGGTTAGCAACCGTCGTTAACTCTGCTAAGGCCTCATGAATTTAAAATTTCCAGCTTAACCAACGTCGTTAATTTTACCAACATTGGTTAAGCCTTAACCAACGGTCATGAATACCACCCCTGGCGCTCATGTCCCAGTTGGGTGTGCGGCTACACAAATACACCCAGCATGCACTAGGTCCCGTCTCTTGGAAGTGGGCACTTCGGGTGGTTTGAGTTAGATCCTGTATCGGCCAGCGCCTTGACCAGTTCTTGATGTGGAAAATCGTAATATAAAAAATGAATAAATAAATAAATAAAATAAAATAAATACGTTTTGAGTGGAAACGGATCACCCATTGTTGTATAGGTACGCGCAGCCGTACACGCCTCAACATTGAAAAGGCTGATCACCGTACCTTTAAAATCAACGTTATACAAAGCAATGCTGCATGTCTAACAAGACTTTAGCACTATCCACTGAGCTTCCAGCCACCAAGGTTCCAGTGCAATGGTGCATATCCGTTGCAACCGATCATAAATGAATATATTAATAATGACAAGGATCATCATCATCATCATCGTCATCAATTATCATCATCATCATCATCATCGTCATCATCATCATCATCATCATCATCATCATCATCATCATCATCATCATCATCATCATCATCATCAACATCAATAATAATAATAATAACAATAATAATAATAATAATAATAATAACAATAATTCTGGATGCTGTATACGCGCCTTTCCCCAAATCAATCCGACTCAAAGCGCGGCGATCTGTACCAACATACACGCACGCCTGTCTCATCCACCCTCACACACACACACACACACACAACAAATACACATCCATCACTTAAACAGGTGGTGTAAAGGCAGGAAGATCGCTATTAGAAGACGGAAAGAAATTTTTATTTTTATTTTTGAAATTTTATATTGACTGCGTCCAGTAGACTACCATTATTGACATCAACATCAACATCATCATCATCCTCATCATCATCCTCCTCCTCCTCCTCATCATCATCATCATCATCATCACCATCATCATCATCATCATCATCATCATCATCATCATCATCATCATCATCATCATCATCATCATCATCATCATCATCATCATCATCATCATCATCACCACCACCACCACCACCACCACGGCATTGCAAATCAATCATTCAATCAATCCTCTCGATCACCATGGCATCGCATCATAAATCAAGCACGTCCGAGGTGATGCAACGGCGGACCTCAGTGATGCATGCTATTTGCACGCTATTGATTATTTAACACACTGCACATTGTTTGCGAAGCGAACAAACTGGGCTTCGTTCCTTCCATAGGCAGTATCCCTGATGAAAGGGTTGTTCGATGATGCTAAACACGAAGGAACGAACTAAATAAAGCTCGTACCTTTACCTTGGGGTGGCCTCGTGGCGCAGTGGATAAGTTGCCGGTTTCCAATGCCGAAGGTCGCGGGTTCGATTCCCGCAAGGGGCGAACATATGTGACTTCGGTACGAGACTATTGAGGTCACCGAGGGTTTTTCCCGGGCACTCCGGTTTCCTCCCTCCCTCCCTTCAATAACGGTACTGGACGCAGACAATATAAAATTTCAAAAATGCAAATTCGATTTTCTTTCCGTCTTCTAATAGCGATCTCCCTGCCTTTACACCACCTGTTTGAGTGATGGATGTGTATTTGGTGTGTGTGTGTGTGTGTGTGTGTGAGGGTGGATGAGACAGGTGAGCGTGTATGTTGGTACAGATCGCCGCGCTTTGAGCCTGATTGATTTGGGGAAAGGCGCGTATATAGCATCCAGTATTATTAAACATTCTGGGGTATTCAGATGCAATAATAACCTTCAGGACATCGAGTTCTTCTCTTCTTCTTCTTTTTTTTTCTATGGGTACTCCGGTGTCCTCTCTTCAATAATGGATGAAGCCTATTTAACATTTCAAAAGTAACATTCGATTTCGACTTCCGTCTTCTAATAACGAATACGAATACGATCACTTTATTATCTCAATCAAAGAGAAATTCATAAAAACTTGCCAATAACACACAGCATGCCTGAATGATGTATTTGTTGTGCATATAGAAGTGCCTGTAACGTGTGAGCGTTTATGGTGGTAACAGATCGGGCGCTTTGTTGTCTGATTTAGGAATAAAGCGCATATCGCATCCAATATTCTTCTTCTTCTTCTTCTTATTATTATTAATATTATTGCTAAATTTATTATTATTATTATTATTATTATTATTATTGCTTAATTTATTATTATTATTATTATTATTATTATTATTATTATTATTATTATTATTATTATTATTATTATTATTATTATTATTATTATTATTATTATTGGTTAATTTATTTCTTACATTACATTACATTATTATTGCTTTAGGTCCAGCGGACTCTTCCGAGCCAAATCAGGACCGGACAACCCCCGATCCGCATAAAAGACCTGCTGAAACAACCCTAGTGGTAAAACCGAAAGCTCTCCACCAGCCAGTCACTTTACAATAAAGACATCCCACGCAGGGGACGGCTAAGGCTTCACCCCAACTTATCGAACCCCCGTTTACAAAAACAAAATAGAATACAAACATCATTATAAATTATCAACAAAACACATACATATAAAATGCCTACATTGCTAAATAATAACATCATAGGAAGCCCTAGTGACCACCTGACAGAAAGCGTCCAATATTCCCAAGCTGATCCAACAGACCTCATACACAAACAAGGAGTCTTGTCCCGGAAGAGTTTTCAAGAAAAAAGGTAGGAGACTGGGCTAGCGAAGAAGACGATAGTATAGCAGAGTGATAGAAAAGAGCAGGAATGAGAAAGAGCAAATGAGAAAGACAGCGACAGTGGGAATTTAAAGCACTAAATTTCCAGAAAGTGGGGATACTATTTATACTGAAACCCCCGGCACCCCAACGGGGGAATTTATTTCTTAAACATATATATATAATTATATGTGTTTTTGTTGTTGTAGTTTTTTGGTATTTTTTTTAGCACTTTATAGTTTCTTTTAATCGGGAAATTCAAATCCGCCTTCCCTATTTTGAACAACATGTCGATTTACGACGATTACATTGCGTGTTCGTTCCAAATTTGAGACTATACCGTTCGAGCGCAGCGTGGGATTGGTCATTTTGTCAAAGACACAGTCTGACTCCACAATTCTTTATCAGTGATACGCTATCTGCCGCTTTGCTATCGAGGATCCACTTTCAGCGAGTAACCCCCTCCCCCTCCCCCCACTCTCTCCTACCAACACTTCCCTCCCTCCGCTTTTGGAGAAAGGAAGTCGGAGAAAATCGGAGACACTTCCTACTCATTTGTGTGTGTGTGTGTGTGTACTGCCTTCAAACTGCAGTACAGAAACATATCGCATTGTTGGTATGTGCAAGCGCCCTTTCCACCTCACAGAGCTGCTCAAGATTTAAACGAATCAGCATTGAACGCCTTCGTATGACATTGTGATGATCAGCGATGAAAAACGAGGAACGGCGCGTTGAAAACTGTGGAAGAGTGTTGAAAGGAAACCGAGCGCTCAGTAATTTTTGTATTTTATTTGTTCTTTTTTTTTAAATTTATATAACGGTTTTCAATGAATTATTTTTGTAAATATTTTTTAATTTTAAATTTTATTTTATTATTATTATTATTATTATTATTATTATTATTATTATTATTATTATTTTTTTTTTTTTTTTTTTTTTTTTTTTTGGGGGGGGGATATCAGAATTATGCTGGGACTAATGTTTTATACTTTAACACTGATATAAATATATCCCGTATCAACCAGACGTGTGACACACGAAACGATTACTAAATTTAAAAAAACGGACACAAGTAAGCACCCAGTCTTTATGTTAAAGGTACAAGGGTTGACACTTGTACAGCCCCAATTAAAAATCCACAGAGAGAGATTCCGTCCCTTGATTTTTCACAAAGCCCAGGCGACACACTGACGAGCTGGGGACAAAGCGAAATGACCATCTGGATAGCTCTGTCCTATCATTCCCTCAATCCACGGAGGACAGCATCTGATAAGGAGTATATTCCAACATGCTGTCAATGAACTCCAATCCCATCACTTTAGGTGAGACCCCTTTATTACTTGTGTGTTTTACACAAACCTTTTGTCTCCAACAGTGAATGAGTTTCCCCATTGGAAAACAAGATGGCAAGCCACCCAAATGTAATAAGAATTTTAAAAAGTTTTTTTTGTTTGTTTGTTTGGGAGTGGAGGGGTGAAGGGGAGGGGGAGGAGGGGGGCAGGCAATGTTGTGATTCGGCTTTATCGTAAAAAAAAACAACAAAAAAAAAACAACAACGAAAACCTGGAATAATAATAGGCCGCTATGCGAACTGTCTGCAAGGGAGAAAAAAATCGGCTAAGCCAATATTTAGATACAGCGCAAAACGCGTTTAAAACAATGCTGAAACACAATGACCTTGACCTTTGAGAAAGTCCACGCAAAAAAAAAAAAAAAAAACCAACAGCAAACAAACAAACAAACAAACAAAAAACAACAACCAAACGTTCTAACATGATTAGGAGTAGTTACAGTATCCGTAAAGTAAAATGATGAATTTTGGTTCAGTTATTTATGAGACAAGGCAACCAGTGTGATTTGAGCAACAAATCGAAATTCAGAGCGACGGACTGACGGACCAGCCGACGGACAGACGGACAAACAGAGCAACATCTTGGTAAGCTCTGATCCCTTCCAGCCATCACCACCGACCATTTCAAAGTATTTGCAAATAAGTCATTTAAAAAATTTAAAAAACCACGATAACACACAAAATTACAAACGCAAACAAATAAACCAACAAAACAAAACAAAAAACATAAAAAGCTATTTCAAGAATGAAATCGATAAAGTTGTTTATTGCGTTTCTATTTATTCGCATCCAAGCTGAGACTTTTAGAGTACACCTACCACAGCTTAAAAAAAACAGTAGCTGTTACACGGTTGCAATTTTGCCAATAATTGATTCAGCCCCGATGCTTGAATCTTGATAAGTGCAACTCAGATTCGTTTATCCACACAACCTGTGCACTCAGTAACAAGGCAGGAGTCGTCGTATAACGTTTTTCAACTTTATTCAGCAAACATCAACAACACTGCATACAAGATCACTTTCCGAAAATCACTTCAAAGATCATCATCAAAAATCATCACAAATCTCTATCAATCACTCTCACTTTCTCCATGAGGAGGAACAACGAAGCTTAACGTCCTATTGCATCAGCGTTAAGGACGATCACCACGTCGCCACCCTGACAATAATGATCATCATCATCATATCAAAGATGAGATCCTACGGATCTTACTACTTTCTCCACGAGCAGACAGCGCGTTACCTATATAGTCTCTCTGCAATCGAGGAAAGGTTCGAACATTCCAGAATGACGCAATAACACCCAATCAAAATAAAACTCGTCAACGGAACTATGCACTGTCTTACGCCACATACGCGTTTACGAATCTAGATGATTCGACACATTTTTTATTCGTAAGATCGGGAAGCTTCGATTGATAATAAACAAGTAATTCCAGAAAATTCTCAACAATATCGACCGACGAAAATTATAAACATTATACAAAGCTTCTTATAGCAACAATGCAAAATCAAATCAAAGATAAATACACTCTGTTATTGCATGCTTTGCAAAACAAAACGATCGGATCTATCGTGCGCTGTTCTAACCTATACAGGGAAAAGTGAAAGCCCCAGTTGAAAACCTGTCTTTCCTTTATAGGCATGACAGATTCACTGCGGCAACAGTACCCCCGTTGGAGTGCCGGGGGTTTCAGTATAAATAGTACCCCCACTTTCTGGAAATTTAGTGCTTTAAATTCCCACTGTCGCTGTCTTTCTCATTTGCTCTTTCTCATTCCTGCTCTGTCCTATCAATCTGCTATACTATCTTCTTCTTCGCTAGATCAGTGACCTACCTTTTTTCTTGAAAACTCTTCCTGGACAAGACTCCTTGTTTGTGTATGAGGTCTGTTGGAACGGCTTGGGAATGTTGGACGCTTTCTGCAGGGTGGTCACTAGGACTTCCTATGATGTTATTATTTAGCAATATAGGCATTTTATATGTGTGTGTTTTGTTGATAATTTATAATGATGTTTGTATTCTATTTTGATTTTGTAACCGGGGGTTTGAGTAGTTGGGGTAAAGCCTTAGCCGTCCCCTGCGTGGGATGTCTTTATTGTAAAGTGACTGGCCGGTGGAGGGCATTCAATTTTCCCACTAGGGTTGTTTCAGCAGATCTTTTATGCGGATCGGGGGTTGTCCGGTCCTGATTTGGCTCGGAAGAGTCCGCTGGACCTAAAGCAACAATCAATCAATCAATCAATCAATCTATCGTGCGCGTCTCAAACGTAACAGTAGCAAAACCCGCGAGGGAGTCCGATCTAGAACAACGCAGCAGGGCCCAGTCAGCTCCCTACCCCTACCCCTCCTCCTCCACCCCCCCCTTTTTTTTAACCTACTTACCGTGGGAAAAAAGAAGCGATAAATCAAAACTCAGTGGTGAACGAGTTCCCAATATATCATATTGTAATGTGACAAAGAACGCAAATTCCCAAGTACAATCATTGTCATGTTAAAAAAAAAACAAAAACCCCAAAAAAACTTAACTCTTAATACCTCAGCTCGGTACCTTTACGCACTATGCGATAAAATATCTATTTTCCGCAACCACAGCCTGCATGCAAGGAATTGCACTCGTGTCAGTGTTAACTGTCTATGAACATGGTCAACTTAAAGACGTATGCTTTTGGCGGCTCATGAGACACTTACCTGGATCAGCGATTCATGAAATATGGCCTGGATCAGCGGTTCATGAGATACTGCCTGGATCAGCGGCTATTTGCTGCCTGGATCAGGCATAATTAATTTCCGGGCAACATCTGCGTTGAAACAAAATCCACGACCATGTGATCAAATGCTATAGATGTTAACTATTTATATATACAGCACACGCTATGTGATGGGATTTACGATGTAATGATATCTGTTGTGCGTGCATGTGTTCATGTCCGTAATGTTTTCGGCCACTTCCTCGTGGTTTTTTTTTTCAGGTTCTCTCACGTACCCTCCCTCGCTGGAAGGATAAGAGAGAGATGGAGAGAGAGAGAGAGAGTATGTGTGTACTACTACTACTACTTTTACTACTACTACTGCTACTACTACTACTACTACTACTACTACTACTACTACTACTACTACTAGTATTTCCTATACTATCCTATCCTGTTCCGTAACTCGAAGGTCGTAGGGGCACCACAGATGATCGTTTGACCAGCATACTCTATTTTTCTTTGTCCTCAGCAACCCTCATGGCTTCACTCAGCGTCAAGCCAGCCAGTTGTTGCAGTGGGGTCCACATGTTTCTCCCCAGTTGTAGTGCGCATCTTGGCCAACCTTGGCATTCCAGTCGCCTTGAACTATGACTTCGACTATATCCTTTTTCAGCACTTGGTCAAGGACAGTCTTTAGATGTTCATAGAAATCCTCGACTGATGTTGGGGGGCATAGGCCTGGATGATGGTGGTGATATACTGGGTATAAGAAATGCCCAGAAGTCTTCTATAGCACCTCATCTCCATGCATTGTACTCTTCGTTGTAGGACTGATGGGAGGGTCCATGTTTCGTAAGGAGTAAGGAACGTAAATCAACCCTGAACTACCAGAGCAATCATGCTGATAATATGGACAGTTAAACATGGCCACATTTATCTTGCCCAGCACGGGATTCGAACCTGGTCTTCGGTGTGCCAGGCGAACGCTCTACTATAGAGCTACGGCGGTGGGCGGCGATGGGCTGCGCGTAGGGAGGTTGGCTACGTTGATTTGTGCTGTAGGGTTTAAGCACTGGCGCTCGTATCTGGGATACGATACCGTCCATTCTATAGAACGCGTCCCTGGCAGTACTTTTATATCAAGGTCTCAAACTCCACTCAGCGAAAATCGCGGGTTATCGCATTGTTCAAATCTATGTGCGCGAACTAAAAGATTTCTCCCGAAAGATAACGACTCGATTCAACATTTTATGCAAACATCTCGAACCGTTCAATTTCTGTAAAAGTGTAAGAAAATTCACGGTATATAATGATTATTTGACGGAGGTTGGCTCTGTGACATGTGGGCTTACAGCCACTGTATACTCTCGTTAGTAGTAACCGGTTACAGGGTAACAGCTATGATGCGATTTGCTATTTTAAAAACGAAGTTTCCTTAAATATACCAAATAAATATCCTATATGTCTCAGCATCTGCAATATTTGCCATCGTCCCCTAACGTCACTCCTACGTTCTACATCCGTCCAGTGATCAAGATAAGCGGGAATTTGTTTTTACAATTTTACAGCAATTGAACGGGTGTGAAAATAGACTGTGCCTATTTGTTACTTTTTATGTTTGCCTGAATCACTGTTGAATCGATTAAGTCATCTTCTTTCGGGAGAAATCTTCTAGCTCGTATATATAATTCGATGGCCCGCTATTTTCGCTCAGAGGAGTTTGAGACCCTAAATATAAAATATGGGGTGGAACGCGTTTTATAGAGAGGACGCTATCGTATCCAGATACGAGCGCCTGTGGTTTTGAGTTTTCCTCGACACTCTCATAGCAAGGAACGGAATCAGTTGCACAGCTTGCGTCAGTTAGACACTGCACCAGCAAGGAGTCTCATTCTGATCACATTCATTAAGGTAAAACACCAACATTGTTGTTGTTGTTGTTGTTGTTGTTGTTGTTGTTGTTGTTGTTGTTGTTCTTCTTCTTCTTCTTCTTCTTCTTCTTCTTCTTCTTCTTCTTCTTCTTCTTCTTCTTCTTCTTCTTCTTCTTCTTCTTCTTAGTTTTGCTTCTTTTAATTGCTTTTTAATTTTTGTAAATGTTCTTGTTCTTCTTTTTGTTTAATTCAGTTCAGTAATTAATTTAGCCTCTTTTTAAATATTGTCCACTGCAGTCAATATACAGTTGTTGTTGTTGTTGTTGTTGTTGTTGTTGTTGTTGTTGTTGTTGTTGTTCTTCTTCTTCTTCTTCTTCTTCTTCTTCTTCTTCTTCTTCTTCTTCTTCTTCTTCTTCTTCTTCTTCTTCTCGTCGGCGTCGTCGTCTTCTTTATTTCACTATTGACATTTATCTTCAGTACCGATCAGGTACTATATGTCTGGTTATATTGCTTGTCGTTTTCCCCAAAAAATTGTGTGTACAGTTTTTGTCTTCTTTTCTGTAACTATCTACATCTCGCCAGTGTGTTTAATAGATCGTATCCATGTTAGCGCTTTGAAAAAAAAGAGAGAAGAGATTAATTAGTATTACAGTAAGCCTACCTACTTAAAGGAACCAACGTTGACCACGCCCCTTTGACAAGTCTTTTTTAAAACTCACAGTGAGTTTTTCCTCTATCCTATCCTATCCTATCCTATCCTATCTCGTAACTCGAAGGTCGTATGGCCACCACAGATGATCGTTTAAGCAGCGTACTCCATCTTTCTCTTTCATCAGCAACCCTCATTGCTTCGCTCATTGCCAAACTAGTCCATTCTCGAATGTTTTCCTCCAACCTCTTTTTCTGTCTCCCTCTTCTTCTGCCTCCTTGCACCGTGCCTTGCAGGATGGTCTTTGCGAGGCAGGATGCTCTGGTGATGTGGCTATACCATCTGAAAAAAATATAAGCTCAGTAATAGGGTCAAAGGTCAAACGGCTATGGTATCGATGCAGAGGGGGAATCACTACCCGTCAGAACAGTAATCAAAACTTCAAACTATAGCGGTGGGTCTGAACAACACACGCCTACTTTATCATTATCATCCCTTCAATAATGGTACTGGACGCAGTCAATATAAAATTTCAAAAATAAATTTTCGATTTTCTTTCCGTCTTCCAATAGCGATCTCCTTGCCTTTACACCACCTGTTTGAATGATGGATGTGTATTTGTTGTGTGTGGGTGGATGAGAAAGGTGAGCGTGTATGTTGGTACAGATCGCCGCGCTGTGAGCCTGATTGATTTGGGGAAAGGCGCGTGTATAGCATCCATTATTATTATTATTATTATTATTATTATTATTATTATTATTATTATTATTATTATTATTATTATTATTATCTATCCTATCCTATCCTATCCCGTAACTCGAAGATCGTAGGGGCACCACAAATGATCGTTTAACCAGCGTACGCCATCTTTCCCTGTCCTCAGCAATCCTCATTGCTTCGCTCAGTGTCAAGCCAGTCCATTCTCCAATGTTGTCCTCCCACTTCATTTTCACCGTGCCTTGAAGGATGGTCTTTGCGAGGCCTGATGCTCTGGTGACGTGGCCATACCATCGGAGTTTCCGTTTCTTCACCACTGTGAGCATGTCATCGTATTGTCCAATGGCTTGTGTGATGGTCTGTCGGACTTCGTCGTTGGTGATGTGCTGGGTATAGGAAATGCCCAGAAGTTTTCTGTAGCACCTCATCTCCATGCTTTGTATTCTTCGTTGTGTGGGTACATGTTTCGCAAGCGCCTAGGAAGATGGAGATGAAAAGGGGGCGCAGCAGCCTTACCTTGGAATGTAGGATAACAATGCGAATTTTAGGGTAATCCCTTTGTCGCCAAAGGTAAACTCTGCCTTCTGATTGGATGCCATGTAAATAGGCTTTTGAAGTACCTTGAACGCTAGTTCATCGTCAATATACATTTAACGATATTTTGACGGGTTAAATGGCATTGAGCCTAGATTAACAACAGACAAGTCTCTACCACACATCTTATTTTTATTTGATTGTAATTGTACTTGCATAGCGTTTTATCCACTCAATAGCTGTTGAAGGCGCTGTCCATCAAGCATCTAACTCAACCCTTGCCCAGGGTGGCAATTAGCGCAGCGCCCCAGATAATTAAGTAATGTCATCAATGAAAAGACTTTAAATGTAAAAACAAAAATCTGAAATTTTAGCAATCTTGCTTGGCTGACGGGTGATGGGACCTAGTGCTTTACTGGGTGTGTTTATGTAGTAGTAGTAGTAGTAGCAGTAGTAGTAATAGTAGTAGTAATAGTAGTAGTAGAAGTAATAGTAGAAGTAATAGTAGTAGTAATAGTAGTAGTAGAAGTAATAGTAGTAGAAGT
>CM072517.1:53485766-53493266 GCA_036898135.1 Oncomelania hupensis | reverse complement strand
GTTTTTCAGGTTGCGTCGGGTGATTGTGCGTTTTTTTCCTTTAAAGAGGAGAGATACAGAGAGAGCAAAGAACAGCGTAATAGTCAGAATCAAGATTTTGGGATACAATGACATGAGAGAGAATGTTGTCGGACTGTATAGCGATTGCACAGTCGATGATGTGGTTCAGAAACAAATTGTGTAAGGCTATGGATATGGATGGCGGCAGGGATAGCTCAGTGGTCAGAGCACACGACTTGTGTGAGTGCGTCTTGGGCGACGTGGGTTCGAATCTTGACTTCAGCAAACTATTTTGTGATTGCTGGGTATTACGGGCCAGCGCCTTGAGAAACTCTCTGAGCTTGTAAGTGAGCTATATAAGAGAAATCGTGTTAATATAAGATAAATATCTTTTGATGGATATGGAGGTTGTGACAGATGCGTTTAGTTTCCCAGTGTTTAGGTTGATCAAAATGAATGTTGAGGTCGCCGAAAATGATAAATTTGCCAGGTTTGGAGGAGTAAAGGTCTAGAAAAGATTCAACGTCTTCATGAAACATAGCAGGTCTGCGTTGGTTTTTGGGACTGGGAGGAGTACGGTAAATGCAGATAAAGATGATGGTTTGGCCATGGTTGTTGAGAGTGGCCTCAACGAACTCGAAGGAGTCGTGGACAAAGGGCCTATCCTATCCTATCCTATCCCGTAACTCGGAGGTAGGGGCACCACAGATGATCGCTTAACCAGCGTACTCCATCTTTCCCTGTCCTCAGCAACCCTGATGGTTTCGCTCAGTTTCAAACCAGTCCATTCTCGAATGTCCTCCCACCTCTTTTTCGGTCTTCCTCTTCTTCTAGCTCCTTGCACTGGGCCTTTCAGGAGGAGGGCAGCTGTAAAAAGGTTAAGTGGAGGGAGTTTCTGTAAATAATGCAGATTCCCCCGCACCTGGAGTGCCGTGGGAAAGAGCATAACGAAAAACCAGGAGGGGTGAGGGAATGGATGATGGGCTCGTCTCCCACAGGTTTGAGCCAGGTTTCGGTGAGAAAAACAACATCCATACTTTTTTTCAACAACAAACTCAAAAATTTAATCAGCACGGGAATCGGTCAAAACAGAATGAGCATTAAATAAACAAACAGTGAAAGTTTTCTCATTAACACAAAGTTCAACAGGTAACGGGGAGTGAAGTTGAGAGTCAGTTTGTGGTTGAGAGGTAGGGGACTGAACGAAAGAAGAACAATTAAAAAAAAGGCAAAAAGTCAGTTTCTTCTAAGGCAGACGTAGGAGCGCCGTCCAAGGGAGACGACACGTGCAGCGAGGGAAGAGTGCCACACTGGGTATGTGGCATGGACCTCAGCGATGAAGAGCCGCTAAAGAAAGGCAGCGACGATGCAAACGGAGAGTTAGGCAAAGACTCAGATTTCAAAGACAGACAGAAACAGACAGAGCTTAAGGGAGAAAGAGGTGTCCTATTTTCTCAGTAGGTATCGTGTTTACAGTAAAGAACGATAAGTATGCATCACAAAGTATGTTTTCAGAGCTACAAATCTGTCATTAAAACTTTCAGGTACGTTGGCTTGCACGCAAAGTTTTGCAAAGCTACCCACACGGCACAAAGACGCCAAGCAGAAGTTACTATTATTTTTCAACAACCTAATTTATGCCCCGTTGTTGCATTTTGTTGTTGTTGTTTCTGCTGTTGTTGTTGTATTTTCAAATAGTATTGATAGCAATATCTTTGTTGATAGTATATGTAAATACTTCAAAATAGACGGGATCTGAATGGCGGTCAGTCGGTCCGTCGCGCGCCATCTCTCAGGAACCACTGAACGAATTTTGACCAGATTTCATAGGTACATTACCTAGGTTAGTTTGTGACCATCAAATTTTCTGTACCTGCAAAGATCAAGGTCGTTAGTGTCACTTTGTTGCCAAACACGTTTTGATCTATATCTCCGAAACGGCTGAACTGAAATGGTAGATATATGTGTATACATGTACTCCTTGCCAATTGGTCAGTGGCAGTCCGGTGGGCGTTCAGTGGGTCGGTTGGTAGTTCTGTCGTTTCCGAATTTTACTTTTTTTGTTCATGACACATTTTTGGAATGACTGGACTAATTTTTATTACTTGCCCTTCCTCAAAGGTCAAGGTCGCGGAGGTCAATTTATATTGTACATTTTGTAAAATGGTATATTTGCGCTTTATCTCAAAAATTGACTGAACCGATTTTTGCTTACCGACAGTTCAAATAGTGGTCCATCATTCCATGCTTTCATTTTCCTTCTTTGGGGGATGGGGGTGGGGGGGGGGGGGGGTAAAGTGGAGTCACAACATTGCCAAGAAAATAAACACTTTTGAAAATTCTGATTCATAGCTGCGTGTGCGAGTGTCTAGAAATACGTGTGAACATATCCACACACATACACACACACAACACACACACAGTGACACCCACATACTTGCAATACATCACAACTGGGTTTATTTCAGAATGTAGGAATAGGAAAGTGATTTTTTGACGGAAAGAACGCAAACTTCTTCTAAAAATGTAAGAATCTAATGCAAAATTGGCTCTATCCGTCTAAAAAGTTGACCTAGTTCGTCTCCTATAGGCGACGAAATAGGTCGAATTTTCTTCAAAATTTCTCCGAAAATTGACTGTATTTTCTCCGTCCCGGAGAGAGCACTCCTGTGTACTTAAAACACTCTCATGCACTACAACTGCACTCCCATGCACTAAAAGAGCACTCCCGCGCACTTAGAAAAAAGTGGGGTCCTGGAAAAAAGTGGGTTCCAAGCAAATGAACCCATTTGTTACTAAGAAAG
Organism: Oncomelania hupensis; assembly: GCA_036898135.1. Classification (NCBI taxonomy): domain Eukaryota; kingdom Metazoa; phylum Mollusca; class Gastropoda; order Littorinimorpha; family Pomatiopsidae; genus Oncomelania; species Oncomelania hupensis. The sequence goes on along the minus strand of CM072517.1, from coordinate 53,490,462 downwards.
ACAAGGTCTGCTACCCATTTGTGCGCTTTTGTGGGTACCCACGCACACACACGCATACATTCTCACACACAAACACACAGACGTCTACCCACACACTCATGCAAACATACCCACGTAAACACACATGCATGCATACACACCCATGCACGCACACACACACACACACATTACCTTCGCACACATAAACTACTCACACTCGTTTTCCCGAACAAACCATTTGGTGTTCGAAGAATTGTGTCACAAAGCTGTAGGAATGAATGACAGTATTGTATGGTGGTCCGCTGGCGTAAATGTGGACGATTCGGAGCGTCGTTTGCATGGGTTGCGTGCGTGTGCGAAATACCGGTGTACCAAATTGTATAAAATTACACACTTTCTGGTGTCACTTCCAGCGACGTTTTAACCTCCATCTTGAAATGTACACGCCATTCTTTCCGCCCCACTTCGCTTCTCACTTTCAAGCGTCTCCTCCCCTCCTTTACACCCCCTTCCCCAACACTCACACCGTGTCTGTCTTTCTTTCTTTCTTTCTTTCTTTCTTTCTTCTTCTTCTTCTTCTTCTTCTTCTTCTTCTTCTTCTTCTTCTTCTTCTTCTTCTTCTTCTTCTTCTTCTTCTTCTTCTTCTTCTTCTTCTTCTTCTTCTCCTCCTCCTATTTCTTGGGGTCATGAGCAATCTTGCCACTGTAGATTGTTCAAACCTATAAAGGGAAAAGTGAAAGCCCCTGTTGAAAACCTGTCTTTCCTTTGTAGGCAAGACAGATTCACTGCGGCAACAGTACCCCCGTTGGAGTGCCGGGGTTTTTCAGTATAAATAGTATCCCCACTTTATGGAAATTTAGTGCTTTAAATTCCCACTGTTGCTGTCTTCCTCATTTACTCTTTCCCATTCCTGCTCTGTCCTATCACTCTGCTATACTATCTTCTTCTTCGCTAGATCAATGACCTACCTTTTTTCTTGAAAACTCTTCCTGGACAAGACTCCTTGTTTGTGTATGAGGTCTGTTGGATCAGCTTGGGAGTGTTGGACGCTTTCTGCCAGGTGGTCACTAGGGCTTCCTATGATTGTATTATTTAGCAATATAGGCATTTTATATGTATGTGTTTTGTTGATGATTTATAATGATGTTTGTATTCTATTTTGTTTTTGTAACCGGGGGTTCGAGTAGTTGGGGGTAAAGCCTCAGACGTCCCCTGCGTGGGATGTCTTTATTGTAAAGTGAGTGGCCGGTGGAGGGCATTAAATTTTCCCACTAGGGTTGTTTCGGCAGATCTTTTATGCGGATTGGAGGTTGTCCGGTCCTGATTTGGCTCGGAAGAGTCCGCTGGACCTAAAGCAACAATCAATCAATCAATCAACAATCTTCTCCTCCTCCTCCTTCTCCTGTCTGTGCGTCTGTCTGTCTGTCTTTCTTCTTCTTCTTCTTCTTCTTCTTCTTCTTCTTCTTCTTCTTCTTCTTCTTCTTCTTCTTCTTCTTCTTCTTCTTCTTCTTCTTCTTCTTCTTCTTCTTCTCCTGTCTGTCTGTTTGTCTCTCTATCTGTTCTTCTTCTACATTTTCTGTCTGTCTGTCTTCGTCTTCTTCTGTCTCTGTCTGTCTGTATGTCTCTCTCTTCCTCCTACTTCTCCTCCTATCCCTCCTCCTCTCTCTCCTCCTCATTTTCCTGTGTGTCTGTCTGTCTGTCTCTCTCTCGCTATGTTCTTCTTCCTCTACATATTCTGTCTTCGTCTTCTTCTGTCTCTGTCTGTATGTCTGTCTGTCTCTCTCTTCTCCTCCTCTCCCTCCATCCTCCTCCTCCTCCTCCTCCGCCTTCTTCTTCTTCTTCTTCTTCTTCTTCTTCTTCTTCTTCTTCTTCTTCTTCTTCTTCTTCTTCTTCTTCTTCTTCTTCTTCTTCTTCTTCTTCTTCTCTCTCTCTCTGTCAAACCTTATTATCTACTCAATGCATTATAATAAGCAGTGAACGAATTTTGTTTTAAAAAAAATCTCGATCACGTAAAGCAAACCAATTAAGTTTTTCTAATGACGAATTTAAGAAACATTTACTTTCATTGACTGATTCCATTATTAAATCTCATATAGCAAACACAAACACAGATAGAATGTATGATAGGGTCAACCAGTTTTGCAAGAACCCACTTCTCGAATCTGCCTCATTATACCTCGGTTAAAAGAACACGATGGACCATCTCTAACATTAAAATGAAAAATAAAAAGACTATGGACACCAGTAGGTCATTATAAAACTGTCTCTTTCATATATCATTGAACCTTTACCATATATCTATAACCTATGCGAGCAAAGTCAGTTTCCCTCACTATTTAAAGAAGCTACATTGATTCTCACTATTTAAAGAAGCTACATTGATTCTTTTACCTGTGGTGTTTCACCCGTCCCCTATACGCTTATGTGTCCGGGGACGTTAATCTATTTTAACTAACTAAAAATATTTTACCTAAGACAAGTGATATACTTCAGTTCTTGACAACTTCCGACCAATTTCCATTCTGCCTGTCCTATTTAAACCCCTGGAAAGACATAGTCACATTAACCTTACGAAATACTTACAAAATATCTTTTTAATCCAAGTCAGTCTGGATTGAGACCTAAACACTCTTGACAAACAGCGCTCGTACATCTTTGTGATGTTTTGCTGAATGCTATAAACAAGCAAGACATTGGGGGGTGGGGGAGGAGGGGAGGGGGAGCAGGACGGGAAGAGGAGGGAGCAGGGGATGGCAGGGGGAGGGCAATTTTTTGTCCTAGGTAACCATAATATTTTACTGAACAAAGTAAACTTCTATTTTTTTACATTCTGTGGGTTCGGGCACTGAATAGAATAGACCCAACGTTTCCCGGCGTGTCGTAAGAGGCGACTAACAGGGGTGATGTCAGCACGGCATCACTGGGCGAAAGTCTTCTACACATAAGTCACCGGCCAGGACGGAGGAACCTCATGTTACTATAGGTTCAACGACCACCTGCTCGGAACCAAGGCGAGCCACACTGTATTCGTGGATATCGGCTGTGGCCAACAGCCTGGAAAGGGTTGGGCCCTACCAGGTCTTTCTTGCCCAAGACCCACTGCATGATGAATAGAACCATTCACTAGCAAGATCCGAAACAGACTCAACGTCGTCATAGGAACCTGGAATGTCAGGACCCTAAATGCGGATGGAACATTAGTAGAACTGGCCCACGAGCTGGACCGCTATCGTTTTAGATATCAGCGAACTGCGCTGGAAAGGCCTAGGTGAAACAACGACCGACAAAGACCACAAGCTTTATTTCAGCGGTAGAGATGACAGGCACGAACACGGAGTTGGATTCTTGGTCCACAAGAACATTCTAGCCACTGTCATGGGTTGTCGCCCAGACTCATTACCATCCGTCTGAGAGCAGCACCTTTCAACATCACCATCATCCAGGCCTATGCCCCAACATCAGACTATGACGACAGCGAATTCGAGGATTTCTATAAAAATCTACAGGCTGTCCTTGACCAAGTGCCGAAGAAGGACAAAGTCATAGTGGAAGGCGACTGGAATGCCAAGGTTGGCCAAGGTGCGCACCACAACTGGGGAGACACATGTGGTCTCCACTGCAACAACGAGACAAATGACAAGAGTCTGAGACTCTTGGAGTTTGCCAGTTACAACAATCTGACAATGGCAAACACTGGCTTGGTCTCCACAAAACATCCCGACGATGGACATGCCACAGTCCCGGCGGGGAGCATCACAACCATATCGACTACATCATGGTCAAGAAACGCTTCCGATCAACATTGGCAGGACACGCACTTTTCCAGGAGCAGACATCGGAAGTGACCACGATCTCGTGATGATGTCTTTCCGGCTTCACTTGAAGAGAGTAAACACAGCAAAGTGCACTAGACAGAAGTTCGATCTGGACAAACTGCAATACCCCGAGGTGGCAGAACTATTTCAGGCCACAATTGGAGGGAAATTTGCACCACTGCTCATTTTGGGAGCTGGTGAAGTAGATGTCAACACCATGACCACCTTCAACTAAGCTGTGACAGATGCCGCCATGGAGATCCTTGGAAAGCACCGGCCAAAGAAGCTGTGGATCACACCTGAACGTTTGGACCTGTGTGATAAACGAAGAGAGATTAAAAAAAAAAAAAGAACACCTCACAGGGAGCTGATGCCTACCGAAAAATCAACAATGATACGAGAAAAGGCATGCGCACAGAAAGGAAAACTGGATAGAAGATCAATGCCATGAAATAGAGAACAGTCCGAACAAGAACAACAACAAGAAAGCCTAACCAGACTGTGTAGCGGTTGACAAGTGTTAAACAGTCAAAGGTCTCCACGATCCGAAGCAAGTCTGGCATATGCCTTACAGAAGAACACGAAGTCTTGGACAGATAGACAGAGCACTGCTCAGACCTTTACAATCGCACACCAAACGGAGACCCATCAGTTCTAGCATGTCCTGAGAATAGAGAAGAAGAAAAAATCCTCCCAATTCTCCGAGAAGTTGTTGAGGCAGCAGTGCAGTCGCTGAAGAAAGGGAAGTCAGCGGGAGTGAACAACATACCCGCGGAACTGCTTCAAGCAGGAGGAGAAGCGATGATTGACGCACTCACCATTATCTGTAACAAGATCTGGCAGAGTGGGGAGTGGCCTACACCATAGACCCAGTCGCTTCTCATCACTTTTCCCAAAAAAGG